>OY726518.1:54912336-56112336 GCA_963383655.1 Bathymodiolus septemdierum
TGGTTATATTGTTATCAATATTATTTTTTTTCTTGCAGGAAAAGTTAATGAAACTGCTGACACCAGAAAAGTTTGCACTAACAGGAGTACAGCTGTTCTACTGTAAAAATTTTGAATATAATTTAGAAAAGTTGAAGAAGGGTTCAGGACAAACTGATGCTTGATTGTCGTATAGCTAGTGCTATCATGTGGAATGCTGTATATTTGTGAATGATAACATTTTCTTTAATGCAAAGATTTTTGTGATCTTTAATAAAATATTTACATATTTTTGTATAAGTTTTTAACTGATTTCTGCTATTTTATTTGTTAAACAAAATCAGGTAGAAACAATGTAGGAAATGTCTTCATCTTTTTGAAATATTTATTTGCCATTGTATGGCCAATGAAATCATACAGTAGTGTAAGATATGTTTTATACATTCATGTAGAGTTTTGATGACTTTATTAAGTTTGATATACTATCGTTAATTTGTTTTACAAAAATAGATTTTTCAGAGCAATTTTTTGCCTTCGTTGTGAGATGCAATGGGATGTCCATTTCAAGCAAAACATATAAGCGATAGTATGTTTATAGAAGATTTGGTTATGTGACGTCATTGACATCATTATGACATTAAATTAGAAAATAGTGATATTATGTTATTAATACCACGCTAGTTGCTTGATAATAGATATTATCACGTGTAAAGATCAATGGTAAAATGTACAAATCATCGTTAAAACTCTATACAGTGCTATGACAGAAATGATATAAAAACACTTAAGTTGTGTATATTTATAGTATGGTGCAATCTAATTAAAATTAGGTATTCGTTTAGATATTTTGGTAACTAAACACTAACATCTAAAACATCCTGTATAGGGTCCAATCAATGATGAGCTAACAAAATCTTGAGGATAAGCTCAGAGCGGGAGTTTGATTGGTTAATATATTTGCATACATGTCTTGCATATGATTAGGTGAATGAAAGGTTACCAGACATGACCTCGTACAGGAAGTTGTAAGATGTTGATGCATTGCCCCAAATAAAATCCAACCAACATCAAATTGTGATTAGATTGGATATTAAGATGCGCTGTAGGCTTGGTGTCTTTCAGTGGGTGATTAAATTTCATGATTTCGTTTTATAAATAATTTTTACTCCCTCACCTTGATTTATTTTATTGTTTGTTACTAAATATGATTGGTGTTTGAAATTTGATATTCATTTAAACAGATTGAAGCGATATGGTCTATGTATACAGTGGTTTGAATCAAGATATTCTTATGAATTAATGCTGTTAAGCTTTTTATTATGATGGGAAAGGATGTATCTTAAATATTTTCTATGTATTGGTCATTGGGGGGGGGGGGGTACTTAAGGTCAAATTGGGTATGGTGGTGCCGTTGGAGATGGAAGAACACCCCCAATTCATATATTTCCTCAGTGTGAAACCATATCCATTCGTATATTCGAAGTATGAACATTTTTCCCAGTCATATATTATTCAGTTAATGGTACCCATTCATTTATTAGACGTCCAATATAAACACATAGATCCAATTTTGGACCTTATCATGTTAAATTATAACATAATTATGGAAGAATTTGTCTTAGCAATAAATAAGCAACATAAATAAAAATCCTCCACCCGTTGATATATTGAAGTTGAAAGATCCCGTCATATATTTTACCTTTGAAATAGTTAACCCATTCCAACAATGCATCTGTAAATGTAGACACCTTTATATATGATGTGACCCAACAACCCACGCTAACTTCCGTGGTATCAGCACTTTATGTGTGTATCTGCTAATGTTAGGTATGTGAGAATATGGTTCCCCCACCCATTGATATATTAAAGCTGAAAATATTATGACCCAATCATATAATTGAAAGCGTCAACTTATTCCAGTGATATGTCTATATGTAAATATCTTTATATTGGTAGTGACCTCCTCTCCCCCCATGGTATAAGTGCTTTATATGTTTTTCTACTACTGTGCTTAGACATGTTAGGTATATAAGAATATGTTTTCCACCTCTTAATCAAAATGAAATATTTACACATCTACTATTAGTTTATAGAATTACATTGGTTTGATGGTATGCAGCTTATTTATTTATGTAATCTGGCCTGATAAGAGAAGAGGCCTTTATATAAAAGAGGGATTGTGTAATGTATACAGTTAAACTTCATTATCTTGAACTAGTAGAAGTCATTTCAATCATTAGCTTGAAGTACACTTACCCTGCTCCGGTGAGGTGTACTTGATACAACATTATGTTAATCTAATTCATAGTAGCTTTTAGTTTAATTTATCCAGGATGACATTAATATTAAATTATTTTGAATTAACTTAATTAGTACTGTATAAGTGGTTATTTTTACTATTTAATTAAGAAATAATTCATGGAAGCCATATGTATATATTGTTTTTACCACGGGTAGGCCTTTATGTCACGAAATTTTACCCAGAGCGTAAGCGAGTGGTAAAAAGCTGACATAAAGGCCTACCCGTGGTAAAAACAATATATGCATATGGCTTCCATGAATTATTTCGATTCTAATATGTAAAAATTGGTAAAATATCGTTATAAATTGTCGATGACGTCATAAATTACAATGGGTGTAGATATATATTATTTTTACCACGGGTTTGGACTCCAAGCGTTTGAAGGACGTCATATTAGAATTCATAGTAGCTTTTAATTTAATTTATCCAGGATGACTTTAATATTAAATTATTTTGAATTAGTTTAATTAGTACTGTATAAGTGGTTATTTCTACTATTTTCGTGAGTACAATTAATTTGTGAAAATAAAAACCTGCAGAAATGCCCTAATTTTAAATGTTGATTTTTTTACCTGAACACAATCGCAAACTTAAAAACTAGTGAATACCTTTGGGAAATTGAACATCTATACAGTATGTACATTTCAAAGTCAAATGGACCTTTGTAAGATATTGATAGCATCATTGTGTCGTCCGATTTGTCTTGTGTTATTATTTGTGTCATTGCTGTAGTGTTGGCATAACACTAGACTTAATCTACAACTTATCTCAACACAGCTGATGACAATTAATCAAACCTACTGATGTGTCCCTATTTTTTTCCCATGTAAGAGATATTTCAGGTTTCCATATGCCTTTTCTTAACTTGATAATTATATTGTCCATGAGTGATATGTGCCTTTGTGTCTAATATGTTTTTTTTTTACATAACTATACAACAAAAATGTAATTTCATAAGGAGCTTGTATATGACTACTATTTAGATTTTCTGTTTTAGACAAATATTTGGTAATGTTAGAACCATGGATAGTTTTTACTTTATATAAAAATGACTTGTGATTGAATAATATGACTTCAAATGCACATGTACCATACTCTCTAAGATAAAAAAAAAAAAAATCATGTACATAATTTGTTTAATTTCATTATTGGAGAAAATCAAAATTCATTGAAGCATATTGGGTAAGACTGACCTTAAATGAAAAATGTACATAGTACTTAATGACACTCAGCTGTATTTTTGTCTTTCCAAGGTAGTTTAGTTACCTTCACCACTGGTTGCTGTCAATTATCATTACTTGTCAATTTGAGGCTGTGATTAATGAATAGGATACAAAAGTTGGGATTTTTTTTCCATTTTTATGCCAAATTTTGTATTATATTTGTTAGTTTTTTATTATTGTTTTTAATTAATTACCAGTTATGTATAGTAATATCTTATTCCTCTTAAGTTAACATTTTTTTTTTTTCATTAACTAATTTTATGAGAATATGTTATATATTAATTAAAGCTTTAAAACTTACTTATATTTTATTTTATCAGCAATCATCAGATCCTCGCAGGCATGCCCCCATCTGAAGCCACGCCATGTCATTTTATGCTTTGAAATATAATATTTATTTTGAAGATATCTATTAATAATTTTTTTTATTTGAAATTACCGTAAACTAAACAAGCATTTACACACAGAGATGTCTTCCCTCTCCGGAACTAGTTGGTGAAAATGGGGTCATGGTGAAGTCATATGTACACTGCAGGTTAAATGTTTGGTCCAAGTATGGTTCATTCACAATGTATGGATACTGAAGAATGGACATAATTAATAAAATGTGATAACATTAATACATGTACTATGTAAAAATAAGTCACAATTGGGTAACATATGACTCCCACCACTTACATCAGTAAAAATGTTTGATTAAATAAATAAAGTTCAACTGCAATGTGGGGTATATAGAAAAAGTGCTCTTTAAGGTCATAAAAATTTGGTCAAGGTCATTGACACTACCAGTTGACATGTTCACTGCAGGATGGCAACAAAAGAGTAGAACCGAAATAAATATCCATTTACAAGTACATGTACAGTCTACACTCCAGGATGACAGTGTTAGACATATTGTGGTGGATCTAGCATATACATGTATAGTTACTGAAATAGAACTCGTCAGTGACTTGCGTGTCGGTTTTCCCCGGGTACTCTGGTTTCCTCTACCCTAACAATAAAACTGACCGCTACAATATAACTGAAATATTGCTGAAGGTGGCGTTAAACACCATTAACCTGAAATGCAACCCTAAAAAACTTGATGTAAATATCAATAACTTTAATAAAGTCCATAGATAATTAAATAAAGCAAGGTAAAGATCAATGACAAGTGGCTGACAGACATGTGTACTCCAAAATTTAATGAGTAGACTATTAGTAAGGTGGGTCTATAGCATATGCTGATACTTATTGAAATACATTTTTTTTTGTATATCTAATCACAAAAGCTGATCATTGTTAACATGGTGCTGGTCTACCTTTACATGACTTTAATCCCAGTAAAGCAAAAGCTGTTTTGTAAGAGAAAAATATTCCACATACAAAATACTAAATACTATTTTTTAGCCAGATTGTTTTTTTTTTTCACAGAAACCACTTTTATTGTGGTATCATGTTTTCATTGTTTGTTATTAGGAAATTAATACTAATAACTATGAGGTAAATGTTGATGTAAATGTGTATTCTGTGATACTAAGTTATTTTTCTCTATTAAAAAAAACATTCATTTAATAAGAATTTACCTGTTGTATAATATCTCTATAGCATGTTATTAAAGATATGAATCCATTTTATATACATTTCTTGTTCTGTTTATTACAAACATAATTAGGGGCCTTCGTGGCCATGATCGTGTGGTAGTTGGAATTACACAGTGCTGGATTTACCATTGTGCTTAAGCACAGGGCCTCGTTGGCCAGGGGGGCCTCGTCTTCCTGCCAAAAAAAATTTTACGATGGATTTTTGCTTATGTGGTGCAATTTTGAATTTGAAGGCGTTCTGTTTCGGAGCGATTCCAGACATAATGACAGAGTTGATAGCCTATTGGAGTGTGCCACAAAGCAGGCAGTCATGACAGTGGCTCAGTGGCATAGAAACCAAATTATTAGGGGCCTCTGGTTATTGGCAAAAAAAAAGTTGAAGATGGATTCATCCTTACGTGGTGCAATTTTAAATTTGACAGCGTTCTGTTCAATTTGGACACTTATAGAAGAATGTAGTAGCATAAAATAGCTATTGATAGAAATTTACTTTAAGAACTTTATTCTTCAAGTCCTTGCATATGTAGAGAAATTTATTATCAAGATTTTTTTCCAACTTGAAACAAAATAACAAAAAAAATAAAGGGGTAGTTATTCCTTTTTTAATACAAATGTGAAACCTAAATAAGTAATTTGGTCATTATCTGATGTATGCAACCTTTGGAAGTATAAAAGTAAAAATTGTGATAATAATAATAAAGTGTAAATAAGAATAATGGATGAGGAAATATTTGGTGAAGGGTGGAAATGCCTATCCAAAAGCAAGATCTTGCCCAAACGGAAGACAACATACAGACATTAAGATGAGTTGCCTTGGGACTGTGGTCTGTGTGCTCACCCGTACATCGATCAAGATGAAGTGGCCTGAGCTTTTGACACTCATGTGAACCGGCCTGAGCTGTTGACACTCGTGTGAACCGGCCTTTAAGATACTGTTAAATCTTGGCACCTGATTCTGTGCTTCATATACCTGTTGATTATTATCTATCTGTGCACAACTCTGGTAAAATATATTTGCAACACCACCACTGATATTATATGCATACATACATACATACATACACACGATATACTTTTTTTCTGAATAGCAGTTTATTTATGATGGCGTTATCTTAAGTTTTTGTTATCCATATTAAAGCTATTCGTCCTTGCTGATATTAAGGGTTCTACAAGTTAACAACAGTCTACTTTCTCCTTTCAGATTTAATTGACACTGACATAACAAACTGTCATATTGTTAGTAATTCCTACTGGGGCCACCACGACTCCCTCCTTCCTGCGAGCAGCAAACACCACTGTCTTCATACACTCTGTCCTTGCAAACAAGCTCTCACTGGAGCTGAAGGATACTGGTAGCGATACTGTCTTGGTATTTTGTTTGATGTATTCTCAGTCTCAATACTAGTCATTATGTTGCCAGCAATATGGCATATGATTAATATATTTTTTTTGAAACTCATATTATTTTTACTGTATGTTAAAATGGTTTATTATGAGTTATTTTACTAGTGTACATAAATGATCTATAGAATTTAGATGTTAAATACAGGTTTATTTTCATTAAATTAGTTTTACTCCAAATAAAGCATATACATTTAGTTTACTATTTCAATAATACAATTCTTAAAATGATTTATTAGTAAAAAATAAAATAAACTTTTTCATCAAATGGTTATGGCGGTCCACCGAAAAAAATAAGAGTTAAAGAGGTCAATGGGGGAAAAAAGGTTGAGAACCACTGCATGAAATGATGTTTAGATTTAATTACACGATGTTGACTGTAATGACTGCCCTGTCTGTTCTCTTTTTATCAAGTTTGACTATTTCATCATGTGACCTGTGTAAGACAGTATTGGATGGGTTAGGCCTTTGAGTAATATATAATACTTCTAGTTTGTTGAAGACGCAGTGTACATGTCTGACCTAATATAGCATAATATTTTAACTTCATAATTTTCCGGAGCATGTATGCCCGACTGCCTGTGTAGGGCTACCGGGTTTATCTCCTTCAGGGCCTAAGTATGGGGCCTCATATGTCCTAAATTTGGCACTGGATTTACAACTACCTATGCAATCAGTGCCTATCACCACTGATTTTGTGAGTTTGAATCTCGATCAGGGCAAGATGTACAACCTTATGTGATCAAGTTTGTCAGTGACTTGCGACAGGTCGGTGGTTTTCTTTGGGTCCTCCGGTTTCCTCCACCAATAAAACTGACTGCCACGAAATAACTGAAATATTGTTGAAAGTGGCATTAAACACCATAAAACAAACAAAACTTCTAAAATTACATGTTTTCACATTTTTATAATAGGAGTTATTTTCCTTTAATGTGGGGGAAATGCCCCCTTTCATGCAAAGTAAAATGAAAATGACATATTTTTCCAATTAATGGTACAAAATTTAAATGTTGTATTCGGGAATATGCAACAGGTCTTGACTAAATTGCTACCCACGTTTGTGTATTATATTATGGGTTTGTCGTCATCGATCTGTAGACTATATATTGTTTCTGTGCAATAACTTTTATTCTAGTTGACGCATCCTTCTGAAGTTCTAACATAATTATCCTTGGCTCCAGTTAAAAGTTATGATTGATTTGGGTTATTGTAGCCTGATCTGTTTCAAAACAAGAGGACCCAAGTTGCCAAAAAGATATTTTTTTAAATTAATTCCTTTGAAAAATCCCTTTCAAAAACATGCATAGCATTATTATGTAACTATCGTCATTTTTGACATAAGAGGGACCCAATTGGGGAATTTCAAAATTTGTACTTTTTTTTATTTTACATCCAAATTTAATGTGGCTTTTTACAAAATGATCATCTTTATGAATAATTGGAGAGCCATTAAAAAGATTTAGCTATTATATTTTGAAAAGATGTCTAAAGAGAGTCCAAATTCTGAAATTTTGCATATTTGGAAAGCATATAGAATATTTTTTCATCCAAAATTAAGGCATTTTATTTTGTCAATATGCTCATCTTAATGAGTTATTTATGAGTCAATAAAGAAAATTACCTATTTTGTTTTAGAAAAGGGACCAAAAGGGGACCAAATTTTGAAATTTCACATATTTGAAAGATATACAGAATTTTTATATTGCATCTAATTTTGATTTTCCCTTTTGGACAGATTGTGTTGAGAACTTGCAGTAGTATAACCATTGATTTCCATTATTTCTTACATTTTATTAATTGCTCATCTTTATGAGCTATTTATGAGTCAATAAAGAAAATGAGCTAATTTTTCTATTTAGGGAAAAGGGACTAAGAGTTTCCCAAATTCTGAAATTTTGCATATTTGGAAGGTATATGTACTTGTTTTATTTTGCATGTTTGGAAGGTATATGTACTTGTTTTATTTTGCATGTTTGGAAGGTATATGTACTTGTTTTATTTTGCATGTTTGGAAGGTATATGTACTTGTTTTATTTTGCATGTTTGGAAGGTATATGTACTTGTTTTATTTTGCATGTTTGGAAGGTATATGTACTTGTTTTATTTTGCATGTTTGGAAGGTATATGTACTTGTTTTATTTTGCATGTTTGGAAGGTATATGTACTTGTTTTATTTTGCATGTTTGGAAGGTATATGTACTTGTTTTATTTTGCATGTTTGGAAGGTATATGTACTTGTTTTATTTTGCATGTTTGGAAGGTATATGTACTTGTTTTATTTTGCATGTTTGGAAGGTATATGTACTTGTTTTATTTTGCATGTTTGGAAGGTATATGTACTTGTTTTATTTTGCATGTTTGGAAGGTATATGTACTTGTTTTATTTTGCATGTTTGGAAGGTATATGTACTTGTTTTATTTTGCATGTTTGGAAGGTATATGTACTTGTTTTATTTTGCATGTTTGGAAGGTATATGTACTTGTTTTATTTTGCATGTTTGGAAGGTATATGTACTTGTTTTATTTTGCATGTTTGGAAGGTATATGTACTTGTTTTATTTTGCATGTTTGGAAGGTATATGTACTTGTTTTATTTTGCATGTTTGGAAGGTATATGTACTTGTTTTATTTTGCATGTTTGGAAGGTATATGTACTTGTTTTATTTTGCATGTTTGGAAGGTATATGTACTTGTTTTATTTTGCATGTTTGGAAGGTATATGTACTTGTTTTATTTTGCATGTTTGGAAGGTATATGTACTTGTTTTATTTTGCATGTGTGGAAGGTATATGTACTTGTTTTATTTTGCATGTGTGGAAGGTATATGTACTTGTTTTATTTTGCATGTGTGGAAGGTATATGTACTTGTTTTATTTTGCATGTGTGGAAGGTATATGTACTTGTTTTATTTTGCATGTGTGGAAGGTATATGTACTTGTTTTATTTTGCATGTGTGGAAGGTATATGTACTTGTTTTATTTTGCATGTTTGGAAGGTATATGTACTTGTTTTATTTTGCATGTTTGGAAGGTATATGTACTTGTTTTATTTTGCATGTTTGGAAGGTATATGTACTTGTTTTATTTTGCATGTTTGGAAGGTATATGTACTTGTTTTATTTTGCATGTTTGGAAGGTATATGTACTTGTTTTATTTTGCATGTTTGGAAGGTATATGTACTTGTTTTATTTTGCATGTTTGGAAGGTATATGTACTTGTTTTATTTTGCATGTTTGGAAGGTATATGTACTTGTTTTATTTTGCATGTTTGGAAGGTATATGTACTTGTTTTATTTTGCATGTTTGGAAGGTATATGTACTTGTTTTATTTTGCATGTTTGGAAGGTATATGTACTTGTTTTATTTTGCATGTTTGGAAGGTATATGTACTTGTTTTATTTTGCATGTTTGGAAGGTATATGTACTTGTTTTATTTTGCATGTTTGGAAGGTATATGTACTTGTTTTATTTTGCATGTTTGGAAGGTATATGTACTTGTTTTATTTTGCATGTTTGGAAGGTATATGTACTTGTTTTATTTTGCATGTTTGGAAGGTATATGTACTTGTTTTATTTTGCATGTTTGGAAGGTATATGTACTTGTTTTATTTTGCATGTTTGGAAGGTATATGTACTTGTTTTATTTTGCATGTTTGGAAGGTATATGTACTTGTTTTATTTTGCATGTTTGGAAGGTATATGTACTTGTTTTATTTTGCATGTTTGGAAGGTATATGTACTTGTTTTATTTTGCATGTTTGGAAGGTATATGTACTTGTTTTATTTTGCATGTTTGGAAGGTATATGTACTTGTTTTATTTTGCATGTTTGGAAGGTATATGTACTTGTTTTATTTTGCATGTTTGGAAGGTATATGTACTTGTTTTATTTTGCATGTTTGGAAGGTATATGTACTTGTTTTATTTTGCATGTTTGGAAGGTATATGTACTTGTTTTATTTTGCATGTTTGGAAGGTATATGTACTTGTTTTATTTTGCATGTTTGGAAGGTATATGTACTTGTTTTATTTTGCATGTTTGGAAGGTATATGTACTTGTTTTATTTTGCATGTTTGGAAGGTATATGTACTTGTTTTATTTTGCATGTTTGGAAGGTATATGTACTTGTTTTATTTTGCATGTTTGGAAGGTATATGTACTTGTTTTATTTTGCATGTTTGGAAGGTATATGTACTTGTTTTGTTTTGCATGTTTGGAAGGTATATGTACTTGTTTTGTTTTGCATGTTTGGAAGGTATATGTACTTGTTTTATTTTGCATGTGTGGAAGGTATATGTACTTGTTTTATTTTGCATGTGTGGAAGGTATATGTACTTGTTTTATTTTGCATGTGTGGAAGGTATATGTACTTGTTTTATTTTGCATGTGTGGAAGGTATATGTACTTGTTTTATTTTGCATGTTTGGAAGGTATATGTACTTGTTTTATTTTGCATGTTTGGAAGGTATATGTACTTGTTTTATTTTGCATGTTTGGAAGGTATATGTACTTGTTTTATTTTGCATGTTTGGAAGGTATATGTACTTGTTTTATTTTGCATGTTTGGAAGGTATATGTACTTGTTTTGTTTTGCATGTTTGGAAGGTATATGTACTTGTTTTGTTTTGCATGTTTGGAAGGTATATGTACTTGTTTTATTTTGCATGTGTGGAAGGTATATGTACTTGTTTTATTTTGCATGTGTGGAAGGTATATGTACTTGTTTTATTTTGCATGTGTGGAAGGTATATGTACTTGTTTTATTTTGCATGTTTGGAAGGTATATGTACTTGTTTTATTTTGCATGTTTGGAAGGTATATGTACTTGTTTTATTTTGCATGTTTGGAAGGTATATGTACTTGTTTTATTTTGCATGTTTGGAAGGTATATGTACTTGTTTTATTTTGCATGTTTGGAAGGTATATGTACTTGTTTTATTTTGCATGTTTGGAAGGTATATGTACTTGTTTTATTTTGCATGTTTGGAAGGTATATGTACTTGTTTTATTTTTCACCTAATTGTGATGTGTGTTTTTTTTCTTTGAATTGATTGTGACAAGGTAGTTTTTCAACCTATATCCTCTATTGGTTATGTATTTTTCGAGGAGGTTTTTTTAAACTTGATTTCAGTAAAACTGGTGCAGGATGAAGCCCTTGTTGACTTGCTGCAGTCATATAATGCTGTGAGTAGCTCTATTGTTTTTCTATGATTGTCATGCTGCAGTCATATAATGCTGTGAGTAGCTCTATTGTTTTTCTATGATTGTCATGCTGCAGTCATATAATGCTGTGAGTAGCTCTATTGTTTTTCTATGATTGTCATGCTGCAGTCATATAATGCTGTAGTCATATAATGCTGTGAGTAGCTCTATTGTTTTTCTATGATTGTCATGCTGCAGTCATATAATGCTGTGAGTAGCTCTATTGTTTTTCTATGATTGTCATGCTGCAGTCATATAATGCTGTGAGTAGCTCTATTGTTTTTCTATGATTGTCATGCTGCAGTCATATAATGCTGTGAGTAGCTCTATTGTTTTTCTATGATTGTCATGCTGCAGTCATATAATGCTGTGAGTAGCTCTATTGTTTTTCTATGATTGTCATGCTGCAGTCATATAATGCTGTGAGTAGCTCTATTGTTTTTCTATGATTGTCATGCTGCAGTCATATAATGCTGTGAGTAGCTCTATTGTTTTTCTATGATTGTCATGCTGCAGTCATATAATGCTGTGAGTAGCTCTATTGTTTTTCTATGATTGTCATGCTGCAGTCATATAATGCTGTGAGTAGCTCTATTGTTTTTCTATGATTGTCATGCTGCAGTCATATAATGCTGTGAGTAGCTCTATTGTTTTTCTATGATTGTCATGCTGCAGTCATATAATGCTGTGAGTAGCTCTATTGTTTTTCTATGATTGTCATGCTGCAGTCATATAATGCTGTGAGTAGCTCTATTGTTTTTCTATGATTGTCATGCTGCAGTCATATAATGCTGTGAGTAGCTCTATTGTTTTTCTATGATTGTCATGCTGCAGTCATATAATGCTGTGAGTAGCTCTATTGTTTTTCTATGATTGTCATGCTGCAGTCATATAATGCTGTGAGTAGCTCTATTGTTTTTCTATGATTGTCATGCTGCAGTCATATAATGCTGTGAGTAGCTCTATTGTTTTTCTATGATTGTCATGCTGCAGTCATATAATGCTGTGAGTAGCTCTATTGTTTTTCTATGATTGTCATGCTGCAGTCATATAATGCTGTACTATGATTGTTATTTTTTTTCTATGATTGTTATTTTTAATTTCTCTGTTTACCTATTAGATTATTATCTAAAACTCATTAAAAAATAAGTTTTAAATTATAATCAATTGAACAAATGTAAGCATAAGAAGTTTTAATGGTGATCTGTGTTGAAAATGTTTACCAATGGTTTCTAGGGTTCATTCAACCATGCCAACATTTTGAAAAATAGCTATAAAAGAGTAAGAAAAAATTGTTGGCATAGGTTGAATAGGTTAATTGTTATATAAACATGACTGGTGTTGTTTAATTAGCGTAAAAACGGGGGGAGATATCAATGTACTCCCAAATTTACAAGGGCCCGGGTGGCTCAATGAGTTAGGTCGTTGGATTACCTAACAACTCATACAATCCTATCACCAATACGGCGTGAGTTCGCCCCCGGCTTTGTAAATTACAGAAAAGGGTGCACTCGATTCGCAGCCGCAAGTGATCAAGTTTACCAGTTGCTTGCCCATGGTCGGTGGTTCTCTCCGGGTACTCCGGCTTCTTCCACCACTAAAACTGGTCGCCATGATATAGCTGAAATATTGCTGAAAGTGGCGTTAAAACACCAAAAATCTAAAATCAAGTCCACAATTAACTTTTAATGCAGAAGTTAATAAACTAAGTAGGAAGTATATATATTTTATTATCATATTTTATGAAAATAACAAAATAAATCAGTACATCATAAGCACATATTTTAAAATCATACTTTATGAAAATAAATCAAATTTTGAATTAAGATTTTAAGGACATTGTTTATTTGCAGAAGTATCATGGAATATTTAGAATTTAGACTTCTTAGAAGATTTTTTATATAAATTATTCTAAAATTTTATATTTTCACCTTTTTTATTTACAGAATTATTCCTATCTTTAAAGTGTAGATATTATATATATATTTTTACCAAACTTTTTTGTTTAATTTTAACAGACTTATTCCAAGGATTTATATAGTAGAATATATAAATCCTTGCTTATTCTAATATTTTTTTACATTTTTGTCCACTTTACAATCTTTTTCTAAGAATAATATTCATATCTTTTAAATTTAGATTTATTATATAAATTTTACCAAAACGTTTTTGCTTACTTTTAAACTTCTGTTTACTTTTGTAGAATTATTCATATTCATGTAAGTTCAGATTTTATGATAAATTTTTTTGCTTAATTTTTCAGACTTATTATAATATTCTTAGATTTTTTCCAGTTGACAACCACTATTTTTTTATATACAATTTTTTTGTCATATCGTTTTTCTTTTTTTTTACAAATTTTTTTTGTCATATCTTTTACATTTTTGGGGGTTAATTTTAATATGTCACTTTTATGACCTGCATTTCCAAATTTACTTACCTGTAATTATCATTAATTGTTATTTAAACACCTGTTGTAATATGTTTGTTGGCATTCCTTGAATATGATAATTCAAAATGTCTTCAACCTATGCAATCATTTTGAATTATCATATTCAAGGAATGCCAACAAAAATATTACAACAGGTGTTTATATAACAATTAATGAGGTTCATTCAACCTATGCCAACATTTTGAAAAATAGGTATAAAAAGGTAAGAAAAAATTATGGCATAGGTTGAATAGGTTAATTGTTATATAAACATGACTAAAATTTAGTCATGTTTAATTAGTGTAAAATCGGGGGAGATATCAATATCGGCGTTTTACATTTCCGCAAATTGGCATTACTTTTCAGGAAAACTGAAAATATTACGTTTTCATAAAAAAAATATTATGTTTCCGAAAATCAAAAGATTACGTTTCCGCAAAATTATTGGCTATTCCGTCAGCCAGATAATTAAAGTATTACCTGTTGTCCCCTGCTCACCAACGAGGAGGTGGAAGTAGGACTTCGAGCAGGATATTATTTATGTGCGTTAAAAGTCATCATTAAAATGTGAGAAATGCATAAAATAGTAAAATCGGCAAGTTACGTGTTTTAAAAATTTCAGCACGAAGTGGAAAGTTCACCATTCGTATGTTTCGTGTATTGTTCTACAACAAAGTCCATTTTCTCTTTTTCATTCTTTCGCACGGGTGCTTTAATGTATAATGTTCTCATTTTGATATAGGATGTTGTTTGTAGTTGTAGTAGTACATCAACAAAGACAAATATGCTAGGGTGGCAAGCGTAAAATTGTTCATTTACTTAGGTGGGCGTGAAATGACTCTGGCCCATTAGTAGTGCGCTTTGCTTCAGGGTCAGGTGCACTGTGTACAAACGGACCCGGCAAAAAATGTTTGGACTCGTGCATATCTAATTCCGGAACGGAACCGGACTGTAAGAAGGCAAGAAGAAGGTAAGAATTCTGTTTATTTATTTGTTTTTTGCATGAACTTGGGGGAAATAAATGTTTTATTAACCATTTTCTGCTGTCAGATGAAATATTTTGGCTATGTCATCGTATATTAATTGAGAAATAAGCGATAATGTACCGCAAAATGACGATCAGCTTGACCCCAACACCGAATTTCGCTCAGTTTCTCTTTGAATTGCTCACATTGAATGGAACGAAATGTATTGAAGGAACGATTGATGAATAAAGATGACAAGAATCGTCACTTTGTGCTTTTAATTATTGATATAAGTAAGCACGGAGCGAAAGAAATGGGTCATGTCAAAATGGCAGGACCCGGTTTCGTGAATGATGTTACAGCATGATGACCCGGTTTTGTTCCAAAAAAAATTACGAACAAACAGGAACCAAAGCCTTTATTTTCTCTGGAATAACATTGAAATTATGGCTTTTGTAACCATAATGTCCACTAGATAGATTCAGTTCAAGGTATTTAACTTTCAACATTAGTGAGCCGTGGTTTTCCGTCGAGTGTTTTATTACTTCTTCAAATAGGACGAAGGTTGTTTTACAGTAATAACAATGGTGTGGATGATTTTCTCTAGAATGTTTTATTAAGTCATCGAATTGTGGAAATATTGTATCACAGTATAAACAATGGTGGCTGTGGATTTCTGTTGCTTTGGTTCCTGTTTGTTCGTAATTTTTTTTTGAACAAAACCGGATCATCATGCTGTAACATCATTCACGAAACCGGGTCCTGCCATTTTGACATTTCTTTCGCTCCGTGCTTACTTATATCAATAATTAAAAGCACAAAGTGACGATTCTTGTCATCTTTATTCATCAATCGTTCCTTCAATACATTTCGTTTCATTCAATGTGAGCAATTCAAAGAGAAACTGAACGAATTTCGGTGTTGGGGTCAAGCTGATCGTCATTTTGCGGCACATTATCGCCTATTTCTCAATTAATATACGATGACATAGCCAAAATGTTTCATCTGACAGCAGGAAATGGTTAATAAAGCATCTATTTCCCCCAAGTTCATGCAAAAAACAAATAAATAAACAGAATTCTTACCTTCTTCTTGCCTTCTTACAGTCCGGTTCCGTTCCGGAATTAGATATGCACGAGTCCAAACATTTTTTGCCGGGTCCGTTTGTACACAGTGAGGTGGAGCTGCCCAAAAGATAGGAGGAAATCTTGAATTACCATCTATGTAAGTTTCCAAGATGTAGTCGGCAAACTTCATGGACTTTTCGACAAAACATTCTTCGATTTCATCAGTTGGCAAGAAAGCTAACCCAAAGAAAAGTGTCAGCCATTTACTTACATCTCAACACTTGTTCTTGTACTCGACACTTAGACCAAGAGACCAAGTATACTGAACTTGAGACAATATCACACATTTCATTACAAAGGCATTTCAAGTTGGTATTACATGAAAATATCACAATTCCCGATTCCGCATCATGAACTAAAGTGAAATTTTCATTTTTATTAGTCTGCAAATTTAATCCTTCCAAAGCCTCGTGAACTTCGAGTCTACTTTTGGGCAGTTTCAGAAGCCGTTTTCGCCTTTCTCTATACATGGACATTGCTACATTTTTCAAGTCCCGGGAATTCAATAAATTTTCATCCATTTTTTTAAGCTCACCTCGAATGACTTTTGACGGACGTTAAGATATATCACCAGAGTTGTGACGGACACGGACTCTTAAGTTGGCGTATTTCAGCCTTGTGTTCACTTTTATTGTGGAAGTTGTCTTGTTTTTGTGTGAGTATTGAGTGAATAAACTAAGTTGGAAATAATTTTTGCACAAATTTACATTTACAGTCAATGTATACTCTAAAATATATAATCCACATTGACAATTTGAAAAATTAACAGTAAATTTCCAGTGACAAATGCAATTTTCCTGGGATCACTAAAACTACCTGGTTTTAAGTACATAATTCTGAAATTAAGCTGCTTTCTATAGCCTTATATTTTTTTATATGTACATTTTACATGTGTTCTAATTATAACTACCAAAATTTATGATGAAAAATAAGTAGGATTATAAAATTTTCAAAAACGTTATCACCATTTGAAGTCGACTAAATGCTGCAACATGAAATTGTTAAAATTCTTAATTTTAGCCATCTTTTTCAACATCATCTGCCCTTTTACTACAAAAACACATTAAATCTACCAGTCTCAATAATTGTAAAGTCATAAATAAGTATAAAATTATATTTCAATACCCTCTGTGCATGTACATCTAGTGCATGGGGAATATTTTCCAAAATATTGCATACAGGATTCATCTTAAGTTTAATCTAAGTGACACTCGTATCTCATGGAAGGGGTACCTAATTGGAAGCTTAACTCCGAAAATCAACATACATGTAATGGCATATAAGAAAAAACAGACATTCCGAAGATGTCTACTGTCAAAAATCCTACTTTCACTTTCGATTTAACTCAAATTCAGGTGGTTTCTTTCCAATGCAATCAATTTTTTATTTAAAACCACAAGGACATCAAATATGGGCTTAAAATTATCCTAAAATATGTAGGGTTTCTGCTGACATTCAGTATTTGTATCTAATAGGGTTTATTTTTTATTCAACAATGTAGGAATCCATTTTGTGCTTAGTACTAATTACTGTAAACAAATATTATCCCAAATCACATCAATATGAAAATGACTGATCTTATGATTAATTAGCTTGGAGTAAGCAATTAAAAAATATACTCTCCAAAATATACTCTTCAAAATTTTAGAATAATATTTATTTATAAAATTAGAATATTTTATAAATAAATATTATTCTAAACTTTTGAATTTAGATTGTAAGAAAATTGTTTAATTGCACAAGCATCATATAATATTTTAAATTAAGACTTTTTAAAAAAAGATTGTTTATTTAAATTATTCTAAAATTTTAGATTTTCATCTTTTTCATTTACAGATTTTTGTTTAATTAAGACTTATTATTTCATATATAAATTTTTACAAAACTTTTTTGTTTAATTTTAACAAACTAATTATTTTATATATACATTTTTACAAAACTTTTTTGTTTAATTCTAACAGACTTATTATTTTATATATTTTTTATATTTTTTCCCAGTTAACCATCACTTTTTTTTATTTAAAGAATTATTCATATCTTATAAATTTAGATTTTTTATATAAATATACAAACTTTTTTTATTAAATGTTAACAGACTTATTCTTATATTTTTAGATTTTTGTTATAAATTTCACTTTTGAGACCTGCATTTCCAAATTTAGTTACCTGTAACTATCATTAATTGTTGTATAACACCTGTAATAAAATGTGTGTTGGCATTCCTTGAATATGATATTTCAAAATGTTGGCATAGGTTGAAGACACTGTTTCTAGAGCCATCACTTCAAAAGTTTTAGGGTCACCACCATGTCTTGGTTCAAAATAAAAATAAATTGTGTATAGCTGCCAAATATGCTAAATTTCAGAATTTAGCCTCTTTTTTATTAAAAAAAAAATATTTTCTTTATTAAGTTATAAAGGTTAGTATTTTGCAGAAAAAAATGCATTAAAATTGGATGAAAAATAAAATAGGTCAAATTTTGAAATTTGGCACTTGTTAGCACCATTTTGGTTGACTTTATCTCAGAAACTGTAATAAATACAGGAAATCTGCCAATTACCAGAAGATCTCAGAACAATCAGTTCAAATAATAAAAATGCATCAAAATTGGATGAAATAACTAAAGAATTGTGTGGTCCTTCAATAATCCATAAATATGATCATTTTAGCATTTCCTCTTTCAATTGAGTTTTTATCTTGGAGACCATAACAGATATATAGGAATTCTGTTGGTATACTACTGGAAGCTCTCATCACAATCAAATAAGAAAGGCATCAAAATTCTTTAAACATTCCAAATATGCAAAATTTAGGAATTTGAGCCTTATTTATTTTATGTTGACTTACTACATGGAGAGAATTTTATGTTGACTTACTACATGGAGAGAATTTTATGTTGACTTACTACATGGAGAGAATTTTATGTTGACATACTACATGGAGATAATTTTATGTTGACATACTACATGGAGGGAATTTTATGCTGACATACTACATGGAGGGAATTTTATGTTGACATACTACCTGGAGAAAATTTTATGTTGACATACTATCTGGAGAGAATTTTATGTTGACATACTACCTGGAGAGAATTTTATGTTGACATACCACCTGGAGATAATTTTTCGTTGACATGCTACCTGGAGAGAATTCTATGTTGACATACTACCTGGAGATAATTTTATGTTGACATACTACCTGGAGAGAATTTTATGTTGACATATTACCTGGAGAGAATTTTATGTTGACATACTACATGGAGAGAATTTTATGTTGACATACTACCTGGAGAGAATTTTATGTTGACATACTACTTGGAGAGAATTTTATGTTGACATACTACCTGGAGAGAATTCTATGTTGACATACTACCTGGAGAGAATTTTATGTTGACATACTACTTGGAGAGAATTTTATGTTGACATACTACATGGAGAGAATTTTATGTTGACATACTACATGGAGAGAATTTTATGTTGACATACTACATGGAGAGAATTTTATGTGGAACATATAGAGAGAAAAATCATCAAAATTGGTTGAACAATAAACATTGTATATCTATTAACAGAAAACACAATTTTTTCTGTGATGAGATTCGATATAAAAACATGATATTTTGGGTGAACATTCCTAAGAGTTTTGTACCAATTGAACTATTGGTGTCAGAGAATAAGATTGAAAAAGGACGATCACAGGCAGACACAAGGTGATTACAATACCTCACATGACTCTTTGGGTCAGGGGAGTTAAAATGCAATAATATACAATTTTGTATAATCAGCTATAATACCATAGCTGTAAATTGCAGATAATAGCATGGCACACAGAGATTGAATCCAGGAATTAGCATATTATCTATCTTTTTTTACCTGTAATGTAATATGCAAGCATTATTAATTGATTCCCATAGTATGGAACTGATTGATTTTCTTTTAATAGAACAGCTGTTCCCTTGGTTACAATAAACAACAATGGCGCATTCACATTATGTTCAATGGAATTTATTTTTCATATCTTTAATTATAAAAGGTAATATATTCTCTATACATAGGTACATAAACTTTATAGCTATCGCTATCCATTCCATATTTCTGATTTAAATACTCCTTTCTTTCGTCATAAAAACATACAGGTATCACAGTTAACTATATTTCCTTTCGCATTGTTCTTATTGAATTGTGTCTATGGTGCCCGTGGGAGGGGCGTGTCCTTTGTTAAGGTTAGTGGGAGAATGGAGATGTATATTTGTTTTCATTGACTTACTAAGAAACCAAATGATATTAGTTGTACGTTTTTTTTATATATCTAAAGCCTATCTGAACTAATTTATTAAGCTACTCTAAAAATCGTAGGACATAATTATAAAATTCAGAAATATTGTTTTTATAAAGACCGTCTAATATACAAGGGATTATATATTTAGGCAAATATCCCCGCAATGGCGGAAAAGCTGAAAAAACTAAGAATTGGTAAAAAAAAAAATATACACCTTTCATCAACCAATCAGAAGACAGCATTCTGATATAAGGTGTAATTAAATTTAAAAAAGCCATTAGCTGTCCATCAGAATTAAATACACTGATGGGAAATTGCAATATAAACTGTATTAGCATTTTGTTAAAATGAAAAATATAGACATTTCAAATAGACTGGTTGACGAATCTACTGTCCACCCGCATTTCCAAATTTCAAACTATTCATTCGAGTTTTCTAATTTTTTACTATGCAAATTGTACCCACTATGTTAATAATCGTCTATACTGCATGGTTGTATTATTAAAAACTCTGACATTTTGCGAAAACAAAGATATATTGTATAATACATGTGCCATTGAAATTCTTTTCTGCAAAATATCTCAAATGTATCTTTTACTTTTTATGCAGATGTTTTCATTCCTCTATCACTGCCAAGACTTTTACCGGACTTGACTGTATATATGAGTAACACGGCGGGTGTCTTATAAGAAGCAGGAACTGCTTACCCTCCGCGAGCACATGAGTTCGTTTTTTTAGTGGGGTCCTCGTTGCTCATCTTTTTCGTTTTTTATGTTGTCCTATTATGTGTCATTACGTGCTTAGTTCTGTGTTGTGATGTCCGTTACGATGGCGGCATAAAATGATGTTCTGTTCTTCTTTACCTCCTGTTGTTTGTAGGAGAACTCGTGTCTTATTTATGTTATTTGTGTTTGTTCGTGTATAGTGGTATCCAATACATACTGTGTTGTGTTTTTCTTCGTCCTGTGTACCCTGTGTTGCCGGATTCTCTGGATTGTCAATTTTTTATTGCCCTTTCGATATTCTCTAACGTTTATTTATAATAACCCTGTCTTTTAAATTCCACCTCAACCTTGTCTTTACCGTGAATATTAAAAGAAACTGTTGTAATTAGATTATGTGTGCTTAACGCCACTTTCAATAATATTTCAGTTATAAATATCGTGCAGATCAGTTTTGCGATGAACCAGAATCCCACCGAGGTCACATCACATCACATCAAGGTATATCGAGTACACCTTCTAAGAGCGGGAATCGAACTCGCACCTTTAACGACGATAATGACCGGTTACAAATGTAACTAATCCAATTACCATACGATCGAGGCCATAGTGTCACATGTGGCAACCAGGACAAAGGGTGTATTTGTACGGAAAGGATATACCATTTTGTGCAGGGGTTGAACAAGTTAAAATTGTTACCAAATTTGTTCAACTTTTGTTTCCGACATACAGAAATTGGAGAAAATGTTTGCATTGCCACCAGGTACCAACAACTACTAAGTATATTACATAGCAAACTTGTTGCTTGCTAAAAAGCTGTTCCAGTTATTTGTTTTATGTGCAATGAGTCGACGCACTCGTATACACCCTGTCCAAGAGGTGAGTTGCGGATTTGAAGGTCTCGCATAGTAGATGTCCATGGACCGAACCCATGGTTGGTTGAATCTTGAGTTTCCAGATGCTTTCACTCAAGTGAGGAACTTGGGAAGGATTTATTCTCAGAAGAAGATATTTCAGATTTTCAAGGACTGGACATACTGACTCGTATATTTATGTAATACCGCTACATAACACTCTGTGATATTACTCAATATGTTGACAATAACGTGATCAAACACTCTATGTACATGTACCATACTTACACCAGAAGATGACACTAGGGCTTTTTGTTAACAAAACATTGCAAAACCAGTTGTTGTGTTCCATTGTTTGGTTGGTATATTCTTGCAACTTTTGAATAAAATATTTTTTACTTGAACTGTCCATTAGTGATTGATTTTAAGGTACATTAGCCATACTGTAGATTAGTAGTGTTGAACCCAAATCACATACTTATATCCCAAATGTTTAAGCGAAGTTACCAGGTTTTATGTACTTTTGCAGCATGCCAAGCATTCGAAGTTTGTGTAGCAGAGACCCCTAGCGTACACGATGATTATATATATTGTGAATATAGTTGCTGTGGCTACACATACAACAGATATTGTTGTGAAAATTAGTGAGTAATTAGAATAAAAATATTAGTTCATTAAGAGAAGCAAAACAGTTTTTATTTCAACTGAAGAAAAACGTTGAAAGATTTGTCATATAATTTCCTTCTTTTTTTTAAAAATTTAATTCAAAATAGCAGTTTATTGGAAAAAGGTTGTTTCATTATTGTTATGGTAAATATGACTGTTTAAAATACAAATACAATTTAAAGCAGAATTTTGCGAATTTTGTTCCATTTCCATGTACTTGTACTCTTTTTCTGCTTTCGTGTTCTTTGCTCAATTTGGGTAATTCGTGAATATTCTATGGGCATCAACTTAGAACGGCCCTTTTAATTTCTAACCTTTAATTTTCATTTTTTAGTTCTACTTAATTCCGGGTGCTGATTTGTTTTGCTATGTTTGTAGGGGTCATCAAACATCACTGTTTATTTTTTGTTATTAACTAGATAAGCTATTTATTAGGACACAGGAGTGGGATATCGGTTTATGGGAGAAAATGATATCTACACTGAAAAGGGACGAATATCTACATGCACTTTCAATTAATTATTAATAGTCGTGTGTCTGTGTCCAGGACCAAACAAATGTACAATAAAGAATACAGATTTGTTTCTGCATTATAGATTACACTTGTACATATTCTCAAAGAAATTACTACAACACACCCAGAAGAACTCCACGATAGCAGGATCAGTGAATATAGTCTGATATCTATAATTGGGCGCACTACGTTTGAGCGCATTTTCAATTTTAGGTGTGTTACGTTTGAGCGCATTTTACCTGTGTTTTACCTGGGGAATTTAATATAAAAAAATGTGAAAAATAGAAATAAAAATATATACACTTTATTATAAAAGATTACAGCAAAAACACATCATAAAAACATCATAGGATTTATTTAAAATGTTTTATGAAATAGATTTAAGAATGTTTAAAAATATCTAAAAAAGTAGCACTAAAATCTTACAAATCGGTTCTTGTGGAAAATTTCAACCCCATTGACTTCATGTAAGTTGCTCTAGAAATGTCTCCTGTCTCTATCATACGGTATTGTTCTAAGGAAAACGCAAGTTTTCCCTTCTCGGTGCGCCTGACTGTAGCGGGGTTGTCAAGACCTCGAATTTTAATGTATGTAGTTGTCTGTATTTGTTTTAACACATCAATGAAGACATATATACATGGGTGCGCAGAATAAAACTGATCATTGAAGTGACTGTGAAAGAACTCCGTGCCATTGTTAGTGCGTTTAGCTGTACTGCAAGGTTTTGAAGCCCACATTGTAGGAGGATATTTTGAGTTTTCGTCCACATAAGTTTCTAATAAATAGTCAGAGAACTTAGTACATCGTTCATTGGTGGGTGCCTCTGGTATCATCTCCTCTACAAAACTGTCTTCGGTTTCATCAGGAGGCAGAAAGGGAAGTCCAAAAAATTGGGATAGCCATTTACCAATTTCACTAGATTTATCTTTGTAGTCCTGTGCAAGACCAGGAGACTGAATTTTTCTATACCACGCTTGACCAAGATGAAACCTACAACCTTTAATTTCGACTTCCCTGAATTCTTCTCTTAGAAGGTTAACCATTTCAAGTTCAAAATCAAGATTTATTGTCTTCAGAATCATTATATGCTAAGAAGTTTTCATCTTTGCTGGTTTTGACAGCTAAATTTTCTAGACATGCATGTTTCCATCCTATCTTTTGGAAGAGCGGGGTATTCTTTTCGTCTTTGACGGTAAAGAGACTGAGAAATACTTTTGAAATCAGACGGCTGAAGATGAGATTCGTCTGTCTCTTGTAAAGTCTGACGAATTATTTTTGCAGGACGCGTTGATATGTCAGTTGCTTTACGTTTTACAGATACTCTTACTTGTTGTCTTTCAAGTTTCCGTCGTCGATGGTTGTGTTCATTTTGGCCTTTCAATATAGCTTTGCACTCTGCGTCTGTTCTTATTCTGCACTTGCAACTGTTTTTTGTGCATCTCCAGGAAATTTCCGAATTCTTTAAAACTCTATCGACTCTAAAAGTGTAGCCATCGTTAAATTAAACTTTTCTTCTCTCTATTTGTTTCCGATATGAAAAACTCCATTTGTTTTCATACACATACAAGTAGTAAACAGTATAAATCATAAACAGTACTCACAAACGAAAGGAATTAAATAGTGAACACAACCATCATACCGTGAAAAACCGTATGTAAACTAAATCTTTAAATAATTGTTTTCATTATCAAAATAATTTTTGATAATTTTTTAGATCATTTTTATAATAATTTTTTTCATTATCAAAATCATTTTTAATAATTTTTAAAGATCATTTTTATAATAATTTCTTAAAAGTTTTATAATTTTTATTTTTTTTCTCAGGTAAATAGCTAAGGTAAAATGCGCTCAATCGTGGATTTTTTTGCGCTCAAACGTAGGATTTTTTGCGCTCAAATGTAGAACCAATGCGCTCAAACGTCGTGCAACGCTATAATTAGGTAGACGGGTATCGTTGGCAACTCTCAGCTGATCACGCTTCGATTACCGTTCTCTCACCAATGGAGAGTCGGAGGGTGATCATCTGTGGGTACTAGTTCTAATAATAAAACCCTAAATGCTCGTTTACTCGCAAGGGTTATAACGGGATGCCATTACACGTAATGGAGCAAGCGCCGAGATTTTTTGCGCTCGCTTACAGAGTTTCTGACGCCTGCATTTATCAATAATAAGTCATAACCTTTCCTTTTGTCCATTATTATAAAAAGTTTTTATCACCTAACAGTATTTTAGAATGTAATTCCCACAAAATAAAAATTCATGTTTACTAAACTCTCTAAACATTTTGAATTTCGTCATTTCCGGCCTCACTATTTGAAAGGCGATACCATATTTGGCGATTGAGGCGTGAATCGTGTAGTAAGAAATACCATATTTAGAAAAGCTCCGCCTTCCGTAGTTTCCGGTTATGGAAAACAATCGATAAATTTGAACAAGGTTGTTGCTACCTTTGAAAAGCATATATTTCTCAGCCAAACCGATTTAACAAGGACTGGGATCATCAGTAATAGTTATAATGAAATGTTTGAAGCGTAAATAGTGAGTTTTTATGTTTCAACTGCAACTTTTTTTTTGCTCCATTGTGACGAATGGGACCGCGTTGTAGCTCTGCCGAGACACAAGTTTGTCACAGGAGCTACATTATTGCAGCTAGTGGGTACCGACGATGGTAGACTGGTTGGCTGACTGTAAACTAGGATTCAAGATCCCTCACAATCATAGCGAATTACAATGGAACAGAGGAGATACAATAAATTACATTCAATATTTACAACTCATTGAGGATTAAAAAAACCACACTTCTATAGGAGTAAAGGTATATTTCTATTGATAAGAACATGCTGTATTTTTTTTTACATTGCAGCTCGGGAGTGATTGCCGGAGCAGTGATTGGATCACTTATCTTTCTTGGAATAATAATTGGTGTTATTCTGTGCGTCGTGAAGAAAAATGGTCATCGAGGGGCGCTGATAGCACCAAGTGGTGCACCTACAACTCAGCACACATCAGTAGCATTCGGTACGTTACTTGTTAATTTGTAAATACATACATACAGTCTTTCGAATACGTTATTTTAAGTGAAAATTACTTGTGACAATGAATTGGCACAATCGTATTTCTGACGGAAATTATGAACGTTGTATTTATTTATTTATTTATTTTTGGCTCAGACGTAGAACGCCGAACTAGTGGCTACGTGTTTGTTTTAACTAATTAAGTGACTGATTTCTTGGCATGTGACCCCTTGGTTAAGTTATCAAAGTGTACATGATGAAAAATACTGTTGGAAGTTAAATGTATATATTTACTTTCAGTTTACAAAAGACCAAGTTATGGTAATATGTGTTTTCTCGACATGCATGGTTAATTTTTGTTTAAACACTCAAATTTTTTTTATGCTTTTAGTCATAAATATGGAATATTCTATATTTGAAAATATATTTTTTAATCAGAAAAAAAACAAATTTTAGCATATTTTGATAGACACCAACAACTCATCTTCCTTATAATCAGTACATGTACACTGACCGAGCACTATTCTAATGTGTATGTTTCACGTTTAACACCTTGCTGCATGTACAAACAGTTCTCCCACTAAGCTATTAGAATGATCATAGCATACGCGGGGCAGTATTGACTGGTTCGAAAAACAAATCATTATGTCTATCTCATCTTTGAAATAGCTAGGTTGATTAAAGTACTAAATTGAGATAGGATAAGAGGTATGCTAACTATTTTATGTAAACCGTGAAAATAATCATTAGATGACCGTGACACAATTTTATTTCCATGTCTTGGTTCCATTCTAATCCTTCTAAACATCATGGGGCGTGACATATTGTTCATTTCGAATATAAACTGCAAACGCAGTTTACACGTGTAATCGAGACCAGATTATTATATATCTTAACCCCGAGTCGTGGTCGTGATCGTATGGTAGTTGGATTTACAACTACCTATGCAGTCAGTACCACTGAAGACTTGAGATAAAATCCCGCTCAGGCGAGGTGTACTTTATACAACATTATGTGATAAAGTTTATCAGTGACTTGCGCAGGTTGGTGGTTTTCTCTGGGTACTCCGGTTTCATCCACCAATAAAACTGATCGCAACGATATAGCTGAAATATTGTTGAAAGTTGCGTCAAACACCATAACCCTAGCTCTAACCCTTAAATTATGCAACACATAACCGTCTATAGGTAATATCTACAACGTGTCATTGATTGTTGTTACCATTTTATATATAGAATTATTATACATTACAGTTACATCAACACAAATCCAACAACATTATACACAACCACCACCAGCGTATGGCGTAGCTCCTGGTTACCAAGCCACCTACAACTACCAACCACTTCCAATGTATGCTGGAGGATATCCCCCTCCACCAGCGTATCCACATGATAACAGTTATCTACCCGACTATCAGGATGGCAGACAACGAGACAGTAGTACCAGTTACCCACCAACAGCACCCTTTTCAGGGCCGTCGTATGGTACGAAGCAATGAGGCAAATCAAAAAACCAAAGACTGGAGTGGTGTCCAACATGTTCTTTTGAAATGTTCGGCATCATGTGTCATATACATTGAATATATGTACCAAAATAAATACAATCAAATGAAAACCATCCACTACATGACCTACACTGATCACTTTACACCAATCATCATTCGTCTGTTAAACCTTGACACATTTGAACCGTTTCTTCCCCGAAACCACAGCACAAAACTACTCCAATTGGTTGGAATGATTTTTCGAGACAGCCCCACAATGTCCATTTCAGATAGCCGGGTGCTAAATAGAGAAAGTTGCTCAGATTACCACATATTCTACATTTTACACCGGTTCCATATGATTTAGATAAACTACTCCTAATAAATTACTTTAAACAAGTATTCTATATATTGTGTGTGTGTGTGTGTGTGCTGTATTTTGTTGTTTGAGTGGTATTCTCCTAACTACTGGGCCAAATTAGATCAAACATAGTGAGGGTGCTTCTTTACTCTTTCTAAATTACAACTGTATAACTGAATCCCATTCATTGTTTCAGATGTATATCATTACCTAATTAGGAATATGCTTTGAGCAACAAATGCCTATAAATATTAACGTTTTTAAGGTTGCCTCTTTGGCTAATAATGTAATATATTGGACGACTTCTTATAAACATTCCAATAAATGCTTGACCATGATCCTGGTGAGTTATACAAGCTCAGTCGAGTCCCTGATTTAAAGAGCATTTGAAATAAAACCATTTTTTTTAACCTGAACAGGTGTATTCTCTTTTGTCTGATGTTTATTCACAAGTCACATTGTACCATTGTACATTAATATGTCCCAGAGGACTACATTACTTCCTTATTTTCTTGACTGTCAGTCATGTTTGATATTTGGGTTTTATTATTATTATTATTAACGTTTTGCAAATAAATGTTATATTATTTTCATTGTTGTTGTATATATACTGACTATCATAAGAAGTACAAATCTGTTATTGTTGTTGTATATATACTGACCATCAATAAGAAGTACAAATCTGTTATTGTTGTTGTATATATACTGACTATCATAAGAAGTACAAATCTGTTATTGTTGTTGTTTGTATACTGACTATCATAAGAAGTACAAATCTGTTATTGTTGTTGTATGTATACTGACTATCATAAGAAGTACAAATCTGTTATTGTTGTTGTATATATACTGACCATCAATAAGAAGTACAAATCTGTTATTGTTGTTGTATATATACTGACTATCATAAGAAGTACAAATCTGTTATTGTTGTTGTTTGTATACTGACTATCATAAGAAGTACAAATCTGTTATTGTTGTTGTATATATACTGACTATCATAAGAAGTACAAATCTGTTATTGTTGTTGTATGTATACTGACCATCAATAAGAAGTACAAATCTGTTATTGTTGTTGTATATATACTGACCATCAATAAGAAGTACAAATCTGTTATTGTTGTTATCTGTATATATACTGACTATCATAAGAAGTACAAATCTGTTATTGTTGTTGTATGTATACTGACCATCAATAAGAAGTACAAATCTGTTATTGTTGTTGTATATATACTGACCATCAATAAAAAGTACAAATCTGTTATTGTTGTTGTATATATACTGACCATCAATAAGAAGTACAAATCTGTTATTGTTGTTATCTGTATATATACTGACTATCATAAGAAGTACAAATCTGTTACTGTTGTTGTATATATACTGACCATCAATAAGAAGTACAAATCTGTTATTGTTGTTGTATATATACTGACCATCAATAAGAAGTACAAATCTGTTATTGTTGTTATCTGTATATATACTGACCATCAATAAAAAGTACAAATCTGTTATTGTTGTTATCTGTATATATACTGACCATCAAAAGAAGTACAAATCTGGTATTGTTGTTGTATATATACTGACCATCAATAAGAAGTACAAATCTGTTATTGTTGTTATCTGTATATATACTGACCATCAATAAGAAGTACAAATCTGTTATTGTTGTTGTATATATACTGACCATCAATAAGAAGTACAAATCTGTTATTGTTGTTATCTGTATATATACTGACCATCAATAAGAAGTACAAATCTGTTATTGTTGTTGTATATATACTGACCATCAATAAGAAGTACAAATCTGTTATTGTTGTTATCTGTATATATACTGACCATCAATAAGAAGTACAAATCTGTTATTGTTGTTGTATATATACTGACCATCAATAAGAAGTACAAATCTGTTATTGTTGTTGTATATATACTGACCATCAATAAGAAGTACAAATCTGTTATTGTTGTTATCTGTATATATACTGACCATCAATAAGAAGTACAAATCTGTTATTGTTGTTGTATATATACTGACCATCAATAAGAAGTACAAATCTGTTATTGTTGTTGTATATATACTGACCATCAATAAGAAGTACAAATCTGTTATTGTTGTTATCTGTATATATACTGACCATCAATAAGAAGTACAAATCTGTTATTGTTGTTATATATACTGACCATCAATAAGAAGTACAAATCTGTTATTGTTGTTGTATATATACTGACCATCAATAAAAAGTACAAATCTGTTATTGTTGTTGTATATATACTGACCATCAATAAGAAGTACAAATCTGTTATTGTTGTTATCTGTATATATACTGACTATCATAAGAAGTACAAATCTGTTATTGTTGTTGTATATATACTGACCATCAATAAGAAGTACAAATCTGTTATTGTTGTTGTATATATACTGACCATCAATAAGAAGTACAAATCTGTTATTGTTGTTATCTGTATATATACTGACCATCAATAAAAAGTACAAATCTGTTATTGTTGTTATCTGTATATATACTGACCATCAAAAGAAGTACAAATCTGTTATTGTTGTTGTATATATACTGACCATCAATAAGAAGTACAAATCTGTTATTGTTGTTATCTGTATATATACTGACCATCAATAAGAAGTACAAATCTGTTATTGTTGTTGTATATATACTGACCATCAATAAGAAGTACAAATCTGTTATTGTTGTTATCTGTATATATACTGACCATCAATAAGAAGTACAAATCTGTTATTGTTGTTGTATATATACTGACCATCAATAAGAAGTACAAATCTGTTATTGTTGTTATCTGTATATATACTGACCATCAATAAGAAGTACAAATCTGTTATTGTTGTTGTATATATACTGACCATCAATAAGAAGTACAAATCTGTTATTGTTGTTATCTGTATATATACTGACCATCAATAAGAAGTACAAATCTGTTATTGTTGTTGTATATATACTGACCATCAATAAGAAGTACAAATCTGTTATTGTTGTTGTATATATACTGACCATCAATAAGAAGTACAAATCTGTTATTGTTGTTATCTGTATATATACTGACCATCAATAAGAAGTACAAATCTGTTATTGTTGTTATCTGTATATATACTGACCAGCAATAAAAAGTACAAATCTGTTATTGTTGTTATCTGTATATATACTGACCATCATAAGAAGTACAAATCTGTTATTGTTGTTGTATATATACTGACCATCAATAAGAAGTACAAATCTGTTATTGTTGTTATATATATACTGACCATCAATAAGAAGTACAAATCTGTCATTGTTGTTATCTGTATATATACTGACCATCAATAAGAAGTACAAATCTGTTATTGTTGTTGTATATATACTGACCATCAATAAGAAGTACAAATCTGTTATTGTTGTTGTATATATACTGACCATCAATAAGAAGTACAAATCTGTTATTGTTGTTATCTGTATATATACTGACCATCAATAAGAAGTACAAATCTGTTATTGTTGTTGTATATATACTGACCATCAATAAGAAGTACAAATCTGTTATTGTTGTTATCTGTATATATACTGACCATCAATAAGAAGTACAAATCTGTTATTGTTGTTGTATATATACTGACCATCAATAAGAAGTACAAATCTGTTATTGTTGTTATCTGTATATATACTGACCATCAATAAGAAGTACAAATCTGTTATTGTTGTATATATACTGACCATCAATAAGAAGTACAAATCTGTTATTGTTGTATATATACTGACCATCAATAAGAAGTACAAATCTGTTATTGTTGTTATCTGTATATATACTGACCATCATAAGAAGTACAAATCTGTTATTGTTGTTATCTGCATATATACTGACCATCAATAAGAAGTACAAATCTGTTATTGTTGTTGTATATATACTGACCATCGATAAGAAGTACAAATCTGTTATTGTTGTTATCTGTATATATACTGACCATCAATAAGAAGTACAAATCTGTTATTGTTGTTGTATATATACTGACCATCAATAAGAAGTACAAATCTGTTATTGTTGTTATCTGTATATATACTGACCATCAATAAGAAGTACAAATCTGTTATTGTTGTTATCTGTATATATTCTGACCATCAATAAGAAGTACAAATCTGTTATTGTTGTTATCTGTATATATACTGACCATCAATAAGAAATACAAATCTGTTATTGTTGTTATCTGTATATATACTGACCATCAATAAGAAATACAAATCTGTTATTGTTGTTGTATATATACTGACCATCAATAAGAAGTACAAATCTGTTATTGTTGTTGTATATATACTGACCATCAATAAGAAGTACAAATCTGTTATTGTTGTTGTATATATACTGACCATCAATAAGAAGTACAAATCTGTTATTGTTGTGATATATACTGACCATCAATAAGAAGTACAAATCTGTTATTGTTGTTGTATATATACTGACCATCAATAAGAAGTACAAATCTGTTATTGTTGTTGTATATATACTGACCATCAATAAGAAGTACAAATCTGTTATTGTTGTTATCTGTATATATACTGACCATCAATAAGAAGTACAAATCTGTTATTGTTGTTATCTGTATATATACTGACCATCAATAAGAAGTACAAATCTGTTATTGTTGTTGTATATATACTGACCATCAATAAGAAGTACAAATCTGTTATTGTTGTTATCTGTATATATACTGACCATCAATAAGAAGTACAAATCTGTTATTGTTGTTGTATATATACTGACCATCAATAAGAAGTACAAATCTGTTATTGTTGTTGTATATATACTGACCATCAATAAGAAGTACAAATCTGTTATTGTTGTTGTATATATACTGACCATCAATAAGAAGTACAAATCTGTTATTGTTGTTGTATATATACTGACCATCAATAAGAAGTACAAATCTGTTATTGTTGTTATCTGTATATATACTGACCATCAATAAGAAGTACAAATCTGTTATTGTTGTTGTATATATACTGACCATCAATAAGAAGTACAAATCTGTTATTGTTGTTGTATATATACTGACCATCAATAAGAAGTACAAATCTGTTATTGTTGTTATCTGTATATATACTGACCATCAATAAGAAGTACAAATCTGTTATTGTTGTTATCTGTATATATACTGACCAGCAATAAAAAGTACAAATCTGTTATTGTTGTTATCTGTATATATACTGACCATCATAAGAAGTACAAATCTGTTATTGTTGTTGTATATATACTGACCATCAATAAGAAGTACAAATCTGTTATTGTTGTTATATATATACTGACCATCAATAAGAAGTACAAATCTGTTATTGTTGTTATCTGTATATATACTGACCATCAATAAGAAGTACAAATCTGTTATTGTTGTTGTATATATACTGACCATCAATAAGAAGTACAAATCTGTTATTGTTGTTGTATATATACTGACCATCAATAAGAAGTACAAATCTGTTATTGTTGTTATCTGTATATATACTGACCATCAATAAGAAGTACAAATCTGTTATTGTTGTTGTATATATACTGACCATCAATAAGAAGTACAAATCTGTTATTGTTGTTATCTGTATATATACTGACCATCAATAAGAAGTACAAATCTGTTATTGTTGTTATCTGTATATATACTGACCATCAATAAGAAGTACAAATCTGTTATTGTTGTTGTATATATACTGACCATCAATAAGAAGTACAAATCTGTTATTGTTGTTATCTGTATATATACTGACCATCAATAAGAAGTACAAATCTGTTATTGTTGTATATATACTGACCATCAATAAGAAGTACAAATCTGTTATTGTTGTTGTTGTATATATACTGACCATCAATAAGAAGTACAAATCTGTTATTGTTGTTATCTGTATATATACTGACCATCATAAGAAGTACAAATCTGTTATTGTTGTTATCTGCATATATACTGACCATCAATAAGAAGTACAAATCTGTTATTGTTGTTGTATATATACTGACCATCGATAAGAAGTACAAATCTGTTATTGTTGTTGTATATATATACTGACCATCAATAAGAAGTACAAATCTGTTATTGTTGTTGTATATATACTGACCATCAATAAGAAGTACAAATCTGTTATTGTTGTTATCTGTATATATACTGACCATCAATAAGAAGTACAAATCTGTTATTGTTGTTGTATATATACTGACCATCAATAAGAAGTACAAATCTGTTATTGTTGTTATATATACTGACCATCAATAAGAAGTACAAATCTGTTATTGTTGTTGTATATATACTGACCATCAATAAGAAGTACAAATCTGTTATTGTTGTTGTATATATACTGACCATCAATAAGAAGTACAAATCTGTTATTGTTGTTATCTGTATATATACTGACCATCAATAAGAAGTACAAATCTGTTATTGTTGTTATCTGTATATATACTGACCATCAATAAGAAATACAAATTTGTTATTGTTGTTGTATATATACTGACCATCAATAAGAAGTACAAATCTGTTATTGTTGTTATCTGTATATATACTGACCATCAATAAGAAGTACAAATCTGTTATTGTTGTTATCTGTATATATACTGACCATCAATAAGAAATACAAATTTGTTATTGTTGTTGTATATATACTGACCATCAATAAGAAGTACAAATCTGTTATTGTTGTTATCTGTATATATACTGACCATCAATAAGAAGTACAAATCTGTTATTGTTGTTGTATATATACTGACCATCAATAAGAAGTACAAATCTGTTATTGTTGTTGTATATATACTGACCATCAATAAGAAGTACAAATCTGTTATTGTTGTTGTATATATACTGACCATCAATAAGAAGTACAAATCTGTTATTGTTGTTGTATATATACTGACCATCAATAAGAAGTACAAATCTGTTATTGTTGTTATCTGTATATATACTGACCATCAATAAGAAGTACAAATCTGTTATTGTTGTTGTATATATACTGACCATCAATAAGAAGTACAAATCTGTTATTGTTGTTGTATATATACTGACCATCAATAAGAAGTACAAATCTGTTATTGTTGTTGTATATATACTGACCATCAATAAGAAGTACAAATCTGTTATTGTTGTTGTATATATACTGACCATCAATAAAAAGTACAAATCTGTTATTGTTGTTATCTGTATATATACTGACCATCAATAAGAAGTACAAATCTGTTATTGTTGTTGTATATATACTGACCATCAATAAGAAGTACAAATCTGTTATTGTTGTTGTATATATACTGACCATCAATAAGAAGTACAAATCTGTTATTGTTGTTGTATATATACTGACCATCAATAAGAAGTACAAATCTGTTATTGTTGTTATCTGTATATATACTGACCATCAATAAGAAGTACAAATCTGTTATTGTTGTTGTATATATACTGACCATCAATAAGAAGTACAAATCTGTTATTGTTGTTGTATATATACTGACCATCAATAAGAAGTACAAATCTGTTATTGTTGTTATCTGTATATATACTGACCATCAATAAGAAGTACAAATCTGTTATTGTTGTTGTATATATACTGACCATCAATAAGAAGTACAAATCTGTTATTGTTGTTGTATATATACTGACCATCAATAAGAAGTACAAATCTGTTATTGTTGTTGTATATATACTGACCATCAATAAGAAGTACAAATCTGTTATTGTTGTTGTATATATACTGACCATCAATAAGAAGTACAAATCTGTTATTGTTGTTATCTGTATATATACTGACCATCAATAAGAAGTACAAATCTGTTATTGTTGTTGTATATATACTGACCATCAATAAGAAGTACAAATCTGTTATTGTTGTTGTATATATACTGACCATCAATAAGAAGTACAAATCTGTTATTGTTGTTGTATATATACTGACCATCAATAAGAAGTACAAATCTGTTATTAAAATAACAAATGAAAATGACGACACGTTTAAAGATACCAATCAAAAGTCATAAGAGGGATTGACAAACAATTAAGAAATAAATCATGGAAGCCAGAATGTGTTTTGAGTTTTAACATGGATTGGCAGATATTAGTATTTTATCCCGGGTCAGAATATGGGATGTGGTTGCAGTCGAAATGATACCGAAAACATATGTGCATATGTACAATCAATTACTACAATCTGACTAGAAGATTGTCATAATATATAAATTCGTCCTACATCTACAGCACTTTACTATCAAATGTTTGTCGACTGATAAGTATGTGATGTTCGTGGGACATAACTCTAAAACAGTATCACTGGTAGACTTGTATTTGTTGGTTAAATGTGTTAGGTTTGATTTTTATGCATCTTTGTATACCAAAATATGCTTACTGCTCACACTGTAACATAAGAAACACTCTTGAGAATCGACATATGCTCCCTAAATACTTTTATTATTTTATCAACTGACATAAACCTGAATAGGTAATTGACACTAATATTAATTATGTTCCACTTGTAAACACTTTCCGGTCATTTCCTCATTCATGACTTATCACCGGGTTTGTAACTAGAGTAACACGGCGGGCATCACTAGTGGAGCAGGAACTACTTATTCTTCCGGGAGCACCTTGGTTCACACCCAGATTTTAGTGGGATTCGTGTTACTCTATCCTTAGTTTTCTGTGTAATGTTTTGTAGATCGTTATTTGTCCTTTTGTCCTTTTTCTTTTGACCATTGTATTGTCTGTTCTTCTTTGTTTACGGATTCTGATTACCACTTTTAATGAAATATTGAACTAATTGACATACATGTACTTCTTAATTAAACACATCTTTAATTTGTTACTAAAAGTAATAATGTGTTGATTAGAATAACGAAAAATCAAAATATCTTTTAAACTATAGATTTTTGAACAGCAAAATAAACGAGAATTTTATTTAGAATTAGGAGTGCTAACTAAAAATGTTACAGTAATGCTTCTTATTGTTTTGGCTGAGGCTGCACTCAGTTGAAATTTTATATTTTTGTCCTATTTTGTTGTCATTTTTCGGGTGGGAGTAGATGTACTTTATAGAAGAGCCATCCGTACGTCAGGTATCTTACCTGTAAAATCTTTCTCTCAGCCACGTGTACTTAAGACGAACCTGACAAGCATTTCTCTCATAAATTATTGTTATATTTTGCATTTTTTGTAAAATGGGTAAAAAGTCTGACTTATCTCCGGAATGCCAAAAGTTTGTAAAAAAGTTGTTTGCCTTTTTTAGTAAGGAAAAGGCAACGAATAAGCCAATTGTCTCATTTGATAGGGTATATCAAAAGACATCTAAAGCTTTGGGTGTGTCTTACACTTCAGTGCACCGTATTATGAATGGTAAGAGGCCTTGCAAGTCAAATAGACCCAAAGAAAGAGCTAAAATTGTGGACGACTTTGATCATTATGTTATTAAAAGAACAATCCACGGTTTATATTCACGGGAAATTGCTCCGACCGTCTCAATAATACATAAGGAAATAAAAGATTCTGTTAAAATATCAAAGTCTAAACTTACTCTAACTCTCATTGATCTTGGATATACTTATAAAAAATAGGTGATAATCGAAGAGTTCTGTACGATCAAGTGTCTATTATCAATGATAGGTGTAATATCTGAGAAAGATCAAATCTTTTAGGGAAGCAGTGTATGATATCGTGTACATGGATGAAACATGGGTTAACCAAAATCACTGCACAGATTATATGTGGCTTCCGAATGATGGGTCTGATGCCCCAAAAATACCCTCGGGTAAAGGCAAACGTTTGATTGTTTTGCATGCAGGTACGAGAAGTGAGGGTTTGATTGACTGCTGCGATTTAGTGTTTCTGGCCAAATCAAAGGATGGTGACTATCACCAAGAGATGAATAGTGTTGTCTTTCTTGGGTGGTTTGAAAATCAATTGATGCCTGCTCTGAAAAATCCTAGCTTGGTCGTGTTAGATAATGCAAGTTATCACAATGTTAAAACAGAAGATACGATGTGCCCAAATTTTAATCAGAAAAAAGCTGTTCTCCAAAACTATCTTACACAACACAACATTCCTTTTTCTGCTACTGATACCAAAAAAGTATTATATGAAAAAATAAAACAAAAAAAGATCCCAGTAGTTTATAAAACAGATAAAATTTCTAATTTACACGGACATGAAGTATTAAGAACCCCGTTCGACACTGTGAAATTAACTCTATAGAATTAATATGGGCGCAAGTCAGAGGTTTCGTGGCTAATAACAATACCACCTTCCGATTAAAAGATGTTAAAGAACTCACGTACACCGCTTTCGGAAAAATTACAAAAGATGTGTGGACAAAAGCAGAAGAACATGTGGTCAAAATTGAAAAAGAATACTGCAAAGAAAACTGTATAGATAGAAGTGTCATAGAACCTATTATCATTGATTTTTGTGATGATGACTCGGATGACGACATGGGTTGAAGTATAATCATATTAAGCATAATAGACAGAGAAAAAATATAAAAATCGAATAAATGTCACGTTAAAGCCAATGCCGAAAATATTTGGAACATGTGTCTGCCAATTCATTAAGGTCTAAGAACAGTTGTAACTGTTGAAACTGTCTGGGATCAGATGAATTATTTAACTTATATTGATTATAACATATAAATAATGCACAAAACAATTTGACAAAAAAAAAGATAAACAGGGACAGTTTATAATCCAACCGAAAACCAAATACAAAACGGGCCTCGTATTCATGAAAAGTCAAAACAAACAAACACAAAGGTCGAAACTTCGGATTCCTGTTTTGGATAAGCATTTCGAAGTGGAATAGGTTAAATATATATTTCCAAACTTTTAGCTCACGTTTGAGTTGAAAGATATAACTTGGTTTAGTAGAATAGTTACTGTACGTAAAACAATTGCAAGTATCAATAATTCATCAATAATATTTGCAGTTTTTAGGTATTTTTTACCAATGTTAAGTTGAAGGTTTGGTAAAAAATAGCTAAAAAAATAACAGTGCTCAATGTCATAATCTACCCCTACCTCCCTCAATGAACTCAATAGTGCGTGTAGGAGATGGTGACGGGCTCTACGGAGAGCAATGGAATCTTTCGGGTAACCGTCGAGTGTCTATTGTCCTCAGGGATTTAAACCCACGGCCCCAGGCTGTTCTCTTTTATAGACTTATTCCCTCCGTATTTCATAAAACTTTGTCAAAATATACACCCAAAAACTCCTTTAAAATGCGATTTTTCTATATGAGCAGGGCCAAATACGTTCACTTTCTGGTCTGCAAACTTCCAAATTAAATTAGAACCCTTGATTCTCTACACAACTCTCGTTTAAACTTCTACTTTAAAATCTACAGTTTAAAAGATATTTCAAATTTTCGTTATTCTAATCAACAAATTATTACTTTAGTATATTGACCCAACACAAAACCAGGATGTCATAGAACGATATTGAAAAACAATGTCTTTGTCTTCTTTATATTTTCGAGGACATGACTAAGAACAAGGGCCGTATATACATCATTGCCGAGAATTTGTGAAGACAAGTATCTTATGATATTTAATTTCTAGAGTATCAGTTATACAAAAGAAGATTTTTTTTTCAAATGAACACAGGATATCTTCATGAAATCATGATCAAGGACAAGAATCTGAAACAGTTCAAAATAGAATTGTGTAAAAAGTAGTAAGGTAAACCATAGGAGTAATATTACTCTCAGGGTAACCATACAAAGTAAACAATGATGTGGTCCATATGAAACTGAATTTCAGGAGGAAGTAATTCTTATTAGACCTACACTTTAATCTTCCAAGTCTAAATTAATAAAACACCATTTTCAAATTAAACTACTGTATTGGCGAACTAAATAATAAGTATATACAATCAAACATATAAACAAAGAACTAACTAACTAACTAACTGAAGAACACAGACTACACGTGCTTATATCTAATTATCATGATGAATATGCATATTTCCCTAAGCAGTAAGGAGGCGTGTCATTAACCATGCAAACCATTTTGTCCACATGGTTTCATCAATTAATCACATCCCATTCTACACCTGCTCTGAATTCACTAACCTGTATCAGAATCAAGCAAGCATGTCCTATTATAGCATTAAGAATAAAAAAAAATAAAGAAACATGAAGTCAATCCAGATGTTTTGTTTGCTACTACATGTACATGTATATTGTACTATGTCATGTGATTGATTACTAAAAAAAAATATTTTAGTATTGTTTAACTCCACAGAACACTATTTCAGCTATATCCTAGAGATTCTTCACATGCTTCGTATACTAAACCACTTATTTCCTTGTTGACTTTGGGATGTAGCCTGCTGCTTTTCTTCTCAAAACAAATAAATGTATACTGAAAAACTTATTAAATAAAAGAATGACATGAAAATTAAGACTACTGAACACAGAGGGTTAATGAGTAAATGTACATCATAACATAGGATGTCCAACCCTGTAATCCGACACCGTTTTGTTTTTGCCTCGACATACTTTAATTGTTGTAAATAAAACATAGAATATGCATCAAACGACCTATAATCTCCATTAAATAAGGACATATCTACCATAATCTCAAATAAATAAAGATATATCTATTAAAATTAAACCATGTATCAAATTTAAACTTCTCAAACACTACGACAATATTATCTCATAACCAATCATTTCAGGCACAATCAAATTAATTTACCCTATAAATGTAATAATTGAGGATACACTTAAAAACTGGCACTACAGCAACAAAAACAAACTAGTGTAAGATTTTCTGGTTCTAACATCCTATATTGCTATATAAATTCCCCTTTAATAAGATCATATTAAGAGTCACAAGCCAGCACCCAGATTTCTATCGGATTCTGTTGTTTTTTTCTCTCTATTTACGCGTGTTGCCAGTGGAGTGGTTGGTCATATTGTCGAACATTACTGTTTTAACTTTTTATTTTCAATATAATATAGTGTCTAAAATGGATACAGATAGATGGAAAGACAGCAGAACAAAGTGAAGTGTAAAAACTTACACGATTGTTAAATTGGTTAATTGATTGATTCAATTATTGTTTAACGTCCAGGAGCAGTATGTCAGCTATATTCAGGAGGAGTATATAAAACTATTAAGAAACGTGGGAGGGGTGGGCTAAACGTGGGAGGGGTGGGCTAAGCGTGGGAGGGGTGGGCTAAACGTGGGAGGGGTGGGCTAAGCGTGACATTTGACCGGTACTGGAAAGGTATGGAAAGTTGTATACGGACGAAAAATGTTGTTTTTTGAAGCTGCTACAAAAGATGTCTTTAACGTGGAGAGTGTGGCCTTGTCCAAACATGTTACCCACTATGGTCCTCTGTTAGGCTTTCCGTATTATAACATGACAACCTCCGATTGAGTGAGTGAGTGATTATTGTTCAGCAATTTTTCAGCTATATCATGGCGAGAACAAGTTAATTTTCAATGAGATGACGATGAGGTCAGCTTTGTACTAGACCAACAAGCTGAGTTGGATTGTTATAGTGCTAGGTCCCTAAAAAACAGTTCGCGGGTAGACATGTCACTCCATTTGGACACATTATTCTGATTCTGAGAGCCAACCAGTCTTTGCTCTTTCTCCTTAATGCTGGTGCTTAGCGGAGAAGCAACAAATACCAATTTTATAGTCTTTGGTTTAACCCGACCGGGGCCCGAACCCACGATCTACCGTACTCGAGACGAGCACACGCCAACCATTACGCCACCGATGCGGTTACCTCCAATTCAGAGGACACCCTTATCAATCACATGGAGACATGCTGAGCAGGTTTGGTGTTTGAGTAATGGGAACATTCGCCAGTACCCGGTTGTAGAATTGGGATTAAAACTAAAGACAAAAAGTGAGTAATGGGAACATTCACCAGTACCCGGTTGTAGAATTGGGATTAAAACTAGACAAAAAGTGAGTAATGGGAACGTTCACCAGTACCCGGTTGTAGAATTGGGATTAAAACAAAAGACAAAAAGTGAGTAATGGGAACGTTCCCCAGTACCCGGTTGTAGAATTGGGATTAAAACAAGACAAAAACATAAAAATGCATGTACTCATATATTTTTTTAATTTAATTTGTAACACAAATTTGCTGACAAATATAGATCTACATTACAAAACAAAATATTCAAATAAGTATGTAAAACATTAAATGGAATTTATCACTGAACAACAACTAATACAAAATGCAATCTGATGTACCAAACAGTACTACTACATATAATAATAGTCTGATGTATCAATTTTAGCACTAATAACAACACAGTCTGAATATACCGATCTTAGTCCTAAAAACCATACTGTCTGATGTACCGATCTTAGCACTAATAATAATAGTCTGATGAACCGATCTTAGCACTAATAAGACTAGTCTAATGTGCCGATCTTAGCACTAACACGACTAGTCTAATGTGCCGATCTTAGCACTAATAAGACTAGTCTAATGTGCCGATCTTAGCACTAACAACACTAGTCTGATGTGCCGATCTTAGCACTAATAAGACTAGTCTGATGTGCCGATCTTAGCACTAATAAGACTAGTCTAATGTGCCGATCTTAGCACTAATAACACTAGTCTGATGTGCCGATCTTAGCACTAATAACACTAGTCTGATGTGCCGATCTTAGCACTAATAACAGTAGTCTGATGTGCCGATCTTAGCACTAATAACACTAGTCTGATGTGCCGATCTTAGCACTAATAACAGTAGTCTGATGTGCCGATCTTAGCACTAATAACAGTAGTCTGATGTGCTGATCTTAGCACTAATAACAGTACTGTCTGATGTGCCGATCTTAGCACTAATAACACTAGTCTGATGTGCCGATCTTAGCACTAATAACAGTAGTCTGATGTGCCGATCTTAGCACTAATAACAGTAGTCTGATGTGCCGATCTTAGCACTAATAACAGTAGTCTGATGTGCTGATCTTACCACTAATAACAGTAGTCTGATGTGCTGATCTTAGCACTAATAACAGTACAGTCTGATGTGCCGATTTTAGCACTAATAACAATAGTCTGATGTGCCTATCTTAGCACTAATAACACTAGTCTGATGTGCCGATCTTAGCACTAATAAAACTAGTCTAATGTGCCGATCTTAGCACTAATAACAATAGTCTGATGTGCCGATCTTAGCACTAATAACACTAGTCTGATGTGCCGATCTTAGCACTAATAACAGTAGTCTGATGTGCTGATCTTAGCACTAATAACAGTAGTCTGATGTGCCGATTTTAGCACTAATAACAATAGTCTGATGTGCCTATCTTAGCACTAATAACACTAGTCTGATGTGTCGATCTTAGCACTAATAACACTAGTCTGATGTGCCGATCTTAGCACCAATAACAGTAGTCTGATGTGCCAATCTTAGCACTAATAACAGTAGTCTGATGTGCCAATCTTAGCACTAATAACAGTAGTCTGATGTGTCGATCTTAGCACTAATAACAGTAGTCTGATGTGCCAATATTAGCACTAATAACAGTAGTCTGATGTGTCGATCTTAGCACTAATAACAGTAGTCTGATGTGCCAATATTAGCACTAATAACAGTAGTCTGATGTGTCGATCTTAGCACTAATAACAGTAGTCTGATGTGCCAATATTAGCACTAATAACAGTAGTCTGATGTGTCGATCTTAGCACTAATAACAGTAGTCTGATGTACCGATCTTAGCACTAATAACAGTACTGTCTGATGTGCCGATCTTAGCACTAATAACAGTAGTCTGATGTGCCGATCTTAGCACTAATAACAGTCAAGTCTGATGTGCCGATCTTAGCACTAATAACAGTAGTCTGATGTACCGATCGTAGCATTAATTACAGTACAGTCTGATGTGCCGATCTTACCACTAATAACAATACAATTTGATGTACTGATCTTAGCACTAATAACATTACTGTCTGATGTGCCGATCTTAGCACTAATAACAATACAGTCTAATATCCTGATCTTAGCACTAATAACATCTGTTGAGTTGGTTGGAAACATTTAATATATATATATATATATATATATATATATATATATTATCACTCATTATAAACCATTCAAGTGCAGTTTTTGTATTTGTATTAAAAAATCGTCCAATCAGAACACTTTATAGAAACAATGTTCTGATTGGCTGTTTTTCCAATACCAGAACAAAAATCTTACTTGAAATTATTATGACTAAAAAATATAAATGATCCTACCTGTCAGTAAGAGAGAAGACTGACACATGTTTTGAGTATGAAGTACCAGATACTTCATACTTTTCTTTTACACTTCAATAAGGTACTCAATATTGCATGAATACTGAAACAAAATATATCAAGAACCAACAAGATGGTTAAAACATGTCTTAGTATTGAATACACAAAGAAGGTACTGGTATGTACATTTACTACTAAGCAATTGTTTTAACTTAAAGAGTTGTCACATCCCTCCTCTTGTCACATCCCTCCTCTTGTCACATCTCTCTTCTTGTCACATCCCTCCTCTTGTCACATCCCTCCTCACATCAATAAATCAATACCAAAATCAGTTTTATTTCAACACAGTACCCAGTACTGATATTGTGGCAACTTATAAATAAGTTACTAATTTACTTACAATTTAGACATATTTCATCAAAAAAAATAAATCAATGTTCCCTTTTTTAGCATAAACTTTGAAATTAATAATTCTGTGTATACCACGATTCAACCAACATCTACTCAACAACAAAATGTACCTGGTACAAATTACTATAACATCAGAATGAAGGGGTTACTGATACAATATATAGGTAATGAGTTGAATGAAGGCATACTAACACTGTACAGATATTGGGACAATTGAATGAAGGTTCAGACATTAAGGCTATTTAGACAATTGAATGTAGGTTCACTGACACTAAAGCTATTTGGACAACTGAACGAAGGTTCACCGACACTAAAGTTATTTGAACAATTGAATTAAGGTCCACTCACAGTGTGCAGCTATTTAGACAATTAAATGTAGGTTCACCGACACTAAAGTTATTTGAACAATTGAATGAAGGTCCACTCACAGTGTGCAGCTATTTAGACAATTGAACGAAGGTTCACCGACACTAAAGTTATTTGGACAATTGAATGAAGGTCCACTCACAGTGTGCAGCTATTTAGACAATTAAATGTAGGTTCACCGACACTAAAGTTATTTGAACAATTGAATTAAGGTCCACTCACAGTGTGCAGCTATGTAGACAATTGAATGTATGTTCACCGACACTAAAGCTATTTGAACAATTGAATGAAGGTTCACAGACACTGTACAGCCATTTGGACAACTGAATGAAAATTTATTGATACTGTACAAATGCTTAAACAATGAGGTCCAGGTAGTAGGGACTGAAATGAGGAGCTGGTGTTATTCCTCTAAAACCAGTTAATTTTTCAATGCCATCTTCTTCTGAGGTGTATCATCACCTACACTATCGTCAAATATTGTGTCATATACCAAAGAAAATATATTGAATAAAGTCAAAATACTGACAAAACTCCAGATGACATACAATCACATAAAGTTAATGTTCAAGTAGTTAATCTGTAGGAGGAGATGGATCCATAAGGCAAAGTTTGATATGTCAGTACTCTATGTATTTTACTCAGATGTCTGATCACAATTGTACAATACATATATATCAAAGTTCTTTTTTACATGATCTGTAATCTTATAAAACTATCGAGAAGATAAAAGACAAACAACATATGTATCGATTGAAACATGATGAAAAATGTTGTCATGAAAAAAACTACATTTGTTGATTCATATATATATCATGTAAGTACTTTATATTGGCAAGTAATGTTAATTTCAATGTATAAAATGTAGAAATACAAATGTACATTATTTATTGAGACAATCATCTTAATAATATCTTACTCTTTAAATAGTACATCTTCAAAAAACCGCTTTATATAGGGTTAGGGTTATGATGCTTAGCGCCACATTCAACAATATTCCAGCTATAGCGCTAGATGTAAATGTGTAATAGCGTGGGAATAAATGGTACATAACAAACTTTCTAGTCTGAATCTTGAATTGGAGAAATTGCATGACATTTTTTAATTAGAGACTATTGTTGCATGGCATTTTAATTAGAAATTATTCTTTATTTTAAATTAATAATCTCTTATACCTTTATATGACAATGAGAAGAAATGAGTGTTTACACAAATATTATGTATTTTCAATACATCAAGACAACTGTCACTTGCAGGATATAGAAATGACCTTGTTGTCTAATTCTTTATTTAAATTGTAATTACAATGTATAAGCTATGAAATCTGATAGTTAAACCCATTGGGACAAAATTTTGGGTTCAAAATGAAGTTAAATTGTAATTACAATGTATAAGCTATGAAATCTGATAGTTAAACCCATTGGGACAAAATTTTGGGTTCAAAATGAAGGACATCTGTAGAAAATTCTGCACCTTTTAGGACTTTAATTTGTACAAGGCACAGTTAGGAAAATATAACATCTATGGTATATGTAGTGAAACAATAACTAAAACATCATAAACTGTGTGAGCAAAGTCATCTATTTAAATCAGAAAAGAAAACAAAATTGTACATAACATGCTACAAGGCTCTTTACTCATCATAAAACATGAAGTATGAGATTCAATGCTAGAAACTACATTAAACTTATCTGAATGGATTTAACAATTAAATCACTATAACATTTAAAGAGGCTAAAAAAGAAGGGAACATTAGCCTTTTGGTCTAGTCTATCACAACAAAGTGATACAATAGTCAGTAATCATTCTGTTTTCATAGATTCAAGTTCACAAAATGTTTATGTTTAATTTAAAAATAATAATTGCACAATCTATTTATGAGTGAAATCTTTTTTATGAACTATACTGTTGCTTCTTACAAGTTTACACAAAAAAGAAATGAATGCTTGACTGATGATTAATTTATAAAAACTTCTGAAATATTGTTGAGTAAAAACTCAACAGGGGTATCTGGTAGAAATCTTTTTGGAAGTATTATGATTAAAATGATATGTGAATGAAATAAGATTCAGGATCCTAAACTCTACAACTCTCATGTCTTGTCTCTTAACTTTAATATTTTATCTACTTATTAAATTTGAAAATAACCCCCCTCATCTTATCACAGAAAAGATAATGGATCACATCTCCTTCACTCATAATCTTGGTAACATGTTTGATTGAAACAGTTGTCTAGAAACTTCACATAAAAACTTTGAAAATTGAGTGATGTAATCGATTACATTTCAAGTTATTTTAATTTAATCAATTACCGTTTTTTGGTATGTATAGAACGTGATCTTATGCTTTAAAATGATAATTTGTAGGTGGTGTTCGTTTTATGCATAAGAACAAGTATCAGACACTTTTTTTCAGGTCACGCAGAGTTGCCGGTAGCATAGCTTCGAGTTCACGACTGGCAATATTCCCAATGATCGACAAATTCATGTTCAAATAACATTAATTGTGTTCATTATATATGTGTTATTAAAAATAAAATTGTATAAAAATTGTATTTATTGCTTGTTCATTGCCTTTTTGAAAGGTTTGTAAATATGTATTTATTCTCGATATTTGTCAATAATCATACTTGTGCATTGGTGTTGTTGTTCGGAACTAATTGTCCATACGAATACAGGAATAACTGTCAAATGTTTGCTATCAGACGTGTGATATTTTATCTTTTTTCAATCTCTTTTTTTCCTGCGGTGAAATTACATGTGTTTGGGTATTGAATCTTTGTTTGATTTATCGATTTTTACAGCAGTTGACAAGGTCAAGGACCGTATATTGTACAACAAGGTGTGAAAAGATAATTGAACATACTGGGACACCTGTCAATATTATATACTATATTGTAACATTGTTACAATATGAGTACACTTCAAAAGAAATTATAATCTCTTTGATTAGGTCTTAATTAATGTTATGACTTTTGTATTGTTTTCTCTTTATTTGAATTAATCGTAATTACTTCCTATTACAAGCTTGCCTATCTTTGATCACATGAACGGTTCATTATTTCATGAATTTACTGATTAAAGATTAAACATATCTACATATTTATTATTTAAAACAACAAAATTTGTGTAAAGAATGACCAAAAAAAATCAACTGCTCCATCCATATCATTTTCATTGCCGTTTTGAACTTGTTTTCAAATTAAACATTAGCGATAAACTTCCTGCATTCACAAAACAGCTAATTTTCGCTTGCAAAATATAGAATAATCGGCTTAAACTCATTTAACAAAACTAATTTAACATTTCCCTGTCGGAAATTTATCAAAAATACATGGATTAACAAATACTTGGTCTGTGGTAAGGAGTATTTTGCCGTTTGAACGAGGATTTCTGCCGTGAATGTTTTACTGAATCTCCCTGCGTTCTAGATAGGAACTATAATTTTCCCCATATTTTTTGAGGAATTTAATCATGAAAATTGAAAAGTAATTGTTATGTAATAATTTACATTTCAAAGTAATCGACCCCAAGTCTGTTTGAAATACCTTTGAAATAAAAAATCACTAAAATAATAAACAAAAAAAAATTCCTACACAATTGATATCAAACTTACATTTGTCATACTGAATGTAATAATTCTTAACAACATTTACATTTATTTTTTCAATTGCATCATGATTACAAAAACCAAAATATTTGGTGTAAAATGAAAATTATATTATGTTGCAGACAGAAAATTACACAAATAAATATAGAATAACCACAGTTGTGAAGGTGGAGACATACATTATCACTAGTATATCAGAGAGTCTGATGGATGAGTTATGATACCAGTAATAATGTATGTCAAGATATTCAAAACTGACATTATTGTTTTTATTGGTAACATCATAATTTGTCGTCACACTGATCTATAATTTTCAGTATCAGAGCCAGTATGTTGATACTGATAATATCACTCGGTAACATCAAAGAAAAAATGTATAAATCACAGATAAATTAACATCTTCATATCTAAGCAAAATTTTGTTATCATTAAGTTGTTGTATAATACAATGAAACTTGTTTTAATCTGAACTTTGGCACCATTTGTGTTTGTATGTTTGTAATAGACAGGTGCTCAGATTAGACAGGTTAGATTTATAAAGATATCAGATACTGAAACTACATTTCAAGATCGTTTAACACAGGATTCAATATGCTCATAGTTCCAACTGTAAAGTGAAATCTTTCTAATCCAAATCCATTTGGCCGTCTTATTTTTTTGTTTATATATTTGGACTAAACATTAAGTGTGATTTATGCAGGTTTCACTGCATTCATGATATATCAATGTTATTTGTTTCAATATCAAAATATTGCATAAAAAAAAAATAATTACATGAATGCAACAATTCATAGATTTGAAAAAAAAATTCTTTGGTGCTAAGCATTTCCAGAAGAATAGTTATTGCTTGTACAAGTATCCATTTCATTTTAATTCTAAAAGAATAGCTATTGCTTGTACAAGTATCTATTTCATTTTGTTTCTAAAAGAATAGCTATTGCTTGTACAAGTATCTATTTCATTTTGTTTCTAAAAGCTGATGTACCAAATGAATGATGTTGAATTTTTTGTACTGTCTAACAGAATGCAATGAATTGAAATTTCTTTTGTCAAACAGAAGAAAATGTACCCGATAATGTGTATTGCACTGAGATCACAGAACTTATGTAAACTGAAATAAATGAAAACAGATAGATGACAATGGAATAACTTGATTGAGTATTTACTTATTTATTATATAAATAATGCAAAAGAAATTGTCCTGAAAAATTATTTCATTGTATCTCAATGTTCCACCATCATTGCATATATAATCTACAGTACTTTCTGTAATAATTAGAATTATATTCTGTTTCTTCAAAAGCCTTCACTATTTTCTGGTATCCATTTCCTACAAACTGGCATGTTTTACATACACTCAGTATATCTACAGTAATCTCCCTTTGGTAATTTACAATATGGCATCTTCAATTTTCTAAGCACCTCTCTCAATATAACCTCTTCTCATAGCTGAAATTTATAATTAAAGAATGGTAATTATAAAGTCTCTGTCACTTAATTAATAAATCCATACATTTATATTTGTAATTATTTTTTTAATCTATAATTAACAGAGAAAAATCAATACTGCTACCAACAACACCACACACACACAATTCTTAATGATTTTCCAGATGTTGACATTGAGATGTGTTTTTCAGCTGTTTATTCTATTATTGTGATCCATACACAAACAGACTTCTAATATGCTAAAGTTGGTGTTAAACACCAATCAATCAATCAATCAATCTAACATTTTAATAGTCTGTTAATTATCATCATTGATCTTGCTATTACACTGACAGTTCATGTTTATCTTTTATTCATTTTTGTGATAGTGTTGTCTTTTTGAGTGGAAGTGATTCTGTGCAGGTTTTTGTTTATTTATGTCTGTATGTCTGTTGGAGATCACATTATCGAAAAGGGAAGGGCTGGGATCCCATTTACCAGTTTAATAAACCCACAATTACTATTGTCTTATTTGAGTAGAGGTAATTCAGTGCAGGACTTTTATTGTTTGTTAATATCTGTATTGCCATGGAGATGTCTGGCATCCCATTAACAAGTTTAACCTGCCCACAATTTTGTGCCCGTCTCAAGCTAGGTTTCCATCGACAAATGTCATGGTCATGTTTGTGTTAAATAATTTAAGATGAGAGGTAGTTGGTTTTTTTGTTGATATTGGTGGAATAGTTGAACATGGCTGTTTTACCTTTCTTTACATAATTATTTTTCTATTAGGGATTATTTACGTACCATACAAATGATCTTTCTATCATTGCTTCTTACAACAGTCAAAAAAAAAATGAAATTTGTATGCTTACATCAATCTCTGTATAAAAGTTATTGGAATGCAGAGAGTAATTACAGACATTTGATCAGTGTATTATAGATTTAAACTAAAGCCTAACAGATGATAGCCATCATTTGCATATAGCTAACTAGAGGCCTACTTGATCCTGTATCAATCACATGATTATAAATATTATCTGTTTATTATCTAATATGCGAGTGTCAGCAAGCTCTTTATGGTATAAAATGTGTACTTAGGATTTTTTGACAAACATGGCTGCACATACTGATGGATAAAAAAAAATATTGATGCATTGTAAACACGTTCCGTGTAACACACTAACACACTCAACTAATGAAGATCTTCTTAACATAAAGCGCAGAGGTGATCCTAAGTCTCGTACCCTCTCTCGTACGTCCGATACCACTGAAACCCGGAAGTAATAAAAGTCATTTCGTTAGCTTGTTTTACTTATATTGATATTTTTTAATTTATAAAATCTCTTCTATACTGACAAGAATTTTTGTTTCTACGTGGAAGTTAACTTTTGAGATTTCATAAGGAACGACAGTTCGATTGAATGAGACTAGATTCGGCCCTAAAAAAAAGTTGTCCCCGATATATCTCGGCCCAAAAAATCTTTTGACACTTTTTGATGCACTGGATGAGCGTGAAATTGCCAGATAATTTTCAGATTCACAAGCATTCATGGCCGCGCCTGTTTCATATTAATTATTTATGTACAGTTTGAGTTTTCAGATTTTGTGTAGTTTTTGAGAAGAATCTGTTTCTACATGTATAGGGTCCTGTGTTGAACAATGTCCTGCAGTGGTTGCCATCTTAGATTTCCATTCAAAACAAATAAATGTAGACCATCCAAGGAAAGTTCCAGCCATGTTTACTATAGAATATAGAAACAAATGCCTACCCCTTTTGCCAATACTATATAGTCTTTCAAGACATGTGTTGTTACTGGTATACTAAGACCAATAAATAACATCATAACTTAAATTAAATAATATATACCTTTCCAAAACAAGTTCTAAAATTTCAAAAGAATAATAAAAACAAGACCAATATCATGTCTGGACCTGCGTCACTGCAAAACATTCCAGTAATGTATGCATTTTTTTCACCTGTTTTAAATGTTTAGGTATGTTAAGAAGTTCAGTGGAAAGGACCAAATGACTAAACTACAATTATATTTATCATATGGACTAAATCATAATTTAAAGGAAATAAATCTTTAGAGTCTACAGACAAATTTCCCATTACCTTTAATGAATGAATTTTCCCGATTGACTCGAAGCCAATCAGTGTAAATCAAGTCATTGAACATTGTGACGTCAAAATATTTGCTTTGTGACGTCAACATTTTTTCGGGAAATGTACTAATGTGAAACTTGTCTATTGGATTATTCTTGCAATTTCTAAAACTGTGTATAAAAACATCATTGATAGTTTATTTAAACTTCCAATTAATAGTGTTTATATTCTAAGAATGAGACAGGTAGCATCATGGTCTGAAAAGTACACAGGGTGGATAAATTGTGATTGAGGTTCTATATTGGTGTAGATGTGATCCAGAAGGAACCCTTCGATGTGTGTTGAATCTGATATCACTTGTTGAAATCCTATTCCATGGAGGGTATTTGAAATCACATTGTCAGGTGATTTATAGAAGTCAAAATTGAAGTCTCCACACACAACAGATGTTTTCCTACTGTTCAATATGTATATAAACACTGTGCAAAGTTTGAATAATATTAATTGAACACTTTTTGAGTTTCAGATTACACATACTACATGTGATAGAGTGATAAAAAAAATATGACAAGTTCAACATGCAAAAAATCTAAGAAAACATTTGTCAAAACTGTCCATAATAGGAGGTGCATGTCTTCATTATGTCTAAAAACACTATGCAAAGTATGAATAACATTGATTGAACACTTGCAGTTTTAGATTACACCAACTAGGTAGTCAATGTCATATAGTGATAAAAAATGACTAAGTTCAACATACAGGAAATTAAAGAACAAAATTGTCCAATCAGCCCATAATAGGAGGTGCACATCTTCAATATGTATACAAACACTGTGCAAAGTCTGAATAATATTGATTGAACACTGTTGGAGTTTTAGATTACACCAACTAGGTACCGTCCATGACATATAGTGATAAAAAATGACTAAGTTCAGCATACAGAAAATATATGAAAAGTTTGAATAATATTGATTGAAAACTGTTTGAGATACAGATTACACTAAGTAAGTACTGCCTTGCTGGGACGGACGAACAGACAAAGCAATTCCTAGACCTGCTTCTGCATTCGGAGACGCAGGTAAAAACTAGGAAGAACTGTTTTAGATACCTAAAACTTATGTCTCCCCTTAATGCGGCCATCTGTACAACAATAAGTTACACATTATGAGTTGAATGATACTATTTAAAAAACAATTATTTGACCTTGAGGTCAAAGGTCAAGGTCCCACGAAGGTCTTTACGGTATGGGACACACCGCCTTATGGTCATGCACCCACATACCAAATATCATTGACCTATCTTGAAAGACAAAAATGTTATGGCCCGGACGAGAAAATACTATTTAAAAAACAATTATTTGACCTTGAGGTCAAAATTCCACGAAGGTCATTATGGTATGCGACACACCAATCGTAACCACTAGGCCATTCTCGCTACCCTGCAAATAACCTCGTATGCATTAGGCGTATAAATCGCACTACTTTTCACATGTCAGTTACATAAAAGTTTGATCAAGTTATATTTTAAACAATTTTCTATATTTCAATTAAAGTTTTAATTAGTTTTGCATGATTATATTTTACTTAGTTTGTCTTCCATATTGGATTTTCGTGGACTATATTTTTGTGCGGCTTAACTTAACTTCCGGCAAACAATTTAAGAAGAATTTCTACTATGTACGTACGAGGTTATTTGCAGGGTAGCGAGAATGGCCGAGTAGTTACGATTGGCGACACACCACCTTAGGTCATGCACCCACATACCAAATATAATTGACCTATCTGGAAAGACAAAAAGGTTATGGTCCGGACAAGCTTCGCTGAGAAGAAGCAGAAGAAGTGGAAGCGGAAGAAAAAATCAGACTAAAACGATATGTTCGAAGGGGAGATATAATAACGAGTTTTCTGTTTGGATGTAAAACTAATAATTGATTTGATTGATGTTGGTTGGCTGCCTATAGCTAATGGTCAGCAGCAAATCTTTCAGGCATGTATGCAGTCGTAAAATACAACAGAAATGAGGGAGGGTTTGGATAACCAGGCCAATGACTTCTGACTGCAACTGGAAAAGAATGGGGAGTTGGCCAGGGATAAAAAATGTAGACTTTTAATTGGCAACAATGTGCCTACTCATTTTTTAATCTACAAGAGGTCTTTAACATGCAATTTGGCAATCTCCAAACCAACATGTTAACCACCATGGTCCAATGTCATACTTCCTGTATCATAACCTGACAGCACCCTTTATCAAGAAAGCACTGCCTATCTGTTACCTGGGGATACACTGGGAAGCTCTGTGGCTTGAAGATGGTTCCTACAGTGAGAATATTAATGGTTCAACTGAAAATTCAACCACCAAGCCAAAATAAAATTATGTTTGATTCCTCTGACAATCTCTGAAAATCAGATCACGTCTAATATGAAAATACCTAGTACAGATGCAGAGCATTAAGTGTATTGTGTTAGAAAGTATTACAAATATTATAAAATAATGTTCAGTGGAAATTTTTTAATTTTCCAAATAATAAAACACATTCTTGATTCCAAACAAACAAGTCCTTGCTCTCCTTAATACTGTATAATGAAGCAGCAAATACCAATTAGATAGTCTTTTCTTCAGCCCACAATCTACTGCACTCAAGGCTTCAGCCCACAATCTACTGCACTCAAGACTAGAACCCTAACAATTATAATATCGATGTGCTTCTTTTTTTGCTATAATAAGTTTAAGCAGATAATATAAGAATGATATATGTCAAAAAATAGCTCCACATATCCAGAAACAAATAATTTGGTATTTTTTAACATATTTAAGATTTGTTCAAAATTTGCAACTGACCTCAGTATGTTTTATAAGCAATCATACTACACTAGAATCATGTAAGCCAAACATAACTCAAGTTGCTGTCTGGAAACCATTGCTTCAGACAGAAAGACATACATAAGCTGCAACTACATGTATATACTCTCCCTAAAATATACGGGGAAGCACTGTATACTCCCCCTAAAATTGTACGGGGAAGCACAAAAATCAATCAATCTGACAATACTACAATGGCTTAATTTGGGGATTTTTCAATCAATCTGACAATTGTAAAACATTCATTCTGGCAATATCTAGCAACATTAAACTAACCACTCTGATTAAACATGATGGTGAGCAATCCTGGGGTATCACACATGGCTTAAAAAGGGTAGCCTCAATTTAAAATATATTAAATACACTCAATGGTTGTTAAACAGAGTACTGGATTTAGCAGGATGAAACACACAAGTTGAATATATGATTATCACACCTTACCTTTAAATTCTAAAAATACTATCAAATAAAATCATATCAATTTATCAAAACTGTTCACGTTTTTTCTTATGATGAAATGTGTGATTATGACAATTTTTATAAAGAGGGGTGAAAAAATTAATTTCTGTCGTTATGATTAGATATTCTTATTTACCATAATAAGTCTTGAGGCATACTCCTTTATAATCACTTTCTTATCCTCTATAAATCATAAGTCTTGAGATATACCCATCCGGAACTCCTCACGCCTTTCCCCAAGTGAAAAAACAAGCTCGGATATGAATAGTATTCTTTGTACCATGTGACTTATGAAATCACATGATATAACAATGGAGGACCGTCATCCAAGAAACGTGGGATTCAGTCATCAAGAATTCGTATAGGAGAAATTAGGTAATTACAATCATGTTGATATTTATCTGCTAACAGTCTAAGCATGCAGTAAGAAGAAACATCAAAGACTGATTGGCTTGAAGTCATGATAATTGATCTAATGTGTGCAAACGTCAAATTTACGGGTCACAATATGTACATATTTGCACATTCACTGTTTAGGTATCAATCTGGAGGAACCATGTGTCTAACCCTCCATTAAAAATGGATAATGACCCATAAAATTAGATAGCTTCTCCTTTAACTGGATATCACTTCCATATTTCATCAATGCTGCTGTTAACAAGGAATCCATGCTGGTTTGTTTACATATTATAGGACAAGGTCAATGTCAAATTTTAGATAATTATTAGTTTTATTTATGAATTTTATATTTTTAATGCTTACTTGGCAATAATATAGATACAATTTGATATGAAATTATTTTATAAAATACTTTTTATTTTTTTTGGGGAAAGGATTATTTTCTCTTCCTCTTCACAACCCTGGCCAAATAACCTGCATTTTAACACATATCAATACATTTATATCCGAGCTTGTTTTTTCATTTGGGGAAAGGCACGAGGAGTTCCGGATGGAGGTATACCCTTATAACCACTTTCTTGTCCACATCTATCAATTTAGACAAAGTTAATTTTGATTGGAAGATGATGAATATAAGGGGTTTAAACTTGATTGATTTGTATAAATTTTATAAGCATCTGAGGATGTTATTCCAATTAAATTTACATTACAATTTCAATGCAAAATACAAGATGGCACTGTGTAAAAATATATAGTGACCAAGTAAAAAATATGGATCATTTTTGCTTTAACTGAATATTTTGGAAATTTGAAGGAAAATGTTTTTACAATATCCTGAAAGAAAGTGTACCAAGAGACTATTTGTCTTAGTAATTATGATCTGATGAAAAATAGTGCCCAACAATAACAAATAAACGTCACAATGTACGTATAATCAGCATCAGTATTATTTCTTAAAAAATATAGAAGTTCTTCAAACTAACTAACAAGGATATCTATTTTGAAGAAAGAGACAAACAAAAGTTTTAAAAAGTATTTTGAATCCATTACCAGCAAGACAACTAAATCTTGTTTGTAGATGGTATGACCGACTACCAGAGAGGAAACTTTTGTAGATGGTATGATCTACTACCAGAGAGGAAACTTTTGTAGATGGTATGACCGACTACCACAAAGGTAACCTTTGTAGATGGTATGACCGACTACCACAAAGGTAATTTTTATAAATAAATATGTCTTGTACTTACTTGTGTAGACTATGAACACCACCTTCAATCTGTGCTGATGTTGTTCTTCTTTCAAATTTCAATTCTCCAGAATACATCATGGACCTACAAATAGAAATTCAAAGAACAGTTGAAGACAAGAAATAACATCCGATTATAATCAGGGATGTCAATTCTGGTTAGAAAAAGAAATAACTGAAACCATCTATACTCTATTTTTGACAATTTCAGACAGTGTCCTGAAACTTTAGGTATTTTGAAATCAATTAAATATTTGAAAAAAAAATCATGCCTGTATAATTAATTAATTGGATAAATAACATCAAAGTCTGCCTGTTCCTACATAAGAATTGATTGGCAACAAAGAAGAATGTAGAAGCACCACAATTAGAACTCTTTGCTTACACCAGAAAACGTGTGCAAGTATATTGTGTACCATTATTAAAACTCATTTACTAGCACAAGACAGTAGAAACTTAAGTAAGCTGCACAATGGCATAAAAATTGTCTAGTTTTAAACATATTGTATTTGCAAATATAATACACAAAATGGATTAGACATAAGTTAAACAAACTTCAGGGGTGTGGAAATACTGAAATGTTCTACTTGTCAACGGGCAAGTTATCTGAAAAAAGTTACTTGTCCAAACAAAATCCTACTTATCCTGTTTTTTTATAAACATTTGATACTTGCAAACAGAGTTGCTAAATTAAACTTGTTTATATTGTCTATTACATCATTGCATAAAATTTGAAATATAGTTTTAATAAAGTTAACACAAACATCCCTGCCTAAGTGATTACTGCCCAAATGAAGACTCATTTTAAATTTGGATTTAAGATAGGAATGTGCAGTCAGAGAATAGCCGGTTGTTTTTAGATACAGAATAAATTGTGTTCAAGTTCATTTTGAATTTGATTAACCTTGGCAATGGCTTTATCCATCAAACAGCCACGTATTTAGTTTTAGTGACGTCTCCATACTTTAGTTTTCATATTTTTTTTTTGACTGGTGGGAAGATAAGTATCCATTCTGTCCACAATTTTGCCAATAAACATTAATGATTTCTGCAGATATTGCAATATGAGACACTATCAGAATCCAGCAGTAAACATGAGAAATCAGCTAGCCCCTTGGATTGAACAGTCCGTTGGGTGTTTTTCTTCAAATTATGTGTCCTTTTCCGCTAGAGTTAGGCGCTTGTTAACTTTCTCGTGATGTTCATTTTGGCCAGAACCTTTCCCAGTCTTTTTTTATTATTATTAAATATTTGTCCATTGTAACGACTGCCACCCGATTTGTATTATATGTTCACGGATGTTAGGCCATGTTTGTTTACGAAAAGCTATGGACAACCAAGGAAACGTCACATTTGGAACTCCAATAAAAACCTGTTACACGGTCCCGGTTATCATTAAGTAAATGCAGTACAATTATCATTGCAATCAGGTCGTAATACTCAACTTAGAACATGTACAATTTTGGTTATTTTTAGCTGCTTTCGGAACACCACTGACGCGATCGTTTCCAATATAAAAACAAAACAAAACCTTTTTCCAATAAAAAAAAAGAAGACAAAACCTTTATAAATCTATATAATATAACCGTCAATATTTACGATATATTATCATTTGAGGAATTGTCTTTCCAGAGTACTTTAATCAGAAATTATTTTTATTTGTTGATTTTTACTTGTACCTGGACAAGCTAGCCAGGAAAATCTACTTGTCCGGCAGGTTCTATGTACGAGTCGAATGAGTCGGGCATGGCAATTCCACACCCCTGAACTTATGAAGTCTTCTTAAAATATTTTTTTTTTATATAAAAGAAATACTTAAAAGACATGCATTACTATATAGAACACTAATGACGAATCAAAGATATTATCAATATTCATAAACAAGATGGAAGGAAAAATAAAATTTAGTTCACAAAAACTGTTCAACAATCATGAAATAAATATGAAATGGTTTAAATAAGAGAACTTATGGATTTGTCAACAAAACTAACTAGTCCTTACATGATTAACTGATTCAAGTGATTGAGTGATTACTGTTTAACTCGAATGAGCAATTTTTCAGCTCTATTATGGCAAGAACAAGTTACATACTGATGAGATGATGTCTGCTGTAGACCAACACAGTGAGTTGGATTTTTATAGAAATTGCCCCCTGTAAAAACAGTTCGCAGGTAGAAATGTCACTCCACTCGGACACATTATTCAGAGTCATAGCCTTTACCAGTATTTGCTCTTACTTAGTGCTGCATAATTTGTGGAGAAACAACAAATACCAATTAAATAGTCTTTGGTTTGACCCCACCGAGACTCAAACCCACGATCTACCACCATTACACCACCAATGCAATTTTTAACCAATTCAAACATGGAACAATCTTCTGTCTGAAAACTTCCTGATTAACATGAGACAGTGTACAAGCACCAATACCTTGACATCCATGTGTTGATTCCAGCTATCAGATATGGCAGAGCTCCAGATAATTTTCAAGTCCAAAGGGTAATTACCCCCTACTTTTGAAAATGATGGGTATTTGCATATTTCCTTTGCACTGTTGTACTCTCTACTTCAGAAAAGATTGCTTACATGTACACTTTTAAAATTATGTTTGACACAAGTGTTATTCAATAAACGCAGGTATATCTCTGTTTGAATTGTGTCATGTTTATTAATAAAATGTTGTAAATATTTTGTTTTTTGCTCGTCGACAATGATTTCTTTAAATATACTGTCACTAGACACAGATGAAACTGTCAGGAACTTAAGCATAGAATTTTCCGTAGCGCTATTGCGCTTAGTAGCGCACTTATTCATGTTCTTGCTCATTTTCAACGAACAACGTGTTTCCAAATTTACTTTCGTTTTAGTTCTTACTTATTACGTAAACCGCATTGATTTGTAATATTGACCGCAATTGGATGATTTATCATAAACATCCAATCAGTTCTCTTTTGACATCGATGCTTAGAAAGGCAAGCATTCGGTACCCCTCGGAAGTATACCCTCTCTTCTTCGAAAATTATAAAGGGAAGTAATTACAGGGAATTTCTCAAAGACAAAAATGTATTGTTATGTACACGACTGTATTATCAGCGTACAAGTATGCTCCGAATTTGGAAAGTTTGCTTACACAGCAATATGTATGCATATTGTGTACACTCTGATCTGATAATACATGCGTTTTTACTCGTTTTCATACGTAAAAAACGCAAATACGCAGCTTATCTGGAGCTCTGTATGGAACAAACTTCTGTATGAGAACTTCTTACCTAACATGAGACAGTGTACGAGCACCAATATCTTGACACCCGTGCTCGATTCCAGCTATCAGATATGGAACAAACTTCTGTATAAAAACTTCTTACCTAACATGAGACAGTGTACGAGCACCAATATCTTGACATCCATGTTTGATTCCAGCTATCAGATATGGAACAAACTTCTGTATGGATCCTTTATCAACGATAGAACCAGATACACCTTGAGCAACCTTCAATTTGTCACTTTCACTGAAAAATCAATTAAAAAGAAACATTAATATTTTTAGTAATACACTGGAAAAGAAATTATTTGTCTTTTTTTTAAACAGTATTAATTAAAGCAAAAAATTTACCAATACATAACACTGTTAACTTATTTTCAGATAAGGAAAAATTCAGTACAGTTACCTTCTCTTGGATCATCCTGGTCTTTCTTCACAAATGGAAATTTCAAATGTAACTTTCTATAGTTTATACATGATAACATTGCTGACAATGTCAGATAATAAACATTACAGCTTCATCGATACTCAATGGAAATATATATATACAGAGAAGATAGAAGTCCAACCTGTTACAAGATAACTTGGAACAGACATTTTATACCATTAACCCTTTCTTTTTATGGTCTTGAAAGAAAAATTAGAGGCTCAGTGGGCTGAGCCTGTGTCACTCATCTTTCATTCTGCTTTGAAGAAACTTAATACAGAACCTTCCATACATGTAGATGCTTCCTACCAAGTTTTGGTTCATATGGCTAAGCAGTTTCAAAGGAGAAGATTTCTTAGAAATCGACCAATCAGAAACAAGAATTGCATGTGGTGGCCATGTTTGCTAACGGATCGGGACGAAATGAGCAATCTTCACAGAGGACATTCCATAGATGCTTCCTACCAAGTTTTGGTGGTAGCCATGTTTGCTAACCAATCGGGACGAAATGAGCAATCTTCATAGAGCACATTCCATAGATGCTTCATACCAAGTTTCGGTTCATTTGGCCAAGCGGTTTCAGAGAAGATTTTTAAAAATCGGCCAATCAGAAACAAGAATTGCCTGTGGCGGCCATGTTTGGTAATGGATCATAACAAAATGTGCACTCTTTAGAGAGGACCTTCCATAGATGCTTCCTACCAAGTTTCAGTTCATTTGGCTGATGGTTTTCCGAGGAGAAGATTAAAATGTGAAAAGTAAACGGATGACAAGACGACAGACGACGAACACCAAGTGATGGCAAAAGCTCATATTGCCTTTGGCAAGGTTTGCTAAAAAGAAAATTAAAATGTGAATACCTACTTGTAATGTATAGAATAAACATGTTACACTATTATCAGCATTAGTTAATTTCTAAGGGAGATAATATCAAGAGTTATCTTTCTTTTAACAGAGGAGAAATTATTTTTAGAAATCAACCAATCAGAAACAAGAATTGCCTGTGGTGGCCATGTTTGTTAACGGATCGGGACTAAAGGAGCAATCTTTATAGAGGACCTTCCATAGATGCTTCCTACCAAGTTTCGGTTCATTTGGCCAAGCGGCTTCAGAGGAGAAGATTTTTATAAATCGGCCAATCAGAAACAAGAATTGCCTGTGGCGGCCATGCTTAATGGATCGGGACGAAATGAGCAATCTTTATAGAGAACCTTCCATAGATGCTTCCTACCAAATTTCAGATCAATTGGCTTTGCGGTTTCAGAGGAGAAGATTAAAATGTTAAAAGTTAACGGACGACAGATGACAAGTGATGGCAAAAGCTCACGTTGCCTTTGGCAAGGTGAGCTAAAAAGAAAGTATAATTCTGAAATCTACTTATTCAATCTTCCAAGATTTGTACCTCTATTGTAGTGGCAGTTTTTAACTAGTGTCTAATTAAACTTTTTTCCTGGCAAAATTACTATTTTAACAACATTTTGAAAAGAAAGGGTAGGTAACTTTAAAAAAAACAATTTGGTGATTTCCAGTCATCAACAATTTAGGTCTAAAATAAATACTGAAACACCTGATATTTTCCATTTATATTATGATCAATATTAGACATGAAAGGCAAAAAAAAGCAATATTTATAGTTTAAATAAATACCACAATGTATTTTAACATGACCTCCTTCTTTAGCTATGTAGACAAACAAGCGATTTATCGATGGTATAATCTCATTCGCACATGTGCCAGTGAATGTGACTAACTTTTCCATTGGCAGCATAAATTGTGTGCGACATTTTCCGCAAGCGTAAATATAAATTACCGTCTTCCAATCAAAGTATACTACCGTATTTGTACTCAGACATATCAGAATCGAAATAAATCATGCAAGTCAGAATGTGCTTTGAGTTTTAACATGGGTTGGCAGATATTAGTAAATTCTATCCCTCGCCTCTGGCTCGGGATAAAATACTAATATCCGCCAATCCATGTTAAAACTCAAAACACATTCTGGCTTCCATGATTTATTTCTTAAATATAACATAGGTACCTAAAATAACGACTTTGACTGCTGCGATGTTTTTCCATGGCATCTAGTGAACCCATTCCTCTATATTTCTTCAGCCTGACACCATCAGCAAAGAAATATTCTCCAGGGGCCTCCGAAGTACCAGCCAACATAGATCCCATCATAACTGACAAAAAAAGTTATATTGCATATAATACATTTTCATCAACAACAAAAAAAGTCAGTCAACCATGAAAATGAGATCAAGGTCAGACAAATGCTTGGCTGACATGTACCCACCATGATCAATGTATGAGCCAAGTTTGTATGGTAATGGAGAAACAGACCTAATCACAAAAACTGGCAGTAAATTTAAGTCAGTAGAAAATGAAAATGAGGTCAAAGTCAGGTGACACATGCCTATCTGACATGTACCCTGCATGATGAATGTGCAGATCAAAGATGGTGAACCTAGGTTGTATAGTTATGGAGAAACTGACCTAATCATAAGCACTTTACGTAAATTTAATCAAGTCGATAAACCAGGAGAATGCAGATGGCACATGCCTGGCAACCATGTACACACCATGATCATTGTGTGGACTATATATGGTGAGTCTAGTTGTATGGTAATGGATCTAATCATGACAACTTGATATTGTTAATGCTGTCACCGCTGATGGAAAAGCAATGTCTATGTCAGACTAGACAAAAACAAGACGATTCTTTATAAATACAATGGCTACTATGATTAACAGGGACACTCATAGTGTTTCTTAGATACCTAAGATGACTTCCTATAAATTCATAATCATTCTTAACTGTATAAACAGACTTACTTACCTGTAGAAGCACCTAATGATAAAGCTTTTACGACATGCCCAACACTCTGAATGCCACCATCAGCTATCACTGGTACCCCAAACCTTCTAGCATATTCTGCAACTTTATAAACAGCTGTACCCTGGGGTCTCCCAACTGCCATAACTTCAAAATAAACGATTAAATTTATAATTTCTACGAGGACAGAAGATGATGGGAAATATTTCTGTATGAATGAAACCAATTTAACAGTATAAAATTGTATATTTTCTAAACACAATCCAATGCCTTCTCTTCTTGTATTCAGTTTGAGGTGAGAGGTAGTTGTTCATTATGTTGACATTGGTGGAATTGTTGACCATAACTGTTTAAACTTTCTTTTCATAACTCAAAATATATTGTCTTTCTTAGATATAGTCTTTGAAATGTTGAAAATAAATTCAACGACATTAGTAACTGATCATACAAATGATTGTCAAGCTTTTCTGGCAGTTAATATACAGTAACTAGTGACCTTATTACCTTCCTGTGTGATACAAATAGATCCACTACCCATTCCAATCCTTAGACCGTCTGCCCCAGCATCTATTAAATTTTTGGCCTGTGCTGCAGTTACAACTGAAAATGGACATAAGTATAATACATGTAATTAAGAAGAAAATTCCTATTTTGCATTTTTTCAGTGATAAAATGAGAACAAGGGCAATGCACAGCGTGGCGTATCCCCTCGACTAAAAATTTGACACGGTGACCTTGACCTTCGACCTATGACCTTCAAAATCAATAGGGTTCCAGATTCTCTTAAGGACTAAGTATGTACCAAGCTTAGTCAAAATCCATTGAAGGATGCTGATTCTAGAGTGTTCACAAGGATGTTACGGAAGGAAGGACGGTAGCGTTACTATATCCCTTCGCAACTTTGTTGGTGAGGGGATAATAAGTAGAAGTGCTATTTTGAATTACTATTCAGTGTAAATTGCAACAGAAAGGAAATCAAGACCTATGTGCATTAAAATAAATATGCAAAATTACAGAAAAAAGGCCATATACATGTATCCAATACAGAAAAATTGAAATTGAAATTTGCGTAAGAGGTACTTAAATTATTGAACGGGAACCTATATAATTTGTATTTATCTGCAAATCAACCCATTTCTATCCCAGTTGGAATATATATATATAAATACATAAATATAAATACATTTTTACATAAAATGTTATCTACCAATGAGAAATGGCAGAAACCATGATATGATGATGTGATTGTGACAGAAGTTCACATGGTTTATGATAAGGATAAAAACACAACTAAGTACTATGAATATACAACTAGAATGTTTACAGCAAGCACTAAAGTAGCAAGATAATAAGTGAGGATGAACTATGCATGATATATAAACAAATTCACAGAAAGTCAGATTTTCAGATATATGCAACAAATGTTATAACAAATTTTATTGTTCGTTCAATATTTTTGGCACCAGAAAAGATATTTCTAAAGAATTTCTAAAATGCTTCTTAATTCAAAAATAAATCCTTTTCATATTTCATTAAAATAGGAGAAAAGAAAACATGACCTTGTCACAACCCATAAATAAGGAGAACAGGGTGTATACACAAAGGGTAAAAGTTTTCAATAGTTGATGATAATTACTATTTAGGGAAAAAATATCAATAAACACTGATTAACAAGAATTCTGAGAGTATTGCACATAGCAATACATTGTCCCCTACCTGCCACAAAAATCAGAGGACCTAAAATATTAGAAGTATCACCTTGCAGTGACTAGATTTTAAAATACAAGTTCAAGGGTCATAACTCAGCCAAAAATCATTCGACCGGAACGAAATTCGAACATAAACTGCAACTCATCTAGATATAGCCACATACCAAATATCAAGTCAATATCTCAAAGGACGTCAAAAACAAGTCTGGACAACTTAAAATTTGAGAAAATAAATTCAAGTTCAAGGGCCATAACTCAGCCAAAAATCATTCGACCGGAACGAAATTCGAACTTAAACTGTAACTCATCTAGATATAGACACATACCCAATATCAAGTCAATATATCAAAGGACGTCAAAAAAAAGTCGGGACAATTTAATATTTTAATGTAACGGACGGACAGACAGATGGAACCTAAAATTATAGTCCCATTCGGCTTTCGCCGGTAGGAGACTAATAAAAACTGTAAAGTAGTATAATAGTTTAATTATCAAAAAAATATATATATTATATCTGTATTGTTGTAAAATTAAGATTTTTTTGTACGAACTTTAGTAACAGGAAGAAAAAGCAGGTTTTGGAGAACTTCTGCAGCCAGAGAACTTCTGCTGCCAGTTTCACAGTGAGTGCAAAGAATATTTGTTTACTGACAATGAATACATATGTTGTATTCATCCTATGGCTAAAAAGTCCAAAAAATTTAATTTATAAAAACTGGATTGATAGCAACCTGTTGTATATGAACAACATAACTGACGAAAATGGGAGGGTATCACAAGATTATTTGATAGAGAAATTAACAAATAAAATCAATATTTTTAGTGAATTTAGTCGACTGAAAAAGGCAATTCCTAAAGAGTGGTATGTGCTATTATCTGAAGAAAACTACTATTAATATAAAAAAAGAAAATATTATTTCTGCTGGTGGGTGATTAATATTGATAAATTAGTTAACAAAGATTTTTACAATATTATCAAAAACAAGGGTTTCATCAAACCTATAGGTATAAATTTTTGGACAACTTACTTGGAAATCCAGGACTTTCAAAATAAAACAGACTTATATTATTTTTTACATTTTGTTAGAAAACAAATTGAAAATATTTAGATGGAAACTATTACAATTTATTATTCCAACCAAATCACATCTGTTCAAATGGAAAATATCAACTGACAGTTTATGTAATATTTGTAAAGTAGAAGAAGATTATGATCACTTTTTTATGTCATGTAAATATTTAGACATGTTTTGGAATAAAATAAATGAAATGTTAAAAAAAGTCAAATTTGAAAACAATATCAGACTTCAACATTTAGTATTTTCGACAAAGAATATTATCACCAAAATTATTTTTTAACTATATTGGCCTTTACAATTTACAAATTCTATTATGTATCGTAACAAAAGACAAAGAAAATTGATGTTTATCTGTTATTTAAAAATGAATTTCAAAGAAAAATGAAGGAAAATAAATTACTCGGAATTAATGCATTGTTCAATCATATATTAAATAAGCTGTAATAATATTGTATGTAATAGAATATATTAGAATAAAATAGTTTTATATGTAATTATAGTTTTGAATATTTCCCTGGATAGTCAAAACAGAATTTCACAGGGATACTTCAGAGGAACTTGGACTCTGAAGTAAAAATGTAACAAGATATATACTGAATAAAATCTGTGATATTGGTGTTAAAATAAAAGAAAAAAAGTCCAAGACAACTGCCAAATTAAACTGAAAACAGCAGAAACAAGGTTCTAATCATTTTCAAGGGTGACTTCTTTCACGTTCATGCTAATACTGCTATCGTTTTTTACAATTCCTCTGTATGAATCAGAAACAAGAAATCCTTTCTTAGGTCAATGACTGAAATAACACTGAAGATTATTTGACCCCATTATCATAACTCAAAATCAATAAGAACTTGAGTTAATGATCAGATAACCAATAAAAACATTATTTTCATATTTCAGCATAGCTCAGAAACGACAAATGTCTGATATCTCAAATTCAAATTTGACCTGTATTTATTTTACCAGTGTACTGTCTTTTTGTGTCTATCAAACGCTCTGGTGCATAAAAAACACCCCTTTCCTCTCCAAAAAAATCTGGGAAAAATTCTAGTTCCTATCTATAGAATGCAGGAAGATTCAGTAAAACATTCACGGCAGAAATCCTCGTTCAAACGGCTAAATACTGTTTACCACAGATCAAGTATTTGTTAATCCATGTATTTTTAATAAACTTTAGACAGGGAAATGTTAAATTAGTTTTGTTAAAGAGTTAATTCTATATTTTGCAAGCGAAAATTAGCTGTTTTGTGAATGCAGGAAGTTTATCGCTAATGTTTAATTTGAAAACAAGTTCAAAACGGCAATGAAAATGATATGAATGGAGCAGTTGATTTTTTTTTGTCATTCTTCACACAAATTTTTGTTGTTTTAAATAATAAATATGTAGATATGTTTAATCTTTAATCAGTAAATTCATGAAATAATGAACCGTTCATGTGATCAAAGATAGGCAAGCTTGTAATAGGAAGTAATTACGATCAATTCAAATAAAGAGAAAACAATACAAAAGTAATAACATTAATTAAGACCTAATCAAAGAGATTATAATTTCTTTTGAAGTGTACTCATATTGTAACAATGCTACAATATAGTATATAATATTGACAGGTGTCCCAGTATGTTCAATTATCTTTTCACACCTTGTTATACAATATACGGTTCTTGACCTTGTCAACTGCTGTGAAAATCGATAAATCAAACAAAGGTTCAATACCCAAACACATGTAATTTCACAGCAGGAAAAAAAGAGATTGAAAAAGGGTAAAATATCACACGTCTGATAGCAAACATTTGACAGTTATTCCTGTATTCGTATGGACAATTAGTTCCGAACAACACCAATGCACAAGTATGATTATTGACAAATATCGAGAATAAATACATATTTACAAACCTTTCAAAAAGGCAATGAACAAGCAATAAATATAATTTTCATACAATTTTATTATAAATAACACATATATAATGAACACAATTAATGTTATTTGAACATGCCTTTGTCGATCATTGGGAATATTGCCATTCGTGAACTCGAAGCTATGCTACCAACAACTCTGCGTGACCTGAAAAAAAGTGTCTGATACTTGCTCTTATGCATAAAACGCAGCCCATCTACAAATGCTCATTTTAAAGCACAAGATCGTGTTCTACACGTACCAAAAAACGACAAAGTTAGATTTTAAATTCAATGTCAATCTGATAATTTAACAAGGGCAACGCAAAGCGTGGCGTATCCCCTCGCCTAAAAATTGGACCCGGTGACCTTGACCTTTGACCTTGAAATCCAATAGGGTTCCAGATTCTCTTAAGGACTAAGAATGTACCAAGTTTGGTCAAAATCCATTGAAGGATGTTGATTCTTGAGTGTTCACATGGATGCTACGGAAGGACAGACGGTAGCGTTACTATAAAAAGAAGATAATGTCCGAAAACCAAAATTTTACACCACCTGGCCTTCATCAAACCAATAGCTGAGTTTGAATGTGTCACAACCCTGTTAAATAAAAACCATGGTATACAAAACAAACTGAAAGACTCCAATGGCACTCAATATTTTTTACAATGAAATGAATATTGTTATGCAGTGATTAAAGAAAACATGGTACATGAAATGAACCCTCATCCAAACATTCGTAGGATGTGATGGATGAGGATTATTCTCTGAGTAGCCGTAAGGCTACGAGGGTTTAATGTGAAATTTGTGTCAACAAATAGCCACATGCCCTTGCTATTTAAAGAATAAACAAAATTAATGCACGGGTGCTTTCACCCAGGTAATTCATACAGGTAGCACAGGTAGTATATAAATGTATGAAACGGGTATCCCATGCTATTTTAAAGATAATAATTTGTTGGATTTGGGAGGGTAATTAAATCCTCGCAGCCTTGCAGCTACTCAGAGAATAATCCTCATCCATCACATCCTACGGATGTTTGGATGAGGGTTCATTCTCTATCATAGCCTTCAGGCTATCTCAGGTTTAATGTGAAATCTTTAAAGATACAACAAATCATACAGGCAGCAGTAATACTTTATTATTGGACACAATTTATATTACAATACTGAAATATATTCCATAGTTCATAGATAATTAAAATGTCTATCAAAAAAACAGAAATATTGTTCAGTCACTGCATTTACCATATTTCACATATATTCCATGAATAATATAGGTCACTACTCCATGTATATAACCATTCCATGTATATGAACGATTCTATCCACATGTAAGCTGGAAATATAAAAGTTATTCCTTTGACAACACACTTCTTGAAAATGAATCTCGAGTTTCTCTATTATAAAATCTATAAAATGTGTTTGCGTTAGTCCAATTAGCTGTATTTAAGACATCATTAAGAGAAATTCCACACGAAAAAGCAGCAGAAGTTGATGCACTTCTGTATGAATGAGCTTTAAAGATAGAGGTGTCAATTCTTTTAACCATCTTGCTATAGTTGAGGAAGATACTTCCTTAAAAGTTTTATAAGACACCAAAAGTTGATTTGATTTTCGAAATTTCTCAGTTTGTTTTATGTAATAGTTCATTGTGTGTACAACACATAATTTTTTGTTAATAAAAGTAACATATTTATTTTCATCATTTTTAAAACTTGAACTCTTTGAGCAGTTGATAGAGCTGGTAAAGCTACTAATTTCATAGTCAACTCTTTCAATGGAAGATTTTGTAGAGGAAAACATTTTTCTAACCAATTCAAAACAATACTAACATCCCATGTATATTTTGGTCTTGGTGGTTTTATGACAAAAACACCCTTCATAAATCTTGAAAAAATTTTATTGTTTAAAAACAAGTTATTACCACAAGAAGCCAAGTTTGACCAATTGCGGATTTATGAGAATTTATTACACTGCAAGATCTTCCTTTCTCAGCAAGGTCTGATAAATAATCTAGTACTTCATTTTCAGATGGATATATGGGATTGCTTTCCCTTTGATCACACCAAATAATCCACTTCTTCCAAACAAGATCATATTGCTTGGAAGTAGATTTTCTCCATGACTGTGTGATATATTTGACAGAGTGTTCTGAAAAACCTTTACTCTTGAGACAAGCCCTGATATATTGCAAGTGACTAGGAAATTTCTTTTGCACAAAGGATGAAATGAGTTGTTGTGTACTAGACGTAGTAAATTTTGTTTGTTTGGTAACATCCTTGGTAATTCTATCAATAAATTTAATAAAGTTGGGAACCAAGGTTGTGTAGCCCACATTGGTACTATGAGTATTACGTTTCTCACCTTGTCTTCCTGAACTTTCTGTAGTATTCTGCTTATTATAATGAAAGGAGGAAAACTATATGGATTAAATTCAGATCAAGAAATACTAAAAGCATCAGAAGTCATAGCTTCTGGTTCTGGAAACCAAGATACATATTTTGTCATTTGTTTGTTAAGTCTAGAAGCAAACAAATCTATATCTGGATGAAAAAATAATTCACATATTCTAGTAAAAACATTTTCATTCAATTTCCATTCAGTAGAGTCACTGAAATGCCTTGACATGTAGTCTGCGGTAATATTTGATCTGCCAAAGATATGTACAGCTGTTATGAATATATTTCTTTCTTCACACCATAACCAGATATTTTTGGATTCCAAAAATAATGACATGACTGAATCACCTTCATTATTAAGGTAAGCAACAGTTGTACTGTTGTCAGATCTAATGCATATATGTGTATCATGTAAGTCTTTGCATAAACTAAACAATGCAAATGAAACAGCTTTTATTTCTAACAAATTGATATGATCAAGTGATTCCTTTCCAGTCCATCTACCACCAGTTTTTATACCATGAAAATTGGCACCTCAGCCAGCTTTGGATGCATCTGTTTCTAAATAAAATTGAATTTTACTTGGTCTTATATCTTTGCCATTTTTATCAAATATGTTATTTTGCCACCACTTTATTTCATTTTTAGCTTCTTCAGATAAGGTCATATAGACTTCATAATCATTGTTTGAAGCAGCTAATGCATGAATTTTGTCTCTGTTGAGATATCTATAAAATAACGGACTTAAACGAATTGCATTCTTCGCAGAAGTAAATAAGCCTATAAGGTGTGCTACTGTTGTAATTTTACAAGTTTTTGAATTCAACATTTCAGTACATGATATAAGAATTTTTTCCACCTTTTCATCTGGTAAGTAAACTTTGAAAGTTACAGAATCAATCAGATGTCCTAGATATTCTATTCTAGTTGAAGGAATCAAGTTAGATTTTTCATAATTAATGTAAAAACCAAGGTTTTTCATCAGTCATCAGAGTTTGGGATTGATTAGTACACAAATATGGTGAATCTGCTTCTATAAGAGAATCATCTATGTAATAAAATGCAGAAATTCCCATCCTCCAAATGTGGGCAAAAATTACTTTCATCAATTTTGAAAAAACTCTTGGAGCAGAGGATATACCAAAACATAAACAGCTAAACTGAAAAAGTTTATCCCTCCATTCAAATTTTAGATACTTTCTGTAAGATTTATGTATGGAATCGGATAGGGAAAAATATGCATTTTGTAGGTCTAAGTTTACAAAATAGGAATTTCTTTTTATAGAATTAAGCACTGTTTCTATATTTTCCATCTTGAAATGATGATATTCAATAAATTTATTATTGACTTTTTTAAGATTTATTACTGGTTGAAATTTTCCACCTTTTTTCTTTACCAAAAATACATAGGATATGAATTCATTGTCTTCATGTTTACATTCTGAAATGGCCCCTTTTTGTAAAAGTTCAATTATTTCATTGTCTACTATTTGATTTTGTGTTTCTCCAAAATCAATGGTTTTCGGAACAGAAAATTGAATAGGTGTTTAAAAAAACTCTATTTTGTACCTCTTTACTGTACTAAGTATCCAGTTATCTACTGTTAATTTTTGCCATTGTTCTAATTTCCTTTCCAAACTACAAGCTTTGAAAGATTCAACAATACACATACTTACTTTTAGTGATGGTAACGGCCTCTCATGTGCCCTCTGGGATGTCTCTGATAACCTCGTCCCCTTCGTCCTTGGTGTTTGTACCAATTTTCCTTGTAATTCTGGCTCCTTCCATAGGGCCTTCCTCTTAAGTTTTTTGGAGCAGAACGAAACTGTTTGTTTATTTCAGGAGCATCTGTTATTTCCTTCATTCTTTTTGATAGATCTTTTGGAAATAGATATTCCTCTATAGGACAGCTAGCAGAACACAGTGGTTGGAATTTTTTACTAACATAAGGTCTTATGAAATAACGTCGCTTGATGTTAATTTCAAAGATTGAATGACAAGCCAAGGCAATAGCTTGTGTGATCCAAGTTTTAGCATTTGTCAAGTCAATTTATCCAGTTTTTAACATTTCGGCCATTTTTATCATCGGTACCACAGATAAGCCTAACATTTTCTGAACTTCTTGGTGACTTTTATCTCTCTGTTGAATATTACTATATAGGTAAGACCATAGTTCTGAATTTATCAATGGCGGAACCAAACTTTTGCAGTTTGATGGTATTTGATTGGCCTCAATCAAATTGGCCACATCTGCTTTTTTAGTGCAAGCAGAATTAACAAACTCTGCTAACGATTCTGACACAGCGTAAGAAAAATGTGTTTGTTCCTCAAATATTTGAGGTAAATCAAAGTCAGCCTTATCTGACACAATTACCTGATTTCCGGTTGCACAATTCGGAAAGAGCTCGTTTAATTCCAAAATACTATCATCATCGTATTGATTATAATCAAATTCACCAGATTGTTGTTGACATTCATCAGTACGTTCTTGATTTCGAACTTCCGGTATATTAATACCGGACTTGCTAGTACTTGGAAATGATTCAATATTCTTATTAAGGATAGTGCTTTGTTCCAAAAATTTGGACAATAAATCATTTAAAATACTAGTAGTATTGTTATTAGAGTCTACCTTGTCACTCTGTTTAGTCTTTGTCATCGGCATTTTATCATTACTAGACTTACGTTTAGCTGGAGTTATTAGAGTCTACCTTGTCACTCTGTTTAGTCTTTGTCATTGGCATTTTATCATTACTAGACTTACGTTTAGCTGGAGTTATTAGAGTCTACCTTGTCACTCTGTTTAGTCTTTGTCATCGGCATTTTATCATTACTAGACTTACGTTTAGCTGGAGTTATTAGAGTCTACCTTGTCACTCTGTTTAGTCTTTGTCATCGGCATTTTATCATTACTAGACTTACGTTTAGCTGGAGTTATTAGAGTCTACCTTGTCACTCTGTTTAGTCTTTGTCATCGGCATTTTATCATTACTAGACTTACGTTTAGCTGGAGTTATTAGAGTCTACCTTGTCACTCTGTTTAGTCTTTGTCATCGGCATTTTATCATTACTAGACTTACGTTTAGCTGGAGTTATTAGAGTCTACCTTGTCACTCTGTTTAGTCTTTGTCATCGGCATTTTATCATTACTAGACTTACGTTTAGCTGGAGTTATTAGAGTCTACCTTGTCACTCTGTTTAGTCTTTGTCATCGGCATTTTATCATTACTAGACTTACGTTTAGCTGGAGTTATTAGAGTCTACCTTGTCACTCTGTTTAGTCTTTGTCATCGGCATTTTATCATTACTAGACTTACGCTTAGCTGGAGTTATTAGAGTCTACCTTGTCACTCTGTTTAGTCTTTGTCATCGGCATTTTATCATTACTAGACTTACGTTTAGCTGGAGTTATTAGAGTCTACCTCGTCACTCTGTTTAGTCTTTGTCATCGGCATTTTATCATTACTAGACTTACGTTTAGCTGGAGTTATTAGAGTCTACCTCGTCACTCTGTTTAGTCTTTGTCATCGGCATTTTATCATTACTAGACTTACGTTTAGCTGGAGTTATTAAGAGTCTACCTTGTCACTCTGTTTAGTCTTTGTCATCGGCATTTTATCATTACTAGACTTACGTTTAGCTGGAGTTATTAGAGTCTACCTTGTCACTCTGTTTAGTCTTTGTCATCGGCATTTTATCATTACTAGACTTACGTTTAGCTGGAGTTATTAGAGTCTACCTTGTCACTCTGTTTAGTCTTTGTCATCGGCATTTTATCATTACTAGACTTACGTTTAGCTGGAGTTATTAGAGTCTACCTTGTCACTCTGTTTAGTCTTTGTCATCGGCATTTTATCATTACTAGACTTACGTTTAGCTGGAGTTATTAGAGTCTACCTTGTCACTCTGTTTAGTCTTTGTCATCGGCATTTTATCATTACTAGACTTACGTTTAGCTGGAGTTATTAGAGTCTACCTTGTCACTCTGTTTAGTCTTTGTCATCGGCATTTTATCATTACTAGACTTACGTTTAGCTGGAGTTATTAGAGTCTACCTTGTCACTCTGTTTAGTCTTTGTCATCGGCATTTTATCATTACTAGACTTACGTTTAGCTGGAGTTATTAGAGTCTACCTTGTCACTCTGTTTAGTCTTTGTCATCGGCATTTTATCATTACTAGACTTACGTTTAGCTGGAGTTATTAGAGTCTACCTTGTCACTCTGTTTAGTCTTTGTCATCGGCATTTTATCATTACTAGACTTACGCTTAGCTGGAGTTATTAGAGTCTACCTCGTCACTCTGTTTAGTCTTTGTCATCGGCATTTTATCATTACTAGACTTACGTTTAGCTGGAGTTATTAGAGTCTACCTTGTCACTCTGTTTAGTCTTTGTCATCGGCATTTTATCATTACTAGACTTACGTTTAGCTGGAGTTATTAGAGTCTACCTTGTCACTCTGTTTAGTCTTTGTCATCGGCATTTTATCATTACTAGACTTACGTTTAGCTGGAGTTATTAGAGTCTACCTTGTCACTCTGTTTAGTCTTTGTCATCGGCATTTTATCATTACTAGACTTACGTTTAGCTGGAGTTATTAGAGTCTACCTTGTCACTCTGTTTAGTCTTTGTCATCGGCATTTTATCATTACTAGACTTACGCTTAGCTGGAGTTATTAGAGTCTACTTTGTCGCTCTGTTTAGCCTTTTTCATCGGCATTTTATCATTACTAGACTTACGTTTAGCTGGAGCTTTTTTCTTCAGGTTTTTACTTGGTCCATTACTTCTTCACCAACTTTGTAATGTTTTAACATTAATAGTAGGATTTGAAGCCTCATTACATTGATCTTTTTCAAAACCTGAAAAGCTTTGCTCCATTTCATTTTCAGAGTCAAATAACTTTAATACATCTGTATTAACAGGAATGTCAGTATCTGTCTCCTCCGCGGAGCTGAAATCACTGAATTTTTCCACTTATCATATAACATAAAGCTTCTACGAGCTTATAAAATCTATGTGACTTCCTCGAGCTCACAGAAATAAATGGACACTTTCTAAATGTCCAACTACACGTGGACTTTGCTACAAAAAAGTATGGGATACCCGTTTCATACATTTATATACTACCTGTGCTACCTGTATGAATTACCTGGGTGAAAGCACCCGTGCATTAAAATTTTTTATTCTTTAAATAGCAAAGGCACGTGGCTATTTGTTGACACAAATTTCACATTAAACCTGAGATAGCCTGAAGGCTATGATAGAGAAAACAAGAACTGTGAATTTGTTTATTAATATAGATAGGCTAACATAAAAGAGTTACTTGTGCAAATGTAGTGTTTTCTACAGCAAATATGCTATACTTAAAAATTACTTAAATTTAAATAAATGTCAGTGATGCTGTACAGGGTGTATCACGAACAATTATGATTGGTTAGTTACAAAATGGGAAATTTGAAACGGATTAATTGCACCTGTATAACCTATGTGATAACTATGAAATAATTCTAAATAATTGCTCCCGTTCTAAAGAAAAAATTACAAATGATTGGTTCCTTTGTGTAGAAAACACTAATTAAGATAGCATACCATTACCACCAACGACTTGTAAATCAGGATATAAATTCTTCGCATGTTTTATAAACTCTATTTGGTATATTGAATTGCCTTGTGAAGAATCCTGTTAATAAAATAAAAACACATAAATTCAATTGTTACGTAATACATTTCTCCGGCAATAATGTGAGGTATTTATAATCGCTATAGAAGAAATAGGAAATTTAGTCTTAATGTCTAAATTATCATAAATTTAACCTGTATAATCAGAACACCTGTCTATACATAACACAAATATTGGTCCCAAATGTGTTCTATATTGAGAAATTTAACTATAGATTTTATTTTGTAATGATTGTATATCTGTCTATCAAGTGAAACCAATTGGAATCCTCCATATTAAATACCATATTTGTTCCATGTTGTACAATACAAAAAAGGTGTGAAAAAATACTATGATTTTTCCTATTAGGTAAAATGATATCTTGAATTAAAAATAAAAAATAATTCTATAACAGTAATAGTGTATAGAAGGACATAGAAGTGTTGAGATGTAATTACCAGAACAACAAAATCTACTCCTGATGCCACCAAAACGTCCAACCTTTTCTTGTCTTCATCATGAGTACTTACAGCTGCACCAACTAACAATTGTTTTCTAAGAAAAAAGAAAAGTAATGCACATGTTAGTCATTCTTAGGGACGAGACTTCTTTCAATATTACAATTTCTTACAAAAACTCAGCATTATAGAGGGATGATTCTGGTTAGAAAATATAATAACTGAAAATCAATGAAAAATAGAATAACTGAAAATCAATGAAAAATAGAATAACTGAAAATCAATGAAAAATAGAATAACTGAAAATCAATGAAAAATAGAATAACTGAAAATCAATGAAATGTAGAATAACTGAAAATCAATGAAAAATAGAATAACTGAAAATCAATGAAAAATAGAATAACTGAAAATCAATGAAAATTAGAATAACTGAAAATCAATGAACAATAGAATAACTGAAAATCAATGAAATATAGCTGATACCATCTACACTATCTGGTTCATTTTTGAGCTGTTCTGACTGTCCAACAACTTTCGGCAATTTATTTTCTGAGGAAAATAGCTGAAATCAGTTAAATAACTGAAAAAAATCATCCATGATTATAAGACAACTTCTAGTAACTAATAAAGCATAGATCATATTAATAAAGCTCCATAGCAAAGCCATTTTAATAACTTATTTTGATTTTAAACCATTGAGGTAGATTGTAAAATAATGTTTATTACCGTCTTATTTTGTACTAGTTATAATGTGTGTGTCAAGGTCAAATTATAGTCCTAGAATAAAATACAGTCAAACCTGCCTTAACAGGCACCTGTATATAACAAATGATACAAATGGTACAAATCTTTGTACTGTATCATCAATAATTCTTACCTTTCATCTTTTGAAGCGAGAGGGAAATCCCTGTTCTTTTTGGTGTCTGTTCTGGCTATTAAGGATACTAATTCTCCTTTATCATTTACTATAGGTAACTTGCCTGAAATATAAAAAAAAAAAACTTTATGAACACTTTATTTTACATAAATAATTGTCAGCAAATTAATATTACCTTTCTCTAATGTCATTCCATTTTCATCCTGATTTCTGAAAATTCAATTAATCTTTTGTTTAAAAATACATTTATCTTCCACTGATACTGAGAAAACAAATCCTAAAAACACCAAATAACAGCCCCATGGCATGTTGTCAGCTGTAAATTCCATTTATTTGTATTTTATTTGCATGCAGAGCAATAGGATATAATTTAAAAAGGCTTTGTCCATGTCAAAATTAGTGGTTTATACAAGCCTGTACCTTGTAAAGAAAATTTATTGAACCATTGCATATGTTTCATTTTGATCTCCCAGGATTTGAATCCATCAGATCCTGGGTTGGTACAAAATTGAATATTCACATCACAATGCTGATTCATGCCAAAAACAATTGGATCTCAATATAATTTTTGAATTTTTCACATTGCAGACTTTTTTAAGCCATGGACCACAAGAACTCAGAAACCATAAACTTTAATCTATATATCACAAAAATGCTTCATGTCATTTTTAACATTTTCTCTATTGCAGTGTATGTTAATCTTCGGAGCACTGGGTCATGACACCGTAGAACAGGTAGTTTTAATTTGTACCAGACTAAATCTGCATTTCGTATAGAAGCTTCATTTCAAATACAACTAGAGGAACTGATCTTTTAGTGACCTAAAACATATGCCTCATCTTCATTGGAGCCAGAAATTCTTATCAATGATAAACCAGAGGCCCTCTCAGCATCTATAGCTCACATGATTTATATAGGTAATGAATAAAACTGAAAATGATTACTGTCCAGCAACTACGTAGAACCTTGTTGAAAAGTGCAGGTAAGAAATTCATTAAGGAAATTATAGGAAAAAAACACTTGAAACATATTTCTATGTCAAAGATGCCAAGATTTTACAATACAGAATTGTAACTTTAATCATTAATAATCAATGTTACCTTTTTTGCTTTTCTGTAAGATTGAATTTGCTTCTTTTAGAGTAACACCACAATGAGCTACAACTAAATCTTCATACTTGGTCATCACCTGTAAACAAAAGGTATCATATGTACAATATAACAGATAAAAGTCATAATATGAAAAGGTAATAAGACAGAACCAGAGGCTCAGTGGGCTAATCCTGTGTCACTCACCTGTCATTTTGCTTTGAGGAAACTTTATACAGCACCTTCCTTAGGTGCTTCCTACCACATTTTTAATAATCTGACCAAATGGTTTTAGAGAAGATTTGCTTAAATTAGCCCATCACAAACAAGAACTGCCTAGCCCATCACAAACAAGAACTGCCTATGGTGGCCATATTAGTTGTATGATTGGCATGAAATATGAAAATTTTGTACATGATCTCCCATACATCATTCCTACAAAGTAATAATTCATTGTGTCTCCTAGTTTCAGAGGAGAAGATTTGTTAAATTTCAGCCAATCAGAAATAAGAATTGTCCATGGCGACCATGTTCTTTGTCCAATCGGGGTAAAATGAGGAAATCTTAGAGGACCTTCCATAGATGCTTCTTGTAAAATATTGCTTTATTTGGTCAAATGGTTTCAGAGGAGAAGATTTTTAGAAATTGACCAACCAGAAACAAGAATTACCTATGGTGGCCATGATTGTTACCAGATCAGGTTAAAATGAGCAATATTTATGTAGGACCTTTCATAGATGCTTCCTCCCAAGTTTCAGTTCATTTGGCTAAGCGGTTTCAGTGGAGAATATTTTTTAGTAATTGACCAACTAGAAACAAGAATTGCCTATTGTGGCCATGCTTATAAACAGATCAGGACGAAATGAGCAATCTTTATAGAGGATCTTCCATAGATATTAGATGCTTCCTACCAAGTTTTGGTTAATTTGGCTAAGCGGTTTCAGAGAAGATTTTTAGAAATTGACCAACCAGAAACAAGAATTGCCTATGGTGGCCATGTTTGTTAACAGGTCGGGATGAAATGAGCAATCTTTATAGAGGACCTTCCATAGATGCTTCCTATCGAATTCATTTGGCTAAGTGGTTTCAGAGGAGAAGATTAAAATGTGAAAAGCTAACAGACGACTGACAGCAGACGATGAACACCAATTGATGGCAAAAGCTCACACGGCCTTTCAGCCAGGTGAGTTAATAAAGGGCAAAGAATATGAAGAATATGTAAATGGAAATATCCAATAAAAGGTCACATGAAAAAGTCAATATTATTATGACATTTACGGTATGTGTCTTATTTAAAATAAATCAAATTACATATCCTTGGCAACAAGATGATTGGCTGATAAATACTACCATCTTAAGCTTAATTCACTTTGATATACTACGATTTTCATTAATAACCTTTTCAAAATTAATAAGCTTCATCTATTGGCATATAACAACTATTGTCTTTGATAGCCATCACAGTATATTAAACTGTTTATTGACATGAAATGATGAGTCATAAATCAAAATGTCAATTATACAAAGACAGGCAACATAATGATGAAAGCTATTGATTGATATTCAACTTAAAATTATAAAATTTGTCTTAGCCTTCAATATATTGTAAATTACTGAACAAGTAGACAGTAGGTGTATTACATACATCACATGAGTCTGCTGCAATAATTAATGTCAATATTCAATCTTAAACTCATTTCATAACATGAATGCATTCTTTTTCTTTGATCTTTTTATGGTTTATATACCAGAAATGTAAGCAACAGCTAAAAACTATGAAATAATACATGCAGATATGAGATATTGCATACAGTATACTTTAAATCTGGGCTGTAGTTTTATTACTTTCAGAGAGCCATGCAACATTCAATGCCCAAGATGTGATATTGCATGGCTTCATGCTACAAATCATTTATACCACGGTTTTCAGAGTTAAATAGTTAAACAATCTCACACTTCGTGTTCGATTGTTTAACCGTTTAACTCGGAAAACCGTGGTATAAATATTACTTATAACTTCAGAGTTGGTATTAAATATCAGTATGTACTTGATCTATGGACAATTATTTTCTCAAAGCAGGTTTCTAAGGCCATCCTTAAAAATGTTGGTTTTGTGTTGCCCATCTGAAGTTTATTTTTTAATGTATTATTATTTTTAGCATGTTTTTACAATATAAATTTGTGGGTTTTTTTTAAACTTTTAAAGAAAAAAAATAAATTGATTACATACCTACCTATCTTGTTCTCGCCATGATATAGCTGGAAAATTAAACAACAATCACTCACTCACTCATATTGTAAGTTGGCAAACACCAAACCAACTATTTATTAAAGTTGGCCTAATACTCATAATTTTTTTACATTGTACTTACATCTGCTAGTGGAGTGTCATATTCATCCTTTGTTAAGAAATCCATATCTCTTTGTGTGACGAGGCCTATTAACTTTTCACCCATATGACCATTTTCTGTTATTGGTATCCCTGAGAAACCAAATCTCTTTTTTGCCGCTACAACATCTGCAACTGTATGGTGGGGTGCCATTACAACAGGGTCTAAAATAAACCCTTGTTCATATTTCTGTAGAAAATAAATCATAATATGCAATATAAGTACATTACCACCACCTGAAAATAATCTCTGTCCTTTCTTTTTCATTCCATACAAAAAAATTCTTTTGAATCTACAAAAAGTAGGAACTTGGCTATGATGACTGGATGATGTCAGGGCCTATTTCCAACAAAATATCAATTCAAAATGAAGTTGTCTAAAATATTATTTTCCTATAAACTCACAATTTATTTAGTTTTGATCCCTTAATATTCCTGAAGGATTAATTATATAATATGTATATTTAATGTTATTAGTTTCTGCAGTAACCAAAATTTTAAGCAATTTATAGCATTTATTGAAGCGTGAAAATAAAATTCATTAAAATGAAGTTTATAAGTTTAACATACTACATAGAAATCTTTGTCAATTAGTTCTTTAAAAGTGGATTTTGAAATGTATCACTTTCTTTAACTCAAGGAGGACCAGTATACTTTGCATTTAAGCTTGCAATATGTATCAACTGTACAGTGAACATTGAACAACTAATACAATATAGTCAAACCTGTATTAAGAGGTTACTTTTGGGAGACAGAAAAAGTGGCCGTATAAGACAGGTGACCTCCTAAAAGAGGTTCAATTCATATGAAATCTTCTATGACAGGACAAGAAAAAGATGACTTTTAATACAGGCAACTGCTTAATAGAGGTGGCTGCATGGGCAGGTTTGACTGTATATACAACAATGTGCCATGTATACAGTTCTACATCTGTGATATTATTATCTCTTAAGATAAATAAATACTTATAGGCAAATAAAAATTAATATCACTAAGATTAATGAAGATAGCTCCTGTCATCAAAATTATATAAAAAAAATCAGTATTTATAAGAATTAACAAATATATTGTATTCTGACTACATTTGTTCAACATGTTTTTTTTTCCTAGAATAAGCTGATATTTTTATAACTACAGCTGAACCTTGTTGTTTCAAGGTACCGATGATGTCACATTACCAAATCCTCGAAAAACAAACATTCGTTGACATACTTTGCTCGAAATGGACTTCTCATCATGTCTCATATCTCAAGTTTTACCTTTGACGTCATATTGCAAAATCCATTCTAGCAAAACAAATCAATGATTGTATACTTTTATATCTATATACTTCTACAAATGGACCAAACTGTTATCTAAAATAAGATAGCAAGCTTCGACTGTAATAAATAATTTGCACATAAAATATTTTTCATAGTAAACTCAGATTTCAAAAATATTTTGTCAACAAAGAATAGTTATCTGCTTACCTTGACTTTGCGTACTTCATTTGCTTGAAAATCAACAGAACAATTATGATGAATCACTCCAACACCACCACATAACTAAAATTATATCAAATATTCATCATAAGATAAGGACACTTCCAAGCTGGCCTGCCAAAAAAATACTTTCAGAGGCCCAGCTCCCTAAATTAGGGTCTGTCAGCTTACTGTTTTTTGTCCAGAAAGAGTAATTACTATGTAATCTATTTGAAAAGTACAGGAAGAAATTTCATAAGGAATTTACAAAAAAAACCCATTAAAATCAGACTTTAAATTAAAAAAAATTGAAAATGGGAATTGGCCTCTTTTGCCCATTTATATCTTGGATATGGTAAGGGATACAGCTATTTATCTAACATTTTGTACATTTTCCTTTGAATTTAAAGAAAGTAGCCTGTCTGATACAAGGTTTCTGATACAAGATGTTGCATTACCACACTTTGGTGATAAAAGAATGGCACTACGTTGTACGAGATCTTCTCTGCCGAACTATTTTGTCTTGACGTCATATCATTGGAATGCGGGGCAAAACACGTCAATGTGAGCACATTAACATAGCAATAGAATTAACGGCAACAACTAAACGTGACATCATGCACAAAATGTAGTCTCCCTCAGAGTATTGTACAAATTTGTTCATCTTATTTCGACCCTTGTTATTTGTTTTTATTGAAATGCTAGATAAACTTATTACATACATAGTGTGTTTGTACATGACTTTGCATGAGGTCTTGCCTGTTGTGTGAACAAACCGCATCACAACTCGTGACTCGTAGTGATCCTGGTTCACACAACAGGCTCGACCTGATACAAAGTCTTGTACCACCACACTATGTATGTAATGGGTATTTATTGGAAGATTCCAGACATGATTTTTTTTAATCTAATTGAAATTAGATATTGAATTGAATATGATAAGAGCTAGGTAAAATCTGTTTGATAAATACAGACAGGAAATTTCATAAGAAATATCAAGAAAAGAAAACATCCAAAAAATTAAACTTTAAAAAAAAAATCAAAATTTGGGTCTTGGTCCCATTTTGACCCCCACAGAAACCATTGCGTCTTCAGACAGACAACAACAAAGACTCATAACATAAAGTGACGGCAAAATTTTAGCTGTGGTACAAAAAATATTACGAGATCCAACAAGCATTTAATTTTCATTTGACAGAATAGAAATTTTAAAAATAATGAAATTGAAGGCTGATTAATCAGTGCTAGTATCAGATAACAATGTAATTTCGTCAAACTGGTAACGTATAAGACTACAGTGTATTATATGGTATTACCATCTGCTTCTCTAGGTGACATATTGTTTTTAATTAAAATATACATTGAAGAGGATTAGTTTAACAACATGGAATACACTTTATCCAGTGTGTTGGCATGTATAATCTTGCTTTACAGGAAGAAATCTCTACAAAAGACGGTGATCAATACTTATTGACCATAAGGTACATGTATATACTTAAGATAGCATCTACTCTTTCAAAATTGACAAAAACATTTCCAGCATTGTTTTACGCTTTCATGTTTTTAGTTTAGCTATCTGTATACATTTTCAGACTTTCAATTAAAAGACTTTTCGTATTATAAATTGGCATAAAATAACTGGTATACAGATTTTTCTCAGATACTTGGATTTGGTTTAGGCAAGTCCTGGACTCTCATTCGTGTTTGGGACTCACCATTAAACAACAAAGAATGCACTAGTGGGATTCGTATAGCTTTTTGGTTGAGACTTGTCGAAATTTTATTCTGCAAGTATCTCTGACTTCTATATTCAGACAAGGTGGAAACTGACAGTGCCCTCTAAAGACAGTGATTTGTTACAAATTACAATGCATGAAAAGGTGACATAAGAACTGGTTCAACTGTACATGTATTTGTGAAAAACAGAATACTAGAGGCTCACATGAGCCAGCATTGCTCACTTTGTAAAGAACATTTATTGAACCATTCCTATCCCAAGCAATGAAGCATATGTTAAATTTTGATTCCCTGGACTTGAACCCTGGGACATTCATTGGAACAAAATCGAATCTTTATATTACAATGCTCCTTTAAGCAAATTACAATTTCCATTCTTCATTCTTAAAGAGAATATTTTCAAATTTTCCCTACACAAACTACTTTAAATTTGAAACACAATGTATTAAGAACCATAATAGAATCTAAAAAAATCTTCAAACATGAATATACATTATCCCAATGATTCATGTTTTAACTATTTCCTCACTGCATTCTTCGCAAAGATCTTGTAAAGAATATTTCAGTCAATTTTGGTTTTAATTCCTTCAGTACTGCTTGAAAAGAAGATTGAAATATATAAAGCTCAAGGAGTACAGACGGACGATAAGACACCAAGTGATGGCAATAGATTAGATGACTATTCGGTCAGGTGAGATAAAAATACATCTGATTAAAAATGAGATGATTGTTCAATATTTCTTTATATCCCATGATACACTAAAAGCAAAACCTGCCTATCTTTGAGTCAGGGGAGCTAATAAAAATATATAAAAGATCAAACAAACATCTAATCTTAACAAGACTGCCAAAATATGGGTTACAATGGGTATTTACTTTCCTGCCAATATCTACTTTCATTTTAACAACTACATACACATATAATTGCTAAATCTTCGAAATATTTCTATTGACTCTGAATTCAGAGAAAGATTTCGATAACAGTAAATTAAAATTTGCAAAATGCAAAATGGATAATGTAACTGACATACCGCCATTCCTATTGCCATTTGGGCTTCTGTTACTGTATCCATTGGTGATGACACTAATGGTGCTTTAAGAGTTATCTTCCTTGTGAGAGCAGAGGTCAAGTCCTAAAGATAAAAATAAAAAATAATATAAAAAAAATATAAAAATAAACATTACAATCAACGATTTCTTGTCATGACATTTGAAATTTAAATATGCAAACAACCAATATTTTCTGTTAAATACATTGCGTTCTGAAAATTATGAGTTACTTGCAGCATGTCAGTGGAATTATCAGGATCTATTTTCCTTCATCATCAAATCTAATCATCACAAAATAACTTAAAATAATGTAGAATGTGGCATTAAATGCTGAGAACCCTGACACATTTATATTCTATGTAGAAGTTTATAAACAAGTCTATTATAATATTGGTTGTCTAATATTTCACATGCTCTGGTTTATAATCAGTTTAAGAGTGTTAAAGAGAGAGTAATATTTCACCTGGTAAAGTTTAAGAAAGATTCTAATATGACGTCCTTCTTTCGCTTTGCAAACAAACGAGCGATTTATTCGATGGCAAAATCTCATTAGCATATGTGCGGCACACACATATAAGCCAGGTGATAAAATCACAAAATAATCAACATATTAATATTAATAAATATGTGATGTGCAATTAAAACATGCAAACACAATATTATAGCTATAGATGCTCCATCAACAAGACTGACTTTCCCATCGTAAAAGTACATGTTGATGAGTTATCAGCTGCTCGAATTTGGCAGCATAAATTGTGTGTGACGTTGTCCGCAAATGTAAATAATGATTTAATGATTTATTGTGTTTAACGCCACTTTCAGCAATATTTCAGCTATATCATGGCGACTAGTTTTAGTGGTGGAAGAAGCGGGAGTACCCGGAGAGAACCACCGACCATGGGCAAGCAACTGGTAAACTTTATCACTTGCGGCTGTGAGTCGAGTGCACCCTTTTTTGTAATTTACAAAGCCGGGCGCGAACCCACACTATTGGTGATAGGCTTGCATAAGTTGTTAGGTAATCCAACTACCTAACTCATTGAGTCACCCGGGCTCTTGCAAATGTAAATATAAATTACCGTCTTTCCCATCAAAGTATACAACTGTATTTGTACTGTTAGACATATCAGAATCGAAATAATTAATGGAAGCCAGAATGTGCTTTGAGTTTTAACATGGGTTGGCAGATATTAGTATTTTATTCCAAGCGGTACCTACTGAGAATATATTAGAGTTTGATTCCCCCAGTATTTGAACACAATAGAGCACAGGACCTTCATTAAATCTTTATATCACAATGCCCTCTTCATGCCAAATACAATTTTATGTCCATTTTTGGTTTTTGAAAATTATCGCATAACAGCCAGGAGCCTATGTTAAACTTTTAGAACACAAGGGCTTGAACCTCAGCAATCAGGCCTCTATATTAACTTTTTTTTCTACCTTGTCCCTTCGGACAACTAACTAAAAAAAAGTACTTGTCCCGACTCAATCTTTTAGTTGTCCAAAATTTTTTTAACAAAAATTATAAAAACAAAAGATTAATTATCAGCAATTTGTGTAAAAGGTTTTGGTTATTGTCTCACAAACATTATCTCGTCCTGTCATTATTAATACTAACAGACATTATGATTATGACATCTTTAATCGACAAATTAACATACACTTAGACATAAAGTCATTGGTATCAAACGATGTCATCATGGTGTGAGTGTCTAATCATCAATTTATAAGTTCGGTTCTCGAATAGCAGGCCCATCTAAGCGGTAATCGTAAAATGTGGATTGAATCCAGGATGCTTTGAAGTTGAACGTCGTTGTTCACCATCTATTGAATGTAGATTGTGTATCAAAATCAGCTACTGAATGTCCCTCAATGGAAATTAACATCAGACGCCTTCACATTTCTGGTTGAGTTGAGCTCCGCCGCTTGTTATAAATCCATACTTTCTAAGTTCAGGGGCTGTCATAGATCCATGCCGATGGGCATGGTATTTACGTTTCTAGGGAATTATTGCATAGGGGAAGGAAACACCATAAACAAATCTATTTCTATTTCATTATAATTACTTAATGCCACTTGTCGCTTAATCAAATCGCTGAAAAGATACGGATCAAGTATATGTTCGGAAAATCTCTTGGTTCACCATTGTAATTAGGGATAGTGTACTTCAATGGAAACCGATATTTTTAAACACATTAAAATCATTATTTACGAAGTTTAAATCTGTAAAAATGACAAAGTAACACATTTTTATCATAGAAAATAACCTACAAAAGGTAGGACAGTCATTTTTTCACTTGTCCCATCGGACAATCGTGATACAAGATCTACTTGCAGGGGTTTCAAAGTGGGCCGGTACCCGGTACTTTTACCCGCCTGAGATCGTGCATAGTACCGGCAGAAATTACTGAACCCCCCCCCCCCCCCCAAAATCACAAGTACAATGGTCGATAGGCTTGTGGAATATTTTTCATAAAACATTAATGTTCACGTCAATTGCTGAATTCTCGCATTCAAATCGAACAACTGCGTCACGACCAAGTTGATGGGATATTCCCTGTTTTAAAAATAACTTTAGCTTAGAATCGTAAATAGCAGTTTGCGCATGCGGTAAATAGATATGTTTTCGCCCCAATATCTTTTCATCCTTGTGTAAAACTCGGACCGGAACAAAGCTGACATCATTTCAAAATAAAAAAATGACCGATTACAAATTATGTTCAAACACAATTTAGTGTAATCTCCAGTAATATAAGTATGGTTATTATGAATGTATGACTACACACTATTTTGTGCGATTTTTTTTAACCATTTAAAACCCAGGGTCGAATCATTCTGGGGCGTACTGTTTTGTTGCTTAACTCCGTCCATATTGTTTACCTTCCGGTATAAAAAAATAAAAACCTATGGCTAATTTATTTACCTATTTTGACGGTGCCCTACCGCGGTTGTTCACAGAAATGAAAGTGTGCTGAAAAACATTTTTAAAAGGGGGTACGAGGAGATAAGGGATAGAAAATTACTAGAAATATTGAAAAAGGACCGGACATGGCTCAAATACGAATTACATTGTAATGTCAAAACGCCGACCCCCTTTTTTTCCAAAATAATTTAACTTTTGTGATTCAAATGTTAATAAATGTCTTCCCGCGAATCGTTTTTGTTCGAACATTTTTTTTGCACATAAGTCGTGAAAGTAACAATATATATTGTTTTTGTTTAATTATATTTGTATTGATCTATTAAAAAATTATAAATTTTATTAAAGATTGATGATTGCAAATTAAATTTATATGTTTCATCAAGGACGTATTCTATATACGTCCTTGGTTTCATTAATTATGACACTTATATGTCTTGATCCTGCCAATGGTCTTTGATGAGTTTAATTACTGGTAATAAAGTAAAAAAAACACACAAGCCAAGGTATTGTGAAAAAGAAAAGGACAAAGCCAACAAAAGAATTTTGAGAAGTTTAAGCTTTGATAACAATGGCTTGGTCAATCTGAACTCTAAAGTTAACGGGATTTTCCTTTCAAAAACACTTAATGTTTTGCAGTCTCTGAAGTACATTTTTTGGTCCACAAAATGCTAGATTTCAGGAGCTTCCACCCCCTGGAACCCTTACGGCCCCCAGCCTAATTTTTTAGGTACCTCCTAAAATTTAAGAAGTACCTCCTATTATAAAAAACTTTGAAACCCCTGTACTTGTCCGATGTAAGTTTTCACTGGTATCGGACAAACGTTAATGTCGAGTACTGGTAATATACCATGCATGCTTTTTTCCAGGAAAACCTTAATCTGCACAATGATGATTCAAGCCATTTAAAATTGCATCTACATATCTGTTTCTTATTCAATTTTTTTTTTAAAGCTTTCTAATTGTTGTCTATGTTATACAAACTTTGGATCTAAGGGCTTGTTCCCTGTATACACCATGGACCGGCCCTTCATTTGCATATGGTTGAATATCCATTTCAAAAGAAACTTCAGGGAAAATATAAACAAATTGACCATGCTGGTTCTTGAGAATACAATTTTTCAATTTTTTTATCATTGCATTTTCAAAAATTTGTTTGGACCCCATATACAAAATGTACCAAATAGCCATTAAAACCTGTGTCCTATGAACAAACACATTCTTCAATATTGATTGAGTATTACACTGATGAATGTTTTGTTTTTAATCTATATTTTCCATTATGACTACTCAGCCGTTTCACTCACTTCTTAAGTCCACTGTAGGAGGCTAATTGAAAACACACTGAACAGGTATTGGGTTTTTAATGGATGACTTAGAAATGACATCTCAGAATTAATATACAAAAATTAATTATTAAACAATTTCAGTTTATATGTTACAATTGAAATAAATTCAATTAAAATGCACATGATCTTGAACCAGAAGAAATATCAATAGAACTCAGAAAAAGGAATAATAGGGTCCCCCCCCCCCCCCCTCCCCCACCCGTCACTCCAATTAATCCTTGCAATGATAAACTAAAATAAGTCATTGATGGAGTTATGTAATAAGTGATAAGTTGACAACCATAAAGGAGTTTAACTATCATATCATAATTAAATTTACACCAGCTGCCAGGCATTGGAAAAAACCCCCCAAAAAACCCAACATTTTACACCATGCATTAATATTGACAACAAAAAAGTAATAATTCTAGCAATGAGGATACTGAATCAAGGGTCAATGAGGATACTGAATCAAGGGTTCCTAGTGGCTAAGTTGATGTCATCACTCAGTAAAGTTCATGGTAGCCATTATGAATTAGTTTATCATTATGGAATATCTGGATAACAGATTACCATGGATATGTTTTGTTTGTCATAGTTACAATTCTGTCCTTTCCTCTTTCATGACTTAATACGGAATCTGTAACAACAGTTAGTAACACGACAGGCCATATCAGTGTAGCAAGAATCTGTAACAACAGTTAGTAACACGACAGGCCATATCAGTGTAACAAGAATCTGTAACAACAGTTAGTAACACGACAGGCCATATCAGTGTAACAAGAATCTGTAACAACAGTTAGTAACACGACAGGCCATATCAGTGTAACAAGAATCTGTAACAACAGTTAGTAACACGACAGGCCATATCAGTGTAGCAAGAATCTGTAACAACAGTTAGTAACACGACAGGCCATATCAGTGTAGCAAGAATCTGTAACAACAGTTAGTAACACGACAGGCCATATCAGTGTAACAAGAATCTGTAACAACAGTTAGTAACACGACAGGCCATATCAGTGTAGCAAGAATCTGTAACAACAGTTAGTAACACGACAGGCCATATCAGTGTAGCAAGAATCTGTAACAACAGTTAGTAACACGACAGGCCATATCAGTGTAACAAGAATCTGTAACAACAGTTAGTAACACGACAGGCCATATCAGTGTAGCAAGAATCTGTAACAACAGTTAGTAACACGACAGGCCATATCAGTGTAGCAAGAATCTGTAACAACAGTTAGTAACACGACAGGACATATCAGTGTAGCAAGAATCTGTAACAACAGTTAGTAACACGACAGGCCATATCAGTGTAGCAAGAATCTGTAACAACAGTTAGTAACACGACAGGCCATATCAGTGTAGCAAGAATCTGTAACAACAGTTAGTAACACGACAGGCCATACCAGTGTAGCAAGAATATGTAACAACAGTTAGTAACACGACAGGCCATATCAGTGTAACAAGAATCTGTAACAACAGTTAGTAACACGACAGGCCATATCAGTGTAACAAGAATCTGTAACAACAGTTAGTAACACGACAGGCCATATCAGTGTAGCAAGAATCTGTAACAACAGTTAGTAACACGACAGGCCATATCAGTGTAGCAAGAATCTGTAACAACAGTTAGTAACACGACAGGCCATATCAGTGTAGCAAGAATCTGTAACAAGTTAGTAACACGACAGGCCATATCAGTGTAGCAAGAATCTGTAACAACAGTTAGTAACACGACAGGCCATATCAGTGTAACAAGAATCTGTAACAACAGTTAGTAACACGACAGGCCATATCAGTGTAACAAGAATCTGTAACAACAGTTAGTAACACGACAGGCCATATCAGTGTAGCAAGAATCTGTAACAACAGTTAGTAACACGACAGGCCATATCAGTGTAACAAGAATCTGTAACAACAGTTAGTAACACGACAGGCCATATCAGTGTAACAAGAATCTGTAACAACAGTTAGTAACACGACAGGCCATATCAGTGTAACAAGAATCTGTAACAACAGTTAGTAACACGACAGGCCATATCAGTGTAGCAAGAATCTGTAACAACAGTTAGTAACACGACAGGCCATATCAGTGTAGCAAGAATCTGTAACAACAGTTAGTAACACGACAGGACATATCAGTGTAGCAAGAATCTGTAACAACAGTTAGTAACACGACAGGCCATATCAGTGTAGCAAGAATCTGTAACAACAGTTAGTAACACGACAGGCCATATCAGTGTAGCAAGAATCTGTAACAACAGTTAGTAACACGACAGGCCATATCAGTGTAGCAAGAATCTGTAACAACAGTTAGTAACACGACAGGCCATACCAGTGTAACAAGAATCTGTAACAACAGTTAGTAACACGACAGGCCATATCAGTGTAGCAAGAATCTGTAACAACAGTTAGTAACACGACAGGCCATATCAGTGTAACAAGAATCTGTAACAACAGTTAGTAACACGACAGGACATACCAGTGTAGCAAGAATATGTAACAACAGTTAGTAACACGACAGGCCATATCAGTGTAACAAGAATCTGTAACAACAGTTAGTAACACGACAGGCCATATCAGTGTAACAAGAATCTGTAACAACAGTTAGTAACACGACAGGCCATACCAGTGTAACAAGAATCTGTAACAACAGTTAGTAACACGACAGGACATACCAGTGTAGCAAGAATATGTAACAACAGTTAGTAACACGACAGGCCATATCAGTGTAACAAGAATCTGTAACAACAGTTAGTAACACGACAGGCCATATCAGTGTAACAAGAATCTGTAACAACAGTTAGTAACACGAAAGGCCATATCAGTGTAACAAGAATCTGTAACAACAGTTAGTAACACGACAGGCCATATCAGTGTAACAAGAATCTGTAACAACAGTTAGTAACACGAAAGGCCATATCAGTGTAACAAGAATCTGTAACAACAGTTAGTAACACGACAGGCCATATCAGTGTAACAAGAATCTGTAACAACAGTTAGTAACACGACAGGCCATATCAGTGTAACAAGAATCTGTAACAACAGTTAGTAACACGACAGGCCATACCAGTGTAGCAAGAATATGTAACAACAGTTAGTAACACGACAGGCCATATCAGTGTAGCAAGAATCTGTAACAACAGTTAGTAACACGACAGGCCATATCAGTGTAACAAGAATCTGTAACAACAGTTAGTAACACGACAGGCCATATCAGTGTAACAAGAATCTGTAACAACAGTTAGTAACACGACAGGCCATATCAGTGTAGCAAGAATCTGTAACAACAGTTAGTAACATGACAGGCCATATCAGTGTAGCAAGAATCTGTAACAACAGTTAGTAACACGACAGGCCATATCAGTGTAGCAAGAATCTGTAACAACAGTTAGTAACACGACAGGCCATATCAGTGTAACAAGAATCTGTAACAACAGTTAGTAACACGAAAGGCCATATCAGTGTAACAAGAATCTGTAACAACAGTTAGTAACACGACAGGCCATATCAGTGTAACAAGAATCTGTAACAACAGTTAGTAACACGAAAGGCCATATCAGTGTAACAAGAATCTGTAACAACAGTTAGTAACACGACAGGCCATATCAGTGTAACAAGAATCTGTAACAACAGTTAGTAACACGACAGGCCATATCAGTGTAACAAGAATCTGTAACAACAGTTAGTAACACGACAGGCCATATCAGTGTAACAAGAATCTGTAACAACAGTTAGTAACACGACAGGCCATATCAGTGTAACAAGAATCTGTAACAACAGTTAGTAACACGACAGGCCATATCAGTGTAGCAAGAATCTGTAACAACAGTTAGTAACACGACAGGCCATATCAGTGTAGCAAGAATCTGTAACAACAGTTAGTAACACGACAGGCCATACCAGTGTAACAAGAATCTGTAACAACAGTTAGTAACACGACAGGCCATATCAGTGTAGCAAGAATCTGTAACAACAGTTAGTAACACGACAGGCCATATCAGTGTAACAAGAATCTGTAACAACAGTTAGTAACACGACAGGACATACCAGTGTAGCAAGAATATGTAACAACAGTTAGTAACACGACAGGCCATATCAGTGTAACAAGAATCTGTAACAACAGTTAGTAACACGACAGGCCATATCAGTGTAACAAGAATCTGTAACAACAGTTAGTAACACGACAGGCCATACCAGTGTAACAAGAATCTGTAACAACAGTTAGTAACACGACAGGACATACCAGTGTAGCAAGAATATGTAACAACAGTTAGTAACACGACAGGCCATATCAGTGTAACAAGAATCTGTAACAACAGTTAGTAACACGACAGGCCATATCAGTGTAACAAGAATCTGTAACAACAGTTAGTAACACGAAAGGCCATATCAGTGTAACAAGAATCTGTAACAACAGTTAGTAACACGACAGGCCATATCAGTGTAACAAGAATCTGTAACAACAGTTAGTAACACGAAAGGCCATATCAGTGTAACAAGAATCTGTAACAACAGTTAGTAACACGACAGGCCATATCAGTGTAACAAGAATCTGTAACAACAGTTAGTAACACGACAGGCCATATCAGTGTAACAAGAATCTGTAACAACAGTTAGTAACACGACAGGCCATACCAGTGTAGCAAGAATATGTAACAACAGTTAGTAACACGACAGGCCATATCAGTGTAGCAAGAATCTGTAACAACAGTTAGTAACACGACAGGCCATATCAGTGTAACAAGAATCTGTAACAACAGTTAGTAACACGACAGGCCATATCAGTGTAACAAGAATCTGTAACAACAGTTAGTAACACGACAGGCCATATCAGTGTAACAAGAATCTGTAACAACAGTTAGTAACACGACAGGCCATATCAGTGTAACAAGAATCTGTAACAACAGTTAGTAACACGACAGGCCATATCAGTGTAACAAGAATCTGTAACAACAGTTAGTAACACGACAGGCCATACCAGTGTAGCAAGAATATGTAACAACAGTTAGTAACACGACAGGCCATATCAGTGTAACAAGAATCTGTAACAACAGTTAGTAACACGACAGGACATATCAGTGTAGCAAGAATCTGTAACAACAGTTAGTAACATGACAGGCCATATCAGTGTAGCAAGAATCTGTAACAACAGTTAGTAACACGACAGGCCATATCAGTGTAACAAGAATCTGTAACAACAGTTAGTAACACGACAGGCCATATCAGTGTAACAAGAATCTGTAACAACAGTTAGTAACACGACAGGCCATATCAGTGTAGCAAGAATCTGTAACAACAGTTAGTAACATGACAGGCCATATCAGTGTAGCAAGAATCTGTAACAACAGTTAGTAACACGACAGGCCATATCAGTGTAACAAGAATCTGTAACAACAGTTAGTAACACGACAGGCCATATCAGTGTAACAAGAATCTGTAACAACAGTTAGTAACACGACAGGCCATATCAGTGTAACAAGAATCTGTAACAACAGTTAGTAACACGACAGGCCATATCAGTGTAGCAAGAATCTGTAACAACAGTTAGTAACACGACAGGCCATATCAGTGTAACAAGAATCTGTAACAACAGTTAGTAACACGACAGGCCATATCAGTGTAACAAGAATCTGTAACAACAGTTAGTAACACGACAGGCCATATCAGTGTAACAAGAATCTGTAACAACAGTTAGTAACACGACAGGCCATATCAGTGTAACAAGAATCTGTAACAACAGTTAGTAACACGACAGGCCATATCAGTGTAACAAGAATCTGTAACAACAGTTAGTAACACGACAGGCCATATCAGTGTAACAAGAATCTGTAACAACAGTTAGTAACACGACAGGCCATATCAGTGTAGCAAGAATCTGTAACAACAGTTAGTAACACGACAGGCCATATCAGTGTAACAAGAATCTGTAACAACAGTTAGTAACACGAAAGGCCATATCAGTGTAACAAGAATCTGTAACAACAGTTAGTAACACGACAGGCCATATCAGTGTAACAAGAATTGCTCACCATTACAGAGCACCTATGTTCAACCTCCAAGCAAGGTTTGTGTTGCTCAATGATTAGTTTTCTGTATAAAGTCGACCATCGTCTTTTTGCCCCTTTTGGCCTGGCGTTGAATTGTCTGTCCTTACATTTACAGGCTTCTGATCACAATTATCCCAATTGTATCGTCGAACATTTCTTTAGGCTAAAAATATTGAACCTATATCTAAATTTTGAAATAATTTTCCATTGGCATAGAATATGGACTTGCATAGTTATGTCAAATGTTCAGGAATACAGGGTTAGCTGTCGTAAACCGACATCACTTGCTAATAGTCGTATTTGTTATTACTTTCACACTTTGTAACTATATTGTGTAGTTGTTAGTAAGTAATGATGGTACTTACCACTTCATCTGCTGTAAAATCTATAAATCCAGGCAATATTAAGAAATCACTAAAAAATAAGAAAAAATAATAATGGCAATATTAAGAAATCACTAAAAAATAAGAAAAAAAATAATGGCAATACTAAGAAATCACTAAAAAATAAGAAAAAAAATAATGGCAATACTAAGAAATCACTAAAAAATAAGAAAAAAATAATGGCAATATAAAGAAATCACTAAAAAAAAATAACAAAAATTAATAAGTATTTCAGTTTCTACTTTGTAGAAAAAAGGATTTGCTTCAACTCAATGGCCACATATACTTACTGATTTAATGATAACAGTCATTTTCATCTTAAACCAATTTATTTAATTTTTAAGTCAAATTAATGATTAATCAAATTGTCATAATAAAATACCAACATTTGGTAAGTATTTCATATCAATTAAATACACAGTATGATCGATGCTATCAATTCATTAAACCACTACATATTTTTTCTCTTTAGAAATAGCTTTTTTAAATGACAGAGCTACATGTACATTTGTATATCCTTGTGGTACAAACTACAGTAACTAACAACTGTTCAAGAGGTACATTAAGTTATTTTTTGTATCATTATAATAAAATTAATAATATGCACAGAATTGAATGGTGATGTCAGTTTTGGGGTAACAGTGTTGAAATAAAGAATAGAAGTTTATGCACTACATTCCTGTCTGTCTTTTATTAATATCAATAGCACAGATATGTGGATAGTAAATTACAGTGATTTATGTGTTTCATTAACAAAATGTATTCAATGTAACCCTTAATAAACCTAGTAATGGGCCCTAGAAATGCATCCAATTTTAGACAAAATTAGATCGGAAGAGCAACTACAGTAATCTGGGTGTCCCTAATGAAATTTTGTAATTTTGTAAGAACCTGTTACTATAACTTTATAAGGGTTGCAAATCTATTTTTAATTTATGCACTTTTCTTGGCATATGACTCCCATGCTATATTTGGGTTAAGGGTCGGTATTTAACGCCACTTTCAACAATATTTCAGTTATATCGTGGGGGTCAGTTTTATTGAAGGAGAAACCCACTGACCTTTCACAAGTTACTGACAAACTTTATCACATAATGTTGTAACGAGTACACCTCGCCATGAGCGTGATTCGAACGAGTGGTGGTAGGCACTGATTGCACAGGTAGTTCAACTTGTAAATCCAACTTTCATGAGATCATGTTTTCCAATTAGTTTTCTCTGTAACCACTGAATCTAGACCAGAATGTTCCGTAGACTGACCTTTACAACATGACTCTATTTTGTGTAGGTTTGATTTATGGTATTTAGTGCCACTTTCAAAGATATTTTAGTTATATCGTGGAGGTCAGTTTTATTAGTGAAGGAAGCCAGAGATAACCACGACCTATCGCAAGTCACTAACAAATCTCATTACATAATGTTGTATCGAGTACACCTCGCCATGAGCAGGTCGAACTCTTAACCTTAGCAGTGATAGGCACTGATTGCACAGGTAGTAGTAAATACATGAAACTGAACATGCCAGGTATATGCAATCATCAGTTTCAGTTCTAAAAAATTGGCTCCTTGTAAAAATTTTAGCTGGCTCCCAAACTGGGGCCACAATTAAAAATATGTTCGTTTGCCCGAACGCGGCCAACCCGAAAAACAAGCCTGACCCAAATATTTTTTTTGCCAAAAAAATCGTAACTTTTTTTTTTTGGCACTTCTGGTAGTTCGGAAATTTTCCGGTTCCCTACGGTAAATTTGTTTTCAAAATTCTATATCATACCTATGCTTGAATAGTAAACTTGTAACACTTTCAAACGGTTTACTGATCTAGTTCTTCTTCATTCGACTTCTCTCTGTGGTTATCTAAGTCACTATTCAGATGTCCGTGAAATGACAGACTACACGATTGCGTCGTCTGTCAATATTGAAAAAGGGAAACAAAATGAGGAATATTGTGTCGAACAGGTTATATCGTTTCAACAACAAACTAACACGGAAAATGTTTTCAACGAAATCGTATATCCAGAAGAATCGACATTGTTAGGGTTTTGTAATGAGATTGTGTAAAGCTTCATGTCACTAATAAATGACCTGGGAATTCGGGAATAATGAGAAATATGTGTTTACTAGGGGGAGTGCTGCCCAATATTTTTTTTCCTTGGAACAAATTGAAAATTGTAGACAATAGGGCACATCAATCATATAGTCCACGATGTTAGACACCACTCAATATTCAATGGCTCTATATTTCTATATGTGTGGTGCATTTGACACCAGTCTGCTTAAACACTCCTATTGTAATTGCTATGCCCCTTGTGGATCCTTAATTGATCAATAAAGTATTCTTATTCATACTTTTGTCATGTGTTTACAAGGGAAAGTGCTGTCACACTATTTCACAACAAAACAATATAGGATTAAACGCTTCTTTTCAAGAGTTCATGCATGTGTACACAGTGCCAATGCACTCGCGCACACCTTATCCGCACCTTTCTGGGAAATGGTCATGTTAAGAAAACAAGATACATTAATTCTATAAGAATTATACATAAATGACCACTTTTGTGCTGTCGTAGCCATGAATGAGGTTTGAACTCACAACGTTAGTGATGATAGGCACCGATTGCACAGATAGTTGTAAATCCAACTACCATATGATGACGACCACCCCTAGATGACATATAAATGTGGTAAAAACAATAATCACTTTAATTGAAATTCTTCATCACACACTCACAATATTATGATATCAGGAAGATGAATCAATTCTTAATAAAAAAAATAATAATAATTGCTGCAGTTTGTCACTATATCTTCTGGTGAGGTATGAATATGATGTACAAGATGCAATTAATATTCTTTGGACTGCTTATTCTTGCCTTGGAATTTCAACTGCCTTTTCACTTCCAGATATGATAATTATTTTGTTATTTCAGGTCACATCCTTCAATGAAAGTTTTTTTTTTATTAAAGTACAAATCAACTGTCAGTCACTCACCAATTGAGTGGACCTACTATATGCTTCTGGCATTGGAAAGCCAGATTTGTGTTGTTATTGTGCTGCAGAAGGAATTCAACAGCAACAGGACAATGACCTAAGAAGAAGTACTGAGTTGTCCTGCCTTTATGTCAAGCCTGTCTGAGGGACAAAAACCCAATACTAACGAAATCCTATCAAAAACTGACAAAACATGAACTTGATGTTGCATAATTGTTTCTAGTCATATTTGTTGAATAAATTTTGAAACTGTTAAGGTGTCTTTTCTAGAAAACAACAACATAATGATTTACAAACTTTATTCAGAAAAAAAAAAAAAATTTACCTACCTACCTACCCATACCTAAATCTGTGGGTCGGGTTTGGGCAAACTGAAATATTTTTAATTGTGGCATGGCTCCTGACTTTCAAAACGATTTTTCTGGGTCCTACTTTTTGGGAGCCAGAGCAGCTCCTGATAACATCATCATCATCTCATTGAAAATTAACTTGTTCTAGGTACGATATAGCAGAGAAATTGCAGCTATGACAGTCTTCGAATTTAGGCGGTAGTCCGAAGCCTGTGGCGTGTAAAATTGTACACGGGCGTATAAAATGAGTAGTTCCACAAGTCCGATGGGCCTGTGAAAAAAAAGTCATATAGTTTCAAAAGTTGATTTCATAAGATATTGTGTGTAGATATTTAGTTTATTGTTCTCCGTTTTCAGTTGCTGCCGAGTCAATGCAGAAAATGGGTAGGCAAACAAGTCCTTTTAAGAATTTCCGATATTCGAAATAGATTTAAGTGTGTCTGTTGTTTGCAATTTGATTGGTTGATATTTTTACCATCATGTAGGTTCAAAAAAAGGACGAGATTTAGGAGAAGCAGGGCTCACGTTAGAGGGCGAAGTAGTTGCCTTGTGAAGGTTGACTTCGATTTCTCATTGGTCAAAAGCGAAGTTCAAGTAGCCTTGTAATTTTGAAGAGTCACCTAATGTTGCCCGCGTATTTTTGCCATGTGCCATTTATGAAAATATCGACATCGTGTTTATTGAATTCTATGGTATTCATTAATTATTTTGAAAGTGACTTTCTTGAAAAGTAATCCATTTCGGTTTAAAGAAACTTTAATTTCGTTCAATATCAAATAAAAATGGCACCACGAGAAAGGGGGTGCAATCAGACACTGTGCTACGGGAAATGTTGATCGAAGCTACTTTTAACCAAACAAACTTTTGATTTATTTTTTTCTCAATCCTGTGACATAAAGTCCGAGTTCTCATATATAATATCTTCATATTTGAGAAGGTTGGTCATTCAAAATTCATTGAAATGCACGGAGACACTTCAGATTTTTTTCGATCCGCTTCCAAATCCGATCGGTATTTTTTTATTAATTGCGATCTATTTATAGAACTGTTGCTGACAGACCTGTGTCTACGTTAATACCTCTACAGTTAGAAAATAAGACTTTGAACTACAGAAGTTTTGTTCCATTGTTGCACTCTGATTTGAGGTCTGACAAATAATAATTACAATCTTTACTTGCTTCAGTTTATGACTGTCAGTGTCAATATACGCTCGTGCTATATTTGCATTCACTAGCTATCTATGTATAGTTGAACCGTTGAGCAAATTGGCATATACATATTTCTTCTGCTGAAGGCTACACAAATATGACTTTGCATTTTGTGTGGTCTTAATTCAAAGCATAGTGATATTTAAAAACAAAGGGGGGGTACATATTAAAAATTATCACCAAATTATATGTCACACGCAATGATGACACCACAAGTTTTTGTTATAAGAATCTTATAACAATATTGGTTGTGATGATGATGAGGAGGAGGAGCAGGTGGACAGTGATGATATGGAATATACTGAGGATGCTATTGACAATATGATTTTAGAATTTTCAGGAGATTAATATAAACATAAATCCAAAATAAAGTGTCTTTTTGTTGTTTTTTTTACTTGCATTCTGGTCTTACCTAATGCATAATTGACATGTCCACATAATATTTGGTACATCATCATGTTTTGAGTTTTGGTGGTTTGAATTAATGGTCATTAATGTAGTTTTCAAATTCGGGCCTGTAGAATTGATAGTGGGCCTGTAAATATTTGAACTTACAGGCCCGGTGGGCTTGTAAGGTAAAAAGTTAAGTGTGAAGACTGCTATGATAAAGATGAAAAAATGCTGAGTTGGCATTAACAACAATCACTCACTCACTGAATCACTCCTTTATAACAAGTTCAACATGAATAAACGGTTTGTTTCTGCTTTTATTTTTAATGCTGAAAATTTCATGAACATCGAGTATAAAATGACTTGATAATAAAAAAAAATTAAATCATGTTTTTATATGAAATAAATAGGGAAATGTGTTACAGTGGAAATACTTTTGACTGTAGGTCTGTAGTGTAGTGCAGTCATTGATGATCGAAGTTTTATCTTTTTTGTTCGGTTTTGTTGTTTGCGACACGGGAGAGGTAGAAGATGAAATTCATTTTCTACTTTGCTGCAGCAAATTTAGAGAGGAGTGACAACAGCTGTTCAGAACAATATCTCAATCGTGTAACAATTTTCTACAATTAAATCCTCGAGAAAAATTTTACTGGTTAATGACCTGTGAAGATGTATCAGTTTTAAAAGAGTTGTGTCACTTTATCTATAAATACTGCAGATAATTTAAATAACTGAATAACACTGCTTCAATTTTATTAACAAAATCTACATATTAATGTCTAAAATATATTATTGTTTGTCTGCACTAGACACGAGGAGCAATGCTCATTGCTAATCTTAGTAGATGCAATACATTTCCTGAAGCACTGTCCCTTGGTGTCTGTTGCAAATAAACGATACATCTATTTATTCCCATTTTAGTTTATTACTTGAACTGCTTGCTTTCCTGGATCAGACACGGGGAGAATCGAAATGCGATTCTTAAGCACCATCCCCTGGTGTCTCCTCCAGCTAAGTAATCACAGTCCTTTCATCAAACACATGATGTTTTACTACTTGAGCCGCTTGCTTTGCTGGATCAGACACGGGGAGAATCAAAACACAATTCTTAAGCATCGTCCCCTGGTGTCTCCTCCAGCTAAGTAATCGCATACATGTAGCAGTGTAGGGAACCATTTTTTTCAAACACTCGCCAAAATGGCGAGTGGACTGAAACTATTACTCGCCAAGATGAAAAAGAACTCGCCATGTTTGGCGAGTGACATTTTTTTTAAACTCGCCAACAAATACAAAATAAACAATACAGTAATGTTCAACAATTTATTTTGCAGATTTTGACAAGTCATTAACTTGGTCAAGAAAGATCAACACTCTCTTAAGAGCTGCGTCAATCTCTTCTTCCTCAATTTCGTTGTCTTCGTCTTTTAAATTTTAATGCGCGGTATAAAACATGTATGTCAAACTCGGTTCCGACACATATTTAACTTTATGTTTTCGCGTAGGTTTTCGCTACAAATTCATTTGAAATATTTCAAAACCAAATTATTTTATTTACATTAATTTTAAAAGTCATCACATCTATTGGTAATGAAACAATATTTCATTTAGTCGTGAAATCGACCTTGGCAAAATTATGCAGGGTCGGAATTGTATACTTAATTTTTCTGTTGACAGAAATGAAAAGTCATGACTCATGGCGGAATGTTTTCTTATCGAGTACAACGATTAATAAAATGTTGGATAAATGACACAGTTAACAAAAAATTTAACTGTTTGGGAGCTGATATTTTAAAGCTGTAAACCAGTTATCATGGCGAGCGTTTTCAAGTTCCTACTCGCCTTACAACTGTTACTCGCCAGACCGGCCAGTATAAAGTGGATGTTATTCGCCACCCGAAGTGGTGGTTTCTCACACTGATGTAGTCCATTCTTCAACCATATGATACACTGCAACTATACATTACTCATTGCCTCTCCTCGGGTCTAGTCCGAGATTCCTCTGTCGTTTAACGGCTTTTATGGAGTTGCTGTAGCCGTTGAACGTCAGAGGGCAATATATACGGATTACAGCGGATTTGCCTCTCCAGCTCTGGGTCGGCACATTTCCACGTTTCGTGGCTATCAGATTTTATTTTCTATCAGAAACCCTTATATAAATCGCTTCACCAATCATTTTTCTATTCATTCATAACCATCTTACCCTCAGAAAGTGGTGTTACACTCCATTACAGCACGATTTTGCCTTAGATCCTATTATTCCGCCATTTGACTTCCATTTTCGAATCTACAAACGTGATCTTGCGATACTAACTGAATGATAACAGTAACGCATTGCATGATGGGAGCTACTTAATTCAGCGCACCAAATTATTTGAGCATTATTTGCATACGTAAACAACATTCAAATCACATGGAAGACCATACATTTAAGCGTATTCTGCAGGACAAACAGTCCATCTATAGATCAAAGCAGAGCAGAAGGAAATAATACAGAATGTGTTGGAAAGAAAAGATTCAATGGCAGAGTGTTGCCAATGGGTTTCGGAAAGAGCATGTGTTACGTCCTCCTTTTTTGGACAAGGTACTACATCATTTTTTTTTTCTTATGGTTATCTGTAATTCCACAGGAGTCGGAAGTTCTATCAATAATAAGGTATAGGGGCACCTCGAAGATCGCTGGGCAACTATAAAAAAACGCCAGGAGTGCAATGCATTTTTGGGGGGTTGGCCTAAATCTATACCTACAGGTAGATCAGCATGGAATAAAAGGTTGAATCCTACTCTTGGATGTTTAAACTAAATAAATATCATGTTTTCTTGTACTTACCACACGGTTTTGTAGCAGTATCGTACATTTTACCCTTCTACACCACCATCGCAAGATCCATGATCGGTAAACCGGAAGTGCAGCTCTGTCGTGAATTTTAAGGTCAGTATAATTAAATTATCTCTTTTGATAAATTATGAAACATCTTGTGATAAATTATATGATTTAAATATAATAAAATATTACTTAAAAAATAAGGTCCAATTGTTTCTTTTATTTATTTTGCCATAATTTAATTTTACTGACCTTAAAATTCAGTGCACTTCCGGTTTACCGATCATGGATCTTGCGATGGTGGTGTAGAAGGGTAAAATGTACGAAACTGCTACAAAACCGTGTGGTGAGTACAAGAAAACATGATATTTATTTAGTTTAAACATCCAAGAGTAGGATTCAACCTTTTATTCCATGCTGATCTACCTGTAGGTATAGATTTAGGCCAACCCCCCAAAAATGCGTTGCACTCCTGGTGTTTTTCTATAGTTGCCCAGCGATCTTCGAGGTGCCCCTATACCTTATTATTGATAGAACTTCCGACTCCTGTGGTAATTCACTATTGCTGTTAAAATCATTACCAATCAATATAATCAACTGTATTAAATTTTATGTTAATTGTTCTGCCTTAACAGGCGTGTATGATTGGCAATACAAATATTTGTTTGTTTGTTTATATGCAAATCATCTCCCATGATACATTGCGGTAATCGTGGTTTTCTCGTAGTCACATGACAAATGTTTGAAAAATGGAAGACAAATGGCGGAATCATAGGATCTAAGGCAAAATCGTGCTGTAATGGAGTGTAGCACCACTTTCTGAGGGCAAGATGGTTATGAATGAATAGAAAAATGATTGGTGAAGCGATTTATATAAGGGTTTCTGATAGAAAATAAAATCCGATAGCCACGAAACGTGGAAATGTGCTGACCCAGAGTTGGAGAAGCAAATCCGCTGTTTTCCGTATGTATTGCCCTCTGACGTTCAACGGCTACAGCAACTCCATAAAAGCCGTTAAACGACAGAGGCATCTCGGACTACTCGGGTCGTGCTGCCGAACACGGCCTATTTATTTATTTATATATCTTTTGTAACATATATCATTTAAATAGTTAGAATTGTCTTGTTTAAAATGTATATTTGTTATTGCTCCTTGAGGGACCCTAATTGGAATAAAAATATTGTATTGTATTGTATTGTGTGCTTTTGGATCTTACTTGTATGTCAAACCATCTCCGTTAGCAAACAGCTGTGCACCCGTCAGTCCATCATCTGGGACATACCCAGTGCCACCAGTTATCAAATAATCTGCCATTCTGAAAAGAAAATACTTATGAGTTTTGTGTCTTTCTTCACGTTTTCATCTACGTTTCTGGTGCCCACGTGCACTGGTATAGACTGAGTATGCGTTGGTCATTCCCACCAACAGGAAACCAGACTGAAGGTACTGATTTTGCGCAAATGTTAGTTTAGGGTCAAATGAGTTCATCAAAATAGAACATTAACAATCTTTTTTCGTTTTGATAAAACAAACACTATTGGTAAACATGTATCGTCATCAAAAGAAAAATAGCATTTAAGATAGAATAAACATTTAATTTTAATTAGATTTGTAAACGTATATCGCCAAAAAGAACTAGAGGCTCAACTGATTATTGAATGTTCATTTTTATAAAGAAAAATATTATAGGATTCGATGTTCAATTGTAACCCATTAAAGTAGGACTTCAGTATAAAAAAAAAAAATGGGCGTTGATAGAAAAAATATATCGACATACTACCGAAAGCACTCAGCAAATCCATCCAACAAGATAAAAAAAAACCATCAAAATTGGAAGAAAATTAAAAATTCTATATAGATCTATACCTTTCAAATATGCGAAATTTCGAATTTTGGACCCCTTTAAGGTCCCTTTTCGAAATAAAATGTCAATTTTTGTATGACCCCATCAATAACCCATTAAGATGAACACTTCGCAATAACTGCATTAAAATTGGATGAAAACTGAAAACGTTCAAATTTTGGAAATTGGGACTTTTCAGCTTTCGGTCGAGTTTATCTCAAAAACCGTAAAAGATAGAGCAAATCCGTCAACATAATACCGAAAGCTCTCAACACAATCCATTCAACAACAACAAAAATACATCAAAATTGGACGAAAAATAAAAATATAAATACCTACAAATTAAATATGCAAAATTTCTGAAAAAATGTTATGGCCCATCAATAACTCAAAAAGATGAACACTTTGAAAAAAACTGCATTAAAATTGGATGAATATTAAAAAAAAGTACAATATTATTAACTCCCGACATGTGACCCATTTTATGTCAAAGTAAAAAATAAAAATGTCATTTGTAATAGTTTACATAATAACTTTATGTATGTTTCTGAAACGGATATACGTTAAGAATGGCCCGGGGTTATCGTGGTCGTGATCGGATGATAGTTGGATTTACAACTACCTGTGCTATCAATGCCTAATATTACTAATGTTGTGAGTTCGCATCACGCTCATGGCGAGGTGTACTCGATACAAAATTATGTGATAAAGTGTGTCAGTGACTTGCGACAGGTCGATGGCTTTCTCTTTGTACTCCGATTTCCTCATCAATAAAACTGACCGCCATAATATAACTGAAATATTGTTGAAAGTGGCGTTAAACACTATAAACCAACCCATTAAGGAATGCATTAAAAAAAACTCCTAGAAAACAACTGAACAATAAATAATGTATACCCATATATATGGACACACCTTTTTTGACACCTTTGGACCTCTTGTTTCTTTTACGTACTTCTGATCAACAAAAAGCATAAACTTTGTAGACCAGTAGACCACCATCCAATAAATATTCCTACCAAGTTTGATTCTATTTGGCCTTATGGTTTCAGAGAATAAGATTAATTAATACATAAATGTTTACCACGTGATGGAAATATCCCACATGGCCGTGACATGGGTCAGGTTAGTTCTAATAATAAAACCCTAAATGCTCGCTTACTCGCAAGGGTTAAACGGGATGCCATTACACGTAATGGAGCAGCCGCCGAGATTTTTTGCGCTCGCTTACAGAGCTTCTGACGCCTGCATTTATCAATAATAAGACATAACTTTTCCTTTTGTCCATTATTATAACAAGTTTTTATCACCTACCAGTATTTTAGAATGTAATTCCCACAAAATAAAATCTTCTCTTTGAAAATTTTGAATTTCGTCATTTCCGGCCTCACTATTTGGATGTCGATACCATATTTGGCGATTTAGGCGTGAATGTTTACCAATCGTAACTACTCGGCCATTCTCGCTACCCTGCAAATAACAGGGTAGCGAGAATGGCCGAGTAGTTACGATTGGAATGTTTACACCAGGTTGTAATAAGAAATACCATATTTAGAAAAGCTCCGCCTTCCGTAGTTTCCGGTTATGGAAAACGATCGATAAATTTGAACAAGGTTGTTGCTAACTTTGAAAAGCATATATTTCTCAGCCAAACCGATTTAACAAGGACTGGGATCATCAGTAATTGTTATAATGAAATGTTTGAAGCGTAAATAGTGAGTTTTTATGTTTCAACTGCAACTTTTTTTTTGCTCCATTGTGACGAATGGGACCGCGTTGTAGCTCTGCCGAGACACAAGTTTGTCACAGGAGCTACATTATTGCAGCTAGGGTCAGGTGAGCTAAAAAGTGGGCAAGTCTAAACCCTGTCCGGTCCCCTCCCAACCCCACTGGCCTGTCCATTTATATGCCTCTGATCGAATTAGAAACATTAAAAACATCAAATTTTGAGACTGCCGAATATTAACTTGACCAGTGTTCTGTTCTGTTAGTTTATCGAACAAATTACTTGAGGTCATCGGTCCCGTCTTTTTCTATACCGTGTTTTCATTATACTCAAAAATTAAAAAATAACATTAAGAAATAATATAACTTCGGGAGCTTTTTGGGGGGGTTGTAGAATGAGTCGGCAAACGAACGTGTTCTTTGGAAGAACATCGATCTCGCCAAAGGACGCATTGATCTCGGGTTTGAACACTTCTACTTTTACGAGTGTATTTTCGGAAGTTTAATGCAGCAACCGTTGTACTATTTATTTAAACTTTACATGTATCTGTTTGCTAAACAAAAACCTAACTGGATTGAAACAATACAAATTACAAACAACAAAAAGACAAAGAAATGTAATTATATATATATATATATATAATCTAAGTTGTTATGTCTCCTTGCCTACGTTCTAATGACTAACGAAAGTGGCGTTAAACACCATAAACTATCTAATGACTAACCACTGTTTTGACGTCTTCAGTTGTTGATGTAATTAGTATAACATTTAATTTTTCAAGCGTATTACAGTTACTAAAAATTATAGTGAACTTCTTTATAGTATTGTAACAAACCAACTATGCATAGTAGTTTAAATAGAAGGTCAGGGTGTGTAATGGGCAATTTGTTGATATATATTTTGATAGATAATTAGATATCATATAAATATGTTTTGCATTAATTTCAATGAAAGATAGGTCAGATCATGTTATGACATACATGGATTTGGCACTTGAAATAACATGTCTAAACATTGTCAAAATGTAAGTTTTCATTTGTCACTTGTGATAATCATACATTTGAACGATTCTAACTTTTTAGGTATACGGTGGGTATGAAAACAATAGAAAAATATTTAATGTTGAATCAATACATTATCACAGGAGCAAATGAGGATCATTTAAAATACATATTTAAAAAGATGCTTAAATTTACACAAGAAAATGATCTAGTCTATTTTCCATGCAATTGGTATTTCCTAACAATGTAAATTAAAGTTCGATCTTTTATTGATTTTCACATTAAGCAATCAAATTAGTACATTAATATTTCATTCCTTATTATATTGAAATTTTAGGCTCAATATTTGATTCCAACAAATTTATGACTTGTTTATTCTGGTCTCCCACAAAGACCATTAATTTCATTAGAAGGTGTTGACTAATTGATATTAAATCTGTTAGAAGCATCAGTTACGATTGATTTTGTCCTTTTTTTTTTAATTAACTAGGTCTTCGATCTTGAACCAACCTAATTAAAATCCTATCTCTCACTTGCTCCCCTTTACGGGTAAATGTAAGAGAAACCCGAAGGAGCAATCAAGAATTGATATTCCAGAGACACTGGCAACATTGGGAAAGTGAGAGATTTCATTTTAACCAGATTGAGTCTTTAACCAACAGATTCTATAATCCTAGCTAGTAGTCCTACGAGCATTATTGACCGTGCTATTATACTGTCCATGTTTATGTTGTCATTCAGTTTTATTATAGTATGTGGTCTTTTTGAGTAGAAGCGAATCTGTGCAGTTTTTTATCGCTTGTTTATATCTGTATTGCCGTTTGGGTCCAATTGTGAAAGGGAGTGGAATCCCATTACCTGATTTAACTCCGCCATATTGTGTACCTGTCACTAACCAGGATCTGGATTTCATTTATGTGCCTGTCACTAACCAGGGCCTGGATTTCATTTATGTGCCTGTCACTAACCAGGGCCTGGATTTCATTTATGCGCCTGTCACTAACCAGGGCCTGGATTTCATTTCTTTTTATGTTCAATGAGTTGAGATAAGAGGTGATTTTGTTGATATTGGTGAAATTGTTGACCATCACTGTTCAAGTTTTATTTTCATAATTCACTTTACTTTAAAGATTTGCATATGGTAGACAGTAATTTGATTGGGGGAGGGGGGGGGGGGGGGTGGTAAAGTTCACTTAACCTTACCATCTACGATATTTCTTATGTCTGTATGCATGATATATCAGAAAAGGGAGAGCAAATAAATATATTATTTTAATCAGATTTCATTGCCTGACTGTGCATACTTCAGCTTCAGGGAAACATACATATACATTGTGAATTTTAGCAAGTTTATAAACAGCGATGATGTTCAACAATTCTACGAGTATCAACAAATCGAACAATTACCCCTCCCCTCCAATCATTGACCCCTCACCTCCAATCATTGAACCCTCCCCTCCAATCATTGACCCCTCACCTCCAATCATTGAACACATCAAAAATCACGTCGATTCCATGATTTTGTTTGGGATAGACACACAAAATGTGTGGCGGTGTTAAATAAGTAAATGAGATACCAACTATCCCCTCTTGATAACATGACCCCTAACGGTAATACATACATAAACAAACAATAACAACAAAAACCTGCACAGATTCGCTTCCACTTAAAAACACCACACATTAGCAGAACAATCAATGACAACATAAACATGGACAGTATATAATAACAGGATTAGTCAATACTCGTAGTGAACTAAATACTCACGAAAGATAGAATATGCCGGTTGGTTACCGATCATTACTCTTAGGACCAAAAAAAAAATCATAGTTGATACTTCTTGCAACAGATTTAATATATTTAATATTAACAACAGGTCATAAATATCTAAAAAACTTGGTGGTCTTACCTATAGGATACCTGTAGGATCTTTGACGGGCTCATAGGGAAGGAACTAAATCCTTTTTCAGCCCACCCATTTTCAGCCCACCCATTTTCAGTACTTTTATGGTAGTAAAAAAAAGCATCAATCATGCATTCTTCGGGTCAAACTTAGAATTCTGTTATGTTATTTGGTATTAAAGTGGTGATGTCTAAATTTCAGTACTAAAATAAATTCATTTCTCTGTCCCAGTGGCGATCTAGAAGAATCTTGAATTCATCGACTGTTTTGGCACTAGTAACATTTGTTGACAATTCATTCCAATCATTTATAATTCGTTGAGAAAAATGTCGTAATCTTAATGATGTATTACAACGAGGTTTAGCAAGTTTGCACATTCTCCAGTGGCATAGGAGTTAACCGGACAGTGTGTGCGTATTTGGGTATTAGGAGGTGACCGGTCATGTCATGTTGAAGAACTGGTACGAAAAGTTGGGACACGGTTTAGGACAGCTACGAAAAGTGGGGGGAGGAATTTTAGGTCTAGTGCGAAAATTTGCAGGGGGGGGGGGGTTCAGAACTGACAGGTAAAAAAATGCATACCTTTATACCTGTTTTTCAAATTTTTTTGCTTCCATGCTCGAGAATCGGATTTTTCTCAAATTTGCCAAGAAAAGGGGGTAAAAGGGTAAAAACGTAGTCTTACCCACGCGTGTACACCCTCTCTTCATTAAAGAAAATTAAATACTGAATATGAATATTTTGCTCACCTTTGAAACTAAATTCATACAAGGATTGGTCACAGGAAATATTTAGATGTGTTCAGTTAAAGGTATTCCACTATGTCACTCAAATATACGTCAATATGTGCATAATTGAGAGCTTCCATATAAAACTCTCAATCATATTAGTTTATCACTAAATGCATTGGCATCTATAATTTAAATGCCAAGAAAGGAAGATAAAAAAATAACAATTAGAGCGACATTACACACAATCCAAATACACAACTAAAACACCACCAGGGAAATATGAATTTTTAAATATAAGAAAAGAAAGATGGGACAAAACAAAATCAAGCAAAACCCGCGGAGTATGACCTGTTGATCGGAAAGATTAGTCCCTACTCCAATGTCGAATTTATCTGTCTTATAAACTATTAAATGTAATGAATCCACGAACTCACAATCGAGTTTAGTAAATTGGGGAATACATATTAAAAGTGTTATTTTCGAATAGCTTTTTATTATGAGAAAACGAGGTATAAATGTTTATAAGGATTAAATGATGACGAAGACGAGAAATAAATCGACTCACCTAGCATCTGATGCTCCCAGTTGATTCATTCGTTCCGTATACCTCTTGCCTACACATTGAATGGTTTGATGGCTTGGTTGGTTCGAATTCTCCATAACATATGGATGTCGATGATAAGAAAGGTCTCGGTTGAATTAACTCGATTGTAAATATAGTTTCAACATATTCAATAATTAAGCCCAGCACACGGTGAATCGGCGATCGATTGAAACACATAAAATTACATCATATTATATTTCATTCCCTTGTATACTTTTAACCACTGCCTGCACATGTGATAGTAGATGCACTGATTTGTCACCCAAACTCCATGAGAAGACAGGTGTTGTTAGATGTAACATGTATTGACAGTCGACCAAACAGCAAGTTAAAGTGATTAAGATATTGCTGATCGATATCTATCATCAACAGCGCAAGTCTGAAAGATGTTCCTCGATCAATATGGTCATGGAACTACAAAAATCTATGATTTTGTCGCATTTTCCTGAAAATCAACAAAAACTATAGCAATTAATTAGGGTATAATTTTGTTGATAAACTAGCTGTTTACACATCAAGTAAGCAGTATTTCAGCTACAATTATAAACAAACTTATACAGATAATATATCATGTATGTACAAGGTGGTGGTGTACTGGAATTTGGAGGGTGTGTAGATTGCCACGGTAAAGGAGGATAAAATGCATATATGTGCCTTGCGAATACCCATCAACGACCCCTAACAAATTGTTGAACATTAAAAGTTGTTACAATTCGTTGTTTACGTGCATGGGATGTGGCATTGTCAATACAACCGGCACTCATTCACAACCCGTCTCAATTTTATTCCCCAAACAACTAGAGGACAGCCCTTCTGAAGGGTCGTAGAATGCAGCAAGAATCTATAATAGGTTCCAACGGGGTTGGGTGTAATTGAAGATATCAATTGTTATAAAGATGCTCATCTAGTCTGTGTTGTAAATACTTAAGTGTGTGTGTATGGCTAGCCGTTTTCATATTTATTACTAACTGGAGATATCTAGTAACGTTTATGATATCTCGTAAGCTTTTAACGATACCTTCATACTGATATTCCAAACTCGGAAGGATATGTAAAACGCTGAGAAAGCACGCTAATAACAACAACAGGTAGGGTATTTTCTTTACATCACTCCGCAACAATAAGTTATCATTTTGACAAAATATTTACACCCAACGCTTTAGAAATGAATTTGCTTTCAAATGATGTCAAATTGCACGCGAATGATTGGATATTCTTGAAGTTATCGGCTGTTGAACGTGAAATTGACAATATTCTTGGTGAAATTTCAAGCTTAATAACAGAAAACATCAAATTCAACCCATTTTATTTCCACATCAATCTCTGTATGCAATTCTCAATCATTTGCTGATCATCTGTCAAAATCTCATAATCTGAAAGCTTCTCCTTTCCGATCAATTGGAGTTTTGAAAGGTACAATCATTGAAAAATGGATATGGCTCACCGCGGACGTATGATATGCAGAACTCGGAGTAACAATTTCATTTGGAACTACCGAACGCGGAGTAAATTAATGTTCAATTGAATCAATATCATCACTGTCTCTTAGATTTAGCATTCTTTGTTATGTTTTCAAGTTGTAAAAAGGTCTACCCTAACCCATGTTATTGTCATTTTGGTTTAAGCACCGTTAAACTTTGGATTTCTTTTCCATTAACTCAATGTAATGGGAATTAGAAAATATAGGACCTCTTTTCTGAACCGAAATTGATTAAGATTGTACCATGTGCGGCATGATGCTTCACATCGAAGGTACGTACCATGAAGTATGATATTTTACTCATGACGTAAGGCCTTGTTACGACTTCAATATGAAGAACAGCAATCAAAGGCTTTTGCTTGTTCCAGGAAAATATGTGTGATTTTGTTCAATGCACATTACCCTATACCCCTTCGCTCAAAAGAGAAAGAACTAATTCGTATGTTTGAAATAGTATTAGGAAGGGGGAAATGGACATGTCTCAAACAGAATGGAAAAGAACAGGTGAAAAATATTCACAAATTAACGCCGCATGCATGACTTTCAGAAAACTGTGACGTCTGCTTTAAAATTGATCAATAATTGGTAATCCTAGGGAAGATTTATATATTACATGTACAAACAAATAGATCACGAATTTTGTTATTTCTTTTTTTAAAGAGGGGGGGGGGGGGGGGGTGACGGTGTGCACCCGTCTGGATCCGCGCCTGATGTTTGTATTAACTATTCTGTTTGTCATTTGTTTATTCCGTCATGTTAATTAAAGAGGCATTAGTTACGATTTTGACAAAAAAAATTATATGTTTTGGAAATTGGTAAATAGCTTTAAAATGATGAAATAAAGGTAAATATTTCACATTAAACAGCTTATCGTACCACTTTTCGCCTTTTGAGAACGAAAATTACCATCGATTTATTATTTCCTTGCAAGTAAATAATTTGACCTCGCTTTCGTATGCAACTGACCTTACTAGCGACAGGTTAAAACGAATAATTTGTATTTTGTCGCTTATTAACTGCAAACTTGCATGGTTCTTTGTCCGTAATTAACGCCGACTAAAAGCAGATTCACAGAAAATAAGAAATAAGTGCATTGTTGTACTGATTCAATGACGATTCGGCAAACTCCGTAAACAATGCCGATAATTAATAAAATGGCGTCCATTTCTTGATCGATCTCAAAACACGAGCAGTTGCACCTTTTTTCCCCGATGCGCGTACATTTCATAACATTTATAAGTTACAGAAACACGTTTTATTAAGGCATCAATCATATCTGATAGTTTTTATGGGTAACAAAAATTTACGATTTTGTCAGATAATGCCCCTTTAACATTATTTTGTTATATTTGACCTCATGTTACACGTTTAAATATGTGTCTAAGTGTTTTCTCAATAAACTGTTCAAACTGAAAACTGTGAGGGCTCGATAATTGACAAACAATGTATTAACATCAAATCGGTTGGAAAAACCAGTCGATAATTTGTGAAAAGTATCCAATTCACAGTTTTGATAAGAAATTCAATGGAATTTTTATTTAACTCTTTATTAAAAGAAAATTAAGCATAAACATTTTTTGTCAAGTATTTGCTCTTTTATACATAATTATTTGATTCCTTAGTCACTCCTATTCTTACATATGGTAGTGAAGTTTGGGGTGTCGATTCTACATTTAAAGATTCAGATCCATTTGAAAAACTACATATTAAATTTATCAAAGAGATACTAGGAATTCATTGTAAAGCATCTAATGATGGATGTCGAGCTGAACTTAACAGAACCCCTTTGAAGAGTAAAATATTATTTTCAATATTTAACTTTATGAATCATATAATTTCTTCAAAAAACACTTTAGTATATGATATATATATCAAGTCTAGAGAAACAAATCCTTGGGTAAAAAGGTAAAAAACTTATTAAATGGCCTTGGCCATTCTTACATCATAAATAATATTAATTCTATTAAGCTTAATTTAAATACAATAAAACAAAGAATACACGATCAATGTTGGCAAACGCAAAATGCAAACATATGTGATCCTCAAAAACTCAACTTTTTCCAGAGTGTCAAAGACCACCTTATGTGGATGTTTTAAACAATAGATGTGATAGAGCAGCAATTTGTAAAATCCGTATAAGTGCTCATCCATTAATGATTAAACGAGGAAGACATTTAAACATACCTAGAACAGAGAGGTATTGTTTATTATGTAAATCAAATCAAATTGAAGATGAAAAACATTTTCTCCTACATTGTAAAAAAAATTCAATACTCAAAGAAACATATTTAATGAAAAAATATCAAATATACTTGAAAATGCAAGTTATAAAAATGCTAACAACAAAATAAGTTTTTTGTTTAATAATAAGTCATACTCAATTCTTAGATTGACTTGCTCTTTCATATCAAACTGTTTGAATATAAGAAAAGATTTGCTATAATTATTATAGCGTTTTATACTGTAACTATTATGATTTGTTCCACTACATGCATATTATGTTATTGTGTATTATCATATATTCTGAGCCTTAACCATTTATTGTTGATGAGTTTGTGCTAATAAAGTATTTGTATTTGTATTTACATAACTCGGTAAACAATGCCATTGGGTGTGACCATCTCCGGAACATCCAGTTAAAATAGTCATGATAGTGGCATACACAAAGGCTGAAAGTCAGCTCGTATGCATTGATGTTCAGAATCATTGTTCCTTGTATAGTTAATAGCAATATTTTTTCATATCTAATAATTGGTTTAATTATATGTGACGGACGACACCACATAAAATTTCGCACTTGAAATCGTGCGAACAAGACTACTTTGCATAACTATACAAATATTAAAAAACCATATTTTCTGTGTCTATGCACAACACATGAAATGCATTGCTAGTTCATTGACATATGAAGATATAGGTCACAGGTAAACTAAAGGTCAACGAACCGGATTTATAGAACAAATACAAAGGTCAGCGAACCGAAATAGTGACCGGTCACAAGGTCACGGAGTCTCAAGCACCATTTGAAAACTACATTTTACATTTAAGAAACTGGACCCTATTTGATTTGAACTGGGAGTAATATAGCATATTTTATTACTCCATGTTTTGAATCAAATGACTTCATTACACACGAGATATAATTTTACAAGGAAAATAAACAAACAAACCATTTCTAATAAAAGGTTATCATTCTCTGTCGCTGTTGAATTATCGTTATTTCTGTGACATCCATCAATCGGGTGTAGGGTCGACATCGTATTTACACACAAAGTCAATTGTGCAACTGAGCTGAATAGAATTTCAGCAACTTTATTTTATTTAAATCAGAAAGGTTTATATTTTAATCTAATTGACACCATAAATACTTCATTCGTAAAGAAGTATGAGACATACATTTATTAATAATCTCTGGCGATGTTAATATTCTACCAAGGATTAATTGCAAATGCTTGATTCTACATAACTTCATTAAATAGAGGAGTTATTTCTAAGGGGAACATATTTTTTGGATGAGAAAGGTGATCTTGCTCTGAACGCAGCCAAGGGAAACTATTTCTAACACTATAATCAAAATATATATCAGGTAATACGAAAGCATTACCTTTTTAAGGTGATTAGAAATAATCAACAATATTAATTCCACCAATACCAACTAAACCAACGACCTCTCACATTTGTCGATTTGTATTTGAAAATACAAAGGACACTCCAGGTAATATTCTTTTTCAACCAGAGGCTCACATGAGCACCTAACTATATAATGATGTTTGACTGAAGTAGTTTCAAATCATAGTTACATCAGGTTCGTCTTAACAGCATTATAGGCCCCCGGGCAAAGCAGTGTACGGGGCCCCTACCTACACAACAACTCACAGGAATAAAAATGTAAATGGTCGATAAAATTAAACATATATTTTATAGGTACTTCCAACAAGCTCAGTCTTTAAACATTAGGAAACATGCTGTACACAACATTCATAGATTAGCAGGTAACTGTCCAGCGTGCCCATGCGTTAAGACGGCACTGAGTTACATACCAGATAGAATACTTACAATGGTCATGTCCTGTGGTGAACATTACATAGTTACATACAATAGTCCGTTTGACTTCTATAAATCTTCAGAAAAAAATTCTTAAAAATCCAAGTTTTCAAATCAACAATTTTTTTCTAGATGTATATTAATATATGATATATACGAACTCTGACAATTAATTTCAAAACTATTGGTCTGTTATTAAAAAAGCTACCCATTAGGTCTCTATGTTAATTATATTTTTTTTAAGTGTAAAAATCTGCATGGAGTGGGTACAAATAGTGTAAGAGCCCAACCATCTAAACAAAATAACATACATGTGCTTTCAATGTATATTTCAGTGTACTGTGTGACATGGCCTTTGGAACATTTAAATACAAAAGACTACTCATTAACTGACCATTAAGTTGATAGTCAATTGCTATTAATGTCGTTTAATATTTGAATGTCCTATGTCACATGGTACAGTCTGTTATTTGTGCCGACTCCTACCAGATTTTTACACTTCAGATAAACAATACACAGAAAACTGAAGATTGAGCAACATGAAGCCATTAAAAACCATGGGTGAACTCAGGTTATCTGGAAGGGTAAGCAGTTCCTGCTCCACTAGTAACACCCATCACGTTACTCCTGTTACAAACCTGCCAATGTCATGAATGTAGCTAACATTTAGTCAATTTTAGTGTTTATTACAATACTATGCAACTACTGTGGCAGCAATCATGTAATAGTTCAGTTTATATATAATCTACAGTGTATGTGGCCTGTCAACACTAAAGTTGTGATTTTGATTCCCACCTGTAACAAGGTGTACATGATACAACTTGATATGATAAAAGTTTGCCAGTGACTTGTAACTATAGCAGGTCAGTTATTTTTTAGGTTAAAATGACTCTCTCTCTCTCTCGCACCATGGAAGGTTTTCATCATATCAGTAGGTAACAAACTTATCGTCTTCTCTGTATACTATCATGCATGTTCCCCCAAAGCCAACTTTTGGGTAATCAGACACATTTATCCATCCACCTAATTAAAATGTTTGATGCTCGAATGCACCATAAATGTCTATGGTTATGACATATATCTTTTTTCTAACAATTTCGTTTGATTAAAAATGAAAGAAAAATATATGGCAGAAAAAAAGTGACACAATTTCCATTTGGCATTATTCCACTTTATTTATATTTCAAATTTTAACATATTCATAACAGAGAAAAAGATTTTCCAATACAATATTGTTGAGCTGCTTCAATGTGACAAAATCATTTTCACAGAAATATATATGTTTACATTTATATGACAAATCAATCTATTACGAGTGTAAACATGGCGGTTTCAGCAGTTGTGATTATAAATACATAATTTATACAGATGTTAATTCTTTGGTAAAAAATGCCATTCAGGTTTTCTTAATTATTAAAACAAAATGGAAGAATGTGTTCATAGGACACAGATGCCTCCACTTCCAGATAAACATGTATCTTATCATCAAAGGGGCATAACTCCAAAACAGTAAAAGTCGTTCAAGTCAGAAATCAAACTTGGCCTTCCTGTTGTGGTCTCTGAAATGATTTGCATACGAGGAACTTAAGTCATTGAGCTGAAACTAAGAGCAGTACATACGGATATGGGTAAAACTTAATTCCTCAGTAATAAACAAATAACATTATGATCAAGAAAATTCATGAATATTTGAAAAAAAGTTTGAAAATTTATCAAACAAATAAAATGTTTTTAAGAAACTTGACCAGCAATTCTACACTATTTCTGTTTTTCCATATTTATTAATCTTCACTTAGTTTTTTTCCCTGTTGTCAAGTAAAAAGAGGACTTCATTGAAGTTGAATTTACTTGTTCAATCTTATTGTCTATTAACAATAAAGTACTGTTAAACTCAACTTATAAAGAGTTTCAATATCAACAGACAGTTTGTATTGAAGATGCATGATGAACTTTTTTGTCAATTAATATAAAGAAAATTGTCTTGTAAAGAGGACCCAACCAAAAACTAATACCCTGATAAATTGTGATTTAAAATGTATGGTTCCCTATAAAACCAGATTAAGATTGAAAATACACCTTTCAGCTAAACAAACCACCATCACTTGGGCAGAAACAGCGTGGAAGGCTATTATTCAAACAATATACATTTCTGTCTACTTGTTTTTCGGTCAGGTAAAAATTAATCGATCAGACAGAAGCTTTGAAACTATCTGACCGAATGTCAGACACAAGTTTTGAGTATTTCATATTGTCTGTATAAAGAAAAACATTGCTACAGAGAGCAACTTCAAATGTAACAAAAGCTAGTACTTTAAGTAAGATAACAAATACAAGATAAAGTAATACATGTACATATATACTGTATATAAATAAATAGTTTGTCATTTGTATACCTAAATATTAGATCCAAGTTTCTCTAGAATCTAACTATGTATAATGAATATGATTTCTTCTGTTCTAATATTGTCTTAAAAATTTCAAACTAAACACAAAATTCACCATGGTTGTCAACTTCAGGATAAGACAAACACATTGTATATGTCAGAATGAACTGATTATACAGAAACAATAATATATAATTATATTAGAACTAACAATACCAAACATGTAACACAGTCAATCACACAAGTTTATTTTTAGAATAACGGACCTGTCATAGAAACAAAACATTTATTTTGTATCAGCCTAATAACAAGTCAAATACAAGAATTATAGTACCATTATATATCAATTACAAAAGTTGGTTCTGACACAGTTGAAAAAGACAATAATAAAAGTTGGTTCTGACACAGTTTAATATATTACCAATCTATTGAAAAGACAAAAGCACAATTAACAGTTGGTTCTGACACAGTTTAATATTTATCATAATTACTCAAATATCAAAAATATTGTTTGAAAAATGAAACAGCTTTAAAACAAAAGCATTATTAATTATCTCCCTCATGATAAATAGGACATTCTATCTAATAATCAGTTCCTCTGCTAATTATTTCTTTACAGGTAGGCCTCAACAATATTGTGTGTTCAAACTGAGCAGTGTAACATCCTTTAACGTCACAAAGAGGGGGATATGGATCAATTATTCCTACATCACACAGGTTCTTCAGAGCTATCAAGTACTTGGTTTGGTTCAGCCGATCCAGCCAACGTCGACAGAATGCAAGCGTTCCAAAGTTCTGGTTAATGCAGTTTAATAACTGTTTGGATTTTTGCACCCTAAAAGTAAAAGTTTTAAAATAAGATCACTAATAGCAACAATTCACCATTTCAGAAATAGCACATTTTGGGACTTTTGTATACCAAAATAATATTATTGGTTAAAACAATGTAAACATTGGGAGATTGGCTAGTATCTTAACATCATTTTAATTATTAGTCTTCGGCAAATACAAATCACCATCATGTATTAGTTTCTTATGAGAGAACAAATATGAATAAATTTTGTGTTACAATTAGATTTTTGAACTGACAAATTATTTGTTCTCCCCCAACAGGATTAAAACCCACACCTTTGATACACTACAGCACCAATAGCTTAGCCTTAGACCACTCGACCACATCCGCTATATATGAAGAAATGCCAACCAGGGCTCCCACTACTTTGAAATCAGAGGGAGAAGTGACTTCTCTTTCAGGTGCTGACAAAAGAGAAGTGAGAGACAACAGGGAGAAGTGGTGAGAGTACAGGAAGAAGTCAAAATATTTCTCTTAATTGTACCACTTTTCACATTCGCGGGGCATTATCGTGGCATTCGTATGTTATAATGTACTTGTTATGCATTAAGGTATATTCAGTAGTTGTTTAATTCCTGGTTTTTGTTAGCATATCATCTCTCTGATTTACATATGTCCTTGTATTTGTTTTTTGTTTGTTTGTATTAAAAAAAACCTTTTCAGATTCTTTGCTTTGTCTTCCAGATGATAAAGGCACATATATGATAGTCAACTATTGTCCAATAAATAATAAATAAATAAAATTGAATAATAAATTTTATTTCGACATCAGCATTGTTTCAAACAAGTCACACATAGATAAAATGACAAAACTGTGAAATTGCTAATTATTTAATCAAATTTTAATGAGTGTATATTATTTACATTGCTTTTCTTTAATCACTGATTGATATTAATTAAGAAACTAATCATATCCACAAAGTTAACAATCCCTTTGGATAGCCGCCATCAATCCCCAAATGAATGAAATGAAACAATACCAACGTTATTTTCCCCGAGTACGGATCCGTAGTAAAGTTTTTATATTCGCAACTGTTTCGATTACGTCCCTTTACAATGGCGGTTCGAAAAACGAAAATTTTGTAGTAAAAATATACAGATGTTAATATTTTACTGTTAAGACAGTTAAAATTAGCAAAGCGACTTGGTAAAATTACAGGGCGACTTCCACTTCTCTTTTGGCACTAGTACAAAGCGAAGTGAGCAGCCACAAGGCGACTTCTTCGCCCTCCAACGTGAGCCCTGTGCCAACCCCAAGTGACGAAAAGCAGGAGTATCTAGAAAAAGTAGTTTTATACGATAAATCAACACACATTTTCTTTCATGGTCTTTACATGCTTAGCAAGGCCTCTATTGCCACCGTCTGACATGCCGATGTCGATGTTACTAAAAGTGCATATTGCAGGCTTTTCTCCTGATACGGACTTGACAAATGACAGAGATGATGCTTTGTTTTTTCAGGAACATTTTAGAATGAACAATATTACTTTTTTCAGGAGTGTAATTTAATCCACCATGATGTAAATCAGTAAATTTTGGACTGGAACTAATCACTCCTTAAAATTCTGGATTTTGAAAATGTTGGAATACATGCAAATTAAAAAGTGTAAAGGTATTGCTTCCAACAACTACCATAAGGTGGGGGGATTCATTTGTTAGTTTGTACTAGGTTTTCCTCCCCCAATTAAGTCTGAATAAATTACTGAGCGACGATTAATACCAGTAATTCCAACCCTCTGGCACTAAATTTCATGTTTATGTACAAAGCATTTATATTCTAACTACTCTTGCCTTCTAAATATCGAAAATGAATAATGAGAAATCAAACACAGCAATATGTGTACAAATAAACCAACCTTAAAGGAACATGACCAACATCAAAATTCTTCATGTAATGAGAAGTTTCCATGTCATCATGAACAACACCTTTGCCTGTGCTTCCAAATGTCTCAATAGCATAAAACTCCATTTCCTGTGAAAATAATGACAAGTAAACATATTGTCTTAAACATTCCATATAGAATTTACAAAAACTAGACCACAAATACAGTAATATTTCTTAGAATTTGTGTTCGCTCACTTTGTTGTCAGTTTTTCATATACGGTGGAACCTGTCTAATCCGACACACCAAGGGACCAGGGAAATGTGTCGGATTGCATAGGATGTCGGAATTCTCAGGTTTGATTTTAGAAACAGAAAAACTTTGGGACCATAAATATTTGTCTGGTGTTACAGTATTTCAAAATATTTATTTGCAAATTTTAGTTTGAATTTAATCCAAGGTTTCTGATACTACAATAGGTTTCCTCAGAAAAGAATCGAGACAAGATTAAATTGTACTCATCAATTTGAGATCTTTATAATTCAACAATATTTCAGCTATATCGTGGCGGTCAGTTTTATTCGTGGAGGAAACCAGAGTACCCGGAGAAAACCACAGACCTGTCACAAATCACTGACAAACTTAATCACATAATGTTGTATCGAGTTCACCTTGCCATGATAGGGATTCAAATTCGCAACGTTAGTGGCGATATGCACCGATTGCATAGGTTGTTGTAAATCCAACTACCATACGATCACGACGGCCTCCTACTTTATTGAGGGTATCCACTATGGCATGGTAGCTAGATTTACATCTACCTATGCAATCCATGCCTGTTCCCACAGATGTTTGTGAGTTCAACTTTTACTCATGCCAAGATGTACATAATAAAAACTTGTAAGATAAAGCATGTCAATGATTTAGACAAGATTTGTTGTTTTCTCTGGCTATTCTAATTAAGTCACCAATAAAACTAACAAGTAATCCTAATACTAAAATTAGATTATAAAGTTAACCTTTAACCCCACACTAAACTGTAGTTTAAAGTTCATCACTATATCACTACTTGATTCAACTATTATGTTTGTATTGATTTATTGGTGTTCAACACCAACTTTAGCAGTATTTCATCTATACTGAGGCATTATTATGTTTGTAAATCTTGTCTGTTTAATGAGCTTAGAGAGAGAAAAATATCTTCAAACCTCCATTGTTGTGGCCTCTCCACCTTTGACTATTGGTACTGTCTTTCCTGCATGTATCCTGTAAGGGCTTATAGAATGACCATTTAAATTCCTTATAGACCTCACTGAAAAGTTGAAAACAATAATAATAATTGTTTAATACATCACTATGATTTACAAGTATTTTTCAATATTAAACCAGAGGCTCCCAGGAGCACCTATTGGTCAACTGGCTGGTTATTTGATGAAAAAAAATGGAAGAATGCATCCAAAGGAGACAGATGTCCTGTTTCCAACAAAAGTAAACAAGGGCATAACTATGGATCAATATAATAATATAATTATATCAAAATTCAAACTTGATCTGGGTGTTCAGTTGGCGTAGTATTATTCTTTGAACTCATTTTAATTTTGTCAGTGACTTGCGGCAGGTCGGTGGTTTTTCTCTGGGTACTCTGGTTTCCTCCACCAATAAAACTGACTGCCACAATAGAACTGAAATATTGCTGAAAGTGGCGTTAAACACCATAACCAAAACCTTCATTTTAATTTCATATGAAGGGAATACCTTTATATGTTTTTCCATCAAGTTCTACTTCATAAGACTCCATCACTTCTTGTATTACCTCTCCAATATCACATAATCTCACATCAATACCTGCAGCCTGAAAATAATCAACATTTATTTTTAATTACTTTATTAATTGTTATGTTTAAATACTCCTTGTGTATCCTCTAATCTTATCATTTAAATATATTTTTGGCGGCAAAATAACTGTCCAAGTCTTACAAAGCCACCCCTTTTGTAATGAAAAAGTTGCATTATAAGAGGGGTGGCTTATCTTAAAGGGGACAATCTAATGGTATTTTATCTGAATGCATCTGAAATCTGGCCTGATACAAGAGGGGAACCAGGAAAATAGTTAAATTTTAGAACATAGGTACTTCCTGAAAAGTGAATCAAATTAGTTTCATCTATATATAAACAAGTAAACAGATAAATATATAACATCGTTGATTTGTTTTGCAATAATGGATTTCTCACAGCAATATTACATCATAGTCCATTTCAAACAAAACATACCAATGATAGTATGTTTATCAAGGATTTGGTAAAGTGACATCAATAAATTCATTATTATAGTATTAATAAAAGGGTGTTTTCATAATGGACCGGTTATATGTTCAAGATTAGTTATAATGGCTCAAGGAAGGTTGTATTGGCCCAAGGCAACGCCGAGCAGGAAGGTTGTTTTGGCCTGAGGCAACACTGAGTGCCAATACAACCTTCCGAGGGCCATTATGACTTAACCGAGGACATATAACCGGTCCATTATGAAAACACCCATTTCTTAATACTTTTATTAACCAGTCAATTTCAATTTTAGGTAATCTTCATTCTTTTTGAAGAAGGTCATAATGGACCGGTTTTTTATGGCTTTTACCGGTCCATTATAGTCTTCTGTCGGCCATAATGGACCAGTAAAAGCCATAATAGACCGGCAAAGCATTTTGGAGCAAAATAATGTTCTTGCTGTATAAATACCAACCAGTCTGTAGTATTCATAATATAACCTACTGGTTAATAAAATGTCATATTAGAAAACAGCGATATTATGTTAATGTCATGCTAGTTGCTTGATAATAAGTGATTATTAATGTTTTTTAAAACGAGAGGATGTTTCTCAGTCATCTCATCGAAGGGCAAAGCCCTGAGATGAGATGACTGAGAATAGTCCTTGAGTTAAAAAAACCCATCATTAATTATTTTATCGTGTGTCCTTGACAACGCTTAGCGATAATTGGAATCTTCTCAGCGCTTACGTGACATGAAACATATTGGTTTTAAACATCAAAGGGAAAGTAAACAAAATAGCGATAATAGATATTATCGTATGTAAAGATCAAAGAAAAAATGTACAAATCTTTGATAATAATAATTAATATTCTAATTTAAATTATATGTCTGCTGGATTTCAGAGGTCAATTTTCAAATGACACGATGAGCCTACAAAATCTTATATTGTTAAACAATGTTCAGCATTTATTCTCATTAAGAAATTGCAATTTCAAAGGTCTAGTCAATGATTGCTTTGCTTCCACCCCTAATATAATTTTAAAATAAATATCCCATGGAGTCCTATGTTAAATCATGTCTTACCTCTTATACATAAACTTTAATTATAACAGACTGAAAATATATTTACCTTTATACCCGTATTTGTAGCATCTTTGACAGCTTTTAGCAGCTCATCATATCTTGGGTTAAAAGACATAGTGAAAGCACAGTCTATGATTCTACCTAAAATACAAACAACAGTCAAAATAACTTATAGTGAACACACAGTCTATGATTCTACCTAAAATACAAACAACAGTCAAAATATCTTATAGTGAACACACAGTCTATGATTCTACCTAAAATACAAACAACAGTCAAAATAACTTATAGTGAACACACAGTCTACTTAACATCAGGCCTGAAAGTGGGATTTTAATCTTGTTATGCCTTGTTACGACTATCAGTGTCACTTCAGAAACTATTACCTAACACAGCTTCAAATGACATCCAACAACATGTAAATAGTGCAAATAGTGGCGATGTTCAGGGCCTATACTATAGGCTATGAGAGGGGGGGTTCAGCCGGTACATCGGTCCGGGGCACGGAGAGACAAGAATGGGTCGGTGAATCTCTGAAGGGCCCAATAGCCTTAGATTCCAGAAAGTTTTCTCATGATCTCGGTTATACAAAAATATTTGATAAATCATCTTAATAGCAGTAGACCAGATTTTAGTGACAATAAAATAACTTCAACAAGCTTAAGTAGCACCTTGCTGCATTAACTGACTATGCTTTGTATCAAGTATATGCTATCTGGACATTCTGCTGCACAGGAAGCTTACCAGTAGTTTTATTGAACCTCATATCCTCAATTTTGAGGGAAGTTTCAGCTTGTCTCTGGGGTCCCAAAGCAGTCTTGTTGATAATGATTTGCAATCTGACTGTCACTCTGATTTGCACAGTTGTGCTCCTGAGGTCATGGTACCAGATGCCAGGGTGTTCAGTTCAATAAAGAATGAACAAAAATACCCATGGCTATATGACAGTGTGGTACACCAAGGGTATTGATGTAAGTTTTGTGAACTGTTTTGCAGTCATTCTTCCTCATCACAAGAATTTGTTACTGTTGGCATTAACCTCAAGGTACAGTATGATTGCTATTCTATTACTGGACATCCAAACTAATAAATTTATTGCTCTTCCCAACTTTTCCCAATTCACTTCATTTACACGCTAATTTTGCCAATTAAAAGGGACCCGGGCCCCAGATACAAATGAGTAGGAAAATCACTGATTTATCTCTTTTCATCTTCAAATATTAAATGTGTTGGGCTTTATTGGCGTTTTCATATGATGTTTTCATTATCCAGACGTTGTGTAATGGATTTGAATTCTAGTACAGCATCGGTAAATATAAGTTTAATTCCTGATCTTATCGTAAATTGACCCAGTTAATTGGTGAAGATGACAGAAAATACTGATATAGAATAAAGGAAAGCAAACAATTGTCACTAATAATTACATTGTTGAACATTGTTAAGCTTGTGATGAGTTGTAGAAAATACGGTTGTTACATACATCAAGGAGCGGTTATTTTTTGCATCTTTAAAAACAACGAAGTAATTAATGATTATGACTGAACTACAAGCAATGCCTTATTAATTTTAGTGAGCAAATAGCATCCAAGCCATGTAATCATAACTGAGATTGCTATATGTTGTACTTTATTGTTAATCAGGCTTGGAGTATTCAAACTTCCAGACTTGACATAAAAATTGACAAATGCATTTGATTGTTCCTGTTCTTTTTATTTCAATCATTAAAACACCTTTATAGTATACACACACTGAGCTATATCATGGCGAGAACAAGTTAATTTTCAATAAGATGATGATGATGATGTCCGCTTTGTACAAGACCAACATGCTTAATTGGATTTTTATAGTGCTAGCTCACTGAAACAACAGTCTGCAGATAGACATGTTGCCCCCTTCGGCCACATTATCCTGATTCTGAGTCAACCAGTCTTTGTTCTTTTTCAATGCTGCGTGCTTAGCGGAGAAGCAACAAATACCAATTTCATAATCTTTGGTTAGACCCGACCAGGGCTCGAACCCACGATCTATCTCACTCCAGGCGAGCATGCTTACCATTACACCACCGATGCGGTATTAATAAAGAATTAAATTAAAATGTATCATTGGTACATACCATTAATATGTGTCCCAAAATCAATCTTACAAACATCATCATACTGTAATACTGTAGGATCTCCAGCATTAGGGGTATAATGAGCTGCACAATGATTCAGTGAACACCCAGTTGGGAAGGCCAGTCCTGCCTCTAAACCTTTTTCATTTATCATCTTCCTAGAAATGCCCTCTAGTGTTTCACTAAATAAAAATTAAAACATGTTAAGTAAATTTACTGGCATATAGTGTGATACCTGCCAAAGTCAACCTCCTCGGGACCAGTATTTTTTAGACAGATGTTTGGTTTATACATCTGAAATTAACAGATTCCCTACAATGGTACTTTTTTTCATGCTTGTTTTATACTGGATTCTGGTTTTCTAGGATATGGTTTAGACAAGATTCATTGCATATAAAATTCTGGTATGTCAACACGTAAGAACTACAACAAGAACTATTAACACATACAATACACTGTATATAAAGTTCTGGTATGTCAACACGTAAGAACTACAACAAGAACTATTAACACATACAATACACTGTATATAAAGTTCTGGTATGTCAACACGTAAGAACTACAACAAGAACTATTAACACATACAATACACTGCATATAAAGTTCTGGTATGTCAACACGTAAGAACTACAACAAGAACTATTAACAAATACAATACACTGTATATAAAGTTCTGGTATGTCAACACGTAAGAACTACAACAAGAACTATTAACACATACAATACACTGCATATAAAGTTCTGGTATGTCAACACGTAAGAACTACAACAAGAACTATTAACACATACAATACACAGTATATAAAGTTCTGGTATGTCAACACGTAAGAACTACAACAAGAACTATTAACACATACAATACACTGTATATAAAGTTCTGGTATGTCAACACGTAAGAACTACAACAAGAACTATTAACACATACAATACACAGTATATAAAGTTCTGGTATGTCAACATGTAAGAACTACAACAAGAACTATTAACACATACAATACACAGTATATAAAGTTCTGGTATGTCAACACGTAAGAACTACAACAAGAACTATTAACACATACAATACACTGTATATAAAGTTCTGGTATGTCAACACGTAAGAACTACAACAAGAACTATTAACACATACAATACACTGCATATAAAGTTCTGGTATGTCAACACGTAAGAACTACAACAAGAACTATTAACACATACAATACACAGTATATAAAGTTCTGGTATGTCAACACGTAAGAACTACAACAAGAACTATTAACACATACAATACACTGTATATAAAGTTCTGGTATGTCAACACATAAGAACTACAACAAGAACTATTAACACATACAATACACTGCATATAAAGTTCTGGTATGTCAACACGTAAGAACTACAACAAGAACTATTAACACATACAATACACTGTATATAAAGTTCTGGTATGTCAACACGTAAGAACAACAACAAGAACTATTAACACATACAATACACTGCATATAAAGTTCTGGTATGTCAACACGTAAGAACTACAACAAGAACTATTAACACATACAATACACTGCATATAAAGTTCTGGTATGTCAACACGTAAGAACTACAAAAAGAACTATTAACACATACAATACACTGCATATAAAGTTCTGGTATGTCAACACGTAAGAACTACAACAAGAACTATTAACAAATACAATACACTGTATATAAAGTTCTGGTATGTCAACACGTAAGAACTACAACAAGAACTATTAACACATACAATACACTGCATATAAAGTTCTGGTATGTCAACACGTAAGAACTACAACAAGAACTATTAACACATACAATACACAGTATATAAAGTTCTGGTATGTCAACACGTAAGAACTACAACAAGAACAATTAACACATACAATACACTGTATATAAAGTTCTGGTATGTCAACACGTAAGAACTACAACAAGAACTATTAACACATACAATACACAGTATATAAAGTTCTGGTATGTCAACATGTAAGAACTACAACAAGAACTATTAACACATACAATACACAGTATATAAAGTTCTGGTATGTCAACACGTAAGAACTACAACAAGAACTATTAACACATACAATACACTGTATATAAAGTTCTGGTATGTCAACACGTAAGAACTACAACAAGAACTATTAACACATACAATACACTGCATATAAAGTTCTGGTATGTCAACACGTAAGAACTACAACAAGAACTATTAACACATACAATACACAGTATATAAAGTTCTGGTATGTCAACACGTAAGAACTACAACAAGAACTATTAACACATACAATACACTGTATATAAAGTTCTGGTATGTCAACACATAAGAACTACAACAAGAACTATTAACACATACAATACACTGCATATAAAGTTCTGGTATGTCAACACGTAAGAACTACAACAAGAACTATTAACACATACAATACACTGTATATAAAGTTCTGGTATGTCAACACGTAAGAACTACAACAAGAACTATTAACACATACAATACACTGCATATAAAGTTCTGGTATGTCAACACGTAAGAACTACAACAAGAACTATTAACACATACAATACACTGCATATAAAGTTCTGGTATGTCAACACGTAAGAACTACAAAAAGAACTATTAACACATACAATACACTGCATATAAAGTTCTGGTATGTCAACACGTAAGAACTACAACAAGAACTATTAACACATACAATACACAGTATATAAAGTTCTGGTATGTCAACACGTAAGAACTACAACAAGAACTATTAACACATACAATACACTGCATATAAAGTTCTGGTATGTCAACACGTAAGAACTACAACAAGAACTATTAACACATACAATACACTGCATATAAAGTTCTGGTATGTCAACACGTAAGAACTACAACAAGAACTATTAACACATACAATACACTGCATATAAAGTTCTGGTATGTCAACACGTAAGAACTACAACAAGAACTATTAACACATACAATACACAGTATATAAAGTTCTGGTATGTCAACACGTAAGAACTACAACAAGAACTATTAACACATACAATACACAGTATATAAAGTTCTGGTATGTCAACACGTAAGAACTACAACAAGAACTATTAACACATACAATACACAGTATATAAAGTTCTGGTATGTCAACACGTAAGAACTACAACAAGAACTATTAACACATACAATACACAGTATATAAAGTTCTGGTATGTCAACACGCAAGAACTACAACAAGAACTATTAACACATACAATACACAGTATATAAAGTTCTGGTATGTCAACACGTAAGAACTACAACAAGAACTATTAACACATACAATACACTGTATTAACATGCGCAGTTTCGAAAAGTTGAAATAGAAAATGAAAGGAAAAATAGTTTTTAATGTGGGACACCAGATAACCATCTGATACCTTCATGTTTGAAGCTATTTAAGAAGTATTTTAATATGCTTGTAGACATATAGTGCTACCTTGATATACTGCCAACTTTTGGACCAGATAATTTTTTGGTCGTAAGTGAGAGAATGACCATCTGGACAACTATCCTTTGAATGAATGATATATGATCATAGTTATATTGGAGTGGTAAACTTTTGTAATTATGGTTTATTCTAAAATTACATTTTACATGCTGCTTGGGATGGTGGTTGTGGTTTATGGTGTTTATCTCCACTTTCAACAATATTTCAGATATATTGTGGCGGTTCTGCTAAGGATAAAATACTAAATATTCTGCCAACCCATGTTAAAATTCCCAATAAATTATGGCTGCCATGAATTATTTATTAATGTCCCTATGTATAACACAAAACAAACATTGCTAACTCTACATTCTATGTAAGCAATAAGCATTGATATTCCTTAAAGATCAATAATAAATTTACATACCATATATCTATCATAGTCAGACCAGGTTTTATGTATTCTTGCATATATTGCCTTGTCTGAAAAATATAAACATTTCATTTGACCAATTTTATCAATAAACATATTTTAAGTAAATGATTGTAAATAAAAGGGTAAGAAATGACAGACGAGTGATATAAACTTGTCTTAAAATCATGTTTATTAAATTAAAAATCAGGATACCATTATTTACAAAACTGGCAAATCAGTGACAAAGTTTAGCACAATAAGTTGTATCAAGTACACCTCTTCTAGAGTGCATACCAAACTCCCAAGGGGCCGTTGTGGTTGTTATCATATGGTAGTTGAATTTACAACTACCTATGCAATCAATGCCTATCACCACTAATGTTATGAGTTTGAATCCCACTCAGGCGAGGTGTACTCAATAAAACATTATGCTATAGTTTGTCAGTGACTTGTGGCAAGTCAGTGGTTTTCTCTGGTTTCCTCCATCAATAAAACTGACCGCCACGATATAACTGAAATATTGTTGAAAGTGGCATTAAACACATAACGCTAACTCTAACTCCCAACTTTAGCAGTGATATCTAAGTATTGAAAGGTAAATATTAAATACCTGTCTGTGAGCTTCAGCAGCTTGTCTTATTTCTTGATATATATAGGTATTAGCTCTGTCTAAAGCTCGCTTCTCTTCATCTGTAAATCTATCCTTTGCTGTCTGACTGTAATGAAATATATTAATACATGTATACAAAATTAATTTGTATCTCCAAATTATATAAGTATTCATTATTAAGTCATTAATAAAGGGCTACTATCTGGTGATAGTCCTGCAGCAAGTCAACCATTTTTGGCACATTAGGACCTCATGTTTGGAAATAGATAGAGCTATCTCCTAAATCAATCCAAACTTGTATTCTGTGTTTGGGATCATTGCATTAAAATTTCAGAAGAAAAAGCCAACTAGAACTGAAGATACTGTGATTTTTTTTATTGTGTCTATAGACAGAAAACAACCATGACAACACACCCATACTTTGTATAACTATTAACCACCATTCTGAAGTTGTATACCATTAAACTATGTTTATCTTTATCACAGTTTTGTCATTGGCTTAATTTTAGAATGACATTTTAATGTTACTACCAATCCTGCTCAGATTGATAAGAGTCAAGTTCTAACTTTATACAGTTTGACAATTAACAAATCTCAATAGAGGTCAATTACTAGACTAAGTTTACGGAAATGGCAATGAATGTCCCATGCTTTTTTGTTGTATTTTTCCCTTCTTTTTCAATTGGTATAACTCCAATACAGTAAATTGGTTGACATACCATTCTCAATTTATTTCAAATCAAATATTAATTGAATCTTTTTTAAAACATTTTCATCTGCCAATACAAAAACATTGGATTACATTTGGGAGTATTGGGTAATGCTAAAGGTCACAGTTCAACACAATAATCAGCAACAATCATCTGAAATCTTCTTGTAATGAATGGTATAGTAGAGAAGTCCTTGAAGAGGTGAGTTTTCGAAGATTTAGAATCTAAGATAACAGCCCCTATGGAAAAAAAACCCCATTCTTCCTGTAAATAAATATTCCAGGATGTTCAAAAGGTCAAAGATAAATGAAAGGTTACCTGACATGACCTGATACATAATGTTACTACATACAGATTCTTCCTTATAAACAGTAAACATATAACATAATAAGAACTTACCAACATGAATCATGATTAATCTCAGGATGCTTCATTATTTCACCCTCGGGATAATTACCATCTGGGAAAAGTTCTGACACAGGAATAGATGGTGGTACTGTTTGTTGTTTGCCACCTGCAAAAAGATATACATGTATAATGTTTCATTTCAAAATAAGTTTTTCCCACCTTTCAAATATTAAGATACAAGTCAATAATCATAATAATGGATAAGTATCATTTCATTTACTTAACCATTTAGAATCTCCTGTATTTGAGTTAGAGAGAGAGAGAGTTATGGTGTTTAACGCCACTTTCAACAATATTTCAGCTATATCATGGCAGTCACTTTTATTGGTGGAGGAAACAGGAGTAGTGGAGAAAACCAACGACCTCCCTAAAGTCACTGACACACTTTATCACATAATGTTGTATAGAGTAAACTTCGCTTTGAGTGGGATTCGAACTCACATCTTTAGTGGTGATAGGCACTGATAGCATAGGTAGTTGTATATCCATCTACCATACGATCACAACCACAACGGTGCCTCCTGTAGTTGCAATACCCAGAATTTGTATAATTTTTTAAACAAGTACTATGCAAACTGCATATATTATCAGATATTGCTGGCGGGTGCCAATGTTTTCAGAAGTTGGAATCGTACCATTGTTGTCATGGACGTGGACCATCACGTGGTATATGAAATTTACTAGTTTAAAAAAAAAAAGCATAGTTTATCATTGATAATGTTTACCTTTTAAAAGGAAGTGGTCTTATTTTCAAGGTTAAATGTTATTCATGTAATGATGCCATTTAATAGACAAAAATATAGAATATATACTACAATTTAACAAACAAAAATGATCATCAACACAAGGTCGTAATAATGAATTTTTCCCCTCCTGGAAATTAATTTATTTCTTCTGTATTTTAGCATACAGTCAAACCTGTTTATAGTGGTCACCTGGGGGAGACTGACAAAATGACCACTATATACAGGTGACCTTTATATGAAAGATTTGATTATTCGACGAAATATTCTACATTAATTGTAAATAAAAGACTTTAATTACATGTTATGTTCTGCTTGTTATTTTTGTTCCTGGCATAATGTTTTTATTGTTTACATTTATTGTTGATGAAATTATCTGAATATGAAATGATTTGAATAAAACATGCAAATAAATAAATAAAGATATTTAATAAACAAATTCCTGAAACCAATCCCAGCATAATTGGTTAATGTTTACATTTCCAGTTACACGATGTTGACGTTTTCTTGAACTGAGAACATTATTTTCAAAATCGTCAAAATCTCACATTTACTTTAAAGAATGTTCATTATCTGGGTACGATCATCACCCATCTCCTCGGCCAAAGCCTGGCAACGTTCCCCACCATTACAAATATTTATCGCTTTCACTTTGTCGTCTAATTTCAAAACTTTCATAGTTACGGATGTTGATGATTTTGACATGATGCACTAGATACATAATACGATGTTTTCGATATTTTTGGTGAGTGAATTTTTAATCTCATTGTAATGAATTAAAATCTCAAATTACCTCTGGGTATAAACTGTCCTTTAAGTAATTTACGCTTCACAAAATGCATAGGGTTTGTTTATTGAGTTAATTAAATTAATCAATATATTTTGTAACACCTCGGCATTCTTAGTGCATTTGAGAAAAATACTGATCTTCCGAAATCACTTCCGGCTATATTTTAAAATATAAATTTACCGTCATACAAAGGTTTTACGCTGAAAATTACTAATAAATGATAACCGCTGACCACATTGAACAGGTGACCACTATATCGAATTAAAATATATAGTAAAATGAACCGGGAGAGCACGAAAGTGACCGTTATGAATAGGTGACCATTATACAAAGGTGACCGTTACTGCAGGTTTGACTGTATTTATTGTATAAATATACAGAATAGAGAGAGCTATGGGTTTGCAACATATCCTTTAATATGCTTTTGAAAAACAATTATCATTTTTTTAAATGATCTTTAAAATTCCTTTAACATTGATTAGAAAAATGTGAATTTTCTACTTCCAATAAAATTAATCAATTGGGAATCCAAGAATCACAAACTTTTTATTTATTTAATAATTTCCTTATTATTTGAGGACTGTCCCCTTTATATTTGCTTTATTTGTATCAATTTGATATACCCTTTACAGAAATATGGTAATTTATCTTAAGACTTTCTGTGAAATGATGCACTCATCTAAAGAAAGCATATAGAGTTTATCAGGGAACAGATTTAAAATTTAGAACTATTATCAAAACTTGTTTATGTAATGTGACAGTAGAAAATGCAAACCTCCTTTTTTCTTCTTTTTCTTTTTCTTAGTTGCTTCTCCAGTAGCTTGTCCTACAATAAATAAGATGATATAAATTACTGGTACACAATATTAATACAATGTATATCAGAGATAAATATTGAGATTTCATAATTCCTTAAAAAAAACATGTACAATGCATATCAACATTAATAAACACATGCTAAAATGATGCTTTCTCTACTAATCATGCTTCACCACTGATTCTAATCTCATTTCAATTTTCCGATGCAATTTAAAATTGTGAGTATATTTTCTTGGTCAAATTCTGAAACAATTACCAATAATTATAAGGATGAGTGAAACACATTATGAAGAACATAAAAAATAAATATTCACAAACAATTAATTTTATCAGTACTTCAGATTTATATTCAATGTGGTTCTTCTTTTTGGACTCAAATTAAATAAGACCAATTTATTTATTTTTTGTAAAAAATTAAATAACAGAAAAATAACTCATTTCACGTGCAAGGAAAAATAATTCCTAATTTCCATTTTCTTTTCAGTGAATTTCAACTACTTATATAATAGTTTTGTTGAACTTGTAACTTTCAAATCATTGCAAACTTCTTAGAATTGCTGTTGTACTATGAAGGAACTTAAGAAAAAGTTCATACATTTTTACAGTAGATCTACATTATGAAAAGAAAGTTTAAACAGTGATGGTCAACAATTCCATCAAAAAGAACAATGACCTCCAACCTCAACTCATTCAACCCCCCCCCCCCCCCAAAAAAAAAAGACCACAACATATGACATTAGAAATCCAGGTCCTGGTTTGGGACAAGCACAAACATGTGATAGGTTTAACTGAATCTCCAACATACACACAAACAATAAAAAAAAATGCACAGATTTTTAATTTTACTAAGGCTGAAGAAACATGATACCAGTAAATATAAACATGTGTACCTACCTGTTTCTCCTTCCCCATTCTCCTGTATATGATTACTTATTTTTTCTTTTTCTATTCCTTCTTCCAATTCACCATCTTCTGTATTTTCATTTTCTGGAATTAGAATTTCAAATAATAAGAAACTGATTACAAAAGACATAATTTTACCCCTGGAATATCAAAATTTGTGGAAAATGTTGGATGAAAAATATTTTAGACACAAATTGATCTATGTGATGAATCCATTTCTCACAAAAAATAAGGTTATGTGATTATATGCTTATTACCCCAGAAGGTATGAAACATTCCCTTTTTTACATAAAAAATATATATTGTTGTTAAAAACAAAAATAACCTGTAAATGGAACCCTCATGAGCAACAATTATGGTATTCAAAAGTAAATCATTTAAATAGGATCCATAACGTGAACTGAAAAAAACTATATACCCGGGTACATCTATGTTAAAATATCAATATGAAAATACCTGTTTCAGAGGTGTCCATATTAAAAGAGGCTTACTGCATATAGAAGAAGTTCTGACTAAGTACAAACAATTATTGAAACATTTGACAAACTGTTAAAGACCACTTCTAAACATCTAAATTTGAATTCATTTAAATTGTATCTCTACTTTTTGCCAGTTTACAACATTTGACTTCTCTACTCATTATATTAAAATCCCTCATATTTTGTTCTAATAAGGGTACCCTGAAACTAACATTTACAAAATGCTAGTTTTTTTTTATCGAAACCTTATTTGTTGTGTTTGGTGACCATATCATATGTTTTTTAATGGAAAGTTGGTTTGTCAGTGACTTGAGACAGGTCAGTGGTTTTCTCTGGGTAATCCAATTTCTTCCATTAATAAAACTGACCGCCATGATTAGGCTGGAGATACAGAACAGAAAATGTCTTCGAAAGTCTAATCTCAACACGATTAATTAATGTAATAATGACTAGCAATTCATTCATTTGGGGTTTAAACACATACTGACATCAAATGACAAAAACAATATAAGTTGTCCTGAAGGCAATAACTTAAGCTGTCAAGAAAAGTTTATCAAAAAATTGGATTTAGAAAAATAACTTTAATCACATAGACGTCATAGACCCAATCATGTGATAGAGAAAATGGTCCGAAATATTAGCGACTGGCACTTCCGCTAGGTGTCGCCCCAATGCAATGAATGAAAAATTCTGAAAAGTTGACACCCATTTACATCGTATGTATTACGGGGCTATATAAAGAGACCTGTGTACAAATGCTTCGAATATGTGCAAATTATTTTGTAGGGATGATTAAATCAAGCATTTATGGGCATTAAATAAAATTAGAGATGCATTTTCTTCGTGTGAAAACATAATTTAAAAAATACGATTTAGGTCGGAAACGCTCAATCAATGTTTATTTTTAACAAATTTCAACTCCTTTTAACATATAATAAAAAGTTATTTCTATCATTTTCCCCCCATTGACAATTTATTTCACAAAAATAAATGCGTGTTGACATCAAAGGGAGATAATTCGGCAGAAAAATTACATAATCCAACTTCCGATTTTAGCATCTTTGATTGCTTACACTACAGACAGAGCTACAGTTTATTGGTAATTAATCTTAAAGGGTCAATATATTACTTCATTAACAATATATGATATAAATATACAGGTATATTACGAATTTAGTTTGCTACACATATTTTCATTGGTTCTTCAGCCCTGAATGTCAGCATATATTCGGAAAACAGACGGGGTATATATTTCAGTCCCCAAAAACGATTAAAATATGGACGACAAAACATTACGCTTCACTGAATCAATGGTATAATATGGAATAATAAATGTATTTTTACCAAATTAAATGCTGTTTTTATACTCAAAACGGCTGCATGAACAAAAAAATATTACAACGGTTAATTCCGTCACAAATACCTGATCGATTCAGCAAACTCCTATTTTCCACGACTGTACCATAACAAATAAACAAAACGTTGAGCCTAGAAAACTTTCGACGTCATGGGGCCACACCAAGGTTTTATTTACATGTAGTTAACATTTAAATTATTGGAACTGTTTCGCAAACCCGTTGTTTTGTTATGCGATATATTAATGTTATATTTATAAAGTTTATAAAATTTACTACATATGAAACTGTATTGATTTAGAAATTTAGTACAGTATTTTCCTTCATGAGACACCCTATACATGAAATATGACGTGACACATATTTTGACGTCATTGAAGAATGACGTCAAAGGTATGGAAACGAACATCTAGAGATACGAAAAATGAAAATAAAAGATGCAATTTTATTTAATACAGTTGGATGTTGTATTTAAAAAAAAAGGTTAAATTCGTAATATATCTGTTATTCAGCTATCAGACAGGGTATATAATGTGATATTCCCGGCATATGATATATATTCCCTTCGGCTGTGCCTCAGGGAATATAGATCCTAAGCCGGGAATGTCACAGTACAGTACAGAAAGGGACATACCGTGATCAATCACCGTGATAGTGGTCATGTCTAGGAGTGATGGGGATTAAAAAATTTAATTCATGTCGGTGATCAGGGGCAATACAACACCAGGTGTTAATCTTGTAATCAAGTGTGTCGTTTTACAGGGAAACTAGTCTGATAAGATGTACAGGTGAAATTACGTTTTTATATCGCCTATTTTTTTTTTTCAGGTACTGTCTCAGATTCTCCTCAGAATTAAGAAAAAACATTTTTATTTCTTTCCTCAAAACGTAAAACATCCTTGAACGTAATCCCGAGATCGAGGAAATAGCACGAGAACGGAGAGTTCATTTGAATTTATGAATAAAATGTAAATAATAAATGATTATTCAACTTCAATTCAGTGAAATCATGGGTTGTGCAAATTTGTTTCAAAGATTTTTAACCTTGGCTGTGTATTGCATATCTACATGCGTGATTTGTTACGTTTTAAAACGTATTTCCAGTTCAATATTACATTTTAGTTCACTAATATTTTTTATACGTTCAGTTATTTTTTTTTTTTTTAATCTTCGTAGAAAACCCAGTTAAAACCCTTTTCGTTGTAGAAATACGTACTAAATAATTTGTATACAGTCATTGAAGAATTTGATTAAAAATTAACGAAACAAATATTTATAAACAGATCGTTCAAAGAAGTACTACATGTCCAAAAGTCACTAAATTTACGGATATATTTTGGAAATTAGCGGCTAATCTGCAGAAAGTTTAGAAACGTGAAAGGAAATAAGGAATTAACCTTTATCATGATTTTATCCCTACAAATGTTTGACATTACACAGTATCTGACCAAAATCAAATGTCACCAGTTTATTTATTTATTCAAATTCAAATCTTAATTGGCTTTCAACCCAATAGATTTGTGACAAAATACCGCCAAAAAAACCCCCAAAGTTTATGAAACAAATTAAAAGCATGCTCTTCGTTTTCCGCTTTTTGTTCATTTTGTAGCCATTAGGCTACGTAAATTTGGATTGTTATAGGTTTTTGTTTGCAATTTTAAAGAAAATTATTTTCATCTATAACGGAATTACGTAACAAGCCAAGTGTGTAAAACAGTTTACTTGAATTGTTATTTTTTTTCAATAAGAGAGGTAAAAGTCCAAAACACAAAATAAACTAATAATCAATTTTAAGTCTGCTCTTTACCAACTAAACAATACAAAACCCGCACTTGCAAAGTCTGTGCTTCAAAATCTCGCGCTTGCGGTATAACATAAACAAAAAATACATTTATGAAGTAGCCTGTATTTACGAATAATTCAATACATACTGAATTCGACCCTATAGAAGAAAAAAAATGAGAAATTAAAATTAAACAAGATAAAGTTCAGTTGCGGTTTCAACAAAATTCTTAATATAGAACTCGAGGTCATAAAGTAGAACTTTCTAAAACAAACGAAAACGATAACAAGACAGACATTCTTTGGCAATGAAAAGCAACAAACAGTCAAATATTAACAGCAAGAGGATACAAAATTAATTGTCAAAAATACATCCTTCAGTAGCAATAATTACGGCTTACGATAGAACAGGTAACGCTAATCTCTTAATTGGCGGTAAAATATCAATCGGCGCACAGGTGACCGAGAGCAATAAAATTTAATCCCCACCACCTTGTTTTATGGTCCTTTTTAGGTCTATCACAGTGGGTTTATGTCCGTGATGGTATGTCTAAAGGATTAAAAATTATGTCTCTCGGAGTGATCAATCACGGTATGTCCCTTTCTGTACTGTATATACCCTGTCTGATAGCTGAATAACATATAATAACAAAACAAAAAGACATATTTAATGGCTGACAAAAAATTATGAATACACTGAAAACTGATAGACATGAACTCAGATCTAGATCTGCTTGGCTGTTTCCTTGAGCAATCTAGGTGAGACTTAATCGGGACCGGTGGCTTTGTGTGGATTGAGATGGCACAGAAGCTTTTGTATCCCTTCCTGAGTTATAGTTATGTCTGAAACTACAGGATGTGGGCTAGGGCCCAAGTCTGGTAAGGGCTGTAAGGGATCCTCTGATGTGAACACTGAAGTCCAGTTAGCTAAAGGTATAAGGATATTTGGATAAGGGTCTGTTTTGAAACCATAGTGACTTTTTTTTTATTGCTGCACAGTTTTGAAAATTTACCAGTCAAATAAGGAATACCTTTTTTTGTGTACATGTTTCATAAAGATGTAAACAGAATGTAATGACCATCCATTTAAATTATCATAATTATTGAGGTGATTACACATGATTGTCTATTTATATTTCAAAGATAAAAAAAATATTGAAGATTGTGAAAAAATGTATTGTTCACTATTTACCAAAACGACCCACTTTTTTTTCCAAAATAAATCATTATAAAAAAAATATTTTAATTATGTGATTCAAATGTTTATTAATGTCTTCCCACGATTCGTTTTTGTTTGAATATTTTGTTTTTGTTTTATTATATTTTTATTAATCTATTTATTAAAGTTATAAATTTAATTAATGATGATTGCATTTAATTAAATTTATATGTTTCATTAATTATTACAATAATTATATGCCTTTATCCGTGCCGACGGTCTTTTATGAGCTTAATTACCGGTAAGAAAGTAAAAACACCCACAAGCCAAGGTATTGTGAAAAACAAATGTACAAAGCCAACAAAAGAATGGCTTGATGTGGCCATATGGCTTCAAGTAATATTTAGTGAATACAGCAAAGTATTCCGAATAGGTACAAAGTCTGTTACACAGAACAGATGTAAAAAGTTTCCGCAAGCAACTTAATATCGTAATGGGTCTATAATTTTTAGGTTCGCTTGAGTCACCCTTGTTCTTGTAAATAGGTTTAATTTGGCCAATCACCCAACTCTCAGGGATAATTCCACAATCAAATATCAGATTAAATAGCTTTTTATATATATTTATGAATTGATGAGCAGTGGATTTAATGTACTCATTGATTATACCATCTTCTCCAGATGCTTTATCGTTTTTCAGCTTTTTGATATAATCAAAAATTTCTTCTCTGGATATATAGAAATTGATATTCTCATTGAGATTATCCATAAAATTTGAGTCAATATTAAAATCTAGATCATCTTCTCCCGCATCCGGAGCGGCATTTAATTTTTTTTAAATTCAAATAATTTTGACGTATTGACCCGAGGGCTGAGGTTGACTCTTTCTCTTCTGACGTGCATTTCTACATTCTAAATAAAACCATGGCTTATTGTTTCTTTTAGTCCCACTTGAATTACCCCCTTTACATTATAGACTTCTAAACTTTGCCTAGAATATAAGTCAGTTTTATATACTTATAAACACTATTACCGGAGCGTATACATGTATATACAAGTTCGTTGTCGTCTGATGTAAGATAAGCATGTATACATATACGATATATAAATTTACTGGACAAATCTTGAATTACAAGACAATCACACATGATACAGGTATGTACAGATTAGTCCAAACGGAAAACACAAAATCCGCGATCCTTTCAAGGACAAAATTGACAGTTCGCGGACAATCGCGATGATTCAACGCGGACCATGATCGTGGACAAATTCTATCATTTACATCACCATCGCGGAATCACGTTGATCGCGGATCAATGAGCAAATGTACTTTATAAACCTTCGTGTACAAAGTATCTCGGTCGTATAAAGTTTGCCTTAAAAATAAATGCAAATGTGGTCATTTTTATTGCATGTGGGATCTGATAAGAAATTATGCTTATCTTTGAAGTGATAAGGTCGTAAAGAAAGGTCATATCCTGTCATTAATTTCAAGTGCGGTGTTGTCTTATTTGATAATACCACGTGGAGATTATCCTCGCCTGTCAATCAACACTAAACAGTAACACACACCTGTCTGAAATGTAGAAAAGCAATTTAATGACGAGCATACCTTTTAATGGGTTATAATCCACATGCAAATGTTTGTGAATGATTTGATTTTGATTGCATGTGGAAAAAACGACAGAAATGTTTATCTGTGAAAAGATTTTAACAACTTCCGGTAAAAAAATTACTTCCAACCCATACACTAACGGTTACACACTTTTAAGTGCTGTATAAACATTTCTCTTTTAAATTATATCACCCTTCAATAGTATAAGTTAACTGTACATTTGTCCCGGGTCGGGATTAATTTTGTGAGACAATTACGGGTGGTTTCAATCCGAGACTAGGGTAATGAAAGATCGAACATGTTGAAGTACAATCTGTCATTGGAATCAAAATAATGAGAAAAAACAAACTTTATTGTTCTTTTTTTAGTTGTGAAAAACAAAAATTGAAAATAAAATGGAGATTAAATATTTGTAAAACAATATATATTTATGGAAATTACTAATGTACGCGCTCGTAAAGTAATTTCAGATGCTTTTTTATTTTATTTTCAAATTCGATAAAATAATACTGATCTATAATTATGAAATTCAAAAGCTAATTTTGTTCCATGATTCTATGTAAAAAAATTAGAAAATTAACACGTTAATATCCACGTTCCACTTCCAAATACATAATTCTACGTCTTAATGCATTGAAGTTTTCTCGAAGTTTTGAAACCCAGTGAAACGTGCTATGTTGAAAATATAAAATCAACAAATTTTATCTTGGTACAAACACAAAATCCATGAATTTAGGAATTCACTAACTTGTAATTTTTAACAAAACCACGAAAATTGATACCAACGAAGAAAAGTACTTTCATAGCGCTACCCCTTTCATAGTATTATAAAAATACCCACGTTCATGTTAAGAAAAGAAATCTAATTTGTTTTTCATGAAAAAAAATGGCTTGGGAGGATAAAACATACAAGAGTTAGTTAAATGGTTGATTCCTTCCTTAGCGAGTGTGGAGGAAAATAATCATCATGTACTGATTGTCATAAACAGACTTATGACAGATAACATTTATTATTACTCTCAGCTAACACATCTTACTATTTCTTTTTCAGATGCTGCGTGTACATTTATACTATTATACATGTTTAGTATACTCTCAAAGATTTAGAAATAATTCATGTACATTTATACTATTATATATTTCAAAGACACAAAGATTGCTGGGTTTTTTTTATGGCAATATTCTACCAAGGACGTAAATACGGTTACTGACCGATTCACAATCCTTCTCGGTTTGTTTTTAAATCAACCATCAGCCTCAGGTAATTGTGTATTTGACCTTTTAGTGGCCGTGTTCAATGTGTGCACTATATAAAAATAGACACACCCGTACGTGGATAAAAATACAGGTGATTATCAACTCGTGAGAGAGAAAAATAACACCTATGTAAACCAGGGTGACATGGGTAATTATTGGGATATAATTTAATGTTTTTATTGCTCTATCACAGTGTTTATCTATGACAAAGTGTCAGTGAACTACCTTGTTTGGTGGTGATCTGCCACATGCTGTGAAGAGAAATTCTATACAAGATACAAGATTTTATTGGTCCAAATTAAAGGGCCCACGAAGGGGCATATAAACATAATAAAAGATAAGGTGATTGCATAAAATATCAAATAAATTGTAAGTACACGCAGCGACAAAAAAAAGGGGGGGGGGAGCAAGTGCGTAGAGCTAATTTTAATTAGATTGATTTCTCATCGATCTAATTATATAAAAACTGTTAATAAATACCCGATTTTTATTTCATCTTATTTATAAAGAGGCTAGATGCAGATGAGAAACTACAATATTTTCAACTACCTTACATTCCTTGTCGTATGGTATGAAATAAAGTTATGTTTAAAATATTTTTGTTTATCAATTTATTTTATACACTTTGAAATTTCATTAACCTTTATATCACCCAAGCCGAGCCCCAAGCCATCGGATGTTCAATTACTGTCAACTCGGCTTGTGACTAAAGTTCACCTGCTATAAAAGTTTCAAGATCCCCAAAAGCACGCTTTGATCGATATTACCAACAGGTGGAAACCTTTCTAGATTCTCATTCACGTGATAACTGTGTGTAGTACACACTTTCTACATAGGGAAATATGTATCCACTTTTGTTAAAGGTAAAACGACACGTGGCTTGCAAGGTGATTAACGACATACAAATACGAAAACGAAAAAATTAGTTTAGATAAAAATTTACATTGATTTTTTTTTCTTTTCAATCCTTCTCGGTTTGTTTTTAAATCAATTCCTCAGCCTCGGGTAACTGTGTATTTGACCTTTTAGTGACCGAGTTCAATGTGTGCACTACATAAAAATAGACACACCCATACATAGATAAAAAAAAAATACAGGCGATTATCAACTCGTGAGAGAAAAAATAACACCTATGTAAACCAATAGACATGTTGGGTTTACATAATATGCAAAACAAGATGCGTGCTCCTATATCCTATAAATAAAATGTATGCCATCTCTGAAAAAAGTGGTATCAAATGATCAACTGCACAAATAAATTTCAGTGTGCATATTAAAATTACGAAGCATTGTGATGACAAAGAATAAACGATTGCAGATACAATCACGTGTAGTATTCATTATGAATGAACATTTCAATAATTACAATCCGTGATGGACTCGTGAAGACATCGCGTTCTGTCTGTCATGTCCATGTTGTTTCGCGGCCCGTCCACGTATACACACAGACTTCTCGTTAATTCCGCGTTGCGATAATCCTTGATAAGACATGGACTTTGCGTTTTCCATTTGAGCTGAACAGTATCTTCGCTTGAGTAGAACAAAATGATTAAATGGGCAGTTTTGGTAAAAAGTGGGGACATTTTGACATGTATTCGTTCTTTTTACATTTTGTTGTATTTTTCATGAAAAACGTATGAGGGTACCCCTATTTAAAGACCCATAATTGTTTTTCTATTGAAAATATGCCCCATTATTTTTCAAATTCTGAATGTTAACATCTAAATGATGCTCTTGGTATGTTGTTTTTGAATATTCAATGAAAAGAAAAGGTAAAGAAAAAGTTGGGTTACTTTTTTCATAAAAAAAAAATTTCGCCCCCCAAAAAGGTGCCTACCAACCTATGAATATGAACCCATATCTTGGATTTAGAAAGCCGGTTAACTTCAAATCTTTATTTTTTTCAATTATTCAGATGTTGTACAAAGAATTAAAGTGAAAAAATATTAATAAATATGATGTTTAGGAAAATCACATGCCAGTTGCTAGAAATATTGACCGAGTAAATTACGGGGGTATGGTGGTTTTACCAGCTTTCTTTTTCTTTTTCTTCTTTTTTTTCTTTTTAACACTATCGTGATTTTGTTCTTCTATAACGTCATTTATATTTTTCTCTTCTTTAACACCGTCAGACAGTAGGGTTTCTATTTTGTTGGCAATTTCAGTTTCGTCGGCCATGCTGAATCGTGTGTTCGGATAGCTTCCTAACACGTCGATTGTCACTCTTGAAAGACATCAATTACCAATCGGAATCCATGTGTAACCATCAGACAACATAATACTGTTTTATGGAAATTGCTTATTTATTTGTAAGAGTAGATAATCGTTTGGTTCCTGATGTGGAAATTTGAATTCATGCACGGGGAGGAAATTTATAGGCCGATATCAGAACACAACTCTAAATAAAATCAAAGTACTAAAGTCTTGTCAAATTAGCAGGCTTTTTATATAACATAGCATCGTGTGATGGGTTTTCGTACTATTATCGATTTTCCGATATAGCGATTAACAGTGTTAACTCACGTTTCTGACCCTATCGTTGAAGTTAATGCAGTGGTACGTCACTTCCGTCAGCCGTGGGTCCTTATACGAAAAAATTGGCAATAAATGTGTGAAAATCTTAAAATTCTGGAGAACTGAGCTATCGTATGCACAAAACAAAAACAGGGACAAAAAGATGCGTCTTTTAGGAATGGATACATGTCCTAGTTTGAATGACATAATGGAAATAAAGTGCAATACATGTACTCGAAGCGAGCAGGGGTACGATTTTTAAACCTGCCGAGTTGCATGCCTTGTGTATTATTAGTATCTATATAGTAACCCAGATGTTAAGAAGAGAGCATTTACTTCATTAGTACTACCACATCTCGAGTACACTTCAACAGTATCGGACCCATACCATAAACAAGACATTCAAGCTCTTGAAAAAGTACAGCGAAAAGGGGCACGCTTTGTAACAGGAAAATATTCTTACCAAGACAGCGTAACATCTATGCTCAACGACTTGAACTGGCAGCCCCTTCAGATTAGAAGAAAGAACAAGAGACTCATCGTCTTTCATAAAGCAGTAAACCAAAATTCGCCAGTTGAAATCCCGGACTATGTCACCCAGTCAACATACAGTGGTACAAAATCTCACTCCAATGCTTTCATTGAAATCAGAGCCAACTACTAACATTACAAAAACAGCCTCCTGCCTAGGACTATCAAAGACTGGAATGCTCTGCCAACTCACCTAGTGCATGTCACCTCTGTAGACGAATTTGGTTCTCGTCTACAGAGTTTGACAACCTAGACATACACAGTGATTCCTGTTTTTATTGTTTTTAATTGTATATACGCACCTTGGTGCTTTTATCCATGTTGTTGATGTCACTTGCCTGTGATGCGATAGCCCTAGGCAGTAATCAAGTAGAAGTAGAAATAGGGTCGACACATGCAATTTGATGTTAACATAAGATTGTTTGAATATTAACACGAACAAGTTAAAATAAGGAAAAAGAGATGAAATAATAAAGAAATAAAGAAATTTTATTGAAAATAAATTTGTAAACAGAAAGTTAGAAAAAAGGGGGGGGGGGGGGGGGGGGAGGGGGGGTGATTCCGTGCCACGAGCGCCTGTGTGTTAACCCTTCATTCATATGACGATTGGAATTTTCAAAGAATGGCTAGTTAAATATTTCTTTGTACATAAGATTGTTTTAAAAGCCATTTTTGTATTTTAATATAATTACATTACTTCCGTTTTTCATTGAAATGTTACAATATGATTGGTTATGAAGTGGTCACATGATTATAAAAGTGATAAGATAAGATAAGATAAGAAAACTTTATTTGAATTCGGTTTTTGTATAACAATAAACACAAGCTCTCGGGAGCTTTTTACCGAATATACATAGTAGCACAAGATACATACAAATATTAACATAATCACATAAACACACATATAAAGCACATACAGTTAGCAAATGCAACATAAAAAGCACAAAAATAAAAGACGTACTAAAACATGCTGAAGCAATATCAAGCAAACATAAAATAACTAAGCAGCATTAAAACTTGGAAAAAAGCACTAGAAATAAAACAGAGTGATGTTTCACATCCCAATGAAACTCAAATCCGAAATTGCACGTGCCTCCACGACAACATCAGATGTAAACAATCAATGGCGTAGTAATTTCCAACAGCAAATAATCGAACACAAATAAAATTCACAACGAAAAATTAAACTATATTAAATTTTGGTGTGATTTAAATATAATTATAAGAATTGAATACCGCGCTTCATTGAAAATGTACTCCGGTCAACGCTTTCATACCCCAATGAAACTTCAAAAGAATGCATTTAATTCTTAAATACTCTCGATTATCTGGCAACTTTTGCAGTCAGTAAAATGGCGTCATATGTTTTCGTATGAAGTAAAAACAGGACCGATATACGGGATGGTAACGAATATAAAGTACGGAAATGGTTGGTTTTAAAATTTCATGGTTCTGGTCATCTACAAATCATACTACATCTGAATAAAATAACAGAATGTTTGAAAATTACCACTTTCAAAATTGTGTTTACTTTTGATGTTGTTTTTTTTAGTGCTGAATAAGGGTAATAACAAAATTACCGAACTCCGAACAATCTTACAAAGAGAAAGTCGAAACTCATAATTATATAAACAGACAAAATCAGTCAACAACCGGAAAACTGTGAAAACCGTAATGACCCTGACTTGGTACAGGCATTTCTAAAGAAATGGTGGGTTGAATCAGATTTTAAAGCGCCAAACCTCCCGCTCTCATTACGGTTCAAAGGTTCCGGCTGTCACTATAACAGTATTTAAATACAGGAACAAAATAGGTAAAATAGTTGTCAAAGCAGTACCATATTCGGTGACGTAAATGTCAAAAATATTTTTACGTCACTCATTGATAAAAAAATATCCTTGACATTTTTCTTGACTTCTTTATCTTTATACATTTTCACTATATGAAAATGCATCGCTTATAATCGTTTCTGCAGAGACGGAATATATTTCGACAAGATCTTGGTTTCGGAATGTAAACTTTTTAAGAGATCGAATAAGGCGAATCATTTAATAGCCCTGGTCCAGTAGCCTGTTTCTCAGATGAAGATGACGTTTCAGGAAATCAGAATAATTGCTACTGGCCCTTGCATAGCGAATCAATTGCGAGATGTAAACACCATATGCAGGAGAAGCTGGTATATTGCTGCACATGTTTGGAAAGTTTATGATTTTAAAATTGAAGTCGTCCCGTTTATCATAAATTTTAGGACTGAGTTGACCACTGTCGTCAAATTCGAGGTATAAGTCCAAAAATTATGTGGACGAAGCTGTATCTGTCGTCTCTTTAACTTCCAGCTCTGGAGGATATATCAATGGAAGAAATTCTGCAAATCTAGAATTATTGATAGATAAAACGTCATCAATATACCTGTATGTGAAATTAAAGGCTCTAGCCTCATGAATCTTCTTATCTTTAACAAGCTTTTGAAGAAACTCCGACTCATATGAGTATAAAAATAAATCGGCTAGAAGAGGGGCACAATTCGTACCCATTGGTATGCCGACGACCTGCTGAAACAGTGTCCCTCCAAAGGAGACAAATATGTTATCGATGAGGAACTCCAGCATACTGATCACTTGTTCCTCGACGTAGCATGTTTTACCTTTTTGAATTTTGTTTGAAAAATATGTGGAATTGTAGCCTAACACAACAAATTTTGAGCCATAGTTTCTATGACTAAAAGCTTTATGAATTGTTTCTTTTAAGCGGGTTTTTAATTTGTCATGCGGTAGGGTGGTATATAGAGTTGAAAAATCAAAAGTTTTGATGGAGGATACCTGAGAGAAAGATCTTGATTTCAGGTTATCCAAACGATCTTTAGAGTTTTTCAAAATCCACATGTGATTTATGCCACTACGCGAGTAAACAGTTTCACAATATTTCTGTTGTCCCTCTTTTACTGCAGACAGAATCTTTGTCAGGTGAATAGACAATTCTTTCGTCGAACAAGTTGATGATCCCGCTATGTACCTTTCTTTGTATGGTGTCTTATGGAGTTTAGGTATCCAATATAAATAGGGTAAATCCTCAAACTCTTTACCAGAGGGAATGTTTAAAGAGGTCATGAATGATCTGTGGTTAGCTAGGATTTCATCTTTGTCGAACGAAGTGGTATGTGGTATTACTAGAGGTGTTGCTATTTATGCCTAATTCCTTGATTAGGCATTCGAAGTAATATGATTTACATACAAACACGATATTGTTTGGAAGCCTTGTCCGCAGGAACGATAACATATTTGTCATGAAGAGAGGAAAGACACTTAACAGCTTCTTGGTCTTTAAATACAGACTTAGGTCGACTATTAACACAATTTTTGAGTTTGTGAATCCGACCTTGTACTAGAGACCTAATTGTTCTAACCCAGTCTGACAAGGACTCTAACTCAGGATCTTGGTCTACTTCTCTCTTTATCCACCTTCTGGCATAATCTTCGACAGCATCCATAATTATCTTGAAATTATGTTTCCAATTGATGTTTTGAGGTTCTCTGAATTTAGGACCATGAGCAATCATCTTTCGGAGACTCTCATGTTGAATGATATTCAGATCACCAGTGATTACATGTCCAGATGGGTTGTATTGAAAAGGAGAGTGGGAGCAGTCACAAGTCAGAGGGTTCTTAAGGTACTCTTCTATGTTAATATCTTGCAATGCTTCTTTGTAGTTGAAAATTTTACGGCCAATGCTGTTAGTGTAGCTATAGGAGACAATGGGAACAGATTGATTTTTGAAATATGGTGGAATTTCTTTTACGACCTCCTTTCTACTGCAAGGTGACATGTATTTTATATAAGAAACAGGCACATTTCAGTCAGCTCTTTTGTTTACAAGTACGATCAGTGACCCATGACAGTCACATGACAGGAAGAGCCGGTGTCTGAGAGGCAGACGACATAGTTCAATTTTATATAGCCCTTCTAGATTTTTTTCCAACTACTTTATAAATGAAGTAAATTTTTAGCATTACAAAAAGTATGGTTCAATAGGTAGGTTCACTATTTTTGGTACTTATCGTCTTTAAAAGCAACCTTGAACATGTTTTACAGATGTCACGTTGGAGTCCTGTTTACGTTCCAGAAATAGAAACCGGAAGACACGTCAAAAATAATGCGTGCGCTGTGGAAATCAAAATAAAATGGATGATACGAAAACATATGACATACAAAAACACATACCGGACGATAAACATAAACATATTTTATTGACCAATTAGGGGAGCATACAGTTTACTAGTCCGAGATTCCTCTGGCGTCCGACAGCTTTTTTTTTCGACTTGCTGGAGCCGTGTGACGTCAGAGAGCTCTACATACGGAAAACAGCGGATTTGCCGCTACAACTCTGCGTCGACACATTTCCACGTTTCGTGACTATCGGGTTTTATTTTCTATCCGAAACCCTTATATAAATGGCACAGGCTACGAATACGACGGAAACGTATTCGTAGCCTGGGTTGTACAAGTACGACGGGCGGAAGTTGTGACTAAATGATCAACCGGTTTCCGGACATGGACACCTATTTTACGGAAATTAATCACGTATTGCTGGCATCTAGAGGCTACGAATACGACGATTTGTGTTTCTTAAATATATTGTTTTTTAGACATTTATTACTGTGATACTATAAAGTTACGATATTATTGTAATGACTTAAAAATTCTAGAAACATGTATTTGCTGCTATGCAGAACATGATTGAAGACATCGCTGCGAATTTAATATGAAGAACTGCAATCAAAGTGATGATCATTTGCTTATTTAAGGTATATTATATGTGATTTTACCTTGTGTTTTACCTTGTTTGGGCGTTGAGGGTTGGAAATGGAACTAACATTTTTCCCTCCATGAATACAGGAATAATCCAACTCCTTATAAATTAAAAGACCCGCTGCACTTTCTGCAACTTCCATATTTTTATATTTGGACCCCGTATCAAGCTTTCTTGAGCTACGCTTATAAAGTTGGACGTGGTTATCCTGCTCGAATTGTTTTAGGGCACACTTTGCTCCAACACGGAGCGCACTACCATCGTCGTCCATTTTTAAAATAATTAGTGTTGGGAAGAATGAGTTGTACTCTGAGAAGTACTCATACCAGTGAAATCTATGTGCTTAATCGTATATTGTAAGATTAGTTTTTCAATGCATCAGATTTTATTGGAATAAAAATAAACTAGAAACAGAAAATTATATAAAAAATTCATAAATTGTCATTTAATGAAATAAAAACAATAGAATTAAGAAAATCGAAAAAATCCGTCGTATTCGTAGCCTCTAGATGCTAGCAATACGTGATGATTAATTTCCGTAAAATAGGTTTCCATGTCCGGAAACCGGTTGATCACTTAGTCACAACTTCCGCCCGTCGCACTTGTAGAACCCAGGCTACGAATACGTTTCCGTCGTATTCGTAGCCTGTGCCTATATAAATCGCTTCACCAATCATTTTTCTATTCATTCATAACCATCTTACCCTCAGAAAGTGGTGTTACACTCCATTACAGCACGATTTTGCCTTAGACCATCATTTTGCCATGTTGACTTTCATTTTCGAACCTACAAACGTGATCTCGCGATACTAACTGAATGATGACAGCAACGCATTGCATGACAAATGTTCCAAAATGGATGTGAAATGACGAAATCATAGGGTCTAAGGGTAAAATTTTTGACAAGTGATAGACATTTTGGGTGCAAAGTGCCGGGTACTAAGTGCAAGCTTTCTTAGATCTGACACTGGAAAAAACTATAAAACAAGCAAAAAGACTGACAAAGTGATCCACACGTGTTTGTTCATGCAGATGACATAAACACACATGAACAATTCTTTAACTTTACTAAACAATTTTGTTATTCAAACAAGACAAATTAGTCTCCGTTTTGACTTAATGCACATGCACTGTAGGCCTATAGAAAAAAACCAATGCCCAATTCACGTACGCAACGAAAATGATCAGTTTTGCAATAAAAAAGTGATCATATTTGAGTCACACCACGTTCAAAAGATGAATACCGGTACGCATTTGTGCATCACATATAGGATTAAAAGTTGAACACACAGTTGTTAAAAAATGATTTGTGAAAGCATAAAATCCATATCATCGCTTAAAAGATCGTCCGTCATGTTCGCTGCCATTTAACGTTTTGACGTTAACCACTTGTTCTATTAAAAACTTTTTCCCGCGTCACTGACTGCTGGCGTACGTGTCCAAGATCGGTCTTCTCAAAAGTTGGTTAAGTGCGACAGACGTCAATCACACATTTGCTTCCGTTTGATTGGTTATGATACAAAACATTTAGAATACTTTTAATTTCTTGTATGCGCAGATAAACTGATCTCGGGCACGCCCTCGATCAGTTTATCAGCACATACACGAAAGTAAAAGCACTCTAAATATTACATGTATCCTACGAAAGCTGTACTTATTTACTTGTGGTATATACAGAGACGTTCCAAAAGTATTCGGTCACTGTGATTTTTTACTATATATTTCATGTAAAACCACATTTAAAAAAAAACATTATTCCAAAGTCAACTCTTGTTCGACTTTGATGATTTTTTTACCAACAAAAACAGAATTAAATGTAGTTTTACACTGTCATTTTAGCATAAATTTATAATCTATAATTTTTATGCACGATTTAAGCACAAAACTATATATTTAACGTCAAAAATACAATAAAGGTAATAACAAAATTACCGAACTCCGAACAATCTTACAAAGGGAAAGTCAAAACTCATAATTATATAAACAGACAAAATCAGTCAACAACCGGAAAACTGTGAAAACCGTAATGACCCTGACTTGGTACAGGCATTTCTAAAGAAATGGTGGGTTGAATCAGATTTTAAGGCGCCAAACCTCCCGCTCTCATTACGGTTCAAAGGTTCCGGCTGTCACTGTAACAGTATTTAAATACAGGAACAAAATAGGTAAAATAGTAGTCAAAGCAGTACCATATTCGGTGACGTAAATGTCAAAAATACTTTTACGTCACACATTGACAAAAAAAATTCTTGACATTTTTGACTTCTTTATCTTTATACATTTTCACTATATGAAAATGCATCGCTTATAATTTTTTCTGCAGAGACGGAATATATTTCGACAAGATATTGGTATCGGAATATAAACTTTTTAAGAGATCGAATAAGGCGAATCTTTTTATAGCCCTGGTCCAGTAGCCTGTTTCTCAGATGAAGATGACGTTTCAGGAAATCAGAATAATTGCTACTGGCCCTTGCATAGCGAATCAATTGCGAGATGTAAACACCATATGCAGGAGAAGCTGGTATATTGCTGCACATGTTTGGAAAATTTATGATTTTAAAATTGAAGTCGTCCCGCTTATCATAAATTTTAGTACTGAGTTGACCACTGTCGTCAAATTCGAGGTATAAGTCCAAAAATGATGCGGACGAAGCTGTATCGGTGGTCTCTTTAACTTCCAGCTCTGGAGGGTATATCAATGGAAGAAATTCTGCAAATCTAGAATTATTGATAGATAAAACGTCATCAATATACCTGTATGTGAAATTAAAGGCTCTAGCCTCATGAATCTTCTTATCTTTTACAAGCTTTTGAAGAAACTCCGACTCATATGAGTATAAAAATAAATCGGCTAGAAGAGGGGCACAATTCGTACCCATTGGTATGCCGACGACCTGCTGAAACAGTGTCCCTCCAAAGGAGACAAATATGTTATCGATGAGGAACTCCAGCATACTGATCACTTGTTCCTCGGAGTAGCATGTTTTACCTTTATGAATTTTGTTTGAAAAATATGTGGAATTGTAGCCTAACACAACAAATTTTGAGCCATAGTTTCTATGACTAAAAGCTTTATGAATTGTTTCTTTTAAGCGGGTTTTTAATTTGTCATGCGGTAGGGTGGTACATAGAGTTGAAAAATCAAAAGTTTTGATGGAGGATACCTGAGAGAAAGATCTTGATTTCAGGTTATCCAAAAGATCTTTAGAGTTTTTCAAAATCCACATGTGATTTATGCCACTACGCGAGTAAACAGTTTCACAATATTTCTGTTGTCCCTCTTTTACTGCAGACAGAATCTTTGTCAGGTGAATAGACAATTCTTTCGTCGAACAAGTTGATGATCCCGCTATGTACCTTTCTTTGTATGGTGTCTTATGGAGTTTAGGTATCCAATATAAATAGGGTAAATCCTCAGACTCTTTACCAGAGGGAATGTTTAAAGAGGTCATGAATGATCTGTGGTTAGCTAGGATTTCATCTTTGTCGAACGAAGTTGGTTTGTATGTGGTATTACTAGAGGTGTTGCTATTTATGCCTAATTCCTTGATTAGGCATTCGAAGTAATATGATTTACATACAAACACGATATTGTTGGAAGCCTTGTCCGCAGGAACAATGCTAGTACATTTGTAGACAAATAATTCAAGTTTGTGTTTAAATCATGAACATTTAAAATCTGTGCTCCCAAAAATATCACAGAAAACTACGTACGTTCTCGCTTCTGTTGGTAAAAATTTCATCAAAATCGAACAAGAATTGACTTTGGAATAATGTTTTCAAAATTTGTGGTTTTATAATGAAATATATAGTAAAAAAATTCAGTAACAGAATATTTTTGGCACGTTTCTGTAGGTTGGTGTTATCGCTAAGCAAATTTGCATGAAATGCATATGCACTTTTTTTATATGTAGGATTTCATTCAAAAGAAGCAAAATAGTCAAAAAATTATTTTTATACGGTCCAGATTCGGTTCCCAAAAACCCTAAATTATGCCTTCTTTGTTATTTCATAACATATAATTATATATGCATTTATCTGGGGGAAACTTTTCAGCTCTAGATGTCAACATGTACATTTGCATATATTAAATTATAATAATTTAATTTAATCATATAACGCACTGTGCCACATATTGACTGATTTAATGCAAAATCTTTTAAAATCCACACTTTCTGCGATTGTCCAGCCATTTTGTTTTGAAGTTTGAAGTCACGTGTTGGATACTTGCCAATCTTGCAAAGTCTAGATTGGCGGCAAGTTTGGTGACATACATTTAATTTTCGAGAGGACAAATGGTAGACATTGGTATCCAAAATTTACACACTAGTTCTATTGTTATCGATAGGTATTCAAATTTTGAAAATACCTATTTGTCAAAAGAATTCGCACGTGTCTTAGGCTCAGGACAAATAGTGACGTCACTTGAACACCTGACACAGTGCCGAGGTGTTCAAGTGACGACTATTTACACAGGAATCGTACTTACTGAGGTTAAAGTACAGTCATCGTGCAAGTTGCAGACTTGTAATATTAAATTAAAATAAACAATATCACGAGTGTAAGTCGAGTAAGTTACCAACTTCGATCTCGACAGAGCTTATGTTGTATGTTGTTTTAACCATGCCGACTCTAAATAAAGCTTATTTATTTATTTATTTATTATCTCGGTTCAAGCTAGATAAACACCCTCGCCCGTGCTTTGATAGATACGCTAACGTAACCCTCATTCCGCTTGTGCTCCAGTGCTGGGAGCAAAAGCGGACTGAGGGTTACGTTATCGTATCTAGTGCTTTGAGCACCTCGACCGCTACGGGCGGTCTCGGCGCACACTTTGCACGGGCTCAGGTGTTCATCTAACTTGAACACCTCGATCTCAGTCGGTAACTATTACATACTATTTGCTTTTTTACCAATGGTAATTTATTTTACCATCGGTTATCGGTGACAACTGGGAGAACCTTGAACACAGTTAATGTCAGGAACGAGAACTCTGGATAGAGAATGAGCTAGTGTATGTGTTATTTTAGCATGTGCTAAAATTTCCCGCCAAAATGGTTTCTATTTCCGATGAAAGGTTGGTACTACCAGGCTACGGAAACGATGATCTCCCTTGGCTATATACTCAGCCATTACAACCAATAGGGGGGTGCTAATGTGTGTATCGTGTTAGGTAAATGAGTTTGCCAGACATTTATTTATGGATATATTGTGACAAAATATGGATGTAATTGTTTGAAATATATATTTCCCAATGAGGTTTGTATTATTTTACATTCAACCTACGTCTTCATGTAAAATTTTGGATGTGAAGTAAAATACAATAAAAATTTGGGCCAAATGTTACCAGCGAGCTGCTGGTAAGATCAGGATCAGAATCAGAAAGAGTTTTAGTTTGACAAATTTTTCTGAATAGCTTTTTGTTCTTTTGTAAGGTAGATTTACCTTAATAATTATATATAAAAACAGAAAATATAGGTTATATATTTTGATGAAATAAATTAATTAAAAGAAACACGTGTTTTCTTAGAGTATGGTAAATCCGAGGATGATATGCAAAGCAGATGTTTGTTTACAAACAATAATTATATATATAAGTGTATTTTGTAAACAACTAATGGTACGTAGATACATTGTATCTAACATAGTTAACACTTAATCCAAAATTTATTTAGCATACATATGCATTTTGATTATTTTATTTTATGAATATAAATTGTTATTAAAAACAGAGGATCTATTTAGATCATAGATGGGCTTCACACTGCTACAGGAGTACAGACAGTATTGTAAAATATTTATTTCATATTTTTTTTAAATATAAACTTATAGACAAACTGTGATAATCACTTGGTTCAATTTTTTTTTACAAAAAGTTTTTCAGTAGTAATTTTATAATACTATACAGTACTATGATTATCTCCCTTTATTTATATTCCTTAAAAAGCATTTTCCCCAATAATTATTGTTAATTCAACTTTTTGCATTATATTGTTATATTTTGAAATTGTTATCAATATTAAACAATAAACAAAATGTATATTCATATTTATATGAATATTATAGTTGCAATTATTTAAATTAAATATACCTACATTGAAGAACTTTAGATTTATTTATATAATCAACGCCCACTTTATTGTAAATAAATTGCCGAATTTCCTTCGATATTTTCCGTATATTACAATTATACTTCGGCATTTTCTGATTTATTTCCGTCGATTCTAAATTTGCATAGACACTTCAAATACGTCAAAAAATTGTCCAATGAAAAGTTTCTCGATATACGAGAACTAGACGAGAATTTCATTACTTATTATAAAATCCCGAGATACATCGAATGGTAAAATCGGCCATTTTGTAGCATCATTATTTGCTGATTCCATCCCCTTTCCCTATGACATCCCCTGATACTACTAATAGTCCAAATGTTAAAAGTACATTACCAGTAAACGATTCGAACCATACGTGGTCTAAATGAAAGGTGATCTATTATTGACATGTTCACAGGATGCAGACAAAGACTAAACACCAGCGTAGATTACGACACTGTGACGAAATTAGTTCTTCTTCCAAATAATACATCCTTCAATTTGAACTTGAAGATTATCGCACTGCACTTGTAGTTAATAATAGTAATACGTATTTAAAATGTGTATGCAAAGTCAAAAGTTAATTAAGGCTATATTCTTTAGGTATTAATTTACGCACTTTACCTTAGAATTACCTTCCACTCTTTCACGAATCCCCTTTTTGTGTATATTATTGTTTTAATTGTTTAATATACACAGTTGGCATGTAAATAATTTTCAACCGTAGATCATTTTTAGCTCGCCTTGCCAAAGGCAATGTGAGCTTTTGCCATCACTTGGCGTCTGTCGTCCGTTAACTTTTCACATTTCAATCTTCTCCTCTGAAACCCCTCAGCCATATCAATGAACTAGTTCTAATAATAAAACCCTAAATGCTCGCTTACTCACAAGGGTTTCAACGGGATGCCATTAAACGTAATGGAGCAGCCACAGAGATTTTTGGCATTCGCTTACAGAATTTCTGACGCCTGCATTTATCAATAATAAAACATAACCTTTCCTTTTGTCCACTGTTATAGTAAGTTTTTATCACCTATCAGTATTTTAGAATGTAATTCCCACAAAATAAAAATCCATGTTTACTTTCTCTGGATATTTTGAATTTCGTCATTTCCGTATTTTGTTTATTTGGATGTTGATACCATATATGGCGATTTGAGGCGTGAATGTTTACATCAGCCGTAATAAGCATCGTAGTAAGAAATACCATATTTAGAAAAGCTCTGCCTTCCGTAGTTTCCAGTTATGGCGAACGATCGATAAATTTTAACAGGTTGTTGCTACCTTTGAAAAGCATACATTTCTCAGCCAAATTGATTTAACAAGGACTGGGATCATCAGTAATAGTTATAATGAAATGTTTGAAGCGTAAATAGTGAGTTTTTATGTTTCAACTGCAATTTATTTTTTGCTTCATTGTGATTAATGGGACCGCTTTGTAGCTCCGCCGAGACACAAGTTTGTCACAGGAGCTACATTATTGCAGCTAATATGAACTGAAACTTGGTAGGAAGCATCTATGGAAGGTCCTCTATGAGGATTGCTCATTTTGTCCCGATCCATTTACAAACATGGCCACCACAGGCAATTCTTGTTTCTGATTGGCCTATTTTTAAAAATCTTCTCCTCTGAAAACACTTAGCAAAATGAACCGAAACTTGGTAGGAAGCATCTATGGAAGGTCCTCTATAAAGATTGCTAATATCATCCCGATCCATTAACAAACATGGCCGCCACAGGCAATTCATGTTTATGATTGTATGCTTTCTAAAAAAAATATTTTTTTGTGTGGAAAGGGAGATAACTCTAATTTAAATATAGATACTATGAATTGAATTACAGATAAATATGCCTCTAAAACCCCTCAGCCAAATGAACTGAAACTTGGTAGGAAGCATTTATGGAAGGTCCTCTATAAAGATTGCTCATTCCGTCCCGATCCATTAACAAACATGGCCACCACAGGCAATTCTTGTTTCTGATTGACTGATTTTTAAAATTCTTCTCCTCTGAAACCGCTTGGCCAAATGATCCGAAACTTGGTAGGAAGCATCTATGGGCAGTCCTCTATAAAGAGTACTCATTTCGTTCCAATTCCATTAACAAACATGGCCACCACAGGCGATTCTTGTTTCTGATTGGTCTATTTCTAAAAATCTCCTCTGAAACCGCATGGCCAAATGATCCGAAACTTGGTAGGAAGCATCTATGGAAAGTCCTCTTATAAAGATTGCTCATTTTGTCCCAATCTGTTAACAAACATGGCCACCACAGACAATTCTTTTTTCTGATTGGTCAATTTCTAAAAATCTTCTGCTCTGACACAGCTTGGCCAAATAGACCGAAACTTGGTAGGAAGCATCTATGGAAGGTCCTCTATGGGAATTGCTCATTCCGTTTTGATCCGTTAACAAACATGGCCGTCATAGGCAATTCTTGTTTCTTATTGTTCGATTTCTAAAACAGCTTTTTCTCTGAAACCCCTTGGCCAAATGATATGAAACTTGGTAAGAAGCATCTATGGAATGTCCTCTATAGAGATTGCTCATTTCGTTTTGATCCATTAACAAACATGGCTGCCACAGGCAATTCTTGTTTTAGATTGGTCGCTTTCTAAAAATCTTCTTCTCTGAAACTGCTTTGCCAAAACGAACCAAAATTTGGTGGGAGTACCTATAGGCTATGGAAGGTTCTGTATTAAGTTTCCTCAGAACAGAATGAAAGGTGAGCGACACAGGCTCAGCTCAGTGCTGAGCCTCTAGTTTTGTATCAAGTTGTTGGTTCATTCAATAAGACATTATTACATGTAGCATATGAATTGTTTCTATTTTCGGAAAGAGTTCCTTATGGCACCCCACCCAAAAATAGTATAATACTATTATTACCCGAACACTAACCCTAACCCTTTATGATCAAAATCATTAAATTAATATGCTTCATTAAATCCCATAGATTTGTGGGTGGGGGTGCCATAAGGAACTCTTACCGATAAGTTTACAGATACATACAAAATGTAGCTGTCCTTTACACGCTTTGTGGTTATCATTTGGCTATGTGAAATCGTTTTGATGATGCAGATTTTTGGAATCGTCTGTATCAAATGGTATTGTCCAAAACAGGGTATATAAACACTTGTGGCAGCATGTTTGGTCACTTTTTGTTGCACTGTTGAGCAGCGTGGTTGGTTACTATTCTATACAGTACTAGTATTCGCTCTTGGTTACTGGATTAGCAGCTTTACGCACAGGTTGAATTAACTACATGTATAGTAGCGTGTGTAAAACGCACAGGACTGATGCACAAGTGCTGAAAAACACACGTTGAACTAGTAATAGGTGCTTGCGTCAAAGCGCACAGGCTGAATCAGTAATAGGTGTGTGTGTAAAACACACAGGTTTAACTGCGAATAGGTGCGTGCTTTAAAACGCACAGGTTGAACTAGTAATATGTGTGGGTGTAAAATGCACAGGTTGAACAATCATTAGGTGCATGCATAAAACGCACAGGTCTTATGCACGGATGCTGAAAACACACAGGTTCAACTAATATTAGGTGCGTGCGTAAAACGCATAGGTCTGATGCAAGGGTGCTGAAAGTGCACAACGTTGTCCATAGGTTTAACTGTATATGCTACATTTGTAAATACACGATATACAGGGTGTCACTTGAATCCAGAGAAGTAACTCTGGTATGAACTGGATTACGTCAGTGACGTGCAACCCCCTGCACATTACAGCACATTCAGATAAGCTGTTGCCAGTGTTAGTGTTATTTCTGACTCCGTATAATTTTGTGGTCATCAGAATGAAAAATGTATCAATTTATATTAGTCAGGTCGGATTTTTGAAAAAGTCGTCGTTTAAAGAGTCTAGCTGCATTTTATTAGTATTTAGTCCAACATACCTTTTCACCCTATTTCAGGGTCGCTGAATCCAAAAATCTATGTTGGCCATTTGAAAAATGTCGTTTAACGTCAAAAAATGGCGGACAAAATGACTACCCAAAAAACAACATTTGAGAACAAACCATATTCGGCACTGTTCATTAATGGACCCTGTGAGAGTAGGAATGTTGGAATAAAGCTATATTTTAGGTATCAGCTATTTATTTTTGTCTATATCACATGGTATGACCCCTGTCTAGGGGTGGGGGGTGGCGGTGACAGGGGCAAGTATCTATTGTATCACCAATCTGTAGGATAATAACCCGTTCTAGTGCATTTCCCCATGATTCGGATCCAAAACCCTGTTAGCGAAATGGCAATTGACATGCATTGCTACATAATTCTAATATTTTTTGAAAAGTATAAAGATCAAGATTCCCTAATACTCGAAAAATGATTGATGCTTTCTGTCTATTTGCTTTAGTCGACAGTTTCTAAGCACATGCTATACCATCGATAGTTCAAAATGGATATAAGCTTAAATATTAGAAAACGATCTTTTTCTGGTCAATACGATGTTAACAAGTGTGTTATTTGTCAGGAAAATAAAACAGATGCCCTAGAACATAAAAAGCAAAGGGGAATTCAGATCCTGAAAGAACGTGCCTCTCAAAGACAAAAGATAAGAGACGTACGATAGTATGAAGCTATTGATCGACTAGGAAAGCTTCATATGTCAGACGAAGTCTTTTGCCATAGAAAATGTTATTCTGAGTTCAATCATCAGAAACAAATCAAAACCTTTGAAGCCAGAGTTGAAGGACAAAAGGTAGATGTTGAATCGCCAAAGCAGGAACATGGAGTTACATGTTCGGATTCGATGGCTCCATCGACGTCCAAATACTCGAGTAGAAGATCTGTAAAACCAGTCGATTGGAATCTATGCATTTTTTGTCAGACTTCCAACAAAGATAAATTGTTCAATATTTCAACGTTTTCTGTCAGCAAAAACGAAAAAGGAATGTGAAACAATAGATCTTGCAATGATTTTTTTAGTTCAAGAACTTGGATATGCTGCTTCTAAAAATCAAATACTCCAACTGTCTGATGTTTGGGAAAGATATTGCTCACTAGTAGCACAGACCAACGGAGATATCCCTCAGTCATTTATCTCTCGCAGAACAACATTTAAAGAATACTTACAAAACAGACTCGGTGACGAATATCAATTTTTACGCCCACTTCATCGGTTGATTTTTGAAAGGGAAACCCTGTTGATTCCTTATGCATACTCGCAACATGTTTTGGGAGAACTTCATTACCAAGGAGCAACTCTGTTGGAGGAAGATGAAGGGCTTACTATGCCAAATTATGATCCAAAAGACAATTTCTTCCTACAGCTTGTTCATGTTGCACAAAAGATCAGAGGGGATTTGATAGGAATGGACGGTCATGTAGGTCTCAGTGTTCGCGAAGATGATGCAATCAATTGTATCCCCAACAGTTTATTTACGTTCCTGAATCTCGTGTATGATGGTCAGGATATTTTGAACCAAGACGATAATCCTGAAGATTCAAAGAGTACAAGACAAACCAAAATCCTCAGCGTTTGTCAAGACATAGTGTACGGTGTCAGTGAGGGTAGAAAATGGACACCAAAACATATTGGCCTGTCTTGCACATTACACCAGATGACCAGATCTAAACAGTTGGTAAACCTGTTTCACAGTGCTGGACATACACTGAATTACCATGATGTGCTCAAGATAGATACTGAACTGGCAGAGAAGTCGCTAGAATCACTAGACGTGAATACCAGATGTTTTGTGCCACACAATTTAAAGGATAAAGTGTTCACTCATTTTACGGCTGACAATATTGACATAAATGACTCCACTTTGGATGGAAAAATACTTTTCATGCCACGCAAATGGCGGCTTGGCAACGTGGAATTGGAAATGGTTTGCAATTAGATAAATTGCTGCCTTCTTCTAGTGAAATTCTTCAAATTCCCCCTGAATTAGATATGATTGTACCAACAAATGTTCCAGAAGGTAAATCGGTTCCATTGTTCAATGAAAATGTGGAAATAGAAACATTCAATACAACAGAAGATGACGAAGAAGATGCAAGAGTTGCTGCAGCCACAGACATGGCTTTTCAAATAATCAGAAATGGTAAGGAATGTCCACAAACATGATCGGCTTTCAACCAGGCTTTAAGCAAGTGTGATCCTGATTTAACAACGGTTGGGTGTATGCCATTGATTCAAGCCCCTGTACACGATTTTGATACTCTAAATACAGTCGTTCAGCGATGTATGCACATATCAGAAAAGCTTGGTCAAAAATACACAGTTATTACTGTGGACCAAGCTCTGTATTTCAAACTAATGGATTTGAAGTGGTCTGTACCAAGGTATACGGATTCAGTATTCCCAAGATTGGGAGGTTTACATATTGCCATGAATTTCATGAAGTGCATAGGCGATCACATGAATGGATCGGGTTTACACGAAATTTGTGTAGAATCAGATCTTTTGGGTCCCATTGCAGCTGAGCAAGTGCTATTTGGAAAACACTATAACAGGGGAATGCGAGCACACAAAATTACTTCCCAGGCTCTCTGGAGATTGTTTCTTCCGCCATTGTTAGAATTCTTGAAAGATAGTGACAGAGAAATATAAGACGAAATTATTGCTATAAAAACAGATCACGTTTCGATAGAATTGGCATTAGAAATGCTGCAGACTGATGCAGTACGACAGAAGATACAATGTAGCAGAATTCAAAGTTACTAGTAATAGGGACCCAAGTTTAGTTTTCTGTATGAGTTATCTAGATATGGTCTCTACATTGTTGATGTTCACTTGCGCAGAGAGAGACGGTATTTAGGACTTGTACTTACATTGTGTATATGCTTTTCGATGTATGCTTCCGTGGTTTTTCAGATACGACCATATTAACTACGCACGATGGGGAGCAGTCTATCTTGCAGATGCAACTCAGCTACCTGCTGAAATCCTGCAGGAATTTCGAGCAGGAAACTTTGTTGTAAAACAGTCGAATAGCAAGTATAATCAGGTTGATCCGAACCAAAGTCAGGAATGGCTCAATGCAACTGGAAAAAAAGGGGTGAAATTGTCGGGATAACAAGAACTCCTGCAGGACTGAGTAGGTGGTCTCTCTCGTACAACCTGAGGTCGCATATCAGTTAATTGACTAAATCTATGTTTCATGTACCGGTAAACCCAGAAGATTTAATGAATCACAAAGAAGCCACAAAGAGCAGACAAAAACTTGATTCGAAATCAGAGGATTCACTTTTCAGGGTCCTGACGAATTTTGGAATGTTTAATTTTACAAATGAGTCGGAGCATTTATTAAACATAGCCACCAAGGATAAAGCCACAGATGTGATTAAAGAATCTCTCCTGAACGCTAGAAAGATTGGACAGAAGCAGCTAGAAGATTTTGTTAAAGATCGGCTTGTGTTAAAGGATGAGGAGCAATCACCTAAAATCCCACTTCGGACTCAGCAAAAACAATCCACTAACAATAGCATCCTTGTATAAAATTCACACAAGTTCAAACCCATCTGAAAAGGGGAAGATTGTTAAGGCTGACAGGAATACATTACATAGAATAGTAACCGCCTTTAAAGCCGGAAGAGAGGTCAACATGTCAGAAATACTTAAGCATGAACTTATGCCAGTTCCGATAGCTATTGCGGAGACAAACGGGTCTCTTAGATCAGGGAATAAATCGTTGCTATTAGACATCTTGTTGAAAAACGTAGATACTAATGGTGTAATAGACTTTAATGATAGATCTGCATTGATTATAGATGGCCAATTTCTTGTTCAGAGTTTGAAACACCAGGGTTTGAGGAGATTTGGTGAATATGCAGACATGTATGTGGGAGTCATGCTAAGAAAAGGTGTTAGATTTAGACGAATTGATGTTGTTTTTGATCGATATCGTACAATCTATAAAATCAGGAACACGAAAAAAAAAATCAAAATCCGTACAGCCAATTAGAAGAGTAATTGAAAACCGCAACGTCCCTTGGCCTTCTTTTTGGCAACAGAACTCATCCGGCAAGCTCCTGAAGGCAAAGTTGTGATCACTGGAGGGGGGTTTATTTCCAAAGACCAGGCAGACAGCAATGACAAAAGCCTGAATTTAGATAACTTGAAGGCAACACATGAAGAGGCAGACACGCGCATGATTCTCCACATGCTTCATTGTAAAAATGTATCTAACTGCCGAACTATCGCTGTATCTGCAACCGATACCAATGTCTTTTTGCTTTTATAATTACTGCATCATTCTTACGGAATGGATATCAAGATATGGATGATGGCAGAAACGTCTAAAAGCCCAAAGATTATACCAATACACTCTGTTTTAGAGACGAATTTGCCTACAAGACGTATGGCCCAAAATTTATTGGCTTTTCACTCAATTACCGGCTGTGATACTACGTCCTTCTTCTATGGCATTTCGAAGAAAAAGGCGCATAAGATTTATGAGCAAGATGCCAATCTTCTTGAAGGAATTGGAGAAGCAGAACTAACTGACGAGAAGATCAAATTAGCCGAGGCTTTCATATGCAAACTTTACAATCAAGTGACTGATACATCTGATGTTTGAAAAATCGAAGAGTCCAGAAAGTCTTCCCCCTACTAGTGATGCGTTGAAATTGCACATTGAGAGAGCTCACTTTCAAGCAAGTGTGTGGAAACAAGCGAATGTTGTCAAGCCAGTTTTGCCTTCTCCTATAACTATGGGTTGGAGCTTGGATGGTGATCGTTTAATACCACTTCTTATGACACTTGATCCGATCCCACAAGCATGTCTTGAAATGATATCGTGTCAGTGATCCACTGGTTGTATAACGTTACGATGTAGCTGTAAAAAGGCCAAATTGCCATGCACAGACCTCTATAAATGTCATCAGGGTAAACATGAGCAATGTGTTAATTCTAGGATTTAGTTACAGCCGAAAACGCACGAAATAGTGATTTACGCATGCGCAAAGAAGGTTTATATATATTAAAGTTACAATTCTGTTGTATTTAAACTTATTCATGATATACCAGTAGATTTATACCGATTTCAATGTATAAAAGAAAATTTGAACCATTCTGAATTATTATCGATCGAAAATATTCGTGATTTTAGGGGTGCCATCTTAATTTGCAATTTTCGACCCCTAAATGACCTTTCACGAATGGCCAACATATTTTTTTGAATTTCTCATACCCAAATTAGGATAAAAAACTATGTTGGACCAAATACTAATAAAATGCCGCTAGACTTCACCTTTTCAGCAAATTGGACCTGACTATATTGGTTAGAGTGAAAGATTTCGGTGCAACCTACTGAACGAAGACAGTCGTGTGTATGACCGCTTTTTGCAACAGTTTTCACTCTATTTGAAGTACTCTGATTATTTATGTTTTACTACTTAACTTTTATTCAATATAAATAAGATTAATATTTGTTACAGTTTTTCTAATTTCGTTGAGATTTGACTTCAGAAGAAATTTGTCTAGAGTGGAGATACAGAGCAAAACAAAATTTCAGAAGTTAAATCTCAATGAGATTAATTTTTCCATAATGTAAATGAGAAGGTGAATAACTTCTTCATATTGAACTACATGTAGTAGAGGTTCTGGTCCGGATCATCTTGGGAAATCCAGGCCTGGATACATAGTTCTCATGCAATCCTTCCTTTGATCATTTAGATGTAGAGATAAACTTGCTTCCCAGTGATTTAGTCCTAAAAATTTATCCAATATCTGCCTTGATAAACATTGCAAATGGAAGTATTAATTTGAGGGTGGAAATGCCCTTCACATCTTGAGCCTTATTGCCATCATTTGGCATCTGTCGTCATCTTTGTCATATGTAAACGTTTACATTTTAATCTTCTTCTTTGAAACCACTGGGCCAATTAGAACCAAACTTGGTAGGAATGTTCATTGGATAGTCCCCTATAATGTACACAAAAGAAACAAGAGGCCCAAGGCCAAAATTAAAAATAAGTTTGTTGCCCGTTACTCGACCGACCCTGTCAAAATCGGCTGACTGAAAAAATTTTGTTGGAAATTTGTCGTCACTTTTTTTATCCTCTCGCCAACGAAGTTGCGAAGGGATATAGTAACGCTACCTTCCGTCCTTCCGTAACATCCTTAATTGGATTTTGACCAAACTTGGTACATACTTAGTCCTTAAGGGAATCTGGAACCATATTGATTTTCAAGGTCAAAGGTCAAGGTCACCAGGTCAAATTTTTACCACATAACATCCTTGTGAACACTCTAGAATCAACATCCGTCAATGGATTTTGACCAAACTTGGTACAGTTAGTCCTTAGTAGAATCTGGAACCCTATTGATATACTTAGTCCTTAGGAGAATCTGGAATCCTATTGATTTTCAAGGTCAAAGGTCAAGGTCACTGGGTCAAATTTTTACCACGCAACATCCTTGTGAACACTCTAGAATCAACATCCTTCAATGACCAAGCTTGGTACATACTTAGTCCTAAGAGAATCTGGAACCCTATTGATTTTCAAGGTCAAAGGTCAAGGTCACCGGGTCAAATTTTTAGGCGAGGGGATACGCTACGCTTTGCATTGCCCTTGGTTTTTTTCTCGTTTCGCTGAAAATTCCGTATTTTAAATTCGTTTCGCCAAAAGATCGATATTTTCGCATTACCGAACACATCTTTGTTGTCAAAAAAAAAGAAGCCTACCTACGTACCCACTTCCAAAATTGTGGGTCGGGTAAGGAGAAACAGAAATATTTTTAATTCTGGCCCAAAGGTGTCAAAAAGGATGAGTCAATATATAGGTATAAATCATTTATTGTTTATTTGTTTTGCTGAGGATTTTTTAATGCATTCCTTAAGAAAATCCATTTCAGAAACATGCATAATGTTATTATGTAACTATTACTGTTTTTGACATAAAAAAAAAGGGGGGGGGGAGTTAAAAATTTGAACTTTTAAAATTTTCATCCAATTTGAATGCAGTTTTTGGCAAATAGTACATCTTTATGAGTTATTGATGAGCCATAAAAATATTTTGCTATTTTATTTAGAAAAGGGGTCTATAAAAGGGGGCCGAAATTTGGCATATTTGAAAGGTATGTAGAATTTGTATTTCATCCAATTTTGATGTATTTTTGTTGTTGAATGGATTGTGTTGAGAGCTTTAGGTAGTATGTTGATGTATTTCCTCTATCTTTTACGGTTTGGGAGATAAATTTTGAGCAAACGTGGCAGGAAAAACAGAAAAATAGAAAAACATTTACAGAGCTCCAGATAAGCTGCGTATTTGCGTTTTTTACGCTATGAAAACGAGTAAAAACGCATGTATTATCAGATCAGAGTGTACTTTTACGCATACATATTGCTGTGAAAGCAAACTTTCCAAATTCGGAGCGTACTTGTACGCTGTTGACGATAATACATCGTGTACATAAACAATACATTTTTAACTTTGAGAAATTCCCCGTAATTACTTCTCTTTATACTTTTCGAAAGAGAAAGTGTATACATCCGCGGGATACCGAATGTTTGCCTTTCTAAGCATCGATGTCAAAAGAGATCTGATTGGATGTTGAGGATGAATCATCCAATCGCGGTCAGTATTACAAATAAATGCGGTTTAGTTAAGAACTAAAACGAAAGTGAATTTGGGAACACGTTGTTCGTTGAAAATGAGCAAGAACATGAATAAGCGCGCTACGGAAAATTATATACTTTTTTAAAAGTTCCTGACAGTTTCATCTGTGTCTAGTGACAGTATAGTTATAATTAAAGGAATCATTGATGACATTATCAACACGGCTGTGAAAACTGCCGAAGTCGATGAGCAAAAAACAAAATATTTACAACATTTTATTAATAAACATGACACAATCGTGTCAAATTAAACAGAGATATACATTTCACTTGCATCCTGTGTTTATTGAATAGCACTTGTGTCCAACATAGTTTTAAAAGTGTACATGTAAGCAATCTTTTCTGAAGTAGAGAGTACAACAGTGCAAAGGAAATATGCAAATACGCATCATTTTCAAAAGTAGGGGGCAATTACCCTTTGGACTTGAAAATTATCTGGAGCTCTGCATTTACCACATGGGATTGAAGCCATTCACATTGGTCATGGTAGTTATCTGTATCCCTGTTCTTTAATGTAGTAACGACTTAAAAAAAGAGTACGATATACTATGTTTACATTTATGGTATTAAAAAGTGATGTTCCTTTTCTTAATTAGTGTCTTATGTGTAATATTGGATAGTCTCTCATGTTCATTTACATCCATATTCTTTCTTACTAACTGTTCTATAAGTTATTTTACTTTTGACATTTCAGAGCTTTCATTGACTCAGAATTTAAACTAAAGGAAAAATAGAAGTGTTTTTAAAATGAAGAAATCTGCAGTGAAGCCCAAAGAATACAAGTATAGTGTGTTGAAGTCACTTCAAGCCAATACAATAGTAGATGTTTATGGTGTGGTGAAATTTTTAAAGCAGCCATTCAAGACCAGAGGAAAAGGTTAAAATATTGTTTTAGAATTGGTTTTATTTGAAAATTAATTGCTTTTATCATGTTAAGACTAGGTAGGATATGTATTAACAACCTTAAAAAGAATTAAGAAAGCTAAAATTTATAAATAATGACAATTGAATTATTTGTTTTTTTCAGATCATTGCATGGTAGTTACTTTGGTGGACTCTTCATGTGGTGAAAATGAGAAACTCAAGTGTCTGTTATTTAACAGTGATCCTGCCAAGTTACCAGAGTTGAAGATTGGTGATATTGCTAGATTTCATAGGCTTAGGGTAAAGCAGAAGAAGAAATATTAAACAATTACTATGTTCTATACCTACACTGTACACTCATGAGAGTGTAAAGATACGGAGACTTAATGCTTTCCAACTTATTAATTGGAGTTCGTTCCCAAGTGGGGTCAAATAAGGACTATACAATTGGTGTTTGTTGCTTCTCTGCTTAGCACAAACCTGTTAAGAGTAACATCAAAGACTGGTTAGCATGGAGTCAGTGTAGCATGTCCAACTGGTGCACTATAAAGCTCCTAATCTGTGACTTGCTGTAGTATAAAACAAATGTCATCATCATCTTTGTTTTCACCATTATACAGAGCGATTCGGGTGAAGAAGTCGCCTTGTGAAGGTTGACTTCGTTTTCTCGTTGGTCAAAAGCGAAGTTCAAGTTGCCTTGTAATTTTGAATAGTCGCCCTATGTCGCTGCCCGCGTATTTTCTCCACTTGTCATTTATGAAAATGTCGATATCGTGCACGTGTTTATTGAAATCTATCGTATCCGTTAAGTATTTTGAAAGTGATTTTCTTGGAAAGTAATCCATTACGGTTTATAGAAACTTTAATTTCTTTCATTAGAGGTTTTGTTTATTGTTTATATATGCCCGGCTTAAAATAAAACTATTTGTATTTGTTTTTCGTAAACAAACAACAATGGCACCATTTTGGTAAGAGGACGCAATGCAGTACTGTGCTACGGGAAATGTTGATCGAACTTTTTGTCCAAAGCTACTTTCCACAAAGCAAACTTTTGATTCATATTTTCTCATTTCTGTGACATAAAATCATAGTTCTCATATCAAATATGTTCATATATGCGAAGGTTGCAATTCAAAATTCGTTGAAATGCACGTAGACGCTTCAGATATTTATCCATCTGCATTGGTATTTTATAATCGACACCGGGTTAATATTACGATCTATCGAACTGTTTATTTACATACAGACATCTGTAAGCGTTAACACATATCCAATTAAAAAATAAACTTTGAACTACTGGTACAGTAGCTTTGCTCCATTGTTACAATCTGATTTGAGGTCTGGCAAATAATAATTACAGCCTTTACTTTCTTCAGTTTTTGACTGACAGTGGCAATTTACGTTTGTGCTATTTTTTCATTCCCTACTGTACTGTACTCCTATATATAGTTGGACCATTGAGCAAATTGACAGAGACATCGTTCTTCTGCTGAAAATCGGACAAATATGAGATATTACAATTTGTGTGGTATTAGATCACAACACAGTAATATTTCAAAAGGAAAAGGGGGGTGGCGGTACATATAAAAATCACTGGTATGCAAGACTGCAATAGTCAAGGTAGACAGAAATAAAAATGTGACATTGAATAGATGTCCTTAAGGTAGTTATGAAAAAAAAACCGAAAGAAATCAGTTCAGACAGCTTTTTAATTATTTACTAAATTTCGGCAGGATAACGTCTGAGGGGTCGCGAAACAGTGTTTCGATTAATCGCAATTAACTTCTCCCCACTTCTCCCTGTGAGCTCTCTGAAAGAGAAGTCACTTCTCCCTCTAATTTGAAAGTAGTGGGAGACCTGTTATATAGCTGAAAAGTTGCTCATTTGGCCTTAAGCAACAATCACTCACTCAAATTTACTTGATTTAATCCAAGTAATCATTGATAGTGAACTATTGGTTGGCTTAATGGATAGTATGCTAGAGTATGATAGCTAGTCAGTTTGAGCCAAGATCAGGTCAAGCCAAATATAATACATTGGTATTGAATGTTTCTTCTCTAAGCATGTATAATGTGTCCATGTGGAGCAGTACCTAAATCTGTATCTTTGTGTAAAACAGACCTCATCATCATATCATCAAAAAGTCACTTGTTCTTGCCATGATATAACTGAAAAATTGCTTGCTTGGTATTAAACAACAATCACTCAATAATCCATTTACTACAAATTTATATTGTAATCATTGGTAGGTTATGATCGACTATTTTTTTGTTGTAGATAACACTGTATCAGAATGAATTTCAAGGACAAAATGGACCAGGTTTTTCCTGTGTTGTGTTTTCTAATAAGAAAGATGCTCCATTGGACCCTATGTTCTCTATTTCATCAAATTATACATTTACAGATACAGACAAGAAAATAGTAAGACCCTATTAAATTGAATAACACTAAAATACTTATTGTATATAGTTACATTTGTATAATAATTCAAAGGTTTTAATTTTGCAATTCTATATACAGTCAAACTTGTCTATAGCGACCATTGAAGGGAGTTCTGAAAAAAGGTCGCATAAGATAGGGAGTCTTTGAATACAGGTTATGATATTTGCTCCCAATATCTCGAGAGGAAAAACCTAGTTCGGGTATATAATCCGCATCAACTTGTAACCCGTTCGTGTGGAGGACAAATGCATGAATAGAGCTTAAATTCTGGCAAGAAAAAGGTATAATGAAATAAAAAATATGTTCAATTAACGTTAAATATTTCCGTCCTTTGTGGGTGAAATTAAAAAAAAGAATATTAAATGATCAAGTTTTTTACTTTCTTTCAACAGCTATTGTTATCGTAATTGAATTAATCATTATGATTAGAAGAATGAGATTTCCTGACAAAACGTTTTCAAACTTCAATCACTCACCGAAAGCTATAAATAGCCTAATCACACAATCAGCATGTGTTTACCTTGATCTGTTACTGCACGTTACAGAGTTCGCGAAATTGCATATGGGTTTGGTGGTCCTAGTGAAAAAAATGTCAGTCCTCATTAATTTTCTATCGCAAAATACCAATCTTGTGTCAGTCCTTAGCAAAATCTTCCCAAATTTTGCTGGTCATGTCTGACAGGACTGACACATTTCGCGCTCTGACGTTAAGCAAATGTTGACAGAAATATATGCTGGGAACCAGTGCTTCATACAATAATTTTCAAAATCACAATTATTTATTTATAAAACTGAAAGATTAAAACGGTATTTTCTATAATAAGCAATTTTAAATATTTAATTATAAATAAGAAATAAATCTAAATAAACCAAAACAACAATAATAAATCATCACGTGAACAACTTACCTTTTAAACAAAATGGCGGTCTTACACAATAACGCTAATCGTGACTTCATTTAATATGAAAAATCTATTATTATGAACTAGTAACAGGTATGGACTTTGGCAATGAGATGTCAGTAGATCATGCAAATATCAGCTAGAAGGATATTGGCAACAATCGCTGCATCAGCTGGGCAAAACGGACATTTTTCCAAAGTCGGGACTGTGTTTGTTTATTTATTATCTAACTTCCGGTTTGATAATAATCCTCTAATAGTCGTTATATGAAGGATTTTTACCCAAAGAACACGGTCGTTAGACAGTGGGTCGTTATATAAAGGTCGAATGCACGGGAAAACGCAGGGGAGAAATAAATAAGGTCGGCTAACAAAGGAACTCGTTATATAGAGGGGGTTGCTAAGACCAGTTTGACTGTAGCTAAATATGTATTATTCAGTAATTTAACATACTGTTTATTACAGATTTTTCTGTGAAATTTGTGATTTTGCTAAATGTACGAAGTAGACCTACATTGAATTTTGATAAATCATTTCAAATCTATCCCAAATCAAACCATGGATGGTTGGTGGTACGCTGTCAAAAATATATCTGTGGCATGAGTGCCAGAGTAGTTACAGTCATATAACTGACCGACTGTTGTGAATTCATGCCCTGATACCTACCTCAAGTGTTTAGGTTTTGAGACCCCCTTCCTATGGCCAGGGGTTTTATCAGTTAGTTTGTTATAGCATCCAATATTCCCTCTCCAAAGTCTAGTAGTTTTGATAAAGAAAAATTGATAAAACCCAATAACCTGAAAATTTATACAGGTTGTAAATATTGAATGGATCTGTTAACCAAGTGAATGGAGCATAAAGTTATGATTACTTAATTAAATAAAATACTGTTATGCTATACAGTCAACAATATCTTTCTAAATGTAGACCCTGAAGTAAATATAACATTGTTTTACAAATACTACCAATATAATTTTTTTCCCTCTTTGTGTAGTAGAAGGTAAGACTGATTATCATTACAAAGTTGACGAAACTTCAAAATTTCTGTCAATTGTAGGACTGGCAGAACGAAAATTTCTGTCAGTGTCACATAAAATTTGCCAGTCCCATCTTTTTGGTAAATATTTCCACAGGCGCATGGGGCATGGATTTCGTTTCCTCCTCCCCCCTTTTCTCTACTACCCCCCTTTTTCAAAATTTTCATATAAATCATTCCTTTTTCAAAATTGTCATAATCATTCGTTTTTTCTTCATTTGACAATATCAGTAGACGTCATACATCATGAATAATACATGTATTCTGTGTCCACATTTTTTCGACTGATACAGTATAAGAGAGAAGGTATGCAACTCTATTTTCATATTTCGCGCCATATCGCTCACCTTGGTTGGGAAACCCCAGTGTTTTTTACACTTTTTACCTTGTCTACATATGCCACTGTCGTATCAAACTGTTTCTAAGACACTTACCTAATTGCCCATGTTCGAATTTCAGTCTGTACGTCGATCTTTTCCAAGAAATCTCGCCGAGAATAGCGAGGCAGCTTCGTTTCTAGATCAAACTACATCATTTGAGACGGAAGTGCAAGAACGGGAACCCTGGGATTTTTACGAATGGATTACCTGCAATGAAAAACCCAGATGCGCTCCGAATATTTTTCCCATAATGTTTTGGCGGGAAATATAAACCGCTGAAAAAACATAACAGCAGACGGATTATTTCGTAAAAATGGCACAACGACCATCTGAATATGGAAACATTGAAATAATTTGATGGTAGATAACTGTTCAAAAAGAAATTCAAACTGAGAAATAGATGATTGAATGGTTTTAACTGAAGTCAAAATTTCAATGAAAAAGAAATATTCAGCTTGCCTCTACTTCAAATTATTAAAATCATACCCAAACAAATACATATACAACTAAAAAAAAAAAAAAAAAAATAAATAAAAAAAAAAAAAACAAAGGAAGAAGAAGCAGAGAACAGCTATTGAATGGGACTATGGCATTTTACCCTCTTACTCAATAAAAGGGCTCCCAACTGATACAAATGTGTAAGGGAGCCGAAGGGACCATTTAACTAAGGGGGCTATTTCTTTTTCAGGGGTAAAAAATAAATAACTTGTTTAACTATTTGAACGTGAAATAATAATTCGTGAACTTTTTTCGCGCATTTAACATCATCGCGAAGAAAGTGAAAATTAAATACCCACCAAAATAACCACTTATACGGTAAAATAGGATTTTTTTTTTCAACACTGATTTCTGTCACTGCTGAAAAGTGGAGTTACACAAGTTATTTATTTTTTACCCCTGTAAGACAGATTATTGTTTTATAAAATCAGTGACATGAAATGAAAAAGAAATAGCCCCCTTAGTTAAATGGTCTCTCCGGCTCCCTTACACATTTTTGTCAGTTGGGAGCCCTTTTATTGAGGAAGGGGGTAAAATGCCATAGTCCCATTCAATTGCTGTTCTCAGCTTCTTCTTCCTTTGCTTTTTTCTTTTTTTTTTTTTTTCTTTTAGTTGTACAATGCATATGTATTTGTTTGGGTATGATTTTAATAATTTGAAGTAGAGGCAAGCTGAATATTTCTTTTTCATTGAAATTTTGACTTCAGTTAAAACCATTCAATCATCTATTTCTCAGTTTGAATTTCTTTTTGAACAGTTATCTACCATCAAATTATTTCAATGTTTCCATATTCAGATGGTCGTTGTGCCATTTTTACGAAATAATCCGTCTGCTGTTATGTTTTTTCAGCGGTTTATATTTCCCGCCAAGACATTATGGGAAAAATATTCGGAGCGCATCTGGGTTTTTCATTGCAGGTAATCCATTCGTAAAAATCCCAGGGTTCCCGTTCTTGCACTTCCGTCTCAAATGATGTAGTTTGATCTAGAAACGAAGCTGCCTCGCTATTCTCGGCGAGATTTCTTGGAAAAGATCGACGTACAGACTGAAATTCGAACATGGGCAATTAGGTAAGTGTCTTAGAAACAGTTTGATACGACAGTGGCATATGTAGACAAGGTAAAAAGTGTAAAAAACACTGGGGTTTCCCAACCAAGGTGAGCGATATGGCGCGAAATATGAAAATAGAGTTGCATACCTTCTCTCTTATACTGTATCAGTCGAAAAAATGTGGACACAGAATACATGTATTATTCATGATGTATGACGTCTACTGATATTGTCAAATGAAGAAAAAACGAATGATTATGAAAATTTTGAAAAAGGAATGATTTATATGAAAATTTTGAAAAAAGGGGGGTAGTAGAGAAAAGGGGGGAGGAGGAAACGAAATCCATGCCCCATGCGCCTGTGGATATTTCAAGAAATATAGTGTATTGTAATTTTTTATTATCTGTTCTAAAAACCTAAAACAAAACAAAAACATTTTTAATAGCTGAACAAATACTTTTATTATTTATTCTTCCATAGCAAATTTTGAAATGTAAAACCAATACGGTTGTTTCGAATCATGTCAATTCCGACCACGTTCCGTCTTTTTCTTGTCTTGACGTCTGAACAAATCGGCAGGTGACTTCCGGTGTTTACGCTATTGCTGTGTATCATAGTCGTAGATGCAGTAGATTATAAGTAATTAAGTCTCCCAAACAAAGTTTGGGAGACTTATTGTTTTTGCTCCGTTTCTTATTATTAAGTCTCCCAAACAACGTTTGGAGACTTATTGTTTTTGCTCCGTTTCTTATTATTATTTTTATTTTTATTATTATTATTATTATTATTATTATTCTTCTCCTTTCTTTCCGCGGACCATGAACTTGTCCATGGCAGATCTCGGGAACTACTGGACAGAATTTCATGAAACTTGGTGGAGTTATAGATATATGTTTCTAGATGGTCCTAAAGTTTTCAGCTTTGTGGTAAAGGGGGTCAAAGTCATATTTTGAGGGGTTCAAAGGAGGTGGGGGTTACTATAGAATCCTATGGGAAAGTTGAAATTTCGTACATTAATGTTGATAACTTCTAAATGAATAATGATAGAGACATAAAATTTGACATAGTGGTAGGTCACCATTAGAGGAGCAATTTTCGAGATGTCTGCCATTTTCAAAATGGCTGCCAAAACACGGTATAAAAAATGGGCGGTAAAAATTCAACATTGCCCGATATCATCTAAATTTGATATGTGGGTAGATATATAGAATCTAACACCGGGGAGAGTACAAGATAGGGAAATCTCCGACACCCAAGGGTAAGATTTCAATCGTTCTCTTTACGGGGCTTGCTGAGTTAGAGAACGATTGTAATCTTACCCAAGGGTGTCGGAGATTTCCCTTTCTTGTACTTTTTCCGGTGTTTGATTTTATTTCTCACTAAACACCTAATTGTTTTTGTTTACATTCCATCGAGCGTTTTCCCGCAATTTATTTTTCCATTGCTGAAGTAAATATTCGATTTATCCATATGCAACCGTAATTCGGCAGTATTTCAAATGTATTTCATCATAAAGTACAATGTATTTAATAAATATATTATAAATGTTACTACAACAGAGATAAATACCTGTAAACAAATATTTGAATTTGGTCAAAGGGAGGTAATTTCTTTCTTTACGTTAGTTACTAACAAGGGAGAGTACTCTATTATTTACTCAAAGTAAACAAACATTGACTGGAAGAGAGCCTGAAAAAAGAATTAAACACAGTGAAAGATGCACGTTAGCTAGCAGAATATAATACATAAATGAATTTAAAAATACTTATGTAGTAGAATCGTGGTTAATTGTTTACTTTAAAAAGGAAAAGCATGGAGAATTGGGGGGCAGTTGACATAAACTGTACAGCATGCATTTGCCGGTAAAACGCACATGATTTTTTTGTCTTGCACTAGTGCAAGATAAGAAAATCTCACATCGCTAAAAATAGGAACTGGTCTGTCTCAAAAGTCAGAAAATGATGTCCCGCATTGATTCCCAACATTGAAAAATTTCTACCGGTCACCATTTTCAAAATGGCTGCCACAATACCGCAAAAATTCAACATTGTCCAATATCATCAAAATTTGATATGTTGGTAGATAATGATGTCCCGACATTGAAAAATTTCTACCGGTCGCCATTTTCAAAATGGCCACCACAATACCGCACAAATTCATCATTGTACGATTTCAACGCCATTTCATATGTGGGTAGATTATGATGTCCCGAATTGATTCCTGACATCGAAAAATTTCTACTGGTCGCCATTTTCAAAATGGCCACCACAATACCGCAAATATTCAACATTGTCCGATATCATCAAAATTTGATATGTGGGTAGATAATGATGTCCCGAATTGATTCCCGACATTGAAAAATTTCTACTGGTCGCAATTTTCAAAATGGCTGCCACAATACCGCACACATTCAACATTGTCCAATTTCGACGACATTTCATATGTGGGTAGATTATAATGTCCCGAAATGATTCCTGACATCGAAAAATTTCTACCGGTCGCCATTTTCAAAATGGACGCCACAATACCGCACAAATTCAACATTGTTCGATTTCAACGTCCTGAATTGATTCCCGACATTGAACAATTTCTACCGATCGCCATTTTCAAAATAGCCGTCACAATACCGCAAAAATTCAACATTGTTCGATTTCAAAGGTAGCTTTTAATTTATTTTTTAAACTGGTTGCCTGTGGCCGGTTTGGGAGACTTCATAATCGTTAGATTATAATCATATCTTGTTGTAATATGGAGACGCCAAGGAAACTGCTGAATAAATACTGGTGTTCGGTACCCCACTATCTGTCTGATATCAGAAATATATACATAAAGGCTGATCGTTTTCCTTTGATGATGCTGACAGCCGCAAATAAAGAAAGAAAACAAATTTAATTTTAAAGAAGTATTTGTCTCTGCATTGAAGTCTTTGATACAAATAAAATAATTTAATTGATATCTGTCTTTTACAGAAAATGTTAAGATTTTTTTAAGTTGAGGATCGAACGGTAAAACGGCACATATCGATTGGAGTTTTTGTTGTGTATATTGATACCGGAAGCTCAATGCCGATTAGTCCATCGAAATCACGGGATCTGGCAGACGAAAATAACAAAATTTTGACGAAATGGAAATGATTCGAAACAACCGTATTCTGATACTCCGTTTGTTCAAATTCAAAGTCATTATCATCACTGTCCATCTCGTCATTATCTTTATCACTATCAGTAGTGGTTTCTGTCATAACTTCAATAATTCAAATTCACATTTTGTTGCATTGGTACATGCATCCACCTGGTTCTGAGACTGATTATCTCACTTGGCCTGAATATTATTTCTAACTTGATTATTGATTATCTACGTTGTCATTTACAAGTAAATTGTCACTGCATTATATCTATCACATGTTTTGCTCTGTAAAAAAGTTTTCAGACATATCTAGTTTGTCTCGGTCGCCTTTCTCTGTCATACTCTCCCCTTTTGAGCTTCTTGTTTCCTTCCGAAACCTTTTGCCACAAGCGTATTCTGGGAGTTGCCTCTTGCCGAAAATTGAATCGAATTTGATCTTACACACCGGTGCAAAAGAGTAAAGTGAAACACCCGGAAATAAGTTCATAATGATCTGTATGATAACCGGCAAAAAATAATAACATAGCCAAGGGTAAAAATATCGGTGAGATGTGAAATTTGGTGGTCAGGACCAACGATTTTAAGGATCTCTGCATTACCTGGGTATGTTATCTGTTTACAATGTCTAGTGTGTATACACATGACCATATCTTTCAGATTGAAAACTTAAGAAAATGGAGTGGAGAAAGAGAGGAAGTATTTGTTGAAAACAAGGCTGTTTCCCTGGAAAATATTGTTCCACAGATTTATTTTGATTTTGTTTGTCAGGTAAGAAGATATTAAAATTTTTAAAGTGTCTGTGTGTTTAATAATTAATTTTGGATTAATTTGAAAAATGTAAACAATTATTTTGAGTTGATGATTATGGGTTTATAATGCCACTTGTAACAAACCAAAGACTATTAAATTGGTACTTGCCGTTGTACTGGTTATACAAACCATTCAGGTAATATGTACAATACATACCTTGACCAGGGTCTGGGATATTGTTTTGACGAGATGCAAAATGGTGCGATCTGGGGTCATTTTAGGGTTTCATATAACATAGAATCGAGCACAATTTTAATTTCTTTAAATTGTCCAAAATCTGCCCTTCATGTCTTAGAAGATACGAACACCTCCATTGCTTTGTACAGGTGCATCAATCCAAGGGAAGATAGCCAGTCATTCTTCATGGTCGCCCTAACATAAGCAGGGGTTTCAAAGTGGGCCGGTACCTGGTACTTTTACCTGTCTGAGATCGTGTATAGTACCGGCAGAAATTACTAAACCCCCCAGATTAGCGGTGGTCAAAACCACAAGTACGATAGGCTTGTGGAATATTTTTCATAAAAAATTAATCATCAATTGCTGAATTCTGGCATTCAAATCGAACAACTGCGTTCAGCCACGACCAAGGTGACGGGATATTCCCTGTTTTAAAAATAACTTTACCTTAGAATCGTAAATAGCAGTTTGCGCATGCGTTTAATAGATATGTTTTTGCCCCAATATCTTTTCATCCTTGTGTAAAACTCGGACCGGAACAAAGCTGACATCATTTCAAAATAAAAAATGACCGATTACAAATTATGTTCAAACACAAACTAGTGTAATCTTCAGTAATATAAGTATGATCATTATGTATTATGAATATATGACTACACAATATTTTGTGCGATTTTTTTTATCCATTTAAAACCCAGGGTCGAATCATTTTGGGGCGTACTGTCTTGTTGCTTAACTCCGTCCATATTGTTTAACTTCCGGTATAAGAAATTTAAAAACCTATGGTTAATTTATTTACATATTTTGACAGGGCCCTACCATGGTTGTTCACAGAAATGAAAGTGTGCTGGAAAACATTTTTAAAAGGGGTATGAGGAGATAAGGGAAAGAAAATTACTAGAAATCTTGAAAAAGGACTGGACATGGCTCAAATACGAATTACATTGTAATGTCAAAATGCCGGCCCCACTTTTTTTCCAAAATAATTTAACTTTTGTGATTCAAATGTTGATAAATGTCTTCCCGCGAATCGTTTTTGTTCGAACATTTTTTTTTGCACATAAGTCGTGAAAGTAACAAAATATATATTGTTTTTGTTTAATTATATTTGTATTGATCTATTTATTAAAATTATAAATTTTATTAATGATAATTGCAAATTAAATTTATATGTTTCATTAATTATCACACTTATATGTCTTGATGCGTGCCAATGGTCTTTGATGAGTTTAATTACTGGTAATAAAGTAAAAAAAACACACAAGCCAAGGTATTGTGAAAAAGAAAAGGACAAATCAAACAAAAGAATGGCTTGATGTGGCCATGTGGCTTCAAGTAATATTTATTGAATACAGCAAAGTATTCCGAATAGGTACAAAGTCTGTTACACAGAACAGATGTAAAAAGTTTCCCCAAGCAACTTAATATCGTAAAAGAATTTTGAGAAGTTTAAGCTTTGATAACAATGGCTAGGTAAAGCCTAGCTGTGGAACTGTAGCTCTTTATGGTCCTTAAAGTCTGTAAGCTGAAATATTCAATAAAGAAATTGGGGAAAAAATCCATTATGCATGGTCTTGGTGAAATCTGAGAAAGTTAATGGGATTTTTCTTTCAAAACACTTAATGTTTTGCAGTCTCTGAAGTACATTTTTTGGTCCACAAAATGCTAGATTCCAGGAGCTTCCGCCCCCTGGACCCCTTACGGCCCTCAGCCTAATTTTTTAGGTACCTTCTAAAATTTAAGAAGTACCTCCTATTATAAAAAAACTTTGAAACCCTTGCATAAGTTTTCAAACGTCTCAGTACACTAAATGACCTTTCAGCAGTAGCACTTGCTACTGGCATGGTTAACAAAGCACATAGTTTTATTAATATTGTATCTATAGAAGGATAGAGAACTGGATTTACAGAATCAAGTGTGGTACAAAGTGTTGTTGGCAAAAATTATGTTTAGTAATGACCCAGTGGGTTCGCCATCTGACTACTTCTCTCCTGAAATCCTCTAATGACAAATAAATGTCAGCCTGATATGCCTTGTATATTGTAGCAACATGATCATCAGTTAATTTGTCTACAGCACGGGGCAGTAGATGCTGTGCATGGAAGCAGTTTTCCGATTTATATAGACGTGTTTCAAGTTCGTAATCAAATTGTCCAAAAACGGATAGTACATTGTACAAAGAAATTCGCCAATACTGTATTGGCGTTTCCGCGGGGTTATTGGCTCTGGTAGTTTGTCTACCACCTCGCCTGGGCATACTATCAGATATATCAAAAGATTTGGCCGACTGATACATCTCATCCTAAACCAATTCGTCCTGTCGTTCAACTCTTAGCATTTCAATCATGTCTTGGATTCTTTGATTGCTTCAAGAATGTCGTAATCTGTATCTTGGAGGAATGTTGACAGATAAACAGTGCTATGTAAAATATGTTCCGCTATTGATAAACTGAAACTGCATGATGGATGCAAGAAACTGCCCGGCTTTGTCATCACCTTGGTTTTGTAAGCGTTCTAACACATGGACCACAACTGGATATTGACATCTTAAAGGTATACAATGTGTCCGCTCTACTTGTCCATCACATAATTACCATACAAAAGTAACTAGTAGATAATTCAGTCTATAGTTTGGTCACGTTTATCTGCAGATCCAGTATAGATGTCTGATTTGCACATCATGCATCATTAGTTTTGGTCCTTGTTCTAATTCCCTTGACTTGAGCCTCATAACTTACTTCTGATATATGCACAAATTTTATTTCTTTTTCAGACTAAATATGTACTATGATAGTAAAATACTATTAAATTGCCCCCTTTAAGGATATAAGGCCTCTTTTTCATTGCAGAAGTGGTATCCCTCTAGAGGGAGACTGCTGTATATAATGACATACTACCTATTATTCTTCAGTACTGATTCTGTTTTTTCAGGTTGTTGCTACATGTTATTTTGAGGAAGATAATTGTTTTGTATTACGTGTTTGGGATGGAACAATCTCAATTTAGTAAGTAGATCAGATGTATTGTTAGTTCACCTGGACCAAAGGTCCATGTGAACTATTGCCATCACTTGGCGTCCGTCGTCTGTAAACTTTTCACATTTCAAGCTTCTTCTCCGAAACCACTGGACCAATTGGAACAAAACTTTGCAGGAATGTTCCTTGGATGGTCCTCTACAAAGTTACTGTTTTTCGTTTCAGTCGGATATTCAACATGGCTGCCAGGGCCAATAATATGCTCTGATTGGCTGAAATTTCAAAGATCTTCTTCTCTGAAGCTAATGAACTGACTGAACCCAAACTGTAAATTAATGATCATTGGAATGTCCTTTACCAAGTTACTGTTTTTTATGCCGATCGGAAATCCAGGATGGCCACCACCGCAGGACATAGATTAACATTGGACCCTATGGGAAAATGTTCAAATGTCTTCTTCTCAGAAACTACAAATATGATTAAAGCCAAACTGTACATGAATGTTCATTGTATGGTCCTCTACAATCTTAAGGTTTTTTGTTCCGATATAAAATTCAAAATGGCGGCTACGGCAGGACTTGGTTTAACATTGGACCCTATGGGAAAAATGTTTCAAAATGCTTCTTCTCTGAAACTACTTGGACAATTGAAACCAAACTGCCCAGGAATGATCATTGGAAGGTCCTCTACAAAATTTTTGTTTTATATGCCGATTGGAAATCCAAGATGGCCACCACCGCAATACATAGATTAACATTGAACCCTATGGGAAAATGTTCAAATGCCTTCTTCTCAGAAACTACAAATATGATTAAAGCCAAACTGTACATGAATGTTCATTGGATGGTCCTCTACAAAATTTACGTTTTTTATTCCGATATGAAATTCAAAATGGTGGCTACGGCAGGACTTAGTTTAACATTGGACCCTATGGGAAAAATATTTCAAAATGCTTCTTCTCTGAAACCACTTGGATAATTGAAACCAAACTGTCCAGGAATGATCATTGGAAGGTCCTCTACAAATTTTTTGTTTTTTATGCCGATCGGAAATCCAAGATGGCCACCACTGCGGGACATAGATTAACATTGGACCCTATGGGAAAATGTTCAAATGCCTTCTTCTCAGAAACTACAAATATGATTAAAGCCAAACTGTACATGAATGTTCATTGGATGGTCCTCTACAAACTTAACGTTTTTTGTTCTGATATGAAATTCAAAATGGCGGCTACGGGAGGACTTAGTTTAATATTGGACCCTATGGGAAAAATGTTTCAAAACGCTTCTTCTCTGAAACCAAACTGCCCAGGAATGATCATTGGAAGGTCCTCTGTTTTTTATGCCGATCGGAAATCCAAGATGGCTGCCACCACAGGTCATAGTATTTACACAGGACCATATGGGGAAAATAGAGAAATATATTCTTCTCTGAAGCTATTGCACTGATTGAACCTAAACTGTGCATCAATCATTGGAATGTCCTTTACAAACTTTGTGCTTTTTATGTTGATCGTAATTCCAAGATGACTACCACTGCAGGACATAGTTTTTACATAGGACCAATTGGTTCTTTTTATAACCAAGTGAGCGATACAGGCTCTTGAGAGCCTCTGGTTTAATCATTAAACAATTACAGTTTATTGTGCTGTTGAACAGCATCTGTGGTGTAATGGTTCGCCTCAAGTGCAGTAGATCATGGGTTTGAGCCCTGGTCGAACAGCATCTGTAGTGTAATGGTTCACCTCAAGTGCAGTAGATCATGGGTTTGAGCCCTGGTCGAACAGCATCTGTAGTGTAATGGTTCACCTCAAGTGCAGTAGATCATGGGTTTGAGCCCTGGTCGAACAGCATCTGTAGTGTAATGGTTCACCTCAAGTGCTGTAGATCATGGGTTTGAGCCCTGGTTGAACAGCATCTGTAGTGTAATGGTTCACCTCAAGTGCAGTAGATCATGGGTTTGAGCCCTGGTCGAACAGCATCTGTAGTGTAATGGTTCACCTCAAGTGCAGTAGATCATGGGTTTGAGCCCTGGTCGAACAGCATCTGTGGTGTAATGGTTCACCTCAAGTGCAGTAGATCATGGGTTTGAGCCCTGGTCGAACAGCATCTGTGGTGTAATGGTTCACCTCAAGTGCAGTAGATCATGGGTTTGAGCCCTGGTCGAACAGCATCTGTAGTGTAATGGTTCACCTCAAGTGCAGTAGATCATGGGTTTGAGCCCTGGTCGAACAGCATCTGTGGTGTAATGGTTCACCTCAAGTGCAGTAGATCATGGGTTTGAGCCCTGGTCGAACAGCATCTGTGGTGTAATGGTTCACCTCAAGTGCAGTAGATCATGGGTTTGAGCCCTGGTCGAACAGCATCTGTAGTGTAATGGTTCACCTCAAGTGCAGTAGATCATGGGTTTGAGCCCTGGTCGAACAGCATCTGTAGTGTAATGGTTCACCTCAAGTGCAGTAGATCATGGGTTTGAGCCCTGGTCGAACAGCATCTGTAGTGTAATGGTTCACCTCAAGTGCAGTAGATCATGGGTTTGAGCCCTGGTCGAACAGCATCTGTGGTGTAATGGTTCACCTCAAGTGCAGTAGATCATGGGTTTGAGCCCTGGTCGAACAGCATCTGTGGTGTAATGGTTCACCTCAAGTGCAGTAGATCATGGGTTTGAGCCCTGGTTGAACAGCATCTGTAGTGTAATGGTTCGCCTCAAGTGCAGTAGATCATGGGTTTGAGCCCTGGTCGAACAGCATCTGTAGTGTAATGGTTCGCCTCAAGTGCAGTAGATCATGGGTTTGAGCCCTGGTCGAACAGCATCTGTAGTGTAATGGTTCGCCTCAAGTGCAGTAGATCATGGGTTTGAGCCCTGGTCGAACAGCATCTGTAGTGTAATGGTTCGCCTCAAGTGCAGTAGATCATGGGTTTGAGCCCTGGTCGAACAGCATCTGTGGTGTACTGGTTTGCCTCAAGTGCAGTAGATCATGGGTTTGAGCCCTGGTCGAACAGCATCTGTAGTGTAATGGTTCGCCTCAAGTGCAGTAGATCATGGGTTTGAGCCCTGGTCGAACATCATCTGTAGTGTAATGGTTCGCCTCAAGTGCAGTAGATCATGGGTTTGAGCCCTGGTCGAACAGCATCTGTGGTGTACTGGTTTGCCTCAAGTGCAGTAGATCATGGGTTTGAGCCCTGGTCGAACAGCATCTGTGGTGTACTGGTTTGCCTCAAGTGCAGTAGATCATGGGTTTGAGCCCTGGTCGAACAGCATCTGTAGTGTAATGGTTCGCCTCAAGTGCAGTAGATCATGGGTTTGAGCCCTGGTTGAACAGCATCTGTAGTGTAATGGTTCGCCTCAAGTGCAGTAGATCATGGGTTTGAGCCCTGGTCGAACAGCATCTGTAGTGTAATGGTTCGCCTCAAGTGCAGTAGATCATGGGTTTGAGCCCTGGTCGAACAGCATCTGTAGTGTAATGGTTCGCCTCAAGTGCAGTAGATCATGGGTTTGAGCCCTGGTCGAACAGCATCTGTAGTGTAATGGTTCGCCTCAAGTGCAGTAGATCATGGGTTTGAGCCCTGGTCGAACAGCATCTGTGGTGTACTGGTTTGCCTCAAGTGCAGTAGATCATGGGTTTGAGCCCTGGTCGAACAGCATCTGTAGTGTAATGGTTCGCCTCAAGTGCAGTAGATCATGGGTTTGAGCCCTGGTCGAACATCATCTGTAGTGTAATGGTTCGCCTCAAGTGCAGTAGATCATGGGTTTGAGCCCTGGTCGAACAGCATCTGTGGTGTACTGGTTTGCCTCAAGTGCAGTAGATCATGGGTTTGAGCCCTGGTCGAACAGCATCTGTGGTGTACTGGTTTGCCTCAAGTGCAGTAGATCATGGGTTTGAGCCCTGGTTGTGTCAAGCCAAAGAGTAAGAGCTCAGAATCAGGATAATGTGGAACGACATGATTACCCAGCAGACTATTGTTTCTGTGATCTAGTACAACATAAAACCAGACAAGCTTGTTGGTCTAGTACAAACCAAACATCATTTCATCACATGTTATCTTACAATGATATAGCTGGGAAGTAGGTGTTCAGACAACATAGATATGTTGGAATGTATCCATTCAAACCAATCAATTGAGGTATCAACTTGGGTTTGAATATTGGATTATTTTTTGTTCCATTAAATTTATTCTTCTTATATGTTTGAAAATATCTGTTTAATACTGATGAAAACTCTAAATCCAATACTACTTCAATTAATACGGTTTATATCTATCAGCCAGTTGAGAAAATTTGACTTTGTCGAAGAAAAATTTCCTGCTTATAACGAAGATCTAATGAAAAAGGCAGATGGTTTCCTAGTAGATGTAGCACTTTATGATGATCATTGTGAAACAGCAAGAACTAAATTCAAGGTAATTGTTGCAAGGAGTTAACTTTATTGTTAACGAAGCAAGTTTGGCAGATGATATAACTTTTATTTTAATTGTTTGTTTGTTTGTTTGTTTGACATCTTGGTTAAGTTATACTTGTGTATATAATGGATGGGGAGGATTATGGTATTTAACACCAGTTTCAACAATATTTCAGCTATATCGTGGCAGTCTGTATAATAGAATTACATAGAAGTATAAATATGATTTCAGGCTCAAATTTAGTTTCCTTTTAATGATATTCATAATTTTGATGAAAAATATATTATCTAAAACACAGAACTTTTCATATCTCATGTAACTTCTTACAAAGTCAAGCTTTATTGTGACATGTAGATTCAAGCTTGCTGCATGCACAAATGAAGGCCCCATGGTCTAGTAGGTCATTTGAATGAAAAATGTACCATAGAAAATAGGGCAAATGTTAAGATATTACTTTCTTAAGAACCAGTTATGTGAATACTACTGTAAATGGCATGATTCATCATTATGATATGCAGATACAAATAAAAAAAAATCCAGGAACTTCAGTGGGTTTTAAATGTTAAAGGGTTGAAGAATATTATTTTGCAATGAAATAAAATATTATTTTTTTATTTTTTATTTCCAGCCTGGAGACTTTGTGAAACTTGTTAATCTCCATGCTGCCCTATATAAGAATGTTGATACTCGCAATACAGACTTTCCAACAATAGAATTAGTCTTACACAGAGGTAATTCCTATGGCAGAGGAATCGTGTCGTCAAATAACAATGGTCTAATTGAACATCTTTCTAGTGTTGGCAGAAAGGATGAATCAGAGAGTAATAACAAAAATGTTTTTAGAGCAAAGAAAACAAGGGAACAAGAAACAATTGTTGAGGACTCTCAGAAACCATCTACATCAAATTATAAAACATCAAGGGAACAAGGATCAGTGTCAAGTAAATCGGTTGTTCAAATGACCAATCCTACTTCAGACGTGTTAAATAACAATGAAAACGATAAAACAGATGTAGTATCATCAACTTCAATTACAGAGCAAAAATCCCTGGATGACAACGTACAACTAATGGAAATAGATGAAGTTGTGTCTGACAGGAAAATATCAGAAGACATTCAGAGTAGTGGGGCTCGTTGTATGCAACAAACAGTCACCATCATATTAGAACATCATCACATCAAAGTCACAAAAATAATGGACATTTTACAAACACCTGCTCCAAAAAAGTTTCGTATCTTAGGACATGTTGAGGGTATTTTCCCCAATGTTGGACAAGCCTCAGATTTCTTAAAATTATATTGTGAAACATGTCATTATCTGTGTTCAGTTTCAGAAAAAGGGAAACATCCAGACACCTTTGTAGTAGAAAAAATAATGGACGATGTATTATATTATTATTGTCCTACTTGTCGTAAAAACAAAAATACATGCAATTCATTGGATAGCCTGAAATCAGAACCCATTTTAAAATATATCTACATGATGAGAATGAAAATATCTGATGGAACAGGAAGCTTGGTTGTTTTAATATGGGGAAAGGAAGCAGTAAAATATTTCCGAGATATTAATCCAGAAGATTTATTAAGCAACGAGACTTTATGGCATGATATTGATGATGAATTGAAGCACATGTGTTCCATTGATAAACCATTGTTAGAATGCTGTATCAAGTCTTACACAGTAGAAGAACACACAAAATATCAAATATTTGATACTTCTCTGGTCTAAGGCAACAACAGTTACAATACTTCAAATAAATATGAAATATATTAGCAGTCTTCTTCTACTAATTGATGACAGCCTTCTACGCCATTCTTGTTTCTTATTCGTAACATCGACTTCTTATACGAAAAGGATCATTTGTCTGTGTCACACTTTTGCCCAGTTCAGAGCATTGGCCATCAATGGACATAGTTAAAAGTTAGTCTCCACACGTTCAAAGCCCCAAAACTTCCATGCAACAAAAGTGAAACACATCAAAATGTATATAGATCGTCGGACCACCATTTTTAACATTATGGCAAGGTTTAAAGAAAATAAAGTAGAGGCTAACTTGAATAAGCACGCATCACAGACTCTTTTTTACTGGAAAAGTCCCATAAAGACACCTCAGAAACAACTAAATTATTTGAACCAAACTGTACATGAATGATCATAAAATGCTTCTATTGGGTTTCTGTTTTTTGTAATCCAAAATGGCTGTCAATATCTGTCCGTTAAATATAGGAATCGATAAACATCTTGGACACCTAACATAGAATTGTATGAACACAAAAATGTACTCTAACAATCCTTTTCTTATTTGTATTTTTAAGTGATTACAGTAGAGTTCGTCGAAATCAGGCTTATAACAAAGTAAAGATAAATCCCCGGTCCAATCGCTATTTAAACAATGTATTTTTGAAGGCCTATTACAAATTTTTTATAACGAAAATCAGGCTTATAACGAAGAGAATTTTAAACCCAAACAAAGTTTTTATTACTCAAAATTGACCCGATATAACCAAGAAAATTGCTAAACAAACAAATCATTTACCTGTCTTCTGCTATGCACAGACGATCACGTATTAGAATGGCACTTGACACTTCCGTTATCGGCAATTGAAAAAATCAATAATCCCACCTGTGATGTTGTTAATGATGTCAATCACGACTTTTCTTTAAAATATTCTAACAATAAAATGGGTATTAATGATGTGATTAACAAGTTGTCAATTAATAACACACGCTAATTTATTGCATTAAAAATTAATAAAACGTAATCTAAATTTTAATGAATGGATGCACAAGCTAAAGAAATTAAAAACAGTCATGTGTGAGATTAATTCAACGCTATTGTTTATTTTTTCATTGATGATAGACTCTTTAATTAAACAACAAAGTGGCTTTTAAATTTTAATTCTACCGTTGTTTTTCACACTTGTTTTTCACACCGCAAGCCGAACATTGTCATAAATATGGTAACACATCCTCGTGGTGATCAATCAGTATGAAGGGCAATAGATCTTGTTACAATATATAATGTTGAAGTAATGTTTTATTTAACTGCTGAATTAATAAATTTTATTCAACAATTCTCGTTTTTGTTTTTCTCTATTCAGAAAAACAATGTCATATTTAACAGTGTATTTAATTTATTCCTCAACATAGCTTGCATTATGAATGGTGTTACAAAAAAAACAACTCACAAAGTAAAATCCACTGAAAGTATTTTATTACAACAAAATCATCAAAGTAAAAACATTTATCTGTCAAAAAATAACAAAACAAAGCAAACAAAACAGTTGCACATCACTTGAAATAATTTTTTTGAAATACATCATTTTTCAAAAGGGGAAGTAATTCTACATTATTTCTCTTATAACGAAATAAGATCGAGAGTCCCCTGGACTTCGTTATAAACAAACTCTTACTGTATTTGATATACAAAATGGCTAATATCGTGAAATATAGTTTTAACATAGGACTCTATGGGTAAATGAAATTGCATTAAAAATCTAAGAAGCCAGACTATATATGTTTTATCATTGGATGGTCCTTTGGAAGTTTTCATTTCCAAGAGAAACTTTAGATAACCAACATTGTCGGACATATGTCTCTGAAATCTTTTGTTCATTTTTGTTCACCAACTTTTAAAAAGTCTATTGTGTCTGTCCATTTGTACATCTGTAGTCTTAAAAAAAAGAAGTCTAAATGGTGATGGTCAACTCATAAATCAATGAATACAAAAAAGACCATGACATATGCCAATGGAAATCCAGGTCCTGGCTTGGGACAGGCACAAAAATGTAGCAGTGTTAAACTTTGTTTATCCCTTTTTGCTTAGAAAAATAACTTGTATTACTTCTTGAACTTGGGTACACCAGAAAGTTTCTATTGAATAGATATTTTCATAACCGACTGATGGATCAAGAAAACATTTGTGAAACATCTGTAATAATGGTTGGTAGAAACATAGAGATATACAATGTAATTCTTTATTTAATCATTAACAATATAAAACATAACATTTACACAAAGGCAGTGTTTTAATCTAAAAACAGACAGATTCCATATTGTACAACCAGATTCGGTAAGCCATAGTTGAATTCTGAGATTTATTTAGTTTTTCTTTAGTGAACCTAGTGCATTTTGAAATGTTGGAAAATTTAATATTTATTTCCATAAATACTTGCGAACCCCTGAGTGTGTCAAAGAGGAACAGGAATGGGTTAGGTGGCATATAGTTCTAATAATAAAACCCTAAATGCTCACTTACTTGCAAGGGTTATAACAGGATGCCATTACACGTAATGGAGCAGCCGCCGAGATTTTTTGCGCTCGCTTACAGAGTTTCTGATGCCTGCATTTATCAGTAATAAGACATAACCTTTCCTTTTGTCCATTATTATAACAAGTTTTTATCACCTACCAGTATTTTAAAATGTAATTCCCACAAAATAAAAATCCATCTTTACTTTCTCTCTGAACATTTTGAATTTTTTCATTTCCGGCCTCACTATTTAGATTTCGATACCATATTTGGAGATTTGAGGCGTGAATGTTTACATCAGCAATACCATATTTAGAAAAGCTCTGCCTTCCGTAGTTTCCGGTTATGGCAAACAATCGATAAATTTGAACAAGGTTGTTGCTACCTTTGAAAAGCATATATTTCTTAGTCAAACCGATTTAACAAGGACTGGGATCATCAGTAATAGTTATAATGAAATGTTTGAAGTGTAAATAGTGAGTTTTTATGTTTCAACTGCAACTTTTTTTTTGCTCCATTGTGACGAATGGGACCGCATTGTAGCTCTGCTGAGACACAAGTTTGTCACAGGAGCTACATTATTGCAGCTAGGTGGCATAGCCTTACCCCTTTCCACTACTAAAAAATAATGCCATTCTCAGACAGTTTCAACCCCAAAAAGACACATACATATAAATTTAAGACATTAAGTAATAATGGTAACAAAAGACAATATTCACCAAAATATAAAAAACAACAGATCAAAATGGTGGAAGGCAAAGAAACATTCTCATGCTCATTGCTGTGTACATGTAGTATTTTTCTATCTTATAAGAATTTTTACAACAAATCCTGAACACATTTGTCTATAGTAGTCCCTCTCTTATAAGGTTACTCCCATCAAAGGTTATTCTTATCTGGTCATATTTAAGATGCAGTGACAGACATTGTTAAACATTACTTATATGTCCCTCTCAAGGGGAATAGAAATAGAAATAGGTTTATTAACCAAATAAGGGCCCCAGGAGGGCATATACAAATAACAATTAACAAATGACACAAATTATACAAAGTTTTTATTCAACAACAATAAATAAATATTACAAAATTATACAATTGAATTGGGTTGACCATTGTATCAATGTTAACTACTACTTATTATATGACTTGTTAATGATAATAAATTATAAAATTATGGTTAATGGCACTTTCCACTATATTTCTGTTATATCATGGCAGTCAGTTTTATTGATGGAGGAAAACAAGAGTACCCAGAGAAAACCACCGACCTGTTGCAAGTCACTGACAAACTTTATCACATAATGTTGTATCGAGTACACCTTGCCATGAACAAGGTTCTAACTCACCTGAACACATTTGTCTATAGTAGTCCCTCTCTTATAAGGCTACTCCCATCAAAGGTTATTCTTATCTGGTCATATTTAAGATGCACAGTGACAGAAATTGTTAAATATTACTTATATGTCCCTCTCAAGGGAAATAAAATAGAAATAAGTTTATTAACCAAATCAGGGCCCCAGGAGGGCATATACAAATAACAATTATGATTGATACACAACAACAATACATGAAACTAAATATTCGCTGTGATAGGCACTGATTGCACAGGTAGTTGTAAATCCAACTACCATATGATCACGACCACGACGGCCCCTACTTATGATATGACTTGTTAATGATGATTAATTATAAAATGATGACAAACTCATGAATAGTACCTAGTAGGTTCATTCATGAATATCTTGAAGATTTTAAATATCTTCAATGGGTGTGGAAAATTTCATCTGTCCATGAGCAAAGAACAAAGGTAAAGATATACCAACACAGCAGAAGTTCAAAAACATATCCCTTTCCTATATTAGGAACCGACCATTTAACTTGAAGGGGGGGGGTTATGGTTTTTTGTTTCGTTCAGAATTTTTTTTTCGGACAACACAAGAGTTAGAATATTTATTTTTTTTGTCGCGCAAAGTGCAATTTTTTTTTCCAGAACTTAACATTAGGTTATATGTAAAAACTCTGAATCAGATTATTTTTTTTTTCCTCCACCAAAATAAGAAAAAAATTTTCAGCAACATTGGGAATCAGAATATTTTTTTAGAAAAATGGTTATTCCCTTATATATTAGCAAGTGGCCATTTTGGGCTGTTCAAGATATAATTTTGAAAAGGGACAATCTCAAGTCGAGTTTGTTCTATTTAACCAGCAGCTTCAGTGGGGAAGATTAAAATGGGAAAGCTAATGATGACTAGAAGATGGACCCCACATGATGGTTATAGTTACCATGGCTACAGAACTAAATATACATTTCAAAAGAATTGATTCACATATAAAAAGAATATCAATTATTTCCATCTATCGAACAGATATTAATAACCTGTATCTTTCCTTCTACTCAAAAAGAATCCTACTTATAAAGAACTGAGGACAACACAAACATGGACAGTAGAAAGGTGTTTCTTGACATTAAAAAACATTATTTTATTATTACAAAACTCACAAATTCACATTTGATGAATTTACTCACTACATTTAAAACATAATACATGTATGTGCTGTCACAGGTTTAAGTTCTATGAAAACTTAATACCTTTCATAAACATTTTAATATATATTTACAAATTACACATTTATTGTGTACTTGACATTTTTATAAATTATTCATTGTTGTTCTTTACTGTTGTACATGTATTTATAAAATGCTTCTATGTAACATTGACAAGGGTTGTGTCATGATGTAAAAGACAAATAATCGATAATTTATGACAATATATTTTGCAATTTCATATAATATATGGATTAACTTTCTTTACCTTTTGTTTCTAATGATCGACTTTATAGTTTATTGTTAATTTTATTTGTTGTTAATTGACATTAGTGTCTACTTGTAACATTGGGTGCTGGCAGTTGTTCCAAGGACTCGATCTACACATCTGCTCAAAAAGACAGCACATTCACAGGAAGCAGATAGGAGATGCCTTCTCAATGGGGAGGTTTATTGGATTATAATGCAGAAAGCCTGAACATGGAACATAGTGGGTAACATGTTTGGAGAGTGCCATGCTCTGCACATTAAAGACCTCTTTTGTATATTTTGTAAAAGAGTAGGCACATTAGCTACTACAATACATTCCATTGGTTGTAGATATTTTTACAAAATGGACAAGATGTTCTTTTCAGAATTCAAACCACAAAAGAAATTTCTACTAAAATTTTCAATTAAATGTATTTCTGTCAGATTGAGGGCAATCCCTTATGTATTTCTGTCAGACTAAGGGTATCCCTCATGTATTTCTGTTAGATTGAGGGTATCCTCTCATGTATTTCTGTCAGATTGAGGGTATCCTCTCATGTACTTCTGTTGAGGGTATTCTCTCATGTATTTCTGTCAGATTGAGGGTATCCCTCATGTATTTCTGTTAGATTGAGGGTATCCTCTCATGTATTTCTGTCAGATTGAGAGTAATCCCTCATGTATTTCTGTCAGATTTGATTTTTTGGGTGTTTAATGCCACTTTCAGCAATATTTCAGCTTATCATGACGACCAGTTTTAGTGGTGGAAGAAGCCGGAGTACCTGGAAACAACCACCGACCATGGGCAAGCAACTGGCAAACTTTATCACTTGCGGCTGCAAGTCTGCACCCTTTTTTGTAATTTACAAAGCCGGGCGAAAACCCACGCCGTATTGGTGATAGGCTTATATGAGTTGTTAGGTAATCCAACTACCTAACTCATTGAGCCACCCGGGCCCTATTTCTGTCAGACTGAGGATATCCCTCATGCATTTCTGTTAGATTGAGGGTATCCTCTCATATATTTCTGTCAGATTGAGGGTATCCTCTCATGTACTTCTGTCAGATTGAGGGTATCCTCTCATATATTTCTGTGAGATTGAGGGTATTCCTCATGCATTTGTCAGATTGAGGGTATCCTCTCATGTACTTCTGTTGAGGATATCCTCTCATGTATTTCTGTCAGATTGAGGGTATCCTCTCATATATTTCTGTCAGATTGAGGGTATTCCTCATGCATTTGTCAGATTGAGGGTATCCTCTCATGTACTTCTGTTGAGGGTATTCTCTCATGTATTTCTGTCAGATTGAGGGTATCCTCTCATGTATTTCTGTCAGATTGAGGGTATCCCTCATGTATTTCTGTCAGATTGAGGGTATCCCTCATGTATTTCTGTCAGATTGAGGGTATCCTCTCATGTATTTCTGTCAGATTGAGGGTATCATCTCGTGTATTTCTGTCAGACTAAGGGTATCCCTCATGTATTTCTGTCAGATTAAGGGTATTCTCTCATGTATTTCTGTCAGATTAAGGGTAACCTCATGTATTTCTGTTGAAGGTATTCTCTCATGTATTTCTGACAGATTGAGGGTATCCTCTCATGTATTTCTGTCAGATTGAGGGTATCCTCTCATGTATTTCTGTCAGATTGATGGTAACCAGTCATGTATTTCTGTCAGATTGAGGGTATCCTCTCATGTATTTCTGTCAGATTGATGGTAACCAGTCATGTATTTCTGTCAGATTGAGGGTATCCTCTCATGTATTTCTGTCAGATTGATGGTAACCAGTCATGTATTTCTGTCAGATTGAGGGTATCCTCTCATGTATTTCTGTCAGACTGATGGTAACCAGTCATGTATTTCTGTCAGATTGAGGGTATCCTCTCATGTATTTCTGTCAGATTAAGGGTAACCTCTCATGTATTTCTGTCAGATTGAGGGTATCCTCTCATGTATTTCTGTCAGATTGAGGGTATCCTCTCATGTATTTCTGTCAGATTGAGGGTATCCTCTCATGTACTTCTGTTGAAGGTATTCTCTCATGTATTTCTGTCAGATTGAGGGTATCCTCTCATGTATTTCTGTCAGATTGAGGGTATCCTCTCATGTACTTCTGTTGAAGGTATTCTCTCATGTATTTCTGTCAGATTGAGGGTATCCTCTCATGTATTTCTGTCAGATTGAGGGTATCCTCTCATGTACTTCTGTTGAAGGTATCCTCTCATGTATTTCTGTCAGATTGAGGGTATCCTCTAATGTATTTCTGTCAGATTGAGGGTATCCTCTCATGTATTTCTGTCAGATTGATGGTAACCAGTCATGTATTTCTGTCAGATTGAGGGTATCCTCTCATGCATTTCTGTCAGATTGAGGGTATCCTCTCATGTATTTCTGTCAGATTGAGGGTATCCTCTCATGTACTTCTGTTGAAGGTATTCTCTCATGTATTTCTGTCAGATTGAGGGTATCCTCTCATGTATTTCTGTCAGATTGATGGTAACCAGTCATGTATTTCTGACAGATTGAGGGTATCCTCTCATGTATTTCTGTCAGATTGAGGATATCCTCTCATGTATTTCTGTCAGATTGAGGGTATCCTCTCATGTATTTGTCAGATTGATGGTAACCAGTCATGTATTTCTGACAGATTGAGGGTATCCTCTCATGTATTTCTGTCAGATTGAGGATATCCTCTCATGTATTTCTGTCAGATTGAGGGTATCCTCTAATGTATTTCTGTCAGATTGAGGGTATCCTCTCATGTATTTCTGTCAGATTGATGGTAACCAGTCATGTATTTCTGTCAGATTGAGGGTATCCTCTAATGTATTTCTGTCAGATTGAGGGTATCCTCTCATGTATTTCTGTCAGATTGATGGTAACCAGTCATGTATTTCTGACAGATTGAGGGTATCCTCTCGTGTATTTCTGTCAGATTGAGGATATCCTCTCATGTATTTCTGTCAGATTAAGGGTATCCTCTCGTGTATTTCTGTCAGATTGAGGGTATCCTCTCATGCATTTCTGTCAGATTGAGGGTATTCTCTCATGTATTTCTGACAGATTGAAGGTATCCCCTCATGTATTTCTGTCAGATTGACAGTAACCTCTCATGGATTTCTGTCAGATTGAGGGTATCCCCTCATGTATTTTTGTCAGATTGGAGGTAATCCCTCGTGTATTTCTGTCAGATTGAGTGTATCCCCTCATGTATTTCTGTCAGATTGAGGGTATTCTCTCATGTATTTCTGTCAGATTGAGGGTATCCTCTCATGTATTTCTGTCCGATTGAGGATATCCTCTCATGCTTAAACTTGTCAAACCTGTCGGTGACCTTTTAAAAGTCACCCTACATCATGCTAGCTCCTGCCATGTAAATACCAACTGTACAGTAGACCATAAAAACAACACAATTACACACAATGTCTACAAACAGTAATAAAGATCAGCTAAAGTGTCCCTACTACCCAGTATAATGGTAGTTTTCAGGAAGTCATAATCAGCTGTTGCAATCTACTCTCACTTCTATTGTTTAGGGGAGGAAATAAAACAACCGTTTGGTGTTAATATCCTACCTAAAGATTCTGTACCTCATGCCACAAACAATCATATTAAACAGTTTTATTTCTAATCTTAAAATAACAAACAAAATTGAACAAAAAATAAAGGCAATAAAATAACATAATAAAAGATTATAGCATAATAAAAGAATTAGTGAGAGACAATTAGAAGGCATTTGTATGATTTGGTGTTAGTGATTTAGTACTCCCACATGTGCACAAATTAAAAAAATGTCCGTCTCTCACAAATGTGACATAGTTAGATGAACCATATTGCATTGATTAAACTGGCCTAAACTCCACTTATGGAATATGTAGACTGTTGGGACAACAAACATTATCCCCGGCTTGATAAAAATGTCGGCTTTTGATTGGTCAGTGACCTGTGCGTACAAAACCCATGCCCCTGGCTTGTAGTCACGCAACGTCACGGGGGGTCTTTATGTTGCTATGCATGTCAAACTCATAATATCAAAGCACTTTGCAACCTACATGGAAACGGGAGGACAAAATTCTTGAGACAAAAATATGAAAAACATCCTTATAAATACTCCAAAAATAAAAAATAATGTTGATTCGCACTACATGAAACATTGATTTTGATGTTAGTTCAAATTTGTGTCTTCATAGAAATTGTCAAGTTGCTTGAATACAAGCATTTTAAAATCATTTCACATTATTGTTATCACATTCACTTTATCGTACTATAAGTGTATGACACATTTGTATTTATCATTAGAATTCTTGAACTTATTTCTGGTGACATCATTAATATTGTAACGCTATCCACGTGACAATATGCGGCAAATACAAAACAAACTAAATCATAACAAAACAAGACTGACAAACGTTAGGGTGATACAATTGGTCAAAATCCACCCAAAGTTTCTCCTGGGATATGCTATTTTAGTCCGCAAGTCCAAAAATGTTATGATTATGTTACAAAAATATCAAGAAAATCTATTAAAAATCTGTTTTTGTTTTCAAACCAGGGATAAAATCATTATCTACATGTCTACCTGTGGTCATTGAGATTGTAACACCCTTCAACACCACTGTACAGCCTTCGGCTTCGCCTCAGGCTATACAGAATCGCTACAAGGTGGTAAAATCTCACTGCCCACGGGTAGACACATAGATAACTGATAATGCCATTACATGGTGAATATTACAATTGTGACAATGTACATTCAACTTGAAATTCATGGTCATTAATTTGATTTACATTCATGTACACAAAGTGATAATCAGCACCAGAAACCTATCATGGATCTTCCCACCATTAATTACTAGATGCATAGCAATGCAAACCCTACACACATGTTGACCAGGTGTTTATGTAACACACTTTCAACTACATGTATTATGCTACTATATCAACTCAAATGTTATTTTTACCCTCAACAATTCACCCCCTTTTTTATAACTCTTAAAGATTACCAGTGTCATCTCAAGCACACCTCTAGGTGTATAACCTAATGTCTGTTTGACTGTTCCTACAAACCATTTTTCAAAAGTATGCCACAAAATGAATACATTTGTCATAATATTTAGATATAGCATGACAGCATGATTATTACCTCCCTTTAACATCTTTTGATTTACATTCATGTTTTGAGTGAGTGAGTGATTGCTGTCTAATGTCAAATTATAAATTTTTCAGCCATATCATGGCGAGAACAAGTTTAAGTCAATGAGATGATGTAGATGTTCGCTTTGTACTAAACGAAGATGCTTAGTTGGATTTTTATAGTGCTAGTTCACTGAAACAATAATATGCAGGTAGACATGTAGCTCCTCTGGTAAATTATCTAATTCTGAGCCAACAGTTTTTGCTCTTGCTCCTCGATGCTATGTGCTTAGCAGAGAAGCAGCAAATACCAATTTTATAATCTTTGGTGTCACCTGAACTGGGCTTGAACCCACGATGAACCACACTCGACACGAGCATTGCAGACCATTACACCAGCTTTGTGGTTTTCATGGTTCTTTGTTCTGCTACAACATTTATAAGATACTTAATAATTTAGTCAATTAAAAGCAACTGAGAAAATAAGTAAAGCAGTAAAACTATGAACACAATGGTAGTACTTTTGACAAATAAAACATTTTTTTCAATTATAATCGAGCAAATGGAATACATAAAGTTAGGAAATATATTGTCATAAAAATAGAGTGAATTTTTACACCATGACAATTACAAAACATTTATGTCTATACAATAAATTGTTCATATAAAAAATGAAAAGTAAGTCTAATCGTTTCTGATGAATACTTAAGTGGACGTAAAGTTTGCAAACGAGTTGCTTTATTAGATGAACTCATCTGAAGTGAATATCATGAAAGATATAATTTTTCACAGCATTGCACTGAAAAAATATTAGCAGTGAATTTATGTTTGGTGAAATTCTTGCAAAAAATCATGCAAGAAATGCATTTTTTTTTTTATAGTATTTTGGTGAAATAATGTAAGCAGTTAATTATTTTTTTTAATGAAATTATAGTGAAAATGGTGACAATAAATATATTTTTTGATAGTACATGTACATATAAATTGTAGTGAAATAATGTGAGCAGTTAATACAAAATTTTCATAAAATTATAATGAAAATGATGAAATAAATATATTTTCACAGCATGGTAATTTAAAAATATTAGTAGTGAATTTATGTTTCATTTTTTATAGCATAGTAGTGAAATAATGTTAACAGTGAATTTATGTTTCAAAAAACTAGTGAAAATGATGAAATGAATATATTTTTCACAGTATGGTAATGAAAAAATATTAGCAGTGAATTTATGTTTGATGAAATTCTACTAAAAATCATGCAATAATAATTGTTTTTATAGTATTGTGGTGAAATAATGAGAGCAGTTAATTAATTTTTTAAATGAAATTCTAGTGAAAATGGTGAAATAAATATCTTTTTGATAGTGCATATGAATTGTAGTGAACAAATGTGAGCAGTGCATTTATGTTTCATGATATTGTGGTGATAATGTTGACTTTTTTTTCCATTTATACTATAAAGGTGAAGAAGCACTGCATAAAGATGTAAAACAAATCTATCAAATCTAATAAATGAAATCAAGTGAATAATTATTCTGATTTTTTTTCACACAAAAAAAGAATAGCATTTGTTTTTTGGGTACCTATTTTGGTTTTTTTTATTCAATATTATCGCAATTTATGTTAATAATGAACACAATAAAGCAACTGTGTACGTTGAATTTTAAAATAACTTTCCTTTATTTTGTAATTATAAAATCTGTTTTTCCATGTTATACAGATCTTCCTTTATTGAACCTGTTTTCCATGTTACAATATAAAGTATGCCTGTTTGGTTTTTTCCATGCAGCAACATAAATATTCAGGCTTGATTTGCCATTACCAAATAAGTTATCTACGATACAACATACATGCTTTTGTATATATCCCTCTTTGGCTTACTGGTACTATTGAAAATATGTTTTTCCACATCACAATATACACATTCTTGTTTGGCTTACTGGCCTTTGTCCGCAATTACTATAAATAGAGTTGTCTCCCTTTCAAATATTTCACAAATAAACCTAGTACAAATGATTTCTTTGTTACATAAAAAATATAATTTCGCTTCAAAAGTAACAACTTGTTTTTACCAACAATTTCTTATAGCAACCAATATGGACTAGGATGCCTCATTATCAATATATGCATAACAAGATATGATTATAATCTAACGAATATGAAGTCTCAAGTCTCCCAAACTGGCCACTGACAACAGGTTTAAAAAATATTTCAAAAGCTACCTTTGAAATCGAACAATGTTGAATTTTTGTGGTATTGTGGTGGCCATTTTGAAAATGGAGACCGGTAGAAATTTTTCGATGTCAGGAATCACTTCGGGACATCATAATCTACCTACTTATGAAATGTCGTTGAAATCGGACAATGTTGAATTTGTGCAGTATTGTGGCGGCCATTTTGAAATATGTACCCACATATCAAATTTTGATGATATCGGACAATATTGAATTTTTGCGCCCATTTTGAAAATGGCAACCGCTAGAAATTTTTCAATGTCAGGAATAAATTCGGGATATCATAATCTACCCACATATGAAATGTCGTTAAAATCGGACAATGTTGAATTTGCACGGTATTGTGGCAGCCATTTTGAAAATGGTGACCGCTAGAAATTTTTCAATGTCAGAAATAAATTTGGGACATCATAATCTACCCACATATGAAATGTCGTTGAAATCGGACAATGTTGAATTTGTGCGGCATTGTGGCGGCCATTTTGAAAATGGCGATGGCTAGAAATTTTTCAATGTCGGGAATCTATTCGGGACATCAAAATCTACCCACATATGAAATGTCGTTGAAATCGGACAATGTTGAATTTGTTCTGTATTGTGGCGGTCATTTTGAAAATGGCGACCGCTAGAAATTTTTCAATGTCGGGAATAAATTCGGTCATCATAATCTACCCACATATCAAATTTAGATGATATCGGACAATGTTGAATTTTTGTGGTATTGTGGCAGCCATTTTGAAAATGGCGATTGGTAGAAATTTTTCAATGTTGGGAATCGATTTGGGACATCATTATCTACCCACATATCAAGTTTTGATGATATCGGACAATGTTGAATCTTTACCGCCCATTTTTTATGCCGTGTTTTGGCAGCCATTTTGAAAATGCAGAATTGCTCTTCTAATGGTGACCTATCACTATGTCAAATTTTATGTCTCTATCATTATCCATTTAGAAGTTATCAACATTAATGTACGAAATTTCAACTTTCCCATAGGATTCTATAGTAACCCCCACCCCCCTTTGAACCCCTCAAAATATGACTTTGACTCCCTTTACCACAAAGCTGAAAACTTTAGAACCAACTAGAAACATATATCTATAACTCCACCAAGTTTCATGAAATTCTGTCTAGTAGTTTCTGAGATCTGCCATGGACAAGTTCATGTGCCAAAGAGAGAAAGAAAGGAGAATAATAATAATAATAATAATAAATAATAAAGAATAATAATAATAATAACAAGAAACGGAGCATAAACAATAAGTCTTCAAACGTTGTTTGGGAGACTTCATTATTCATCCTCTTCAAATAATCATAATCGATTATTGGTTAGCTCACAGCTTACCTTTGTGTTTTTTTTGTTTTTTTTTCAAATATGCATAATTATTCACAGATGTCCACAGGGTTAAACTGTTGGTTTTTCACAATATTTATTTTGTCTGAAAGTTTATACAACATTCATTATGTTATACACTGTCTCTAGTTATTTACATATACAATGCATTCAAATTAAATGCATGTCTTTTATGCGCAGTGAAATATCTTCATGATTTTTCTCATCATCATTTGATGCCTCTGTGATAATAAATAGTTCTACTATATAAAAAATAGTGTTCAAAAAGTTCACTTAAAAAGTCTACTACTGAGAAGATAGGTACTGTATTACTTCTCTATACTCCATATTAGGTACTGTATAACTTCTTTATACCCCATATTAGGTACTGTATAACTTCTCTAAACTCCATATTAGGTACTGTATTACTTCTCTATACTCCATATTAGGTACTGTATAACTTCTCTAAACTCCATATTAGGTACTGTATTACTTCTCTATACTCCATATTAGGTACTGTATTACTTCTCTATACTCCATATTAGGTACTGTATTACTTCTCTATACTCCATATTAGGTACTGTATTACTTCTCTATACTCCATATTAGATACTCTATTACTTCTTTATACTCCATATTAGGTACTGTATTACTTCTCTATACTCTATATTAGATAATGTATTACATCTCTTTACTCCATATTTCTACTGGGAAGTTTTATTATTTCATGTTGAACAAGTATGGAGCCAATAAACAGACACAAGAATTTTTTTTCTTTTTTCTTCTTTTTAACGAATTATTATTTCGTTTTTTAAAAATATTATTCTGTCTTAACGAAATATTACTTCGTTTTAACGAAGTATTATTTCATCTTAACGAATTATTATTTTGTTTTTTTCGAATTAATATTTCGTCTTAACAAATTATTATTTTGTTTGTACAAAGCATTATGTTGCTTTTTCGAAATATTATTTCGTCTTAACGAATTATTAATTCTTTTTTCTAATTATTATTTCGTTTAAACGAAATATTAATTCGCTTAAACAAAATACTATTTCGTTTTAACTACAGTCAAACTTGTCTTAGCGACCCCCTCCATATAACGACTTCCTTTGTTAGCTGACCTTATTTATTCCTCCCCAGCATTTTCCCGTGCATTTGACCTTTATATAACGACCCACTGTCTAACACGACTAACGACCGTGTTCTTTGGGTGAAAATCCTACATATAATGATTATTAGAAGATTATTATCAAACCGGAAGTTAGATAATAAATAAACACAGTCCTGACTTTGGAACAATTTATATTTATATTAATAAAATAAATTACATTTTATTTCCGTTTTGTCCAGCTGATGTAGCGATTGTTGCCACTATCCCTCTAGTCAATATTTGCATGATCTACTGACAACATCTCACTCCCAAAAGTACATGTTTACAAAGTCCCTACCTGTTAGTTACTAGTTCATAATAATAGCTTTTTCATATTAAATGAAGTCACGATTAGCATTATTTGTAAGACTGCCATTTTTTACAGGTAAGTTGTGCACGTGATGATTTATTATTATTGCTTTGTTTGTTGTTTTTTTTTCTTTTGGTTTATTTCTTATTTATATCAAATATTTAAAATTGCTTACTTTAGAACCAGAGGCTCTCAAGAGTCTGTATCGTTCACCTGGTTATAAAAAGAACCAATTGGTCCTATGTAAAAACTATGTCCTGCAGTGGTAGTCATCTTGGAATTCCGATCAACATAAAAAACACAAAGTTTGTAAAGGACCTTCCAATGATTGATGCACAGTTTAGGTTCAATCAGTGCAATAGCTTCAGAGAAGAACATATTTCTGTATTTTCCCCATATGGTCCTGTGTTAATACTATGACCTGTGGTGGTGGCCATCTTGGATTTCCGATCGGCATAAAAAACAAAAACTTTGTAGAGGACCTTCCAATGATCATTCCTGGGCAGCTTGGTTTCAATTGTCCAAGTGGTTTCAGAGAAGAAGCGTTTTGAAACATTTTTCCCATAGGGTCCAATGTTAAACTAAGTTCTGCCGTAGCCGCCATTTTGAATTTCATATCAGGACAAAAAACGTAAAGTTTGTACAGGACCATCCAATGAATATTCATGTACAGTTTGGCTTTAATCATATTTGTAGTTTCTGAGAAGAAGGCATTTGAACATTTTCCCATAGGGTCCAATGTTAATCTATGTCCTGCGGTGGTGGCCATCTTGGATTTCTGATCGGCATAAAAAACAAAAACTTTGTAGAGAACCTTCCAATGATCATTCCTGGGCAGCTTGGTTTCAATTGTCCAAGTGGTTTCAGAGAAGAAGCGTTTTGAAACATTTTTCCCATAGGGTCCAATGTTAAAACTAAGTTCTGCCGTAGCCGCCATTTTGAATTTCATATCAGAACAAAAAACCTAAAGTTGGTACAGGACCATCCAATGAACATTCATGTACAGTTTGGCTTTAATCATATTTGTAGTTCCTGAGAAGAAGGCATTTGAACATTTTCCCATAGGGTTCAATGTTAATCTATGTCCTGCGGCGGTGGCCATCTTGGATTTTCGATCGGCATAAAAAACAGAAACTTTGTAGAGGACCTTCCAATGATCATTCCTAGGCAGTTTGGTTTCAATTGTCCATGTGGTTTCAGAGAAGAAGCGTTTTGACACATTTTTCCCATAGGGTAAAATGTTAAACTAAGTCCTGTTGTAGCCGCCATTTTGAATTTCATATCGGAACAAAAAACCTAAAGTTTGTAGAGAACCATCCAATGAACATTCATGTACAGTTTGGCTTTAATCATATTTGTAGTTTCTGAGAAGAAGGCATTTGAACATTTTCCCATAGGGTCCAATGTTAAACTATGTCCTGCGGCGGTGGCCATCTTGGATTTCCGATTGGCATAAAAAAACAGAGATTTTGTAGAGGACCTTCCAATGATCATTCCTGGGCAGTTTGGTTTCAATTGTCCAAGTGGTTTCAGAGAAGAAGCGTTTTGAAACATTTTTCCCATAGGGTCCAATGTTAAAACTAAGTCCTGCCGTAGCCGCCATTTCGAATTTTATATCGGAACAAACAACCTAAAGTTTGTAGAGGATCATCCAATGAACATGCATGCTCAGTTTGGCTTTAATCATATTTGTAGTTTCTGAGAAAAGGCATTTGAACATTTTCCCATAGGGTCCAATGTTAATCTATGTCCTGCGGTGGTGGCCATCTTGGATTTCTGATCGGCATAAAAATCAGAAACTTTGTAGAGGACCTTCCAATGATCATTCCTGGGCAGCTTGGTTTCAATTGTCCAAGTGGTTTCAGAGAAGAAGCGTTTTGAAACATTTTCCCCATAGGGTCCAATGTTAAACTAAGTCCTGCCGTAGCCGCCATTTTGAATTTCATATCGGAACAAAAAACCTTAAGATTGTAGAGGACCATCCAATAAACATTCATGTACAGCTTGGCTTTAATCATATTTGTAGTTTCTGAGAAGAAGGCATTTGAACATTTTCCCATAGGGTCCAATGTTAATCTATGTCCTGCGATGGTGGCCATCTTGGATTTCCGATCAGCATAAAAAACAGAAACTTGGTAAAGGACATTCCAATGATCATTCCTTTACAGTTTGGGTTCAGTCAGTTCATTAGTTTCAGAGAAGAAGATCTTTGAAATTTCAGCCAATCAGAGCATATTATTGGCCCTGGCAGCCATGTTGAATATCCGACTGGACCGAAAAACAGAAACTTTGTAGAGGACCACCCAAGGAACATTCCTGCTAAGTTTGGTTCCAATTGTCCCAGTGGTTTCGGAGAAGAAGCTTGAAATGTGAAAAGTTTACAGACGACGGACGCCAAGTGATGGCAATAGTTCACATGGACCAGGTGAACTAAAAACCCATTTTAATCTTTCACTTTAAAAATATAAATCGTGTTTCTGAAAATTATTGAATTATGAAGTACTGGTTCCCAGCACATATTTCTGTCAACATTCGTTTAAAGTGCGGTAACAGATCAAGGTAAACACAGGCTGATTGTGTGATTAGGCTATTTATAGCTATCGGCGAGTGTTTTGTCAGTAAATCTCATTCTTCTGATCATAATGTTTAATTGTAATTATGATAACAATTAAGATAACAATAGCTGTTGAAAGAAAGTAAAAAAGTTGATCATGTAATATAATTATTATTTTCTCTCTCTCTAAATTTCACCCACAAAAGACGGAAATATTTAATGATAATTGAACACATTTTTATTTCATTATACCCCTTTCTTGCCAGAATTTAAGCTCTATTCAGGCATTTGTCCTCCGCACGAACGGGTTAAAAGTTGATGCAGATTATATACCCGAACTAGGTGGTTTCCTTTCTCGAGATTTTGGGAGCAAATATCATAACCTCTATATAAAGACTCCCTGTTTTATACGACCTTTTTCAGAATTCCCTTCATTGGTCGCTATAGACAAGTTTGACTGTAATTATTTTTCAATTAAACATTTTTTTCCTTCTAATCAATATTTCGTTTATTAGCGAATTATTATTTCATTTGTACAAATTATTATTTCCTTTTTTTTCGAAATATTATTTCGTTTTCATGAATTATTATTTCATTTTTTCGAAATATTAACTCGCTTAAACGAAATATTAATTGCTTAAATAAAATATTTATGTCTTCGAAAAATTAATTAAAAACGAAATAATAATTTGGAAAAACGAAATAATAATTTGGTAAAATGAAATAGTATTTTGTGTAAACAAAAAACAAAAAAATTTCACCTGTCAGTTTACGGTCTCCATAAATAAGAATAAAACTTAAAGAGATGTTTTTCTTCACTTTTCCCGAGTTATTTTGTTGATTCCTAGTTCTTTTCTTCACTTTTTCCGAGTTATTTTGTTGATTCCTAGTTCTTTTCTTCACTTTTCCGAGTTATTTTGTTGATTCCTAGTTCTTTTCTTCCCTTTTTCCGAGTTATTTTGTTGATTCCTAGTTCTTTTCTTCACTTTTCCGAGTTATTTTGTTGATTCCTAGTTACATCTGATGTTAATGAGATGATTTGTTCTTTGATACATATGAATCACTTGTCTGTGATACAGGATACCCATTGATTGTAAATCCTTCTAACGCATTAGACATTGGCGGGATACACCATAACGGGCAAGTTCCATAGTTTGAGGGGGTTAGGTTTATGCCGTTTAATGTCACTTTCAACAATATTTCAGGTATATCATGGTCGTCAGTTTTATTGGTGGAGGAAACTGGAGTACCTGGAGAAAACCACCAACCTGTCGAAAGTCACTGACAAACTTGATCACAAAATGTTGTATCGAGTACACCTCACCATAGCTGAGATTCGAATTCGCAACTACCATATGATTATGACCACGACAGCCCCCTTCATTGTGTGAATACTTTTCAGTAATATAATGCCCCAGTAATTCCACAGGTATTGAAGCCTTTGTTTCTAGCTATCTGAAGCTTGTACACCTGCTCCAATCGAGTCTGGCTTTGGTAGCTTTGCACTAAAATAAGATAAAAAATAGTTAATATAATAAGTCTTAAAACAATCTTAAGACAAGGTACATCACTATAAAGTATTGTGACTTTGGTTCCTGTCCATGACCATATTAACTTGATACATGAACAACTACATGTACAGTCAAACCTGTATATAAAGGGCACTGAATGGACCCTGAAAATGTGCCCTTTATATACAGGTTCAAATTGTACGCATTATTCATTACACAGAGAAAACGAATCTGTCCTTCATAGACAGTGATTTATTATATACAGTATACAGGTAAGGCAGGTTTTACTGTATATGTGACAATGTTTATCAAACAGATTGGTTGTCTTGAAATTTAATCCTTTTATTTTGCTAGCGCTTTTATGTGTTTTATTTGTATGCTTTGTTATTGTTTGTATATTCAGGATTTGAAAGCTTGCTAGAGCTTGTACTATAGGTATACAAATACTAATTTATGAATCAGAGCTTAGAACATATACAAAAGTAGTCCTTTTTAAAGAAAAAAGTTCCTTTCAGTTTGTTGTATTTTGAAAAAAAATTAAATGTAATGGCAAAAATAAAACTGGTAATTGAAGGTCAATCAATATACAGTAGAACTTTGCTGCCTCGAACTGGAAGGGACTGTCAAAATTTGTTCGAGCTATTGGAAGTTCGAGCCACCGAGGTTCCGTAATTTCAGAGAAAAAAAAATCTGGTTCTGACCCGGGACAGTTTCATTACGCTATAACTGATGCACAGTTCCATGGACCTTCGTCGTAAAAAAAATAGTTAATCATTTAGAAAGTTCTCAAAGACTACGGCTTCTGAATACCTCTTTGGTATCTTCAAACGTTCCTTAGAAACGTTTGTTCACTTTGTTCGTGATCTATTTTATATACAGGAAATACGAGGTCGGATATTAACAGTTGGATGGATCGATATCGGTTTAATGTTTGATAATTCGGATATATATTTTTTATGTCCAATTTTCAAATTATAGCGAATGATCATTTTCTTTGTTTTTTAATTTGAATTTGAAGCAAGTTTCTTGTGGTATTATATAGACATATAATCTCAGGTTAATGAGAATTTCACTACTAGTACATTTCTATTTTTTGGTATTTAGATGAACCTTGAGATCACGCAGTTTGATATTATTCGATTCTAGCAACTATAAAAAAAAAACACAAAAAAGTCTCAATAATACTAATTCATGTAATAACAATTTTAAATATTGTTTTTATAAACTTTATTATGATTGTAAACATTTGATTGTTTTAATTATTGTCGAGTGTAGGCTCAGCTTGGTACAATCAGCAACATGTGTCTCGGGTTCAATAATGATTAATCGTTCTTTCTTAATCGTAATTAAAACAGCTGAATTTAATGACTAATTAACACAAATTATGACAAGTTAATCCCTCGACCTGTAATCGTTAAGTAAACAATTATCTGTCGGTAATCTGATATTTATCACACCTTGATGTAAGTGTATTCAACCATTACATACACTTGTTAATTAAATTGCGATGTTCGAGTTTGGCATGGTAAAACTCGTGATTTTATTATTGACGGGACCATTTATTGAGTTTGACTGTTTGAGGTATCGGTGTTTGAGCGAAAGAAGTTTTTTTAACTAAGAAATATAAGGAAAATTGACGGGACTTTCAAATCAGTTCGAGTCATCCATGGTGTTCGACCGATCCCAGTTCGACCGAGTGAAGATTGACTGTATAAGGATTATTTTGAGCCCAAATTTGGTTCGATTTAGTTATATTTTAATCCTTTATGGAGGTTCAGATGCATGACCTATAAATACTGAATTTCTGGGAATAACATTGCATCTCTAGAGTAGGGGATGTCCCAGAGCATGGATTTTAAACATCCTCCATAATATTCTGACAGAATGTAGAGGAATTGTGTACATTTCAGAAAATATATGGTGTTGGAAAGGCTAAACTTCAGATAAAATTGTCAGGTACACTAAAAAAAACATAAATTTAGTAGAAAATCTTACAGAAATTAATTTGTGTTTTTACACCTTATACTTATTTGTATGTTTCAAACTACAAATGAAACTTGTTGTATTGAATTTGTAACATTACACCAATAACGCATTTTTGTTATTGTGTAGCACCCAAATATTTGAATTTGAGATACTTTTTATATTTACCTAAGCTCTTTCAGAGATTCAGCTTGTTCTTGTAAATTTTCAGCATTCTGTTTCATTAATTGGTCTATTTCTATACTGTCATTTTGTAGAATTTGGAAGCTACAGGAAAGAAATAATATATATTTAGATTGGTGTAGATGGCACACACACACCTTTTTAAATTCTTTATTAAAATTGGTTCTCTAAATTGTAGTTTGTAAGCCTTACCTCAATAAAGAAATCTGATTCAATGGGGGGGGGGGGGGGGTATGGTAATTAATGCCACTTTCAACAATATTTCAGTTCAGTTATATCGTGGCGGTCAGTTTTATTGGTGGAAGAAACGAGTACCTGGAGAAAATCACTGACCTGTCGTAAGTCACTTCTGATTCAATGTATAATCCTATAGTAATAATAATGTTGACACATTTTCCTTTTTCCTCTCTCGGGCAAAAGAAATAAATCAGACAAGATTTATAAATAAAAATTATACATAAATTATTTCTGATTTTTCTATTAGCAGGTTTTCTATAATATTTGTTTAAGATAACTTACTCAGATTTGAGACTTGTTAATGTAATGGGATGGAATGATGATCTAAATTGAACTTCACTTGGCATAGTTCCTAGAATGCCAGCCCCGCCATGTTGTTCTGTCATATGAGGAATAACTTCTAGTTTTAATCTATGGAGTAAATCTGTACATCTCTTCTCCATCTACAATGTGAAAAACACGATATTATAAATAGAATTATTTCCATGCATTATATTTGTAGACCTCAATTTGTAACTAATCTACTTTGGTACAGTACAGTCAGTCAGAGACATACCATGATAAATCACTGTGAAAGGCATATCACTCATCTTGGTGAAATGGATATATCTTTTGTTCTGTTGAATATATCTTCAAAATTTCTTTTGTATTTAGAGTGTTACATCATATCACCAAAAATGCACAAGAAAGTGAATAACAAGATTAAACAGAACAAAAAACATATCAGTATCACTAAGAAGAGTGATAAATCTATCACAGTGATTTATCAAGCAATGTCTCTGACTGTTCTGTATATTGTATTTGATCTATATAGCATACTGTTAAATGTATTTATACAGATGAAACTAACCAAATCATGAAAACTTGACATAAATCAAACAACGTCAGTAAACCATGAACAAAAGATCATGGTCAGGTGACACATGCCTGGCTGACATGTATCCTCCATGATCAATGTGTGGACAAAATATGATGAACCTAGGTTGAATTACAATGGAGAAATTGACCTAATCACAAAATCTTTACATTGTTAATGCCGTTACCACATCCAGAACAGCAATACCTATGTCTCATCTTCAGCAACGAGTCACAGGCTAGACAAAAACTCTGGTGTGAATCATACTTATTCAAATGATATAATAAGTACCTGTTCCATCCTTAAACTGAGTTTAGACTGACAATCCAGTACACTTTTGATGTTTTGATCAACTTTACCCGTTCTTATTAGATGCTTTATCAACATTCTACAAGAGAATACAATGATTACATTAAAACTTAATAAGAATACAAAGACTTGTCAACATTCTACAAGAGAATACAATGATTACATTAAAACTTAATAAGAATACAAAAACTTGTCAACATTCTACAAGAGAATACAATGATTACATTAAAACTAAATAAGAATACAAAAACTTGTCAACATTCTACAAGAGAATACAATGATTACATTAAAACTTAATAAGAATACAAAAACTTGTCAACATTCTACAAGAGAATAAAATGATTACATTAAAACTTAATAAGAATACAAAAACTTGTCAACATTCTACAAGAGAATAATATGATTACATTAAAACTTAATAAGAATACAAAAACTTGTCAACATTCTACAAGAGAATACAATGATTACATTAAAACTTAATAAGAATACAAAAACTTGTCAACATTCTACAAGAGAATAAAATGATTACATTAAAACTTAATAAGAATACAAGAACTTGTCAACATTCTACAAGAGAATAATATGATTACATTAAAACTTAATAAGAATACAAAAACTTGTCAACATTCTACAAGAGAATACAATGATTACATTAAAACTTAATAAGAATACAAAAACTTGTCAACATTCTACAGGAGAATACAATGATTACATTAAAACTTAATAAGAATACAAAGACTTGTCAACATTCTACAAGAGAATAAAATGATTACATTAAAACTTAATAAGAATACAAAAACTTGCCAACATTCTACAAGAGAATACAATGATTACATTAAAACTTAATAAGAATACAAAAACTTGTCAACATTCTACAAGAGAATACAATGATTACATTAAAACTTAATAAGAATACAAAAACTTGTCAACATTCTACAAGAGAATAAAATGATTACATTAAAACTTAATAAGAATACAAAAACTTGTCAACATTCTACAAGAGAATAATATGATTACATTAAAACTTAATAAGAATACAAAAACTTGTCAACATTCTACAAGAGAATACAATGATTACATTAAAACTTAATAAGAATACAAAAACTTGTCAACATTCTACAAGAGAATAAAATGATTACATTAAAACTTAATAAGAATACAAAAACTTGTCAACATTCTACAAGAGAATAATATGATTACATTAAAACTTAATAAGAATACAAAGACTTGTCAACATTCTACAAGAGAATACAATGATTACATTAAAACTTAATAAGAATACAAAAACTTGTCAACATTCTACAGGAGAATACAATGATTACATTAAAACTTAATAAGAATACAAAGACTTGCCAACATTCTACAAGAGAATAAAATGATTACATTAAAACTTAATAAGAATACAAAAACTTGTCAACATTCTACAAGAGAATACAATGATTACATTAAAACTTAATAAGAATACAAAAACTTGTCAACATTCTACAAGAGAATACAATGATTACATTAAAACTTAATAAGAATACAAAAACTTGTCAACATTCTACAAGAGAATACAATGATTACATTAAAACTTAATAAGAATACAAAAACTTGTCAACATTCTACAAGAGAATACAATGATTACATTAAAACTTAATAAGAATACAAAAACTTGTCAACATTCTACAAGAGAATAATATGATTACATTAAAACTTAATAAGAATACAAAAACTTGTCAACATTCTACAAGAGAATACAATGATTACATTAAAACTAAATAAGAATACAAAAACTTGTCAACATTCTACAAGAGAATAAAGTGATTACATTAAAACTTAATAAGAATACAAAAACTTGTCAACATTCTACAAGAGAATACAATGATTACATTAAAACTTAATAAGAATACAAAAACTTGTCAACATTCTACAAGAGAATAATATGATTACATTAAAACTTAATAAGAATACAAAAACTTGTCAACATTCTACAAGAGAATACAATGATTACATTAAAACTTAATAAGAATACAAAAACTTGTCAACATTCTACAAGAGAATACAATGATTACATTAAAACTTAATAAGAATACAAAAACTTGTCAACATTCTACAAGAGAATAAAATGATTACATTAAAACTTAATAAGAATACAAAGACTTGTCAACATTCTACAATGATTACATTAAAACTTAATAAGAATACAAAAACTTGTCAACATTCTACAAGAGAATAAAATGATTACATTAAAACTTAATAAGAATACAAAAACTTGTCAACATTCTACAAGAGAATAATATGATTACATTAAAACTTAATAAGAATACAAAAACTTGTCAACATTCTACAAGAGAATAAAATGATTACATTAAAACTTAATAAGAATACAAAAACTTGTCAACATTCTACAAGAGAATACAATGATTACATTAAAACTTAATAAGAATACAAAAACTTGTCAACATTCTACAAGAGAATAATATGATTACATTAAAACTTAATAAGAATACAAAAACATGTCAACATTCTACAAGAGAATACAATGATTACATTAAAACTTAATAAGAATACAAAAATTTGTCAACATTCTACAAGAGAATAAAATGATTACATTAAAACTTAATAAACAAAAACTTGTCAACATTCTACAAGAGAATAATATGATTACATTAAAACTTAATAAGAATACAAAGACTTGTCAACATTCTACAAGAGAATACAATGATTACATTAAAACTTAATAAGAATACAAAAACTTGTCAACATTCTACAGGAGAATACAATGATTACATTAAAACTTAATAAGAATACAAAGACTTGTCAACATTCTACAAGAGAATAAAATGATTACATTAAAACTTAATAAGAATACAAAAACTTGTCAACATTCTACAAGAGAATACAATGATTACATTAAAACTTAATAAGAATACAAAAACTTGTCAACATTCTACAAGAGAATACAATGATTACATTAAAACTTAATAAGAATACAAAAACTTGTCAACATTCTACAAGAGAATACAATGATTACATTAAAACTTAATAAGAATACAAAAACTTGTCAACATTCTACAAGAGAATAATATGATTACATTAAAACTTAATAAGAATACAAAAACTTGTCAACATTCTACAAGAGAATACAATGATTACATTAAAACTAAATAAGAATACAAAAACTTGTCAACATTCTACAAGAGAATAAAATGATTACATTAAAACTTAATAAGAATACAAAAACTTGTCAACATTCTACAAGAGAATACAATGATTACATTAAAACTTAATAAGAATACAAAAACTTGTCAACATTCTACAAGAGAATAATATGATTACATTAAAACTTAATAAGAATACAAAAACTTGTCAACATTCTACAAGAGAATACAATGATTACATTAAAACTTAATAAGAATACAAAAACTTGTCAACATTCTACAAGAGAATACAATGATTACATTAAAACTTAATAAGAATACAAAAACTTGTCAACATTCTACAAGCGAATACAATGATTACATTAAAACTTAATAAGAATACAAAAACTTGTCAACATTCTACAAGAGAATAAAATGATTACATTAAAACTTAATAAGAATACAAAGACTTGTCAACATTCTACAATGATTACATTAAAACTTAATAAGAATACAAAAACTTGTCAACATTCTACAAGAGAATACAATGATTACATTAAAACTTAATAAGAATACAAAAACTTGTCAACATTCTACAGGAGAATACAATGATTACATTAAAACTTAATAAGAATACAAAGACTTGTCAACATTCTACAAGAGAATAATATGATTACATTAAAACTTAATAAGAATACAAAGACTTGTCAACATTCTACAAGAGAATACAATGATTACATTAAAACTTAATAAGAATACAAAAACTTGTCAACATTCTACAAGAGAATAAAATGATTACATTAAAACTTAATAAGAATACAAAAACTGATCTACAGCAAATTTATATTTACACTTCAAAATGACATAGAACATGAACATGAACCTATACATCACAAACCTTTAATAGTTAAAGCTATAATCAGTTAGCAACCTATAAATTGTATTGTATTCATACTTCACACTTAAACAAGATATGATTATAATCTAACGATTATGAAGTCTCCCAAACCGGCCACTGACAACCGGTTTAAAAAATAAATTAAAAGCTACCTTTGAAATCGAACAATGTTGAATTTTTGCGGTATTGTGTCGGCCATTTTGAAAATGGAGACAGGTAGAAATTTTTCAATGTCGGGAATCAATTCAGGACGTTGAAATCGAACAATGTTGAATTTGTGCGGTATTGTGGCGGCCATTTTGAAAATGGCGACTGGTAGAAATTTTTCAATGTCGGGAATCAAATCGGGACATCATTATCTACCCACATATCAAATTTTGATGATATCGGACAATGTTGAATTTTTGCGGTATTGTGGCAGCCATTTAGAAAATGGCGACCGGTAGAAATTTTTCAATGTCGGGACATCATTATCTACCCACATATCAAATTTTGATGATATCGGACAGTGTTGAATTTTTACCGCCCATTTTTTATGCCGTGTTTTGGCAGCTATTTTGAAAATGGCAGACATCTCGAAAATTTTGAAAATGCAGAATTGCTCCTCTAATGGTGACCTATCACTATGTCAAATTTTATGTCTCTATCATTATACATTTAGAAGTTATCAACATTAATGTATGAAATTTCAACTTTCCCATAGGATTCTATAGTAACCCCCACCCCCTTTGAACCCCTCAAAATATGACTTTGATCCCCTTTACCACAAAGCTGAAAACTTTAGGACCAACTAGAAACATATATCTATAACTCCACCAAGTATCATGAAATTCTGTCCAGTAGTTCCTGAGATCTGCCGGGGACAAGTTCATGGTCCGCGGAAAGAAAGAAGAAAGAGAAGAAAGAGGAGAAAGAGAAGAATAAGAATAATAATAATAAAAATAATAATAAGAAACGGAGCAAAAACAATTTTAAAGTCCCCAAACGTTGTTTGGGAGACTTAATAATAAAGGGCGGAGCACTTTTAACGGTAGGCTATACGATTTTTGGTAATAAGTCATACTCCTACAAAATGTATTCATAGTTAAATATCTGTTCACCGTAAGCAAGAAATTATAGAACAAAGTGGTATTCAAAAACAAAATAAAAATTATTTCAATAAGAAATTCGCAAATCTGTAACCATTTCAATTCTTCTCAATTGAAATAAACTTAAAAGAAAATTATAATATCAAAATCGTGTGCTATGAGAAATGATCGTTTACAGCGTACATGGATGACGTCATTTTCTAGTGTGCACATATGTATTGCATTTCGTCTGCTTCGGTGAGAAAACATGAAATTGCATGCATTTCTTGGTCATCCTGTCTCTGAAAACTTTGTGAGCTGGTGTCAAACATTGAAGAACAGTTCAGCATTGTTTTTATGTATACAAGTAAACCTATCGATCATCTCCACGATCTCGCAATTTGAAAGTGATTAAAAAATGTGTACATTTCATTTGATTTGAAGTGCATTTGTGTATGATGTCTGGACAACTGATCTCGGAGTATGTCAGGTAAGCCTTTTAACACATTTTCCATGGCAAGGTTAAAAACATTGCAATTTCGTCTGACCCTAACTCCCCTTTTCACTGCCACGCATGCATTTTCTTTTCTCTCTTTCACCATTTTTTTTCATGATCTGTGAGATTGGGGTAGTCCGAGTTTCCTCTGCTGTCGTATTTTTTTTATTCTCGTGACCCTCGATTTATGTCTCTTATTGATTCACTGTGATTTGTGAAATTCTCAAAAATGGCAAATTTTAATTTCCAATCTTCAATCTTTGTCGTAATTTCCGTGAATCGTGATTTGGATTTTTTTTAATTTTCTGAGATTCGTGACCAGAAAACCCCCCCCCCTTTTTTTTTAAAAAGTTTTCGTCTATGGAAAAGGTGTTCAAAATGCCTCCCTCTGAATTGTCATTATCATCAAATAGGCTTCGCCCTTAAACAGGTTGTGCCTGTCTCATATTACTGCTTAAAATTCGATTACAATTTAAGTATCTATTGTTGGTAATCCATCTCATTGTATGAATTAGGGTCAGGGAAACCCTCATAACTCATAATCATGAGGTGGATAACCTTTTTATTCTATAGGCTTCTTTGTAGGCCTATATATCTGAACAAAATTAACATCCAAATGTCAGTAGTTTTATTGACAAGTGAGTGTTTTGTTGGTGGGGGGGGGCCTGTCATGGTCGTGATCGTATGGTTGTTGGATTAAAAACTACCTGTGCAATCAGTGCCTATCATTACTAAGTTGTGAGTTTGAACCCCGTTCATGGTGAGGTGTACTCGATACAACATTATGTGATAAATTTTGTCAGTCACTTGCGACAGGTCGGTGGTTTTCTCCGGGTACTCCAGTTTCCTCCACCAATAACACTGAAATATAGTTGAAAGTGACGTTAAACACCATAAACCAAATCATCTGTTGGTGATCATCTGTGATCTTATAGATTAACAAAACATGTGCATTTTGACCTTCCTTGCTACCTGATAAAAACTTTATTACATTGTTATAAATGATCTGTCACTTTTCAGATATTCATAATATGTATTATAAAATAATAGAATAAAAGACCTTTACACAATAACAAAATACTTACGCAATCTGTTTATTTGTAACTTGGTGCATTTTTGCTGTATTTTTCATACAATGATCATTCATTACAGATTCTAGTTGGACAATGAACTGTTGCATTCTGGTCCTAAAACAAGAAGTGAGTGAGTCAGTCAGTAATTGTTTTTAGCATCAAGTGAGCAATTGTTCAGCTATTATATGGTGAGAACAAGTTATTTGATGAGGTGATGATAATATCTGTTTTATATAAGACGATATCAGTCGAGGGTTGATGACAAGGGCAATATGAAAAAGGCCATGTATTAATCTATTTATCACATATTTTTCCAGGGCAGATAACATGTTATTGCCCTTCACAAGAGGGCAGATAACATGTTATTGCCCTCGTAAAATGTTATTGCCCCGGAGGCAAATAACACACCGCAAATTATGCTTTTATTACACATGCAAATTCGGCATTATTTCAATAAAATATGTGATAATACTCTTTGAATAAAAACTTTATTTCTGTCATTAAAGTATAACTACTCTTGTATTCTGAATATAAAAAAAAAATAACAAGGAACCGAACAATGAAGTTATTCATGAATACATGTGAATTATCATCCTTGTTCAGTCGAACAATGAAGTTATTCATGAATACATGTGAATTATCATCCTTGTTCAGTCGAACAATGAAGTTATTCATGAATACATGTGAATCATCATCCTTGTTCAGTCGAACAATGAAGTTATTCATGAATACATGTGAATTATCATCCTTGTTCACCGAACAATGAAGTTATTCATGAATACATGTGAATTATCATCCTTGTTCACCGAACAATGAAGTTATTCATGAATATATGTGAATTATCATCCTTGTTCAGTCTGAGTGAAGTTATTCATGAATACATGTGAATTATTATCCTTGTTCAGTCTGAGTGAAGTTATTCATGAATACATGTGAATTATCATCCTTGTTCAGTCTGAGTGAAGATATTCATGAATACATGTGAATTATCATCCTTGTTCAGTCTGAGTGAAGTTATTCATGAATACATGTGAATTATCATCCTTGTTCAGTCTGAGTGAAGTTATTCATGAATACATGTGAATTATCATCCTTGTTCAGTCTGAGTGAAGTTATTCATGAATACATGTGAATTATTATCCTTGTTCAGTCTGAGTGAAGTTATTCATGAATACATGTGAATTATTATCCTTGTTCAGTCTGAGTGAAGTTATTCATGAATACATGTGAATTATTATCCTTGTTCAGTCTGAGTGAAGTTATTCATGAATACATGTGAATTATCATCCTTGTTCAGTCTGAGTGATTTATTAATCAGGAATATGAGTAGCTATACTATTTATTACATAGGTCTTATGTTTTTGTTTGTATTAATAAGATGTTTAATAAAAACTAGTTTTTCATGTTTAATAAAATGGAATAGTTCTGAAAACGATGTTCTGATTGACAGATTCAGTACACACAATGAATTTGTCTATCACCACTAAAGTTGTGAGTTCGAACCCCGCTCATGACGAGCGTTACTCGATACAACATTATGTGGTAAAGTTTATCAGTGATTTGCGACAGGTTGGTGGTTTTCTCCGGTTACTCCGGTTTCCTCCACCAATAAAACTGAAATATTGTTGAAAGTTGTGTTAAACACCATAAACCAAACGACAATGAATTTTTCTTTACAAAGTACCTGTCACTTCTATGACCAAATTCTTCTTCTGGTGACAGATATCTCTTCTTCCTATGATCAGCTAATGTTCTATAGATTTCATAGATTTTAGAATACAGATGAGATGACTTTTGTACACTGAAATAAAAATAATAACTGGCATAGTTTGTTTGACTTCTCTAAAATACATAATACAATGTACAGGTATTCATTTCTAATACCTTTGAATCATACACTATTCCTGCTCAAACATGTATGTATTATATTTACTAATAGACTATACATGTACTTCAATACTCTAAGTAATACCAGTTTTGTCACAAAAGCAATGACCCTCATTTATGAAACTACAGAAAACATGGGGTTAAAATGTTCACTGAATATATCAATTTGATTAAGCATACTTTAGGAATGTAGCATATGAACTTGGGAGATCAATCTGTGTTTTTGAGGTATTGAGCTGTAAAGTAAATGAAGCACAACTAATTTTTGAGGCAGCAATGTGGGAAAGTTACGGTTATATATGTAAATATACTGGCTATGTCTTGTTTAAAATTTAATACTCTCTTTTGAAGAATAGACTTGATTGACCCCTTCCAAAAGGTAGAGTTGGTTTTGAAAAATTCTGTATGAAATTTATTTCATAAAAAATAGCTAGTACTTGGGGACTAATTGATAAAAAAAAATGTTGCTAATGCACAAATTTTCCAAATTTCCCAACGGCTAGCAGGTATAAAGGTGGAAAGCTTCATTGACAATATATATGATCAACAAATACATTATTCCATACCTTGTAGGAGCCGTCGTTGTTGTGATCGTATGGTAGTTGCATTTACAACAAGATGTTGCACGCTACGTCGTGCTAAGAATACCCCCACTCGTTCATTTGTAAGTCGCACGGTAAACAGGAAGTAGATGTGCGGTAAACCTGGAAAGGGGAGACATGGTACAAGTGACCATGCCAAAGCCATATCTCAAATATAAAACCATTTCTTCCAGTAGAAGCTGAGATAACTGTTACGAAAGTTTTCATTACGGCAAACATGAAAAATTCTAAGTCGCACTGTAAACAGGAAGTAGATGTGCGGTAAACCTCGAAAGGGGAGACACGGTACAAGTCACCATGCCAAAGCCATATATCAAATATAAAATCATTTCTTCCAGTAGAAGCTGAGATATCTGTTACGAATGTGTGAACGGACGGACGGACAAACGGACGGACAAGGTGATTGCAATATAGCCCCCACTCTGTGAGTGGGGGTATAACTACCTATGCAATCAGTACCTATCACCACTAAAGTTGTGAGTTCGAACCCCATTCTTGGCTAGGTTTACTCGATACAACATTATGTGATAAAGTTTGTCAGTGATTTGCGACAGGTTGGTGGTTTTCTCCAGTTTCCTCCATCAATAAAACTGACTGTCATGAAATATTATTGAAAGTGGCATTAAACACCATAAACCTAAACCTTCTTTTCCTTGTTATCTGCTAACAAAACAAACTTCTTAAGACATGATCCAGCATCATATTGTCAAAACAAAACTCTAAAACTAGTATTACTGTGAGCACAGCTCACTAAGATATAACCCCGCTCTCCACATCTGTCCAACCTATTTCCAAAACAAAACATTACTGATTGTTCCAACCAAAAATGAAAGGAACCCTCCTCTCTTCACCGGTAAGCTGCTGATAAAATTTCAAAACATTCTGAGAAATACTACTCAAGTTATCATACGACATAGGGTAAACATCCTATTTTCCATCATATCAATGTCCAATAACTCTGGAACGGCAAAAGTGAAAATCGTCAAAAATGAAAGGGATCCTCCTCTCTTCCCCAGTAAACAGCTTATAAAATTTTAAAAGATTCTAAGAAACACAACTCAAGTTATCGTACGACATAGGATTTGTCTACAGATGGACGGACATGGTGAAACCAGTATACCCCCCTACAACTTCGTTGCGGGGGGTATAATAATGTAATACAAACCATCTATCTTCCTTCATACATCCAACACAGCTAGTAATGGCCTCTCGTTCTTGTTCATTCACTTTCTCGACCAATACACTCATGTAAACTTTTATCTCCTCTATTCTATTCTCTGCCTATAATGAATTTAAACACCATGGTTCAATAACATAACATTGGGATAATGCATATAATAATTTGAACAACTTATCAAATCGCTAGTGGCAGCAATAAGGGGGTTTAGGTGGTTGATTTCTTACCACAAGCCTAACATCACTGACATGGATTTGCACCCAGATTACAAAGACGCCAGGGTTTTCACAGGTCTCTTCCTTGTGTTTGACCAAACTGTCCTCCTTCATTATCAGTAAGTCTGGAAATCATGATATCACTGGAAAATCTTCAGCTAAAATCTTATACAAGTGTACAACAGTTCCACACAAAACAATGTTACAACTTCATCTCATAGTGATATAATACTTTATTCTATTTATTTTTATCTATTTATGAAGTTTAAATCAAAACCAAATATTTTATTTAAGTGAATTTGAAATATATACAGAGGACAATGTTGATAATCTTTGTCATGGCAACTAAACTGAATCTAATAGTTCATGAGATAATTTATTGATCTTATATTGTGTTTCCCTGGGTGATTGGTCTCTAAGTGTTGCTGCCATGACAACCTAACTGAATCTTATTATTTCTTTACCTTATATTGTGTTTCCCTTGGTGATTGGTCTCTAAGGGATGCTGCCATGACAACCTAACTGATTCTTATTATTTCTTTACCTTATATTGTGTTTCCCTTGGTGATTGGTCTCTAAGTGTTGCTGCCATGTCTTCTACATATTTCTTAGCAATCATTCGTCTATCATCTGGCGTCAAGCTTACAATGCTGACTAAAATATCATGAGTGACAGAAAATGTTTGAAAAAAAGATTCAGTTCTCTTCTTTGTTTCATCTAAAAGCTTACACATCTCAGGTACACAGTTGTTTATCCTTCTTGTTATTCTTTGGATGTATTCTCTGTAATTAATAATATCAATTTGCTTAAAATTATCTAAAAAAACATTACATACATATATACAAATATCTATCATCTAATTTTCATGATTTAAGGATGTAAAATGTGGTAAAGAAGGTCAAAATTCTCAAATTATTATTTTAAAACGGTTGGGAATTATATTAAACATTTAAAATCTGTCTTACTTCCATAGTGGTGAATGTCTGACTTCCAAACATAAGCATAAGATCACTGGCATGGGTTTATGCCCAGAAACCAACCTTAAATGTTAAAGATTCTATATTCCTATCCATGGCTGGGGTTTCATCAGTTATTTTGTTATAGTTGTCCAGGTAGTCCAATATACATGCGGAAAATTAATGAAAGTGATGATAACAATAAACAACTCCCAACCCTTACATCTATAGTGTTTTAAGAACCGTTGTAATTAATGTTTGCAAATAAGATTTTGATTTGAATAATTTATTAATTTACAAATTTTTGCAGGAATGGGAAGATAAACTAGTTTTTGTCCTATGTATTACTCAGCAAAAACTATTTATAACACATATTTTACAAATGAATTGAACATCAATAGTTTTAGCTGTATACAACTGATACAGTAAAACAGAAAAAGTGAACTCGATATATACAACTAGTTCCCCAAAGCTCAATAAGTAGCATGTGACAGGGGTACCAGAAAAAGCTATATTTCAGTCAGTGACAGTATATAACATAAAATTTATCCAGTCAATGCAATTTGACTGCTCAATTAGAACAAGTGTAGGATAAAACAAATATTGACCTTAGACATCTCTCTGCTTGCTGCATCAATTCTTGAAGAACAATAAGATTTTTAACTTGAAGCTCTATTAGATAAGACACTGCTGCTGACTTGTGTCCTATGTGGCTGTCTTTGTCCAGTACTTTGTTTTCTATTGGTAACAGGTCTGGAAAACTGGGATATTGAGCTATAAAACATTAAAATAAGACATGGAATCAAATTCTTAAATTGTTTCTTCATATTTAATTAATTAAGTACATTTTGTATATCCAAGTCATTAGTATTTTCTTTCTTTGGAAAAAAATTAGTAATTATTACTCAGTACTTTTTGTAAAAACATTTAAAAAATACAAAAAGTGCCAGTAAAAATGTACACACATTTCTATGTTTACTTCTTGTATAATCTTATTAAAACCATATGTTATATATTCTAGGCTTCATTAACATCACAAAACTCAGATGTATTTTAGTATACAGTCACACCTGCTTTAGTGACCACCTAAAGCAATAACTTGTATTATGTGACCTTAATTTTTATTTACCTTCATAGTGCATTTCATATCAATTAAACCTGTATTAAGCGACCGCTTGTCTTTTGTGACCATAATTCAATGTTCCCTTGGAAGGTCACATAAGACAGGTTTGACTATATCTGTCACATTTACAAAACTCTCTGGCTAAATTTTACCCAATGGCATTTGCAGCAAATTTTAATCATATTGATGCTTCATGTCTTATGAAAAAAGAAAAGAAAAAGGGAGATAATAAAATAATGTCTTGCTTACCCTATGTAACTTTATAGGAGTAATACCACTAAATAATCCCCACAACATTCTATGTTAAATAAAATCTTTTTGAGCTTTTTACAGGTTTCACCTTAAGCTTAATATAGGCGACACTCATATCTCATGAAAGGGGTACCTAATTGGAAACTTACCTCTGAAAATCAACACACATTTAGTAGCATAAAAGAAAAAAATTGTCTGCTTGAAGTTGTTAACCCTTGAAAATCCTACTTTCACTTTTGCTTTAATACAAATTCAGGTGGTTACTTCCCAATGCAAGCAAATTTTTATTTCAGACCACAAGGTCATCAAATATGGGTTTAAAATTATTCTAAAATTTGTAGGTTTCTGCTGACATTCAGTATTTTCCAGTACCTAATAAGGTTTATTGTTTATCTAACAGTGTAGGCATTCATTTCGTAATTTACATACTACTTTATCATACATTTATGATAATATTTTGTACTGTGTTTGAAGAAAAGTAATACTAACGGATATCAGGAATCATTATTTTCTTGACATCAATTCTTTCTTTGTTATATAGAAACAACTGTCCATGTAGAATAGACGTGGGATAATTCTGTACTTCACAGGTAATATCATTAATTATTTCCTCTAATTCTCGATTCTGAAATAATATCAACTGTTGTCCTGAAGGAATGTCTGACTCCATTGCTATTTTTTCTTGAAAAGCTGCATATCTATGAAAGTAAAATATTTTAACATTGTATTCAGAAAAAAAAAAAAAATTATGATAGCTATGTGAGAGAAACACCAATTTACAAGAATGAAAATCTATAAAAAATGATATGAAAGTCAAGTATTTATACTTAAAACTTTATACAGTCATGACAAACTTGTATTCAATGGTCACCCTTGGAACAAACAAAAAATGATTGTATACGACAGTTGACAACTTGATCAGGAAGGCTTTAAACTGGCCGTTTACAGCAGGTGACCTGTAATTCAAATAGTTTTATAATCAAGGATGTTTTCTTTGTGTCTTTTAGTCAATAATTGTCTTGTTACGGACAAAATAAATGTCCGATTCCTGCCATTTTGTGATTTATTAATGTTCACACTGATGGTAAACTGTGAGTGAAAGAGATTTTGGCTATCCTGTTTAGGGCCTTTGGTCTATTGCTTCCAAATGCTTTTAAATTATTTGGCTTTCCAATATTTGATATTGATCGTACCTGATGAAGTTTATTCCAGAAACGTGTCATGTGCAGTAAATTTGATAGATACGTTTTTATTATATATGTTCTTCATTATATGAATGTTCCTTACAACAAAAGGGCCGGTGCTTAACAAAGTCAAACATTAAACTAATTTATTAATTAATTGTTGGTTGCTTAATGTTCAGTGACAGAATCAGAACAATATATAAAAATAATACAGAAATGTGAGGAATAGGACAACAAACTGGAAAAGTATGGAGAGTTGTGAATGACAAAAAAATTGATTTTTCGAGCGACTACATTGCCCCTGCTACTTTTAGAAATCTGCAAGTGTTTTTTAACATGCAAGATTCAGGACACTCTCCTAAAAAGAGTACTTGTCATGGTCTACAGCCAGGCTTTCAAATTAATTTATGTTCTGCATTGTTATATTTTCCTGTGATGAACAAGTATGTATTATTTCTAAGAGTCTTGTAGGTGTCGTTAAGTTAACATATAATGTGTTCATGCCACAATATAGCTGAAATACTGCTAAAGTCAGCATTAAACATCAATCAATCAATCTGTGATAATTTGTATATATAATCTTACCTGTCATTTTTCTCCACATATACCTTAAGATTGGATCCAACACTACAATCATACAATCTAACAGGAAGCATATCTTTTATCTTAAATACTTCTCCAAAAAAACTGTCAAATGTCCATCTTTTCTTTTTGTCACTTTCCATCATGTTTGCAAGCATTGGTACAACCAGACATTTTAATCCCCTATAAAAGTTTGGAAGACAAATTGTATGTATTAATTTTTTTGTAAAATCAATAATAAACAAATAAATTGTTTCTTGTAATTTTATGTTTACAAGAAAAAAAAACTTTGCAATTTTTGTTATTACCATTACACTACCACAAGGGTGTAATGGTTAGCATGCTCCATGGGAGTGCAGGAGAAACAAATTAATGTCCTGGGTAAATACCAAAAACTTTGTATTAATATTGGTACAGAGTACTGTCCCTTAGTAGAGTGATGCATTTACTGAGGGTTGTTAAGAAGTACAACATAAATCTGGTTCAGAATTTTGGTCTAGTAAAAAATGCATTTCACAATACAACATGTTCTTGCCAAGATATAGCTGATAACTGTTCACATGGCCTTAAACAAAATTAACTAACTAATTAGAAAATGAGAAACTTCCATTATTTGAAAATCCTTATTATCATGCTCTTTCTTATCAAAGAAAATACCTCATTGACCAGTACATACATGTATTTTTACTCTCATAAACCAGTATTATAAGATTATTACACCAATTTTGATCTTGATTTTGTAAGTGTAAGTAATATTCTGGTAGAGACATTATTCATCAATATTAGCACAATAATGTTTTTCAATATATAGAAGAAAATGATGAGAGCACCATTCCAACCTGTCTATGTCATGATTTGAAGCTATATTGCACTAGTGCAAACATTAGGAAATGCTAACTTTGGATACATTCTAAATGAAATAGTATACTGATATACAATAAATATATAGTAGTCTCACTCTTGTAAGGCCACTCCCACCAAAGGCCAGTACTCTCATCAGGTCAAATCTTAGATGCACTGAGATTGTAAAATACTACTAAATTGTCCCCTCATGAAAGGCAACCCCCTCTTTAATGGGCCATTTTTTTCACTGCAGAAGTAGTGGTCTTATAAGAAGGGGACCGCTGTACATATATTTAGGTTTATATAAATACAAAATCTACAACTCTTACATTAAAGAAAAATAATTAGCAAGATGGTCACACTAGACCAACCAAACAACAGCATATCATCATCATGTTGTTATCACATGTAACCACGACTGTAACTTTGTAAGCTTGAAATTAACACATCAAATTACACCTGAATACTTACAAAGAAAGACGACAGGTTCCAGGAAGTTCTTTATTCCATTCTATGTCACCATTTTGATATCTTTGAATACCAGAAATAACACCAGATTCTTTTGTTGTTGTTATAAGAAACCTAAATAAAATGGTTTACATTAATCAATACATGTATTTATTGTAATTTACAGTGAAACCTGTCCATAGCGAACTCTGAATAAACAAGAATCTTGTATAAACCAAACCTTAAATAAAAAAAGCCTAATCTATGAAATCTTTGTTAAATTAACACAAAAGTTTGTTGTTTTTTTTTGCATATTAGCTGCTTGTGGCATCTGCAGTAAATGTTTGTGTTGCAATAGTTGATGTCATTGCAAATACATTAAGAACAGATATTAATAAAATTCTAAGCAAAATAAAAATAGTTATTCAAGCATATTAAATTAAAACTAGGAAGAACTGCTTTAGATACCTAAAACTTATGTCTCCCCTTAATGCGGCCATCTGTACAACAATAAGTTACACATTATGAGTTGAATGATACTATTTAAAAAACAATTATTTGACCTTGAGGTCAAAGGTCAAGGTCGAACGAAGGTCATTATGGTACGCGACACACCACCTTATGGTCATGCACACACATACCAAATATCATTGACCTATCTCAAAAGACAAAAATGTTATGGCCCGGACAAGAAAAAACTATTTAAAAAACAATTATTTGACCTTAAGGTCAAAGGTCAAGGTCCCACGAAGGTCATCACGGTATGTGACACACCACCTTATGGTCATGCACCCACATACCAAATTTCATTGACCTATCTCGAAAGACAAAAATGTTATGGCCTGGACAAGAAAATACTATTTCAAAAACAATTATTTAACCTTGAGGTCAAAGGTCAAGGTCGAACGAAGGTCATTACGGTACGCAACACACCACCTTATGGTCATGCACCCACATATCAAATATCATTGACCTATCTTGAAAGACAACCAGAGGCTCTCAAGAGCCTGTATCGTTCACCTGGTTATAAAAAAAAACAATTGGCCCTATGTAAAAACTATGTCCTGCAATGGTAGTCATCTTGGAATTACCATCAACATAAAAAACACAAAGTTTGTAAAGGACCTTCCAATGATTGATGCACAGTTTAGGTTCAATCACTGCAATAGCTTCAGAGAAGAATATATTTCTGTATTTTCCCCATATGGTCCGGTGTAAATACTATGACCTGTGGTGGCAGCCATCTTGGATTTCCGATCGTCATTAAAAACAGAGGACCTTCCAATGATCATTCCTGGGCAGTTTGGTTTCAACTGTCCAAGTGGTTTCAGAGAAGAAGCGTTTTGAAACATTTTTCCCATAGGGTCCAATGTTAAACTAAGTCCTGCCGTAGTCGCCATTTTGAATTTCATATCAGAACAAAAAACGTAAAGTTTGTAGAGGACCATCCAATGAACATTCATGTACAGTTTGGCTTTAATCATATTTGTATTTTCTGAAAAGAAGGCATTTGAACATTTTCTCATAGGGTCCAATGTTAATCTATATCCTGCGGTGGCGGCCATCTTGAATTTTCGATCGGCATAAAAAAACAGAAACTTTGTAGAGGACCTTCCAATGATCATTCCTGGGCAGTTTGGTTTCAATTGTCCAAATGGTTTCAGAGAAGAAGCGTTTTGAAACATTTTTCCCATAGGGTCCAAAGTCCTGCCGTAGCCGCCATTTTGAATTTCATATCGGAACAAAAAACAGAGGACCTTCCAATGATCATTCCTGGGCAGTTTGGTTTCAGAGAAGAAGCGATTTGAAACATTTTTCCCATAGGGTCCAATGTTAAACAAGTCCTGCCGTAGCCGCCATTTTGAATTTCATATCAGAACAAAAAACGTAAAGTTTGTAGAGGACCATCCAATGAACATTCATGTTCAGTTTGGCTTTAATAATATTTGTAGTTTCTGAGAAGAAGGCATTTGAACATTTTCCCATAGGGTCCAATGTTAATCTATGTATTGCGGTGGTGGCCATCTTGGATTTCCGATCGGCATAAAAAACGTAGAATTTGTAGAGGACCTTCCAATGATCATTCCTGGGCAGTTTGGTTTCAACTGTCCTAGTGGTTTCAGAAAAGAAGCGTTTTGAAACATTTTTCCCATAGGGTCCAATGTTAAACTAAGTCCTGCCGTAGCCGCCATTTTGAATTTCATATCGGAACAAAAAAATTTGAACATTTTCCCATAGGGTTCAATGTTAATCTATGTATTGCGGTGGTGGCCATCTTGGATTTCCGATCGGCATATAAAACAAAAAATCTGTAGAGGACCTTCCAATGATCATTCCTGGGCAGTTTGGTTTCAATTGTCGAAGTACTTTCAGAGAAGAAGCGTTTTGAAACATTTTTCCCATAGGGTCCAATGTTAAACTAAGTCCTGCCGTATCCGCCATTTTGAATTTCATACCGGAACAAAAAACGTAAAGTTTGTAGAGGACCATCTAATGAACACTCATGTACAGTTTGGCTTTAATCATATTTGTAGTTTCTGAGAAGAAGGCATTTGAATATTTTCCCATACGGTCCAATGTTAATCTATGTCCTGTGGTGGTGGCCATCTTGGATTTTCGATCAGCATAAAAAACAGAAACTTTGTAGAGGACCTTCCAATGATTATTCCTGGGCAGTTTGGTTTCAACTGTCCAAGTGGTTTCAGAGAAGAAGCATTTTGAAACATTTTTCCCATAGGGTCCAATGTTAAACTAAGTCCTGCCGTAGCCGCCATTTTGAATTTCATATTGGAACAAAAAACCTTAAGATTGTAGAGGACCATCCAATGAACATTCATGTACAGTTTGGCTTTAATCATATTTGTATTTTCTGAGAAGAAGGCATTTGAACATTTTCCCATAGGGTCCAATGTTAATCTATGTCCTGCGATGGCGGCCATCTTGGGTTTCCGATCGGCATATAAAACAATAACTTGGTAAAGGACATTCCAATGATCATTCATTTACAGTTTGGGTTCAGTCAGTTCATTAGTTTCAGAGAAGAAGATCTTTGAAATTTCAGCCAATCAGAGCATATTATTGGCCCTGGCAGCCATATTGAATATCCGACTGGAACGAAAAACAGTAACTTTGTAGAGGACCATCCAAGGAACATTCCTGCTAAGTTTGGTTCCAATCGGCCCAGTGGTTTCGGAGAAGAAGCTCGAAATGTGAAAAGTTTACAGACGACGGACGCCAAGTGATGGCAATAGTTCACCTGGACCTTTGGTCCAGGTGAACTAAAAAAGTTATGGTCCGAACAAGCTTCGCTTAGAAGAAGCAGAAGCGGAAGAAGCGGAAGAAAAATTCAGACTAAAACAATATGTCTCCCTTTGTTCGAAGGGGAAACATAATAAGGGAAGTATCCCCACTTCCAACAAAAGTAAACTGGTATTTTTCAGCAAATCAAGGGGCATAACTCCAAAAGTCAGAAATTGAACATAGCCTTCCTTATATGGTTCCTGACTTGTGCATAAATTTCAAATGTTTGGTTAAGGAGAACTTGTTATTGAGAGAAAACAAACTGTGGGAGAGACGTAGAGACAGATGTACACATGGAAAGAGGTAAAACTTAATGCCCCCAATGCCTGGCAGAGGGGACATAAAATGTCTTAAACTGATTTTTAAAATTACATTGTTTGACTGTTTGATCGACCACCATATGGTTGGAATGGCAGATGTCCTGTCGCTACATGGTATATGGTAACTCCTAGACTCCAAATATCTACACTAGCATCAAACTCCTGGTATGGTACTGAATGTCGTCTTAATACAGCCTTCTCATACATGTTGGGATCCTGTTAAAAATAGCAAATTTAATATAATTTATAATTTTCAGACATAAATCGGTTTTCCTTTTTCTAGTCATCAATGTTAGATATTATGGTAGTATTGGTCTGAAGTTCCAATGCTAGATATTATGGTAGTATTGGTCTGAAGTTCCAATGCTAGATATTGTGGTAGTATTGGTCTGAAGTTTCAATGTTAGATATTATGGTAGTATTGGTCTAAAGTTCCAATGCTAGATATTGTGGTAGTATTGGTCTGAAGTTTCAATGTTAGATATTATGGTAGTATTGGTCTAAAGTTCCAATGCTAGATATTATGGTAGTATTGGTCTGAAGTTCCAATGCTAGATATTGTGGTAGTATTGGTCTGAAGTTTCAATTGTTAGATATTATGGTAGTATTGGTCTAAAGTTCCAATGCTAGATATTATGGTAGTATTGGTCTGAAGTTTCAATGTTAGATATTATGGTAGTATTGGTCTAAAGTTCCAATGTTAGATATTATGGTAGTATTGGTCTAAAGTTCCAATGCTAGATATTGTGGTAGTATTGGTCTGAAGTTTCAATGTTAGATATTATGGTAGTATTGGTCTAAAGTTCCAATGCTAGATATTATGGTAGTATTGGTCTGAAGTTCCAATGCTAGATATTGTGGTAGTATTGGTCTGAAGTTTCAATTGTTAGATATTATGGTAGTATTGGTCTAAAGTTCCAATGCTAGATATTATGGTAGTATTGGTCTGAAGTTTCAATGTTAGATATTATGGTAGTATTGGTCTAAAGTTCCAATGTTAGATATTATGGTAGTATTGGTCTAAAGTTCCAATGTTAGATATTATGGTAGTATTGGTCTGAAGTTCCAATGTTAGATATTATGGTAGTATTGGTCTAAAGTTCCAATGTTTGGTATTATGGTAGTATTGATCTAAAGTTTCAATGTTAGATATTGTGGTAGTATTGGTCTGAAGTTCCAATGTTTGGTATTATGGTAGTATTGGTCTGAAGTTGCAATGCTAGATATTATGGTAGTATTGGTCTGAAGTTCCAATGTTTGGTATTATGGTAGTATTGATCTAAAGTTCCAATGTTAGATATTGTGGTAGTATTGGTCTGAAGTTTCAATGTTAGATATTATGGTAGTATTGGTCTGAAGTTGCAATGCTAGATATTATGGTAGTATTGGTCTAAAGTTCCAATGTTAGATATTGTGGTAGTATTGGTCTAAAGTTCCAATGTTAGATATTATGGTAGTATTGATCTAAAGTTCCAATGTTAGATATTGTGGTAGTATTGGTCTAAAGTTCCAATGTTAGATATTATGGTAGTATTGGTCTGAAGTTCCAATGTTAGATATTGTGGTAGTATTGGTCTAAAGTTCCAATGTTAGATATTGTGGTAGTATTGGTCTAAAGTTCCAATGCTAGATATTATGGTAGTATTGGTCTAAAGTTCCAATGTTAGATATTATGGTAGTATTGGTCTAAAGTTCCAATGTTAGATATTGTGGTAGTATTGATCTAAAGTTCCAATGTTTGGTATTATGGTAGTATTGGTCTAAAGTTCCAATGTTAGATATTGTGGTAGTATTGATCTAAAGTTCCAATGTTAGATATTATGGTAGTATTGGTCTGAAGTTCCAATGTTAGATATTGTGGTAGTATTGGTCTAAAGTTCCAATGTTAGATATTATGGTAGTATTGATCTAAAGTTCCAATGTTAGATATTGTGGTAGTATTGGTCTAAAGTTCCAATGCTAGATATTATGGTAGTATTGGTCTAAAGTTCCAATGTTAGATATTATGGTAGTATTGGTCTAAAGTTCCAATGTTAGATATTATGGTAGTATTGGTCTAAAGTTTCAATGTTAGATATTGTGGTAGTATTGGTCTAAAGTTCCAATGCTAGATATTATGGTAGTATTGGTCTAAAGTTCCAATGTTAGATATTATGGTAGTATTGATCTAAAGTTCCAATGTTAGATATTGTGGTAGTATTGGTCTAAAGTTCCAATGCTAGATATTGTGGTAGTATTGGTCTAAAGTTCCAATGCTAGATATTATGGTAGTATTGGTCTAAAGTTCCAATGTTAGATATTATGGTAGTATTGATCTAAAGTTCCAATGTTAGATATTGTGGTAGTATTGGTCTGAAGTTCCAATGTTAGATATTATGGTAGTATTGGTCTAAAGTTCCAATGTTAGATATTATGGTAGTATTGGTCTGAAGTTCCAATGTTAGATATTATGGTAGTATTGGTCTAAAGTTCCAATGTTAGATATTGTGGTAGTATTGATCTAAAGTTCCAATGTTAGATATTGTGGTAGTATTGGTCTGAAGTTCCAATGCTAGATATTGTGGTAGTATTGGTCTAAAGTTCCAATGCTAGATATTGTGGTAGTATTGGTCTAAAGTTCCAATGTTAGATATTATGATAGTATTGGTCTAAAGTTCCAATGTTAGATATTATGGTAGTATTGGTCTGAAGTTGCAATGCTAGATATTGTGGTAGTATTGGTCTGAAGTTGCAATGCTAGATATTGTGGTAGTATTGGTCTAAAGTTCCAATGTTAGATATTATGGTAGTATTGGTCTAAAGTTCCAATGTTAGATATTATGGTAGTATTGGTCTAAAGTTCCAATGTTAGATATTATGGTAGTATTGGTCTAAAGTTCCAATATTAGTTATTATGGTAGTATTGGTCTGAAGTTCCTATGTTATATATTAATCATTCTAATGTAGTTGTTTAATATTCATGGTTTGTGATTGGACAATGCTGTAATTTTCAAGGTATCAATTCCACGGTTGAAATATCATGAGCTATTTTTAGAATTTTAGCCAATTACCGCTTACGTCATCTTGTCAATAATGTGGCAATGCACATCATTACATTAGAATGGAGATAACTGTATTGTATTTGAAAATTTCAAGGCATTAATTGTCAATTTAATTGTGTAATTTTCACGGTATCAATTCCACGGTTGAAATAGCATGAGAAATTTTTTAAATTTTAGCTGATTACCGCTTACGTCATCTTGTCAATAATGTGGCAATACACATCTATACACATGATTATATTAGAATGGAGATAACAGTATTGTATTTGAAAATTTCACAGCATCAATTGTCGACTTAATGGTCGCAAATATCTGTTTACTGGCTCCGCTATTGCATCGCCAGTAAACTCAATTTGCCACCATCAAATCTCCAATTGATGCCGTGAAATTTTCAAATACAATACAGTTATCTCCTAAGTAACATGCATAAATCCAGTGAGTGAGTGATTGTTGTTTAATGCCAATTCAGCGATTTTTCAGCTATATCATGGCAAGAACAAGTTACTTATCAATGAGATGATGATGAGATCCCCTTTGTACTAGACCAACATGCTTAGTTGGATTTTTATAGTGCTAGTTCACTGAAACAACAGTCTGCGGATAGACATGTCGCCCCACTCGGACACATTATCCTGATTCCAAGCCAACCAGTCTTTGCTCTTTCTTAGCGGAGAAACAACTAATACCAATTTTATAGTCTTTGGTTTGATCTGACTGGGGTTCGAACCCACGATCTACCACACTCGAAGCGAGCATGCTAACCATTACATCACCGATGCAGTTCACAGATCTATAAGTATTAAAAGTAATTCTAAATAAATCACCAAGTATTCTTCTGTTCCATAAATTGAGGTAAAATTTTCTTCGTCATCTAATTGTCTGGCAGCTCCAAAATCTGTCAGTTTATAAATTGACCTGAAATAAAAAAAAAAATCTTTGATATCTTCAGTGCTTCCATTATCTAAAAATTCTTTAATAATGTTATAGGTTTGGTTTAGTTTATAGTGTTTAACGCCACTTAAAACAATATTTCAGTTATATTGTGGCGTTCAGTTTTATTGGTGGAGGAAACCGAAGTACCAGAGAAAACCATGAACCTGTCGCAAGTCACTGACAAACTTTATCACCTAATGTACACCCCGCCATGAGCAGGATTCGAACTCACAACATGAGTGGTGATAGGCATAGATTGCACAGGTAGTTGTAAATCCAACTACCATACGATCACAACCACGACAGCCCTAATAATGTCATAAATATTAATTTATCTAACACTGGAAATATAATTAATGCAAAAATGTAATAAAACATCTCAAAATGACACAAAAGAGAGTTACTTTTATTGTAAAGTAACAGGTAGGTATTGACAAAAATTATTTCATTCATTTTCACATGTTAAACATTAACTCATTAGCATTGAACTTTAAATAAACCATCTACATACTGTTTCTGCAGTGGCTTTGCAAATATACTCTGCAGAAAACAATCAAATGAACATTCCAACCAACTTTGGTTTCAATTGTCCTAGTTGTTACATGTAAGTTTACGGACAACGATGACAACAACGACGACCTGACTCTTTCGGTTAGGTGAGCAAAAAAACATGACTAAAAGACATCGTTAGAGTTCAAGTTCATAGTTCACCAATGTACATGGAAGGGAAACATCCAAGCATTCACATTACCAGAGATATATCTATTGTTATTGAAATTCTAGTAAATTGTGTACTTTCAGCAGTCTGTGCCAAAAACATTTTGACAAAGTAGCCCGAACAGCATTTTAGAAGAATGTTTTCTATTTGATTAAGCAAAATTTAATGCAATTTTTACAAGCCCAAACCAATCTATACAAGACTGGGGCTTATGGCTAGTGGTTTTTGGTGCAGACTGCTTAAGTAGACTTGTTTTAGACTTATACTTACTGTCCTGTGTCGTCAATAAACCTCATTATATTTCCTGGTTTTAAGTCTCGATGGATTATCCCTATTTGTCTTAAATACTTCATTCCACTCGCTAAAAAAGGAAATACAATCATGTTTATTTTTGGCAATCAATATGCTGAAAAAAGAATTAAACAATTTGGTTTTTCATAAAACTGAGACCAATAAACATATATGTTACTGTATATATATATTTAAATTACAAGTCTATGTGTAATATAGATTTAATTGTATCCCCGTTTTAAGTGGGGCTTGTGTTGCTCAATCTTTAGTTTTCTGTGTAGTGTTTTGTAAATCATTGTTTGTCTTTTTGTCCTTTCTTCTTTTGACCAGTTACTTGTAAGTTCTTCTTCCATTGATGGATTCTGATTACCTCTTTGGTATCTTCGATTTCTGGATTCTGATTACCTCTTTGGTATCTTCGATTTCTGGATTCTGATTACCTCTTTGGTATCTTCGATTTCTGGATTCTGATTACCTCTTTGGTATCTTAGATTTCTGGATTCTGATTACCTCTTTGGTATCTTCGATTGATGGATTCTGATTACCTCTTTGGTATCTTCGATTTCTGGATTCTGATTACCTCTTTGGTATCTTCGATTTCTGGATTCTGATTACCTCTTTGGTATCTTAGATTTCTGGATTCTGATTACCTCTTTGGTATCTTAGATTGATGGATTCTGATTACCTCTTTGGTATCTTAGATTGATGGATTCTGATTACCTCTTTAGTATTTTAAGATTGATGGATTCTGATTACCTCTTTGGTATCTTAGATTGATGGATTCTGATTACCTCTTTGGTATCTTAGATTGATGGATTCTGATTACCTCTTTGGCATCTTAGATTGATGGATTCTGATTACCTCTTTGGTATCTTAGATTGATGGATTCTGATTACCTCTTTGGTATCTTAGATTGATGGATTCTGATTACCTCTTTGGTATCTTAGATTGATGGATTCTGATTACCTCTTTGGTATCTTAGATTGATGGATTCTGATTACCTCTTTGGTATCTTAGATTGATGGATTCTGATTACCTCTTTGGTATCTTAGATTGATGGATTCTGATTACCTCTTTGGTATCTTAGATTGATGGATTATGATTACCTCTTTGGCATCTTAGATTGATGGATTCTGATTACCTCTTTGGAATCTTAGATTAATGGATTCTGATTACCTCTTTGGTATCTTAGATTGATGGATTCTGATTACCTCTTTGGTATCTTAGATTGATGGATTCTGATTACCTCTTTGGTATCTTAGATTTCTGGATTCTGATTCCCTCTTTGGTATCTTAGATTTCTGGATTCTGATTACCTCTTTGGTATCTTCGATTTCTGGATTCTGATTACCTTTTTGGTATCTTCGATTTCTGGATTCTGATTACCTCTTTGGTATCTTAGATTTCTGGATTCTGATTACCTCTTTGGTATCTTAGGTTGATGGATTCTGATTACCTCTTTGGTATCTTCGATTTCTGGATTCTGATTACCTCTTTGGTATCTTAGATTGATGGATTCTGATTACCTCTTTGGTATCTTAGATTTATGGATTCTGATTACCTCTTTGGTATCTTAGATTGATGGATTTTGATTACCTCTTTGGTATCTTCAAACTTTTCTTATGATGGTAATAGCAACTCTTCTGGGTACTCATGTGTTTGTCATAAATGCAGTGGTCGAAATTGGCACCGGTCCAACGGACCGCGACCGGTAAATCTCGTGTTGGACCGGTAAATTTCTCAATGACACTGGTTTGAATGTCTGGTAGAAAATCAATAAAGCATTATTAACTTATAGATATATTTCAAAAATGATACGTGTTTTGTCTTTAAAACCTTTGTCTCGTAAAATGTATTTTTCGTGTTGTTGATAAACAACATCATGCGTAAAAAACGTGATCGGTCTCTACTGGTATGGTGTGGGTGTCACGCATAAAATCGTCAGGGAACCAGTAATCAATAATCATTCGGAAGTAATTTTTCGAACTTCTCTGGGGTTTTCAATTTCATAATTATCACTCCGAGAGACATAATTTTTAATCCTTTAGACATATCATCACGGACATAAACCCACTCAGCCACTATGATAGACCTAAAAAGGGCCATAAAACAGGGTGGTGGGGATTACATTTTATGGCTCTCTGTCACCTGTGCGCCGATTGATGTTTTACCGCCAATTAGCGTTACCTGTTCTACCTGTTGACCTTTAAATTTTAATATCGTAATTATTGCTACTGAAGGATGTATTTTTGACAATTAATTTTGTATCCTCTTGCTGTTAATATTTGACTGTTTGTCGCTTTTCATTGCCAATGAATGTGTGTCTTGTTATCGTTTTCGTTTATTTTAGAAAGTTCTACTTTATGACCTCGAGTTCTATATCCAGAATTTTGTTGAAACCACAACTGAACTTTATCTTGTTTAATTTTAATTTCTCATTTTTTTTCTTCTGTTGGGTTGAATTCAGTAGGTATTGAATTATTCGTAAATATGGGCTACTTCATAAATGTATTTTTGTTTATAAGTTATTTTTCACAGCTGAATCAAGAAGTCCAGCCTGACCTTGTAATGTTGAGTTAGCACAGCCCTCTAGTAAAGAATATGACTCGGACTACAGCGATGATGATGATGATGATAATGAGATGGATGAGCTCTCAGTGGATCAAATGATTTTTTATTATTCTAGAGAATAAAAATACTAATATAAACTTGCATCATTTGTTTATTATGGTCAAAATGGTTCCATCTGATCTCTCTTTTCAGATTTTTTTGTCGGACCAGTGAAATTCTGTTCGGACCAGTAAATCTTAGGCATTCACTGGTCCGACTGTCCTGTGATTTCAATTTCCTAATTTCTTTGACTGTAAATGAAAACGAGTTTAATTTTTGTTTTCTATTAACTGATATTTCTGTTGTATTTAAACAAATATTGCAAGTGAATAATTCATTTTAAATTTGACTAAAATCGGAGGCCAAATTTAACTCTTACTGCATTTAGTCCTTTGTAAGCATTTGATACAACATCAAAAAATGACTCAGACCTATCTTGAATTATTGTAAATGGAATTATATAGTCACATTTCATGATCTTGAATTTGGATAAGTCTTTTCATTAGATAGCTTGAAGTAAAATACAGTGAATAACTCAAGTACTTGGACATTTCGGAGTAATATTATTGGCTTCGACACAACCAGGTTAAATTCTATATGCATATTGTTGACTGAGATATTTTTTTTCTGAAAGCTGAAGTTATTACGAGATTATATGTGTCAGAGCTATGAAAGCCTTTGATATTAGTTTTAAATGGTTATCAATCTTTTGCTCCTAGCATTTTGTCAGATCACAATTACCTATATCAAATAGTACAACAAGGAACTCATCTTCTGGTAAACCATAGGAATATTTTGGTTGGTCCAACATCGAGTATAAACTTCCCCCTTCACATAACTCCATACCCATAACAAAGTTACCTGTGGGTACCTGAAAATATTTATTTATTTAATCAAATATGTAATATCTATATAATATTTACACAATTATAATAATATAATGTAGCACATCATATAACATTTGAAATTGTAGCTAAATCTATTTGTATACTGCAATCTGTGCATTTTCTACCTATATAAAGGTGTAGGTATAAACCTTTGCTTTATAAATGTACTAGATTTATAAAGTCTCCTGGTACACTGCGTCTTATTTAGAGTTAAGTGTAATATACTCTGGTCATGCATCGACAGCTTGTACACACTCATAATAGAACATACTTCAAAATAGCCAATGTTTTTGCCTTTTTGTGTGTAAATTTTGTAACTTTTTGCATACATGATGTTGCAGTATAAACACAATATACATACATTGAAAGAAAATTTTTAAAATATTTGTACTCGCCCATCAACACAGGAAAGAAAAGCTCTTACAAATAAATGATATGGGTATTTTTTTTTTAATTTATCTAATGTACATGTATTATGAATATCAATTTTCTTTCCAAATTGGCAGTTTGAGGCATATGTGTAAATTATTATAGAACCACAAGAGGTGAGTTATTGTTTATGCATGTTCTAGAATTGACCTATAAATTATTGCTACTTCAGAAGAAAATAAGCATGCTTAATTGGTCTATTTGAAATAATATAACTGCAATACGGTTGTTTCGAATCATGTCAATTCCGACCACGTTCCATCTTTTTCTTGTCTTGATGTCTGAACAAATAGGCAGGCGACTTCTGGTGTTTACGCTATTACTGTGACCACGTCAGCATATCATAGTCGTAGATGCAGAAGATTATAAGTAATTGTAACATGGAGACGCCAAGGAAACCGCTGAATAAATACTTGTGTTCGGTACCCCACTATCTGTCTGATATCAGAAATATATACATAAAGGCAGATCGTTTTCCTTTGATGATGCCGACAGCCATAAATAAAGAAAGAAAACAAATTTAATTTTAAAGAAGTATTTGTCTCTGCATTGAAGTCTTTGATGCAAATAAAATAATTTAATTGATATCTGTCTTTTACAGAAAATGTTAAGATTTTTTTAAGTTGAGGATCGAACGTTAAAACGGCATATATCGATTGGAGTTTTTGTTGTGTACATTGACACTGGAAGTTCAATGCCGATTAGTTCATCGAAATCACGTGATCTGGCGGACGAAAATAACAAAATTTTGACAGAATGGAAATGATTCGAAACAACCGTATTAAAGTTAATGGTATGCATCCATTTTTAATTTAAGTTGAAGATTTTGTCTTCCATACAGGACTTCTTCTTTAATTAATCCTTACATCTTTCTCAACTGCATAGATTGTAATGACATTTCTGTGTTCTAATTTTTTTAGTAGATCTATTTCTCGGAGAGCCACAGAGGCAAAATGATGAGATACTCGTTCATGAAAATATTTCACTGCACATACACATCCATTTGGCTGAAAAATAAAATTATCAAGTTAAAAACCTTATATACTATTTCCTTAAACAGTTGTAGGAACCGTTATCAATCAAATAAAAGATTTTGGTGTGTGAAACATACATACAAATTTAAATATTTGTTTTTACTTTTACTAAAGTCACCCCAAATCTTATGGGTTATTTGTCTATGCAATCAGTACCTATTACCACTCAAATTTGTCAATTTGTGGCTGTGCAGCTTAATAAATATAACTTTATGTGATAAATTTGTCAGTTACTTGCAGCAAAGTCAGAGATTTGATATGTTTGACATTGCAGAATATACACAGTTTATTACAAAGATGCTTGTGAAATATGGAGAATTCCAAGTGAAATAAAAAAAACTTTATTTCACTGTGATGTCACAGCAATCAAAAATTATTATTGTACATGTGACAGTTTAAAACAAGTTACATTTATAAACATCTTATTACCGTAAACAAAAGTGTAAAATCTATGTAGTAAACAGAATAACTATTCTTGAGTTCAGAATATGAAAAATAAATCACTTGTAACAGAACAACGACAGCAATTCACTCATGCACTAACATGCATTTGTGAATTCCTGCATTGTTCGGCTACAATACTCCTGATTTATTTTCTATATTCGGAATGCAAGATTATTTGATTGGGGTTTATCGCCAACATTAGCAGTATTTAAGCAACATCATGGGGTGAACAAATTTTATATATTAAATTCTTCAACTACAAAACCCTTAAAAATAAAACATATTTGTGTATAAAACAATCAGGTAAGGAATGCCAAAGTAGTCATACTATAAATATGTACATTTTCTGTAATAATAAAATTATTTTGTACTCGCCATGAAACATGTCAGAAAAATCACCAAAAACTTGCTTTTGTACCTATTTCTAGCTTGTATAAATAAATTATATATTTTCTGACAAATATAATATAGTTTGATCCTATGATAATGTGGGTTCTATATTTCTGTGTATTTATGTGCCGTTTCAATCAATTTTTGACGCCATAATATTTTTAATTTAACTACCATGATACCATAGGACTCCGATATACATATATTGTAATTGATATTCACCTTTCTTCTAGCTTTATAAACTACTGCAGTGGCACCTTTTCCAAGAACATCAGCTTCGTTCCAACAAAATGTGTCTGTTGATTTCCAATTTTTATTTTCAGTTTGTTTAGAAAATGACATCTAAAAATTCAAAATATCATATTTAATACATATACATTTTATATACAATAAATTTAGTAATTAAATCAAAACTATATTACCTTAAATAAATGTAATTCTTACTATAAATTAATTTACTTTAAAATTCATATAAATTGATGCAAATTCTACCTACAAATTGAATATCAATACATTATTCTAACATGGCGTGCTACTTTCGCTTTGAAAACAATAGAGGGCTCTAAATAGCACCGAACACCCTAGCACATGCGCAGAAGGCATATCTAATTGACAGCGTATTTTGCATATTTGTACTTTATGTATGTTAAATTAAAAGAATAAAAATAATAAATATAAAAAAAAATCAGATGAAACTAATTTTTGATCGTTATCAATTTTTATAACGTTTCTGTAGCGTTATATATTTTTGTAAATAATAGCGGGAGGTAATTGGAACAGCTTCTGTAGCGTTATATATTCTTGTAGATAATAGCAGGAGGTTATTGGAACAGCGCCCAAAAATAGTCTGTCTAGGTACGCTTGAATGCATAAAATTACCGTAAATGCCCTGTTAGAATCGAAATAATGCCGGGTTCTATGCTTATTTTAACATGGGTAGGCATTATATTTGTCAAGAGTCGCTCGGTGTAAAATAATGACAAATATAATGCCTACCCATGTTAAAATAAGCATAGAGCCAGGCATCCGAGAATTATTTCTTAAACAAAAGTTCTATAGATAATTATGATAACTCGTCATATAACAAATATTGTACAGTTAATGTTCTAATAGTAATGGCCATGATGTGATTATACTTTAATCTGTGTCTACCTACCCTATATTGTTTAAAAGAAACATGATATTCATCTTTAGCCCAGTCTTCTACATTTATCTGTTTAGATGTATATTCATTTCACTGAAACTAAAAATTATCAAAACTTATTGTATCAGACAAATTTTTAGCTAATGTCTATGTTAAAACATCAAACAAAACAAAATAACTGAAATACTTTGTATTTAAAAAAAACTATTAAGATTTCCACCCTTAAAAAAATAGAAAAAAACATAGCTTTGCACATACATACAAAAATGTCTGCTCCCCATATATTTTGTGAACTTCTAAAATGAACCAACAAGTTTAATTTTTTTCCCCTTTAAAAGTCAAGAAATGGTTTGGTGTTTTGAAGGAATATCTGATTATTCAGAACATTCTGTAAAATGATGTTTGATGAAGGGGAATGGACAGTAATACATGAGTGGAGAAATATTTCATTTGAATGTTACTTATCATCCTTCCACTCATCCCAACTTTTCTGTCAATTTATTTTTATACTAAAATAATATATGTATATTTCATTTTCTTGAGTATAAGTTTCAGCAGTTTTAATTAAAGATGCTTAAAATACTGTGTAAACAACTTGTTAAAATGTTAAAAAAAAATCAATAAAATAATTGTAAACTACCTTTCAATATATAATGATGCATGCCAACCTCACTTCATATTAAATTTTTAAAAATTGCTGGTTTTTTGGTTATCTTTTTCCTTATTTTAACTTCCTTATGAAATTTCCTGCCATCGCTTGGTCATTCAGATTTGACTTAGCTCGTAACATTTTACACATATGAGGGGGCCAAATGGGACCAATGCTCCCAATATTTTTTATCTGAAGTATATTAGATTTTTCCACTAAATCAATTCATTAATTTTTCAAACTAATTCAATTTAGTGATGACTTTCTTATCGCATTGCTGTAGTCTTATCATACTTCCCACAGTGTAGCCCTTTATTGTCCCACAGGCTTCGTCGAAAGCGACTTTAGCAATTGGAATCTGTGCGTCCGTCCCAAATTGGTTTCCATATGATAACTTGTGAACGTAAAGTCGGATTGAAGCTAGGTGTGGTATGCAAGTGTATCTTAAGAGTAGGTCAAGTTGATAACAATGATTTTTCAACAATTTTTACCAGAGTTAAGCTCCTTTTTGTAATTCAAATTTGCAATTCTTTTTGTTTCCAGATGATAATTTGTGAGAGAGAAGTCAGATGTGCAGTATGTAAGTGTATCTTATGAATATCTAGGTCAAGTTTGATGATGATGATTTTTTCATTTTACGACGATTCTTGCCAGAGTTATATCCTTTTTTGATATACTGAATTTTTAGTAGCCAGATGATATCTTGTGAATGAAAGATTAGATGTGGGATGCAGGTGTATCTTGTGTATATGTTTTTTCCATTTATATTGGAATTTATCTTCACCTCAAATACCACATTCCGCATTAAAACCAGACACCAAATATATCCTATTTATATTGTGCTCTATTTTTTGTGCCTTTTCGACACTTCTTACTGAAGTTGCTATAGAATAATTTCAATATTTGATCTTACAAAGTAACCTTGGCATCCGGTGACCTGTCACCAACAGCCTTTTATTAATTACGGTGTCTTGTTACACTCACCCAAATCTAGAAGGCAATTAAAAAAAACATTGTCAATTCCTCATAACATGATGGACCCTTGCGGTAGTTCTATATAATTGGATTGAATTTATTTATTAAACACTTTAAAAATTATTATTCACTGATGAATAACCACTTGTACAATACATACTGTTTCATAATCAGAATAAAGTGTCAAGTTTGGTGACCTACATGTTGTTGCTCTGTTGTGGCAGCTGAAAAAAGTTCTAGTTTTGTATGTTACCAAGTCGTCAAGATATAGCCGAGATATTGTTCTGTTTGTTTTAAACAATATTCACACATTCATTTGACCAATCAATAGCATACACAATGTACATGTATAATGTTTTATACTCAATTGTCACTTGAGCTTTCTTTTTCATTGAATGTCAGACCAATAACTTATGACTAATGATTGTCAGACCAGTGAGACGATCCTATTTAATTCCAGACGAATGAACCATATATTTCATCACAACTGTATTAAATAACAGGGGTCTTTCTTCTTTCTTTCTTTCGTAACTCCTTCCAATAAGGAACACCAAGCTAAAAACTCGTAAAAATATTTTAACGTCCGCGGTTAAGCACTATAAAATATCTTCTTTTATCCTGCAATCAGTACATTTGCTGTACAAATATGCTATACGAATAAATTTTTGCTTTATCCGTACTAGACAAATAAACTTTTCATACTATACGAATAAACTTTTCAGCCTACGAATAAACTTTCCTGGTACCCTGTAGCTATGTACAGCGGAGGGCGCAGACAAGTATGAAACTGGTACTAATGTAACGCGGACCACGAAAAAGACACCCTTGACAACATTTATGAAAGGCGAGGAATGACGCTTGTTTCTGTCCTTTTTGTTTAAATCTGACAAGTTTTCTGACTTTTTTGACATTGCAGGATAAACACAAAATATGTACATTGTCGTTAAATATAAAATTCATTTGTACTCGCTGCGAAACGGGCCTGAAAAGCGCTTGCCTAAGGCTCGCTATTCTGCCCGTTTCTAAAGCCCGTACAAATAAATTTTATATTTACAGACAATGTACGTATATTGTATATATATACACTTATATCAACTTTGATAATATACAAAATGGCTTATCCAGCCTCCATGTACAACACTGATGAAATATATACAGCACTAAAAGCATACGATATAAAAGGTTCATGCAAAGCAAGTTATATACATCTATGACTATGTCTTGTGTGCAAATATATAAAATGTTCATGCGAGTGTCCATACACAACTAAAAACACTAGTGGTGGTTTAAAATGTTAGTGTATATTAAAAGCACACTATTATATGTTCAGCATAAAACAGTTATTTGATTATAATGCCTTTATTCTGTAAAATCTAAAAACTGATCCTATCATCTATCACACATTTATAGATCAAATCTAAAATGTCTTTTTCCATATTGCGGTTCTGTACTATTTGCTGAATTCACTCTTTAGTATGATCCTTTTAATATGTAGGGCCGAACACAGGTCGCTAGCCACCTTTGCCACATCTACGACTGCAGTTTTTGAATTGAAAATGTAGTAGTAGTTGCTAACATCTACTAGTTACTAGTTTTGTAATAGCCTCTATATTTGAAAATATGTTGTTCCATACAGATTGTCCAATATATTTGATAGTAATTTCTTTCAGTTTTGAATAGTGAATTTTATGTTCCTGGTGCAACATATTACAGCTGGTGAGCAAATGTATGGTATTTTCGTCCCTCAAGCCACATAATGGACAAGTCGGATCTTCCTGTCTGTTTGAAAATTTTGAAATGTTGCTTTGGAGTAGATATGTTCCTGTTGCTATTCTACAGTGTGTAATTGATCTTTTGACCTCAGTAACAGAAGAGCCAATAATTTGCAAGGTATATGAGGTTTTCCAATTTGTGTTTCGTTGAAATTCATAAATTGGAGGGTAGATCTATTTTCTGATTCATCTCTGAAAAATTGTGTCCAATAGTTGTTCACTGCGGTTTTATATTGGTGTTTCCAAGAGTTTATTAGGTATTTCCTTCATTAACAATTTGATATTTGGTAGATTGTAATATTCTAAGGTTTTGGTTACAACACAGTAGAAGCTTTCAGGGTTGTCTATATTAATGATGATTTGCCTTTGATTCAGTCGCTGAATTGTTTGGTTGTCATTACATAACAAACCATGTAGAAAGCTTAATTGCTTTTTATGTATTTCAGCTTCAATTGGAAGGGCTCCAATTAGCAGATGAATGGCGCAAAGAGCAGTCCTTTGTGACAGTGATTGAAATCTGCGTAGGCAGTTGTTATGGAACTTTTTTAGCCGGTTGAGATCCATTTGTCGTAGCGGCATTATCTCCAGTCCAAATAAAAGTCTAGGAAGGACGTTACGTCGCTTTGATAAATTTTGTATGATACGATTGGATTTATTCCGTTTGATCCATGTACCCCAGAATTGACGAGTGAGTATAGGGTACGACAAGCAAGGGTCAGTCTGTCCTCAATGTTTATCTCGTTTTCCTTAATTTCAGATCTAATAATTCCAAGGTGTTTAGTTTGGTCCGTTGGTGTTACAATGTTATTTCCTAATTCCCATTTTAGATTTTTCTCAACTGTTTTGCCTTTGGACAGAACAAACAGCATTTGTTTTTGTCGGATGTATTGTGACTCTGTCTTGTCTAGAATTCCATAAAGCTGTATTTAGCATCATTTGCATGTCTTCCGGGTTGTTAGTTAATAAAGCCGTGTCATCTGCACATGTAGGTGAGCCAACATAGATATTGCCAATCTTCATGCCTATTCGCCTTCTATTGAATTCGTGCAAGAGGCTGTAGATGTAGACTTTATATAGGTGGGTTGACAGGACTCCACCTTGACATACTCCTTGATGAATAGGGAATTTCTGACTGATTTCACCCATCCATTTGATTTTAGAGGACATGCCTGTATAAAGATCTTTGACGATGGTCCAAAGTCTTGGATGTATGCCACTTTCATACAGTTTATCAAGTAGAATTTTGTGCGATACAACATTGAAGGCAGTCTGACTATCTAGTGTTATGAGATGGAGCGTTTTAAAGTCATGAATTTGGATTCAGCTCTACTTTCCGATATTATAAAGGCTGCAATTAGCATTGAAAGTCCTCTAGTAAACCCAAATTGCAGATCTGCTTGTTTGAAATACTGAGTCAATCTTGGCAATAGACCATATTCAAAAAGTTGGTAAAAGTCGGTGCGACAGTTATACCTCTGTAGCTTTCCACTTGAGTTGCATCTTTTGACTATTTTAGGACTGGATTGGCGCTTTCTGTTTTGAAGAAAATGGGAATGCTGTTTTCCTCTATGCTTTGATTAAATATAGTTCGACCTATAATCCGACAGTCCGATAGTCCGACAAATGCTATATTTCTTTGAAAGTTAACACTATAACATGTGTAATATCATGGAATATTTATGTTAAAAAGCAATGTCGACACACCAATAGAGCTGGATACAATAATGTGTGCGAATTGATTGATTGATTGATTGATTGCTTAAGGTCCAGCAAGCAATATTTCAGTCATAATCAGGATGAGAAAAGTTTGTAAACAAAAAATCAGAAAGAGGGGACTCTGGGATGGGTCAACATGGGCAACGGCTTAACACGGGAACTTGTTTTTCTGTCTCTTCCGACGACAAGTTGGTTCTATTTTTATTCCCTGGGATTCAGACGGGTGACCCTGCTATAGTCGCCTTCTACGACATACGCATATATAAAAAGTTACGATTGAAGGAATTGTCCCTAAGTGACCCCTTATATCACGGAAAGAAACAGCATCGGAATATGACAAAATAAACAACTGTGCCATGATACGTCTTGTATCAGAGGACGGACTTCTGGTGATGCTTTCCATTTAAAGCCTTGTAGTTTGATGATTTTATTTGGAACAGCAATTTCATCTGCCTTCTTGAGTTGTTTCATAAGAATATCAAGTTTTACTTCAGAAGATGTATTTGGCTTTATTATTGACTTTAAATTTCTTAGTTCCTGTCAATAACATTCAGCGTCGCATTTCGACCATAGCTTTTTGTAGAGTTTTTCATTCTTTGTATCACTTTTTGGCTTTCTGCTCATTTGTATGTTTATTGTAGCACTGACACTAGTGTGACTTGAGGTATTAATAGCATTCTTTTCATGTATTTCATAATTGTATAAAAGTTCATGATCAGAAGATAGAATATAGTCTATTTGTGATTGTGATCCCCCAGCATGATGGTAGAAGGTTGATTTATTTGAGTTAATAACATGCAGGTTCATATGATATTAATTTCTTGAGAATCTCATCATGTTTATTGTATTTCCTTGATATTAATAAAGTGGCATTGAGGTCTCCTGCAATGATGATTTTATGAGTACCAGCATAGTTTGAAATTATGTTGAATAGTATATCCAGACAGTTAGCATATTCATCTACCGATTGTACTGAGGTATTGTGTGTTGGCATGTATACACAGATGATACAGATTTTGGTCTCTGTATTTAGGGGTCAATAAACTATTATACCAAGAAAGGTAACAACAAAATTTTACCCAGCTCAAAAGTGTAAAAATATATTTAGGAGTCAAGGCAAGTGGACATTATTTTTCTAAACTATTATGGTACATTTTAGGACATGTTTGCTTGGTATTTGTAGAGACTATGAAGTGAGCTGGGTAAAATATTGTTGTTACTCAGCTTGGTACAATAGTAAATGGGCGATTTAAAAAAAAATGAAGACTGTGTGACATAGAGGATGAAATTTCAAATTGGACAAATTGACATAATTTTGGTCATAAAATAATGTCAATATGATATATTTTTCAGATTCAGTTGCTCAGTGCAATATATGAAGACAAAAAAAAAAAATTCAACTTTTATTAGCAACAAAGTGTTAAAATGATAACAAATACAGACTTACTTCCTCAGAGGTATCATTTTCTTTTGGGTATGGCAAGAGACCTAAATGTATTTCCATTTGATAATGATATGAAATAGGCACATTTTGGTACCAAACTTTGTATATATCATGAGAAAACAGTTTCAGTATATCAAAGAAACACTATTTTTACTGTATATTTTAAAAAATCTGGTAATTAAAGTTTTCATACAAGCATAAAAAATATGATCTAATGAGGCTTAATAGTTGTAAATCAATTATTTATATATGCCTAATAAATATAGCAAAAGTTAAGTTAAGTTGATCATTGGTGGTATAAACTAGAGGTAACCAAATGAAAATACTGTCCATTTTTTGATGTTTTGTTACACTCCTGACACATTTTTCTAAAAGATAAATACACCTAATATCAAGCTAAATGCAATCATTGTTGGTCACAATAACTTTTTTAAGTAGTAGTACATAATATATTTTGACTGAAAAAAGGTTTCCCTTGAATATATTTCATTTTTGCATTGTTATGATGTTATTTCAATCATATTTTATCATATTCTAAGTAATACTATCATAATTATAAAAAATGACAACTCAATTTTCAACCATTTATACATCTTTTCAAGAGTATAGTGCTTATTGAGAATTAAATAATTCCCCGAGACAATTACAAGCAGTTTTATGGAGGCTATATGCTTACAAAATAATCTATTTCTTAAATAAAATTGTCACACTCCTAACTCCCTCTCGAAAATAATATAACCAACTTATTCTTTCCAAACTAAAAGTTTTATTTCTTCAAAAGCTTATATTTCTTAGTTAACAGTAAATATTAAAAGAAGATTCAAAATTATGTTTTTGCTTTTTCTAATGATGAGTGTGCTAATTATTTGCCCTTTAGGAATTTATCTTATCAAAAATGGTTAAAATGGATTTGAAATTTATTAAAACTAGTAATAGATCATCTTTTCTTAGTATAAAATTACTTTTTAGTGGTTTTCAAATTAGTTTCCCCATGTTTCTCAATAATTTACTCTGCAAAAAAACTTCCTACTGCAATTTCAATCTACATTTAATGTTTTTATGTCAGGAGTGTGACAAATTACTGTTGAATGAAAAATTATTGATAAATTTTCAAAAATGCTATATCAAAAGAATGAAAATGTTTTATGAAAGGCAAGATATATTAAAGTAAGTATTGTTTATCTAAAGCAACATACATCCATTTTTCATTTGGAAAAAAATCCATATTTTGACATGTTTTAAGTAAATATAACCCTTCATCATCACTTATTATGAGAAAGGTGTCATGCAATATACAAAAATACTATAATTATTACTTATTGTTTATATGTAATTAAATTGAAAACATTGTGGAAGTTTGTAGAAGCATGGTTTATTATTTTTTTTATTTAAAAGATATGCCTATTAAAAGTGTCACACTCCTGACATTAGTTATTTTGATTTCCTAACTATGCTGTCATATATCAGAGCTATTTCCAACTTTTTTTTTTGATTGGGTCTGAAGCTTTTGGAAAATAAAGAAAATTGTGAACTATTAAAGCATACAACATAGTTCTATACAACTAAGATAAAATGTCACACTCCTGACATTTTTTGTGTCTCTCCTTATGCAAGCCCAATTTTACAACTATCATATTCATCCAGTCTAATACTACTAAATTATTATAACTTAATGTTTTTTACAACATATTTTGACTTTTCTGAACTAATTAGTCTCAACAATGAAAAACTATTAAGGTTTAATTTGACATTTGTACAATTTTCCAAGTTAAATTTATTTGCGTACACTAATTTAAAAAATAGAATAATTTTTTGTCGCAAAATCATAGGGTCACAAAGCATCTAGATATTTGAAGTAAAATGGTACAAAATTATAGAATACCATCTTTCTTTAATATATTCTTTATTTTATTTTTCCTATCATCGAGGTAAGCTGAGGCAATTTAAAGTTTGTCACTCTAAAACGTCACACTCCTGACAAATTTGACCAGTTTTTAGAGGATAACTTTTTAACCGGAAGAGCAATCTCCATGACACTTTGCATGAAGATAACTGTTACCATTGTGCTTGTTTTAAGATATTTACCTTTCTTTCATATCATTTAATATTCAAATTATTCTCTGAAAATGAAAAGTCTTCATTTTTTTGAAAATCACCCAAATAGGGATTTGGGTCCTTGTGCTGTAAGAGCATTTTCATTGAAAATAGAATTAGTTATATTGGATTGTTTAACTGTTAGTTCTTCTACCGGTCTATTTGGCATTCATTTTGTAGGAATGTCCGATACGAAACTGAAACTGAAAGTAAAAGTTTTACTGATCAAGTTTTACAGATTTGTTTAGATTTCCAAGAGGCAAACCATAAAACAGATCATACCACAGCACGAAAAGCTTCATCATATGATTTTCTGTATTTAATGCGTAATTGTAACATTTTATTTCTTGGAAAATCCGAAATGGTGATTCCCCTTTTGTTGCAATAAAATATATGCAGGGATTGGCCAAATTCCCAAAATTTGTAATATTATTACGTTTTGAAAAGACGTCTTGTTTGAATATTTCCTGTTTGATTATTCGTTGAATAAATGATCTTAAATGTTTTGGGTTAGTAGGTTTCTGTATAATGAATATAATTCAGACATAACCAGCAGTGGTGTCTTCGCTATACCTACACTACTGTCACCAGGGGAGATCATAGAGAGGGGAGTTTAACGTGTAGTAGAGAGATGGTGATAACATGGCGTCTTTCTTTTCGGAATGTTTCTATGCTTGTCTGTTGTCACAATGATCATACCTAAGAAACTTTCGTACTTCCTGTATATTGCGATTGGTCGTTATTAATATATTCATCATGTGATTAATATGTTAACAAATATTTCGTATGCATGTTAACCTGATTTGTGACCCGTCAGAGGTCAATACTTTTGTTAGTCAAATATAAAATATAATGCACGGGTGTGTGGGAGTTTTGCTACGTGACAAAGTTGAATAAAAGTTGAAACGTGGAAAGAACTGTAAAACACTGGGTCCAAAATCAATAATTCGTGATTAAATAGTTATTTATGAAGCTTTTTTCCTGAAACTTGGATATATTTTGTAGAAATATATAACATATTGTAAAATAGAAAAAAAAATGTTGAAAAAATAGTTTTTAATGTCGTTTTTGGCACTTTTCATGATGGAAACTAATAAAAGTTGTAACCCGGGCCCTAGTACAAAAATCAATAAATCCTTATTTAATAATATCCTAGTGTATATGTTGGTAAAAAAAAAAAAATATTTGATTAAAATATAAAATATAAAAAGATATACGATATCTTAGCATTGTGTTAATAAAAAAAAATTATGATCCCCTTTTTTTCAAATGAAAGTTGTAACGGAAATTAGGTACATCACATTTTTGTTATTAGCTGTTTAAATTAAGGATATATTAAAAAAAAATTATGATCCCCCTTTTTTTACAGATCAAATGATAGTTGTAACGGGAATAAAGTACGTCACATTTTTGTTATTAGCTGTTTAAATTAAGGATATATCGGCATAAATTAATAATAAAGAAATAATATTCATTTCAATAGATAGAATCCTTAATTTTGCAATGTATTAAAGTTTAATTAATAATTTAAGAGGTTATTTAGGAAATCATTATAAAGTTTAATTCCAATTAAACACCCAATTAAAGACCCAAGCTAACAACGGTCATACATTAAAAAAAAAAATTAATCTTTGATGTACAATACTGTAAACATGTTTTTAATAGAATTATTATTTTCTTTATAATTGATTCAAAGAAATATTTGTATGCCATGATGTAGTACAAAATACTACCCAATACAAGCAAGCATTTCAATGACATCAAATGTTTTTTGTGTACAAGATTTCACACATTATTTTAAATAACAAGCTGCACAAAATAAGCTGTATCATCTTTCAAAGTATAAAAGAAATCATAATTTAGTTGATATCATCAGTTTCTAACAAATTTTTGTTGGAGATAGCTATGTATTTGTACCAAATTTTCATTTGCAATATAAGCATAAACAACAATCACTCACCATCAAATCTAACTAATAAATTACAGACAAATGCACTTTTTTTAACTGTTTACCTTGAAATTGAAGGTCTGTGGTATTATCATATTTACTGTAAATGGTGGATTAAGTCTTTCTATTTAAGTAATAGCAAACTTATTGATTGTCTCAAGGGTGGATGAAGTTTTTCTACTTAAGAAATAGCTAACTTATTTATTGTCTCAATGGTGGGTTAAGTCTCTCTACTTCAGTAATATCTAATTTTTTTTATTTGCTATTTAATATATCCTGACAAGACGACCATCTTTACACCTTTCTCTTTTACTTGGTTATACATGCACTGTTTGTGTTCAAGCAAGTTTTCAGTTTTTTAGAATAACCTTTACATTCATATTCTTAGTATAGTTAGGCAATATCATGTGGAGTAAGCCAACTTGGATTTCAGATCAACACTATTTAGATTGAATCTTTCGAGTATATGAAAATAATAATTTATTTAATATTCCAATATGGTCCTATGTTAAAGTTATGTCCTGTGGTGTCTACCATCTTGGATTTCTGATTGACACAAAAACACACACATTTTGTAAACACCATCAGAGGAACATTCCAGTTATGATTTCTGTCAAATGTTTAAAAAAGAAAAGAAAAAAAAGAAGTTTTCCCTGTGGTGATTGCCTTCTAGGATTTTTTTTTTCAATTGAAACTCCACAGAAAACCCAATTAAAAAAAAATTTAATATCCATTGAAAAACCTTTTGTCTTTAATTTAAATTCCATATGTAAAACCATTGTAACTCAATTTAAAAACCATTGGCTTTTACTTGAAACTCCATTGAATTTCCATTTATTTGGCAAAATATGCTAATGGGCATGACCATTTTAATGATGTCATAAATTAATGGTTTATAAACAGTCCTCCAAATGGTGCCATTTAAATGATGTCACAACTAAATGGTTCAGAAATGGTTCTTGTTTACATAAATAATTTATACAGCATTATGTGATAAAGTTTGTTAGTGAATTCCGACAGGTTGTTTTCTCCGGATTCCTCCACCAATAAAACTGACTGTCTCGATATTACTGAACTATTGTTGAAAGTGGTGTTAAACACCATAAAATTAACCCTAATTATTGCTATTACAATGTGGTACAATTTTCAACAGATACAGATTAATTTTTTTCTGTAAAAAAAATAATCCCAAAAAACTGCCTCAAATTGTAGACACTATCCCATTAAAAGTATACATGGAGTACACTTGACAGAGTACATTTAGATATAATATTTCTTGTTTGTAGCAATTCCAGGGAGAATGGTAATAAAAACATAAACAATTTAAGCTAAATTTATCTTTTGTCAGATTTTACTCAATAAAATGTTTGTTTTCACAGCTCTTTGAAATACACATATATTATTCCCATGAATGTTTTCAGGGTAAATGAAAATTTTCATAATATTGTAAAGTGTACCAGCTAATACGATATAAATGCATTATCACAAATAAATTCTTCAATTCTCCCAACAACCAGTGAATGGTACATGTACAGTATGCCCCAGCTTTCCATAATGGAATGTTTTGAAATTAAAATCCATCTAACATTGTCATATCAATGCTAGAGTCTTCATCCTGGATCATTCATCATTTTGGACAGAGTTCTACAATTTTGTCTGAAAAAAAATATTGACAATGTATAATATCTTTATCAATTCTACATTTCTGTTATAAAATAAAACGGTTATTTGCATAAATATTAATGAATGTTGTCTCTTGCAGAATAGTATTTACTAGTAATTGAATGAGCATGATCTTGACTTTATAAGAGTTCAAGGGTTCTACAATGTCTTTCAAAAGTCATTTATCTGAAGACATTTTTATCTTATCCAAAAATTAATCAAATATTGTTTATTAAGAAATGTTTGTGATGTTTTAATTAATGAGGTAGATGCAACCAGACGAAGATATCATTAATAAAAATATTTTTTTTGGTATTGTGTACAAAATATTATTTAATTATTTTTAACACAAATAACATACAATGTACACAGTCTTCATGTTTTGTTTCTTGTTTTACAATCACCAGTACAAAAGATTATTGATATAAAATCCAAATTTGAATTTTAAAATGAAATCCCATAATACTATGAGGTAGTTTTCCTATTTCAAAAATTATTAAATGAAGCTACCATTGCAGGATAAATAGATAATATTAATAGAAACAGATGACAATAGTGGGTCTGTCTGTCTAACAGGGTTTTGGTAGTTAATATTTGTTAATTTCAACATTTAAAAAAAATTAAAACATAAAACTGAGGTTTAGAAAAGTTTTAAGTTAGTATAAAATAATTGTCTTAGTAACATATATCCCTACACAAAATACAGGTATATATAGAACCACAGGGGCTAGGTGCGTCCGGAAAATAAATAAATAATAAAAATACTAATAATTTTAAACTTATAAAACTGTCTAAGAAGGGATGCTAAAACTATACATGAATTTTTATTATTAAAAAGTGTTGGGTGAAATTGTAAATCAGACAGACTTTATTTGTGCAAAGCTATTATTGCAATAAATCAAATGCAAGAGAAAAATCATAATTATCAACAAAGATTACAATAATGTCATTCAAAGTGATGTGTTTTTGTGTGAATAGTACATAATCATCTGTATTATGTTTTTAATAGCCAAAACGATAACATGATGATATACTCGTGCTTACTATAAACTTTACATAAACATAAGGTAGGCGTGTCTAAAGAATGACAATTAAAATAAACAAAATTGATGCAGCATATGAACACACACCAATTAATTCCTTTGATTACCAATATTCTGAACAAATTACGCATATTCGATTGTATTTAAAACTAGTATTAACGTATGTACATTTCGGATAAAATAAGATTATTAATTGTGCCTTATTTTGATATTATTTGATATTAACAAATGCTGTTAATATAAAATGGCATTTTACATGTAAATATTGCACAAAACACTTGGATAACAGCTTAACAGATCAATAATCGTATATATAATTGATATAAATGTAAAGATAAATCATTTCTACATAACGTAATATCATCTATATATATTTGCAAACCTCATATTTTGGTAATTCTGTTTTTTTTCCCCCTCCGGTCCGTAAATATTACTTTTTCGGAAAACGTCCAATATGGCGGTAATCAGGTCATTAAACAGGCCTGCTGTCACAAATGTGATTGGTTTTTAGTTTTATCTTCCGTAAGAATCCAAGTCAACTCGCCCCACTGCCAACTCGTCCCCTTTTAAACCAACTCGCCCCCAAGTAAAAAACTTATTTCCAACTCGCCCCCCTTGTGAAGTGTGGTAGACTGACTTGGAAACTATCATGTTCCCTATACTAGGATGTCGGAAGGGTGTCGATGGGAATGTAATAGAGACTCCTTTCTGTATTTTTACAGCATAACAGGTGCTGATTTACTCCAAATTGGCTTGTCTGTCTATGTATGAATAATAAACGCTTTATTTAAATTTTTTTAAAAACTTTTTATTTTTTTAATAAAAATAATAAGATTATACATAATTCGTGTTTTGTTTAAAGACGATAATTCACAATGATTAGACCACAAATAAACACAATAAACATTCATACAATATGATTGAAAAGTTGAATCTTAACGTCCAATGAAGATTTGTGAAATTTTCATTTAAAGCATATTAACCTTTCTACAAATACCTCTTTCCTGTCTCTTTTTATGTCCAAGATCATACATACAGATGTCTCCGTATTTAACAGTATATAATGTTCACTTTATCACATATTTAGATCATTTATATAAATTAGGGTGATAAAATATCTCCTTGTCTAACACCATTTCGTACATTAAAATCACTATAAGTAAAATAAATTCATCCAATCGGATACAGTATATTCGTAAATTGAACTTTTTATATATTAAAACTGTAAGACTTTGTCTATTTTAACTATTGAATCAACATGGTATCGTCGGATAAAAAGAATGATTTAAAAAAGTTTCTGATTCCCAATGTTGTTGAAAAAAACTATATTCTGATTTTGGTGGAGGAAAAAAAAAATAATCTGATTCAGAGTTTTTGTCATATAACCTAATGTTAAATTCTGGAAAAAAAATTCGCGCTTTGCGCGACAAAAAAAAAATATTCTAACTCTTGTGTTGTCGGAAAATTTTTTTTTGAACGAAACAAACCCCCCCCCTTCAAGTTAAATGGTCGGTCCCTTAGAAAAGTTAGAAATGTGACCTTTCCGACAACCTATGGGGAAACTAGATATTTTTCAAGTCGGTCTACCACACTTCACAAGGGGGGCGAGTTGGAAATATTTTTTTACTATGGGGGGGGGGGGGGGGGCGAGTTGATTGAAAAGGGGGGCGAGTAGGAGGGGGCAAGTTGGCAGTGGGGCGAGTTGTCCTGATTCCTTCCGGAACACGTACTTCCGGTTTAGAAAAGCCGGCTCTCTGTCGGAGAAGAAATAACGTTATATACACCCAATCTGCAATAATCAGCTGAAATTGGATGATGAATCGACAGTTTGTGTTTTGTGCATTGCTTTGTTGCATTCTTATTGTAAGATGCAATGTGAATAAGGACTCGATTAGCTCATCAATTGTTATTAGTAAAGCAGATAGGAAACTTGACATCTCATCTCACTTAGTAAAACTAGGTTCTGCACTAACATTAGAAAATACAGGGAAGACGAGCATAAAATCATTTTTATATGCCATTGACCCAACACTTCAGAGTTATCTCTCGTTTATTGGAGCTTCGGTAAGTTTGCAAAACTCTTGTTCTGTTGTTCTCTCTGTACACGTATATAGAATCTAACTTCCGGCCACTGGCCCTGTGTTCGGCCTGGTGCTCCTACTTTTGTATTGTATATTATTTTCTCTAGGGACCATTTGTGTGAATATGCAGTGAAAATTTAAAACTGAACTGAAACTAGGAACACTTCATAATTTTTATACAGCTACATATTCACTCACAGGTGCTTGTGTAGAGTCAAAAATATGCTCGCTATGTACCTAAAATACCACAAGCCAAGGCCGGACTCGCTCCTACTATCCCTGTCACTTCAACCGCTCTTTCCCCTGTCAAAATGTCGATAGGACACAAATCGCTTACTAGTGAATTGTTTTTTTCTTTAAGGAAAACCTGTTTTTTTTATATATTCCTACCATCTACACCCCCATACTGACAGATAATCCTCCGATTTTGTCGACAATGGACACCAACGTGGCTGCAAAAGGGAAAGTAAGTCACATGACATCTTCCGCCTTTCGGTCGTTCTCTGGTTTTATCATATATAAATACTAAACACTCGAAATTCAAATTACAAGGTGCCAAAATATGAACTTCTCATATATATTTCGTAAGGCAATGATAAAATCCGAGATTTGCAGATGACTGTGTCTGCTACAGGGAAATCAACAACTCAACGACTGCGCAGAGCTCCAAAAAAATAGACACCTTAGGAAAATGGGCGGAATCATGGGGAATGAGGTTTCAACCTGTCAAATGCAACATGATGACCTTAAGCCGCAAAAAGAAGAACATAGAATATAAATATACTCTGAAAGGCACAGAACTGGAATTCCTAACATCAATACAATATCTTGGAGTGAACATCACGAACGACTTGCATTGGGGGAAACACATAGAGGAAATATGCAACAAATTCTATAGAACCATGGGATTATTAAAAAGGAACCTGTCATCATGCCCCATGGAAGTTAAGCTACAGGCATATAAAGGACTCATTCGACCTGTCTTAGAATATGCCAGAACAGCCTGGGACCCACATCAATCTTACTTTCAAGAAAAACTGGAAAAGTTCAGAAAAGGTCTGCTAGATTTATTACATCAAACTACAACTATGAACCAGGCAATATGACAACTATACTTAAACAGGCAAAATTAGAACCACTAAAAGAAAGAAGAAAACAGAACAGGTTAATATTATTTTGTAAAGGCGTACATCATCTAGTCGAAATTCCAACTGATAACCTTCAACGCCCATTAAGAACAACTAAGAACATGCATAGTCAACATTATCTCAGACTTCCAGCCACGACCGATATACTGAAATTCAGCTTTCTCCCGAACACAGTCAAAGATTGGAACCTTTTACCGCCAGACATCATCAACAAGATTCAATCTGCGGAGGAACCAGCTAAATCATTCGCTAATATACAACAAAAATGTAGGAGGGGGGCCCAGTAATATGTAAACCTTGACGCACGTGCGATGTAATAATGTCTCCGGACGTAACATCGTATCCAATCAAGATCAAGAAGACCTAGCCCCTGTGTTGTCGCATACCATGTTGTGTGATGAAGCACTATATTTAAAATTTTGTAAACTGCATCAGTGGTGTAATGGTTAGCGTGCTCGTCTCGAGTGCGGTAGATCGTGGGTTCGAGCCCTGGTCAGGCCAAATCAAAGACTAAAATTGGTATTTGTTGCTTCTCCGCTAAGCATGCAGCATTAAGGAGTAAGATCAAAGACTGGTTGGCTCGAAATCAGAATAATGTGTCCGATTGGAGCGACATCGGACATATCTATCCGCAGCCTGTTGTTTCAGTGAGCTAGCGCTTAAAATCCAACTCGTCATGTTTGTCTAGAACAAAGCGGACCTCATCATCATCTCATTGAAAAATAACTTGTTCTCACCATTATATATAGCTGAAAAATTGCTGAGTTGGCGTTAAACAACAATCACTCGCTCACTAAAATTTTGTAGACGTTTAAATGCTGTAAAGCTGCCTCAGATGTGACATGTCAAAGTGCATTGTATCGTGGATTTGATCACTTGTGGAATCAAACCAAAGTAAAATGGTTGATTCAAAACATCTAGCATGAAGACACAAGATAAGAGCAAAGACTTATTGGGGGCTTGAAATTTAGCTAAAAGTCACACAATTGGATGTGCTTCGAATAAAAGTTGGAACCCAATCTGTTTTTTCAAATTATAAACAGTTTGGCCGTCTACATTTCCCTAGGGGTTTTCCAAATTCCGTAGTTATTATATGAGTTCTGTTTTAATTGTTTTAGTACCTTTAAATAATCGTAGTGACCTCTCTTTAAAGCTATAAGATGCTGCCAAGATTTCCACATAACTTGCTCATTTTCATTTTTACTCCACATCAAAGATGATAATTAACAATGTGAACTTTGAAGGTATATGATCATGATGGTTATAATTTACTACAAGATGCTGTCTGAATGTACATTCTATTTCTTTGTAGTTAAAAGACGATGACAACAAATTGACAGTCTCAAAGACAGCTGTAGATGGCCATGGGTAAGTTCAATGATAAACAATGTTGTAAATAGATGCTATTCCAAAGAACAAAGTGTTCAAATTATGATGTTTAAGGAATAACAATGTAATATTTGAATAGTTGATGGTTGCAAATGCAATTTTACTTGGCGACTCATCGCTTCTTTATTTTTAATGATCCTTTTCCAATTGTAATTTTATATTGCCTACCACCACAGACAAATTTAATTGATTTGTTTGCGTGCTGACAGGTGTAAATATTTAAAATTCCACAAAAATCAACAACCACCTCCCACCAGAACACAAAAAGACCAAACATACCTAAGTAAATTTGGCAGAAGAAGACATGACAAACAGTATATAAATGGTCCTGTTTTCAGACCAATCAGGTAATTAGGAAAGATAATAGTTGTGAGCTGAGGTATACATTATTTAAAAGATAATAACCATGGTAGCATAGTACACCACAAAAGTTTGTTTTTCAGAGACATAGAGTTTTGGAGAATCAACTTAGCATCCAGTCTTGAACCAGGGAAATCTGTTCATGTGGATGTTGAGAGTGTATATGCCCATGCTCTAGCACCATTCCCCACTAAAATTAAACAGGCAGAAAAACAGCTGGTTGTTTTTAATGGTAATGTCTACTTATACTCACCTTACAAGATAACGACCCAGACAACTACTGTAACTTTGTCATCGTCATCTGTAGAATCCTATAGTAAATCACCTAAACCTGTTGCACAGAGTGACAAGACCATTACATATGGACCATACGAATCAAGAGAACCATTCACAGAGGTAACTACTGTTTCTATATTAATAAGATGTCCTCCTATCAAAGTCTCTACATCCTCGGAATTGCTTTTCTGCATTTGCGTCTATTTGTTAATATGATTTTCAATTTCATACGTCCTCCTCTCCAGTTTTCCTTGTTGGTAGGGATGCAAGTAGCTTTCATAGCTTAGAGGCCATGTTGGCCCCTGAAGTGAGAAAAACGATGGTTTTTAGAAGAAGTAATTTGTATGTCAGCAATCAATATTTATATCAAATAAAGTTTGAAGAACTGTCAAACAAGATCATTACGTCATACAGAAGTACATTTTTTTGTACTTTCTTTTTTATGGGGAAGGAATGTATGACTTTGTCAGAAAATGACATTACGGTAAATACCAAGTTTTCTTAAGGTTTTAATTGCCACCACGTAATTGAGTTGGTGGAGTCTGGCCTAAAACCTCATGCTGAATAAAATTTCTAAATCTTTCAACTTGTCACTATCTAAGATTGTGTTTATACCATACAATATATATATCTCTCTCAATCAAACGTTTTAGTGACACAGGACTAAAAAAAATATTTTTTACATGGAAAAGCAGACATACATTTTGTATATCTTTGAAATGTAACTTGTTCCTGGCTTCCTGCCATGATATAGCTGAAACATTGCTTTATTAGCAAAAAAAACCAACAATTACTCACTTAATGCAAAACAACTATTTCATTTAAAAGACTTTGTTTACTTGTAGGCAGAGCTACGTGTCCATGCAGAGAACAGCAGTCCATTTTTAACGGTAACACACCTAGAAAGGGTAATTGAAGTGTCTCACTGGGGAAATATCGCTGTGGAAGAAAATGTACAAATGCGACACTCTGGAGCTGAACTTAATGGACCCTTCTCACGTTATGATTACCAAAGAACACAGGATGCTGGAGCTTCTATCAAGTCTTTCAAGGTATCAAATAGAAATGTGCTTTTCAATCTGTTACATACATCTCAATAAACAGTGTATTCATGTTTTTGTTTTGTATTGCTCTCCATGACAATATTTTTATACCACGAATTGCAAGATTTTCTTATTTTAACAAAATTTATGAGTGAATTCTTAGATGTATTTGAAAATAAAGAAAGCGAGACCAAACTTTAGATAGTGCATCTGGCTTCTGTTCATATAGAAATATATAAAATGAATATTGCAATGGTAAATATTAATAATAGCATAGACGACTGTGAAGTTATGAGAATGATAAGGTATTTCTGTTGCATGAAATCACATAATCAATGTCCTCACAATCGAAAAGATCATTGAGCGTTTGAAATTGAAAAACAAGTTCCTGTTTTAAATGTTTTATTAGTGTAAAATCTATGTAATAAACAGTATAACTACTCTTGTATTCTAAATATCAAAAATAAATCACTCATAGCTGAACAACCATGATGATTACCTCATGTAGTAATCACTTGTAGCTGAACAACCATGATGATTACCTTATGTAGTAATCACTCGTAGCTGAACAACCATGATGATTACCTCATGTAGTAATCACTCGTAGCTGAACAACCATGATGATTACCTCATGTAGTAATCACTCGTAGCTGAACAACCATGATGATTACCTCGTGTAGTAATCACTCGTAGCTGAACAACCATGATGATTACCTCGTGTAGTAATCACTCGTAGCTGAACAACCATGATGATTATCTCATGTAGTAATCACTCGTAGCTGAACAACCATGATTACCTCGTGTAGTAATCACTCGTAGCTGAACAACCATGATGATTACCTCATGTAGTAATCACTCAGCTGAACAACCATGATGATTACCTCATGTAGTAATCACTCGTAGCTGAACAACCAAGATGATTATCTCATGTAGTAATCATTCGTAGCTGAACAACCATGATGATTATCTCATGTAGTAATCACTTGTAGCTGAACAACCATGGTTACCTCATGTAGTAATCACTCGTAGCTGAACAACCATGATGATTACCTCATGTAGTAATCACTCATAGCTTAACAGCCATGATGATTACCTCATGTAATAATCACTCGTAGCTGAACAGCCATGATTATCTCGTGTAGTAATCACTCGTAGCTGAACAACCATGATGATTATCTCATGTAATCACTCGTAGCTGAACAACCATGATTACCTCATGTAGTAATCATTCGTAGCTGAACAACCATGATGATTACCTCATGTAATAATCACTCATAGCTGAACAACCATGATGATTACCTCATGTAGTAATCACTTGTGCTGAACAACCAAGATGATTACCTCATGTAGTAATCACTCTTAGCTGAACAACTGTGATGATTACCTCATGTAGTAATCACTCTTAGCTGAACAACCATGATGATTACCTCATGTAGTAATCACTCGTAGCTGAATAACCATGATGATTACCTCATGTAGTAATCATTCATAGCTGAACAACCATGATGATTACCTCATGTAGTAATCACTCGTAGCTGAACAACCATGATGATTACCTCATGCAGTAATCACTTGTAGCTGAATAACCATGATGATTATCTCGTGTAGTAATCACTCGTAGCTGAACAACCATGATGATTACCTCATGTAGTAATCACTCGTAGCTGAACAGCCATGATGATTATCTCGTGTAGTAATCACTCGTAGCTGAACAACCATGATGATTATCTCATGTAATCACTCGTAGCTGAACAACCATGATTACCTCATGTAGTAATCACTCGTAGCTGAACAACCATGATGATTACCTCATGTAGTAATCACTCATAGCTGAACAACCATGATGATTACCTCATGTAGTAATCACTTGTGCTGAACAACCATGATGATTACCTCATGTAGTAATCACTCTTAGCTGAACAACTGTGATGATTACCTCATGTAGTAATCACTCTTAGCTGAACAACCATGATGATTACCTCATGTAGTAATCACTCGTAGCTGAATAACCATGATGATTACCTCATGTAGTAATCATTCATAGCTGAACAACCATGATGATTACCTCATGTAGTAATCACTCGTAGCTGAACAACCATGATGATTACCTCATGTAGTAATCACTTGTAGCTGAACAACCATGATGATTACCTCATGCAGTAATCACTTGTAGCTGAATAACCATGATGATTATCTCGTGTAGTAATCACTCTTAGCTGAACAACCATGATGATTACCTCATGTAGTAATCACTCGTAGCTGAACAACCATGATAATTACCTCATGTAGTAATCACTCATAGCTGAACAACCATGATGATTACCTCATGTAGTAATCACTTGTAGCTGAACAACCATGACGATTACCTCATGTAGTAATCACTCGTAGCTGAACAACCATGATGATTACCTCGTGTAGTAATCATTCATAGCTGAACAACCATGATGATTACCTCATGTAGTAATCACTCATAGCTGAACAACCATGATGATTACCTCATGCAGTAATCACTTGTAGCTGAATAACCATGATGATTATCTCGTGTAGTAATCACTCTTAGCTGAACAACCATGATGATTACCTCATGTAGTAATCACTCGTAGCTGAACAACCATGATAATTACCTCATGTAGTAATCACTCATAGCTGAACAACCATGATGATTACCTCATGTAGTAATCACTTGTAGCTGAACAACCATGATGATTACCTCATGTAGTAATCACTCGTAGCTGAACAACCATGATGATTACCTCATGTAGTAATCACTTGTAGCTGAACAACCATGACGATTACCTCATGTAGTAATCACTCGTAGCTGAACAACCATGATGATTACCTCGTGTAGTAATCATTCATAGCTGAACAACCATGATGATTACCTCATGTAGTAATCACTCATAGCTGAACAACCATGATGATTACCTCATGTAGTAATCACTCGTAGCTGAACAACCATGACGATTACCTCATGCAGTAACATGTATTTCTGAATTGCTGTGTTGTTCAGTTATTAATGATTTGTTTTATTGATATTTGAAGTGCAAGTGTATACTATAAGTAATTACAAATTTTATTATTTTCAATGCATATTTTATAGACTGTTTTACCATCATCAGCAAAAGATGTTTACTACAGGGATGAGATAGGTAATATCTCAACCAGTCATTTAAAGGAACTCGATGATTTGGTAGAAGTGGAACTCCGTCCTAGATTTCCTCTATTTGGGGGTTGGAAAACACAATATCTTCTTGGATATAATGTTCCAAGTTACCAGTATCTGTATAATGAAGGTAATTATATGAAATAGAAAGTGCTGTGTTTGAATTGCATAGAATCAAACTTCTTAATAAAGGGGTTAGGATTATGGTGTTTAATGCTACTTTCAACAATATTTCACTTATGTATTGTGGCAGTCAGTTTTATTGGTGGAGGAAACAGGAGAAAACCACAGACCAGCCACAGGTCACTGACATACATTATCACATAAAGTTGTATCGAGTACACCTCACTCACGACTTTAGTGGTAATAGGTACTGATTGCACAGGTAGTTGTAAATCTAACTACCATATGATCACGACTACAATGGCCCTTCATTGATGAAGCTAAAAAATTTCAGAAACGATTATGTTCAGTTTGATGCAATAATGTTTAGTACCATTGATCTAATTAATAAATTTGTTTACATGTTAAATAAATACAATGTTCTAACAACAATGTAATTGATGAAGATATTATATATAAAGATATTGTTAGTCTATTGAAAATTGAAATTTCCAATTCAGTAATTTTCAGAGATGGTTTTTCACTTGATAATTGATTGAACTTAGCAAAATTTATGATATATTTTGATATATTTTTCTTATAGCGTACTGATATGTACCTCTTGTTTACTTTCCATTGATTATTTTTTAGTTTACACTTGGCCTTTCGAGTTATGTCATTTTTCAACTTTACTCTTTATATATCAGTATCAGAGGGGGAACAGGTGACTCTTGTCTTTCTCAAAGATATTTTATATTATAATTTTGATAACATCTGTGTTAAACAGGTTAGTTTGTCATAATCATTGGTTTTTTTTACTTCTTCAGGAAACCAGTTTGCTTTAAAAATGAGATTTGTTGATCATATATTTGATGATGTTGTAATTGATGAAATGACAATTAAAATTATTCTTCCAGAGGGGTCAAAGTAAGTTGTGTTATTTCATGATACTAAACTTATAACATTAAAATAGTTACATGCTAAAAATGTGTAAAAGATCAGATCAATCATTTGAATACTGTGAATATGTTTGATTCATTCAAAATATTTTCTGAGTAATTAGTGATCAGTATGAGATTAAATTGTGATTCCCTTTTTTATCTTCACCCATTTAAGACAGAAATTTGCTTATATACCATTTATTGATTTTATAATAGACCATTTGCACATTTCTGACTGATTCTAATATTATATGTTTTACGGGAGTTATTTCCCTTTAAGTTGGACAAAAGAGTCTCATTTCATGCAAAATTCAGAGAAAATAACATATATTTTTACCCATAATTTATGTAAAGCTGTAGCAACTCATGAATTTTCTATTTGCTAATTTCAGGAATACAAAACTTGTTACTCCTTTTACTGTAAAGAAAGACAAGAATACACTCCATTATACATATCTGGATACTATTGGCAGACCTGTAATTGTAGCTCATAAAACAAATCTAGTTGATGCTCATATTCAAGATTTTGAGGTAAGGGATGTCTTATAGCAAGTTTATGGTGCTTTTTATTTCGAAGGATAAGGAAATAAATGAAATTTAAAAAAAAATAGTTTACATAAAAAACGTCGGAACAGTTCCAAATTCTGATCATAATATCATAGAAACAAAGGCAAATACATTTCCTGACTTGGTACAAAATAAACTAGTTTTATAAACCTCCTCATGTGAGTAAAATGCTGACCTCACATATAACTTTGTTTACTACATTGTTGTAAAGAACAACGAGCCCTAATCTTTATAAATATTATATGTATTAACGTGACGCTGACGGTGTCATATGCAGGGAATATGCTTTACTTATTATGCCCCCGTGGGGGCATCATTTGTGTCTTACAGACACACTTCATTTTTTAAAAATCACTCCTAACAAAACAACTTTGTCCATAATTATCAAGTGCTGGGGCATACTTCTTTTCTAGTTTTGCTAGGGGCCAGCTGGGCTACTGGTATAAAGAGAGTTGGGAGCCCACAATAAAAGTTAGGCACCCAACTATATTTTTGGAATAAATTATTAAACTTTTTGATAGAAAGAATGGTTATTGTGCGAATAATAAAATGCAGTACAAGATTAAAAATTCCATTAGTAAGGAATTTTTAAAGTTTCCCTGACCAAAAGCTCTGTGCTTGGCTGAAATTGGCACTTCTTTAGATTAGTTTGCTTCTCAAAATTTATATTATGATTTGGATTACTAAACTAAACTTTTGGCACAAGTGAAACTGAGGAGGGTAATCTCGTTGGGATTAGGATTCCGAAGAAATTTCCTGTCTGTAAATTTTCAGTCTGTATCTTCTAGGAAGATACAGACAGAAAATTTCTTCGGAATCCTAATCCCAACGAGATTATAATTTAATTATATTTAAAATGCATGGTACTCAATGATATTGTCTTTGAAAGTGGAATAAGTTTAAAGAACAATGAAGAATTTATTTAACTTTCGTTCGTCCGTTGATTGTCGTGTTTGGTGGTTAGTTTTTCGACCCCCTTTATAATTTGCTACATTTTATCCACAACCTAGCGGAAATAAACTACTGTTTTATTTTTACATCGGTTTCGGAATAACACGACTATTTCGGATTTTAAATTTATCAGCGAATTTGGAAAAAATTTCATTGGAAATATGAGGAAATTGTATATTTTGATCATATATATGACAAATTAATTCAAAAATCTTAAATTTCGTAAGTATTTCGATATTTTTATGGAAATAGATTTTATAGCAATTTGGCTGTTCCATCTACTGTACTTCACTTTAATTGCATAATTACTAGAACGGCCGCTATTTTTAGTAACTTACTTCTTCCTGTCAAATCAGTTTTCGGATTTTACATCTAGTTGAAGAGAAGATAAACATAGAATCATTCGAAAAGATATTTTTCAACTATAGGAAGATTCCACATTGTTAAATTTGGTGTGTTCACTACGACTTGACATCTCGAACAATGTGCCAAATAAATTTTGTAGGTCGCCAGCTGGGAGATTGCTACACGTAAAATATGTTGCCCACTGGAAATTTTGGTTGCATTGGCGACTGGGTGACTTAATCTTTTTCCCTGATATGTATAATACTAGTTCTATAAAAGAAAGCCAATAACCATTACCATCATTTGAATGATAGATGGTACACAAGGCCATAAGCAGACATTAAAGGGAAATAGTGGTCAACTTTGAACCAAAATCTAATTGCCAATACCAGCTCTAGTCATCTGTTTGTATGCAAGTGATAGAATGATTTTCAACAAGGTGTTGATATCTTCTGAAAAAAACTTTTTGAAAGATAAGATGAGATGATTTTATTTGTGTGCACAAAAAATATTGAATGTAGAAAGTTACTAGCTTATATTTTGATATTTTGTTCAAAATGTAAAATTAGGAATATATTTTTAATCATAAAAATAATGTTATGAAATTTCATAATAAAGTTATTTGTTTTGCAGCTATGGTATACATTTGAGAAGTATCTACTACTACAAGAACCATTGTTGGTTGTAGGAGCATTTTATCTACTCTTCTTGTTAGTCATCATATATGTACGATTGGACTTCTCAATTACAAAGGTAAAATACCGATACATTCTCTGTAAATTTGTCATGATTTATTTTCATGTTCTCTTGATTTATTATGTCATTTGAAACAATGCATCTTGGTTGAATAAAATAAAAATTATTGGTTCATGCTTTTGTATAAAAATGTGACCAACTTTATGGTATTCACTGGGGCTTTTATATCATATTTATTTATTATGAACCTTTAGAAATATTGTTTTTACTGAAGTTCTAGAAATTGCAGCTGTTTTTAGGTGTTTATTCTTTAATCAATTAAAAATGTTGGACGGAAAACCTGAAACACATACCGTATAAGTGGGTTTTTTTCGCGGGAGCCAAATTTCACGATTTTCTTCCAAATTGGTATATTTATTTTTTGCGGTATTTAATTTTCATGATCCTGTGCTTTAACCAAAATCAAAATTTAGCGGATTGACCGGTATATTAGAATTACATTATCTGAATTGGTTGACCAACAATTCAAAATAGGAAATGTTTTGAAATGATTAAGTATCGTAATTTCTTATGGTTATAAATGCACGGGATTTTGTTCAGATTCTTTATTTTGCATTAGAAACGAAATTGTTTACTGTTGTCAAATATTTTCGTATTTATTTACTTGTTTGGGCACTATTCCACAAAATCATTAAAGGTATATAATATTTTTTAATTATTCAAAGAATTAAAACTCTCTAATCAGTCTAATGCAATTGTGTTTTTACAGTTGATACGAAAATAAACTAAAAATAAAAGTGTGACTATATCTAACCGTGCGTAAAATAATCAATAATGTTGTCGATAAGATTTGGTGTGTGTGTATTTTTTATTATGGTGTCTTAATTACAAATAATTAGACTGTCAGGCTGTGTTTACACAAATGATTGAAATAAAAAGAAAAGAAGTAATCAAATGTATTTGTCAATTTTTATGTCAAGTCTGGAAGTTTGATTGCTCCCAGCTGTGAAATTTAATCCGATTAACAATAAATTATCTCAGTTACGATTGTATGGCTTGGATGCTATTTCATCACTTTAATAATAAGGCATTGTTTGTTGTTCATTCATGATCATTGTCAACATATGTATTGTTTTCGGGAAGGATTCCCCCCATGTTGGATATTTTAAAAGCGTCATTTCAACAACTTTAAGAATGACAGTGACCATATAATTGTTAAATATTCACTCTACAATCATACTACGATAGATCTTGTACAATTATTTAAGAAAGAACAAAAACTTGTGTACTAAAGGGTGGAAATTTACGCGGATTCTTTTTTTCGATGATCGATGACTCGCGAATAAAGCGAAAATTAGGTACCCGCGAAAAAAACCACTTATACGGTATATTTTTTATTTAAGCCTAATAACACACATATTGTAATAGATAATTTAGGAAATAAATATCTGTTACCTTTTTGTTACTTAACTGATTGTCAAAAAGTAGACATGTCTCCAAATTTACATGATTATCATATGTTTAAAGCAACCTAATGACCAACCCAGTTGTAGAAATCGTGGTTAGGTTCAAGGAAACATATCTTTAGAGATGACCTTAAACTACTTGGTAAATAAATTAAATTTTAGGATGAAGCCAAGGAGAGCAAAATGAGAGTAGCCAGTATTCTAGAGGAAGTTCAGAGTCTACAGGACAAGAGAAGTGCACTCTACCAGAGCTTTGATGATGCTGTCAACAAGTTCAAGTCGACTAAGGATGCAGCATCTTTCAGTAACAGTAGGAAGAAGATTGATGCTGATTACAAGCAGTTGACTCAACAGATCCAGGGCCTTCAATCACAGCTGAAAAATGAGGGGGCTGATATTGCTGAGAAGGTGCATATTTCATTATTTGGTTTGGTTTTTATGGTGCTTAACGCCACTTTCAACAATATTTCAGTTATATCATGGCTGTCAGTTTTATTGGAGGAAACTGGAGTACCTGAAGAAAACCACCAACCTGTCGCAAGTCACTGACAAACTTTATCATTAATTATTCTGGTTACTCCTTAAGTATGGTTAAATTCTGATGCTTGTATAAAATTTATTTGAATCTTCAATAATTTGTTATTGTTCTACGGTAGGAACTATTTTCTTCATTATATTCAGTGAGTGAGTAATAGTTGTTTCATTTCAATGAGATGATGATGATGATGTCCACATTGTACTAGAGCAACACGTATGGTTGGATTTTTATAGTGGTAGCTCTCTGAAACAATTGTCCATTGATAGACGTGTCATTCCACTTGGACACATTCCTGATTCCAAGCCAACCATTGTTTGCTCCTACCCCCTCATGCTTAGCAGAGAAGTAGCAATTATCAGTTTTAGAGACCTTTGTTTGACCTAATCTGGGCTTGAACCCACAATCTACAGCACTTGCGGCAATCACGCTAACCATTACACAACCGATGCAGTTATATATGGATATATTTTCATTACCAGTAGATAGATTGATTAAATAGTGTTTAAAGTCATTTCAGCAATATTTTGGTTGTTTAACTTTGTTGTTGTTGTAAATCTAAATGAATATAAGCATCTTTTTATTACTAAATCTGTAAATTTTATTTTTACACAGGTTACTGAGCTGCAGAAACTAGATACTCAGCATAAAGACTTAATAAGTGTTGCTATACAATATGCAGAGAAACTTGTCAACAACAAGATGACAAGACAAGCTTACATTGACCAAGAAAAAGCTAACTCAACGAAACGTGAAGAACTACTACAAAAAATGGAAACTGTTAGAGCTAGTTTATAAATTAAATAAGTACATTAAAAAGACAATCTTTAATGTTTGGTGTCACTTTGAAATTGATGTTAAAAAACTCAATTTTAAATATTTGATGTCAGATTAGTAAAAAAAATTATTAATTTTAAAACAATTGTGTTTTTGTTTCTTTTGTTTGCATTGTTCAAGGCAATATGCTACGAATTTAAAAGTAAAAAAAAATTCTAGGGCAAAGAGATTTTGTGTAGTTAACTATAAGCATTTTTTCACTAGAGTCTTTTCTGAAACCATAAAACCGATTGAAAGCAAACTTGAATTGAATTTTCATTGGATAGAACTCTACAAAGTTTCTGTTTTAAGATCAACTGACCCCAAGGGTCATGTGAACCATTGTCATCACTTTGCATCTGTCGTTATCTGACAACTTTTCACATTTCAATCTTCTTCTCCGAAACCACATGGCCCATTGTTATCAAACTTGACATGCTTGTTCATTAGGTAGTACGCTACAAATGTGTTGGGATTGGGTGATATATCAATAAAGGCCTACTCAGGATGAAGCATGATACGACCTCCGCATGTTGACAAGGGAAAGTTGAACAAGTGTATATGCATGTGTGAACACAGTATTTTGCTCGACACAGTAGATGAGGACAGCACCATAGCATAATACGACCAAAATAATTTTGTGGTCATATAAAAATCTTCTTGGAAACAACTTGACAGATTTGATTTTGATATTGTAGAAATGTTTGTCATTACTAGTTTTGAGTTTTGATAAAATAACCACCACTTCTTCCAATATGGCCAGCAATTGATTTAGTTAGTTTAGTTAAAATGAGAAACAAGAGTAACATTTTCTTGCTTGATTTTGCAATTGTCTTATCGCTGGCAGAGGAAAATTTTATGAACAGCAACAAAATCAAGTACACCTTTATGGATGAAGGAGGTTGGCTATCTAATATAACCAAACAAACCAATTACTGCATCAAATCATGTCCCAAGTATAAGTTGTGTGTCCCTTATCTTATGAGATGGACCAGAGAAAAACATTTTGTTTGAAAGTTTACTAGTTACAAGTTGATTTAATGTCAATTTACAATCTCTCCTGTTTTGTCCATTTAACAACAATTTACAATCTCTCCTGTTTTGTCCATTTAACAACAATTTACAATCCTCCAGTTTTGTCAATTTAACAAGAAAGAATTTGGAAGTAAATCGACTTGAATAGAGTATTAATTTAAAAGATGTGGAACTGTTTTTAATGCTGCTCTTCACCTCAGAAAAGTTGACCTGAATCCCCTTTCAAAATTATGTCTGATGACCTTACCAACCAACTAACATGAGCCCTGTTACTATAAATAGAATATGGAGGTAAAACACATCTAAGCTTGTTGGTCTAATATAAAGCAGACATAATCTCATTGAAAAGTTACTTGTTCTCGTTAGGATATAGCTGAAAAATGGTGTTAAACAACAATCACTGACTATCTTTAAAGTAATGTGGACTATTTTGATTTGTTGACCGAGATCAAGACAATTTTTAAACCAGATGCCTAAGGATAGTTCAGTCTAATTTGGTACAGTGGTTTCAACGGCTTCTTTGGACCAGATGAGCTAACATATTATGTCTTGGACACACTTTAGACTCGCAACGCTTGGCTGCTTAAGCGAATATTATCATTACATAAAGCTAGCTTCTGTCGTCATGATCCTATGGTAGTTGGATTTACAACTACGTATGAAATTGGTGCCTATCACCACTAACGTGAGTTCAAATCCCACTCATTGCGATGTGTGCTCAATCAACATTATGTGATTTTGTCAGTGACTTGGGTCAGGTCGGTGGTCATCTCTGGTTTCCTCCACCAATAAAACTGACAACCACGATATAACTGAAATAATGTTGAAAGTGGAGATAGACACCATAACACTAACTCCTAAAATATTTTAAATATTTCAGTTTCCATATACATATACCTGTAAGCTACAGAATTTAAAAAAAAATCACTTAAAAGTGGCATTTGCGGTAGTTCCTACTGAAAATATTTGTGAGCAGAGCTTATCAGATCACTCAGAGTATTGTGTTATTAATAGAATGATAAACAAAAATCTCGTGATATGAACAGCATATTTATGAAACTATGTCGCATGACCAATGTGACCTAAAGGTCACATACCTCAGAAATTTGAATTTTCAAAGTGATTTTTGTAGTTTTTAGACTGATGAAGAATATTATTTTTAATAAGACTGAAAGTTTCATTAACACCCTTGTCATAAGAGTTGTATGCTTTTTAATCCCCCTGTGGCAAGTGTTGTAGACTTTGCTAACATACCAAGCATAAATGCTAGATAAGCTAACAAGGCATAATATATCCAGGTCTTGTGTAGCTATTTATCAATTTGCAATACAAGAAACATTTTACAAATGAGGTAAATAGTCTAAATCTGTATATGGCAGCAGTGGTCCTCTAAGATTCCATAGTAAATGGCATAATTGTCTGGATTGTTGAACCTTAAAAACACTAGATTGAAAATAAGAGTGTAATGGTAATGGTTGTCCGTATTATCAACATGTAGCAAAAACCACACTTCCATCAAACCTCAAACTCCAAAATATAGAATTGACAATGATAGACGATTAGGGTAATGTGACAGGTAAAAATTACAGTGGTGCTAAATCAGTTAAAGAAATTGATGAACTTGTTTGAATACTTGTGGATTTTTATATAAATGTCAACTTAACCCATGTGAACTTGTTTGAATATGATTTTGTCCTTTGTGTAATTGCTGTTTGAATATAATTTTGACCTTTGTGCATTTGTTATTAGAAAATAATTTGGAGGATTGAATACGATTTTGACCTTTATACACTTCCTGTTTGAATACAATCTTGACCTGTGCTAGTATCACAGGTGCACATACCTGACAACTAACATATTCGTTAGCTTGAGCTCACCTTGCCAAAGGCCTTGTAGCTATGCTAGGAATCTGTCCGTCATCATTAACATTGTAAAAAAAATCTTCACCTCAGAAAACACTATTCAAATTTAAACCCAAGTTGACCTGAATCCTCCTTCAAAATTATGTCTGATTTGTTGACCAAGATCATCAGACAGTTTTTAAACCAGATGCCTAAGGATAGTTATCCCCTCGTCAACGAAGTTGCGAGGAGATATAGTAACGCTACCGTCCATCCGTCCGTCACAATCCTTGTGAACACTCTAGGATCAACATCCTTCAATGGATTTTGACCAAACTTGGTACTTATTTTGTCCTTAAGAGAATCTGGAACCCTATTGATTTTCAAGGTCAAAGGTCAAGGTCACAGGGTCAAATTTTTACCGAATAACATCCTTGTGAACACTAGAATCAACATCCTTCAATGGATTTTGACTAAACTTGGTACATACTTAGTCCTTAGGAGTCTGGAACCCTATTGATTTTCAAGGTCAAAGGTCAAGGTCACTGGGTAAATTTGTTTCCGTGTAACATCCTTGTGAACACTTAGAATCAACATCCTTCAATGGATTTTGACCAAACTTGATACATACTTAGTCCTTAGGAGAATCTGGAACCCTATTGATTTTCTAGGTCAAAGGTCAATGTCACCGAGTCAAATTTTTACCGCATAACATCCTTCAATGGATTTTGACCAAACTTGGTACATAATTAGTCCTTACGAGAGTCTGGAACCCTATTGATTTTCAAGGTCAAAAGTCAAGGTCACAGGGTCAAATTTTTACCGCATAACATCCTTGTGAACACTAGAATCAAGATCCTTCAATGGATTTTGACCAAACTTGGTACATATGTAGTCCTTAGGAGTCTGGAACCTGTTGATTTTCAAGGTCAAAGGTCAATGTCACCAGGTCAAATTTTTACTGTGTAACATCCTTGTGAACACTAGAATCAACATCCTTCAATGGATTTTGACCAAACTTGGTACATACTTAAGACCTTAAGAGAATCTGGAACCCTATTGATTTTCAAGGTCAAAGGTCAAGGTCACAGGGTCTAATTTTTAGGCGAGGGGATACGCCACGCTTTGCGTTGCCCTTGTTCAGTCTAATTTGGTACAGTGGTTTCAACGGCTTCTTCGGACCAGATGAGCTAACATTATGTCTTGGACACACTTTAGACTTGCAACGCTTGGCTGCTTAAGCAAATATTATCATTACATAAAGCTAGCTTCTGTCGTGGTCATGATCCTATGGTAGTTGGATTTACAACTACCTATGAAATCGGTGCCTATCGCCACAAACGTGAGTTCGAATCCCACTCATTGTGATGTGTGCTCGATCAACATTATGTGATTTTGTCAGTGACTTGGGTCAGGTCGGTGGTCATCTCTGGTTTCCTCCACCAATAAAACTGACAACCACGATATAATTGAAAGTGGAGTTAGACACCATAACACTAACTCTAAAATATTTTAAATATTTCAGTTTTCATATACCTGTAAGCTACTAAATTAACAAAAAATCACTTAAAAGTGGCATTTGCGGTAGTTCCTACTGAAAATATTTGTGAGCGGAAATTATCGTCGGATCACTCGGGGTATTGTGTTATTATTAGAATGATAAACAAAAATCCCCGTGGATACGAACAGCATATTTATGAAACTATGTCGCATGACCAACGTGACCTAAAGGTCGCATACCTCAGAAATTTGAATTTTCAAAGTGATTTTTGTAGTTTTTAAACTGATGAAGAATATTATTTTTAACGAGACAAAGTTTCGTAGGGAGTAACACTAGTGACCATGCCTGTCAAATATTTTGTTCCAAAAGTAACTGTGAAACTAGGTATTATTGATTTTTCCTCCTCGAGATAACCATGGTCAAAACAATCTAAATGTTTGCTCCGCCCACAGCTATTTATACCCATGGTCCCAGTTTAAGAACAACATGTGAAAACAGCTAAAAATCTTAACCTGTAGATAATGTTTTGATTGCATTTTTTTGAAAGATTTCACCGAGAATTAGGATTATGCTAAATGACAAATTCAAAAATATTTCAGTTGAAGCATGATGGTTAGTTTTATTGGTGGAGGAAACCAGAGAAAGCCATCGACCATCTGTTAGTGATAGATAAAGATATAACAAGTTTACCTCACCATGATCGAATGGTAGTCAGTCTCAAAAACCTTAGTGGTCATACAAATATCTTTGCTATATTTTTTCATCACTTTGTTGTCACTCCTGGTACATTTGATGGAAAAAGAAAACTGATTTTGAATGTAAAACAACATGATAATGACATGTTGATGTTTATTTCTACATAAATCATCTGTAAAGGCACATAATCACATAATCAGCAGTATAAATTAACATCTGAGAAATATAGAGACAAATATTGGACATAGAATGTCCTGTAGTCAAAACAAAATAACAGAATTATTTGTCCATCAAGTCCAAAATACATATTACAGAATAACAAACATAGTTTGTATATGTTAATATACAATTAATGACTTTTAATGAGGTGGATACAAAGATTTATTAACCCAAGAATATTATATTTACCGAGGCCCCTTAGGGCCAAGGTAAATATATTATTCTTGGGTTAATAAATCCTGGTATCCATCGAATTGAAAGTCATTAATTGTTTTATTATATAACACATTTTATATGTTTCTTTCACCCTTAAAATAAGCTTTGATAACGACATTTTCTTTTGTTTACCTTGGTGAAATGTTATATTCAACTCGCGTGACGTCACACGAGGTGGTTATAATGTTTAATCAAAGATCGTTAATAGGGACGTCAGCCAATCAGAAAAAGACATTATCTGAAGTCATATAATAAACCTATATATAAGTATATTGTGATGTTCTAAATCAAACCTGGGGAGATAAAGAAATATAATGAATAAATACACACAAAAACCATGTATTATATGAAGAAAAAAACATACTTTTATACAATTTTGCAATTATTTTCAGACAACCATCACCATATATAATTTCAAATAACATTATATTTCTTTATACTCCTTATTTTTTCCAACATTTGTTTACATTTTTCAGCTTAAGTAAGAAATAATTGTTTTAACATTCTATAAATATAACAGAGCACCATGTGAGAACATGTAAGTAAATTTATTATCTTTTTTTTTTAAAGCACTAGGACAATTATGAAAGATAATCTAAGAAGTAATTTTACTAAAGTTTTGTTATGTAGGGTGTAGAAACAGACTCACTTGCACTTAAATAAACTAATGAAATGAAGAGAAAAAAATCATAAGAACTTGAAATAATAAATGTTGATTTCTATAATATATAAAATAAAATAAAAATACAAAAATGTACATCTAAAGCAGGTGCAAGCTTGATTGTTATCTTTTTAAAAACAGTATCAGTAAATTTTCAATATTCAAATAGTTTGAACAAAAACAATGCCAAAGTTAAAAATAGATATCTGTACATGTATATTGTATTGCAAAAAATATATATATAAATAAAAATATCACAGATCAGGCTTATATATCAATAATTTATCAACGTAAGTTCTGCCATAGTGTAAACAACAAGACCAGTCTTGTACACCCATAAACTAAAGTAGTTGAAACTTCAATTTTAACGAAACGAAAATCCTTTAATTTACAAGACAGGAATGTACGTCTACAAAAATTAATATATTTTTGGGTCAGAGGGAGGCCATTCTTGGGTAGATGAATGAGGTATGTCCCCTTAATCTTGTGAATCAAGATAAAGAGAAAGGCTAACTGAACATGGTGGAAATTATGACAAAATTGAAAACATATCTTTTATAAGCCAAATGAAGTCTTGTAAGTTTGTGATTTGTTAACATCTGTGCATTACTGAATAATAAACAGTAAACAATTTCAATCAATACAATTTTTTTTTACATTATTCCATGTTTGAGTACTGATTTCACATTAAAATATAACAGTCAGATCCGTTGAAAAAATATACTGAAGCACTTTCCAAACAATACAAAAATTGCATCACTTTTAAAGAAATGTGTTGTTTTTGTCACAAAGTAAAACATTTTAACACATGAATTTTCAACCAATGTTTTAAGAAAAAATACCATTGGCACAAAAAAGTATTAAACCATGGATTTGGCACAAATTAAATTGACAGTAAATTAATTAAAATAACAGTTTGTATTGTTTTTATTATAACAAATTAAAATTGGAATAGAAAATATAATATGTCATTTTTCACCATTAGTTCTGAGCATTACAAATAGGTATCATTCATTTAAATAAAATATTAGTTCTTATCATATATACATTGTATATATTAAAATATAAATACCAAGGACACTTGAAATACGAAAAATGAGCTTACTGTAAAAAACCATTGAACATTGTAAATAGCAACAAGTACATGTTAGGAAAGTTCAAGTTGACAACAAAAATAAGTTATCTATCAGAGCATTTTCACGTAACACTTTATAACCATTTCACCTTATAGGCGTTCATTTGTCATTTGTGAACATGCAAAATAACAATCTAAAAATATATATAGTCACTACACTATTCAGCATCAGTGTTTAAATATCAACTACTGTGTGAATTATGATAATTAACATGTGACTGTAATGTAACAGATTCCACACAAGTCATCCATAAGTTATGATGATTATGTACATGAGGTTATCTCCCCTAGGTAACTGTTCCCTGAATTCTTCTACCTGGAGCTGAGAAATGTCTTCTCATGTCTAGTATTTGGTATCGTATAGGCGACAGTGTTGGTTCATACCTTTCAATTCCTCTGAAAATATATAAGAAAGGTATATTTAGTATCTTTCTGTATACTAAGTATATTTTTGTTTTTTAAGGGGGGCTAATTTAAAAAATATTAAATTACAAACCCATTAGTCATATGGCTGAAAGTGTGACACATGATTCCTATTTACATGTACATCAATTAAATTAACTGTGTAGAAATATGTTTGTGTATAGGTGTAAGTTCTTACTTTAGACATTTCTTTTTTATTTGCAGTTGTTTGTCATCTTGTGCAAATGTTTGCTTTATACCACTTGCAGCAAGTTGTCAGATACTCTATGGTAATTAGGCTTACTAGTGAAGGAAGCTTAGTATGAATCTTAAAACACTAGATCCACTAGCTATGCACATTTCTATGTAGTAGCAATCAAGCATGGGAAATTGGAAAGTCGTCAAATTTAAACTCAGAGGAGTTTGGTCACAAGCTTCCTTGTTTAGTGTTGATGTCGAGGCAAGTACAAGTACACAGTTAATGTATCGGCAAAAAAATGTAAATACAATCCCATATGATGGATATTAAACAACATAAAGTAGTCGTATGTTCTTAAACTGTAGGACAAGTTCTGATCACATGACATCGTATTAAGTTGGTGATGTCATTACTGGCATTCCGCCAGTAATGACATCACCAACTTAATACGATGAAATAAGTTATCGGCCATGTTATTACTGTTCATAATAATGTATTGAGACATGCTGTTGTAAAACCTACATGAACAAACACATATCGATGATTTATACAAAATGTAATTGTTGATTTTCTTTTTTAAGGTTTTTTTTTATAAAGAAACTTCCCGTTAAATAAAAATATAATCTGAAAGGAGACTAATTAATGAACTACTTTGATTTTATATGCAGTAGATTAAATATAACAGGAACAAGTCAAATAAATTCATCATCTGCTTGTGATTAAAATGAAGTAAAGTTCCATAAAGGTGGGAAAAGGAGGAGCTGGTATAATTATTTGATGTTTTCTGTATATTGAGTGGTTAGCTGTAGAAGTCTAACTGTATCTATCTACCTACCGGTAACATATTTGTTAAATACAGACTATTAAAGCAAAGCACTGAACATTTACCTATAACTCAATTATGTTACACCTGCAATTAACTATATTTTAGGGGTATATAATATATTAACCTGAAAATCAACTTAATAAATAACATGTGAAAATTTACCTGTAATTCAACTAAACGAGGTACATATGTCCGATGATGTTGAGGTCTGTTAATAAATCAAATTATCATGCAGTAAAAAAATCAAATAAATCATTTGCATGCTTAATTAAAATATGTATATAGTGTTATAATTGTTACATGAGGTGAAAATTGTAATGCAATAAATGAACTCGTCTTCGTTAGAAAATAATATACCTGCACTGTTCACATTTTTTTTCTAAATTCAAAGGGAGATCATTTACTTGCCAAGAATGATTTTCGCTTAAGACAGATATTTTTTAATTGAAAATTTACTGAAAAAGATATAGTCAAGAAACAAATCACAGAAACAGAGCTTTCATCGCCGTTAAAATTTATAGCGGGTATTTTGATTAAAAGAACAGTTTTTAAAAGCCATTCTTAATACAGTGTGTTCTAGACTCTAAAAAACAATATATTACAAACAAAAATTTGAATACAAACACAACTACAAATTAAAAACATAAAGGTTTTAAAACTTTACATAGGGATATAATATTGGTTTTCAAACATAATTAACTTAATATATAAAACTGGGTTCAAATGAATTATATAAACATTTTCTGGAAAAAAATATTTCTATATTGAAAATGATATAAAGTATTTCACACAAAAACAATTTTTCTAATAAAATGGTATTAAACTTAATACTTATTTAAAATATTACTCAGCAATTTAAAATTACATTAATCACTCAATGTTAACTTTGGTTATTAGCTGAAATTTTAACTTTTAAAGAATGTATATAGAAAGGTGTCAATAAAAGCCCAGGAAAAACTGCAGGTTAAAAACACACATGTATTAGAAAACACTATACTTAGTGTTTAGTAAAGATAAATTAAATAAATAACTTAATAAAACTACCCCCCCCTTTTTATCAGTACCACATGAAACAAATCTCCCTTTGTGAATACCATATACTACAATCCCCTTATCAGAGTACCATATATATGCAACAAGACCCCCTTTATGAGTACCTCATACAACATTCAACAGGATCTCATTTATGAGTAGCAGGTGCAACAAGACCCCCTTTATGAATTCCTTTATACAACAAGACCCCTTTTATGAGTATTTTATACAACAAGATCCTTTTGATGGTTCTTATTAGCTTCTTTGTATAAAATTGGTTTTCATGCTTTTCAAAAATACCCCCCCAGATATAATAATATAATATAACAATCTGTGCTTCCCATCTTCCAGTGTCCTCTCAGAAAATATCATGAAATAACCCAGAAAGTCATTAATAATGTGATTTTTACCACAAACTTCAAGCTCCTTGATACATTTTATGACTGATGATATCTGAAGTACTGGTAGGCATATTTATATGTACTTTATGAAACCTTCTAAACTCTGAATCCTATTGACATGGTGTGTAGTTATTTTAGATCTTAAATTAATACATTATGCTGAGTTTAGTATGAATATGCAAACATTAAGTTACCTTCATTATCATTAAAAAAATGTCACTCCTAGTTTATTCTACCTCTAACAAGTGTAGACACAGATCTATGTCTTGTCTGCCCCTGCAAATCATTTGTGTGAACCCATGAAACTGAAATTATGCTAAGCTGACATGCATAAACATGCACATGCATCCTCCATCATCAATGTATGGACCAAATATATTGAGCCTAGGTGGTATAGTAATAGAGAAACCTAAATTTAATGATGTCAGTAAACCATGAAAATGAGGTCAAGGTCAGGTGACACATGCCTGACTGACATGTACTCTCCATGATCAATGAACCAAATGAGGTGAGCCTAGATTATATGGGAAGGGAGAAACTGATCTAATCATGAAAACTTGGCATAAATTTAATGAAGTCAGTAGACCATGAAAATAAGGTCAAGGTAAGATGACACATGCCTGGCTGACATGTTTCCTCCGTGATTAATGTGTTAACCAAATATGGTGAGCTTAGATTTTATGATAATGGAGAAACTGATCTAGTCATCACAGCAATAAAAGCAATACCTATGTCTCATCTTCAGCAACTTTGATGCAAGCCAGACAAAAATGATATAGGTATAAGTCAAATGCAATGATAAGATTGTGCAAGTTACTATATGGTCACGTCAAATCCACCTGGACCCCTCTACTTACAATATTACTTAATTTACGAAAATGATCTGTCCCCTTTCTTCTCTGTATAAAAATAGTGAAAAATCATTTATATAAATTCAAACTTGTTACTAAGGTTGTTTTCCATTATGAGGTTTGAACTATAAAAATTAATTCATTCATACTTTCCTTGTTAAAGATGATTTTAAAAACAATATTTAAAAGTACCAGAATATGGTTCTACTTGTACAAACAATATAACAGAAAACATTCACTATCTATAAATATTATAAATTATAATTATAAAATGTATAAAATTATTTTATCATAAAAAAGAACAAAAATATTTTAAAAGATAAAAGACTTGTTGAGTTAATTAAAGAGAAATCTTATTATTTAGAAGTGTAATAAACTCAATATCTATTCAAAAACATTGTCTTACTCAAACAAAATATTTACAAAGATATGATAAGCACACATCTAAAGAGATCTGATACCAATGAAAAACAATTATAATGGCATATGATTATGATGTTGATGATCAAAATGAACATGTCTAAATTCTGTTTTTATCATAAAAAGACAATATTGAGTTGAGCTTCAGCAGATATCAATTTTAGGTACAGTGAAATTTGCTTAGAGAGACTATCACTTATACCAACAAAATAAAATCTCTCAAATTATTGCCCCCTTGATTTGTCAAAAAATACCAATTTCCCATTCAATTACCTAAGTTCTCCTTTAGCAAATCATATGAAATTCACTAAAAAAAATTTTTTTATCACAATTCACAGATCAAGTTAGAATTTGATTATTGTTCCTTTATGATTCTAGAGTTATGTCCCTTAATTGAAAAAATTGCATTTGTGGTTTCCATGCTCAAACTTTAGTTTTTAATTTTTACACAATGTTTTTGACAACAATACACAAATTAGTTTTAACTTCATCTGTTATGTCTTCTATGATTCCTGAGTTATGCTCCTGTTTACCTGGAAGATGAGTTATCTGTGCCTGTTTACCTGGAAGACGAGTTATCTATGTCTATTAACACATTCTTCCATTTTTTTTTTTAAATTTGAATGAAAAATAATAGAATAATATTGCGATATGTTATGTTTTCATATCCCACACCAAGAGTCAGAAAATGTTGAATATTAGCTTAGTTACAGTGCACAATGCCACAAGACAGGAATCACAGCCAAAACAGAACAGAATTCACTTGACCATGAACAACCTCAACCAATCATTTTTCTTCTCTTAGCACCAAAAGTATTTTAATGGATTTTTCACAATTTTTAGTCTCAAGTCACATTAATATAGCCATAGTAATTGGAGTGTGGGTCAGCAGTATTTGATAAAGTCAAATTTATTACATAACAACTTAACTTCTGTACCTACATGTAATTTGATGTGGTAGTTGGTTCAAGGCAAAAAAGAAAAGAAAACAGAGTTACTCATATTTAGATATACACCAAATTCAAACAGAAATTCAAATTATTTAGAAGTGCATCAATTTAGTAGTTTTCACATTACAACGTCTTTCATTTCTCTTTATAGCGATTTTAAAGCTCTTTTTTTTTAATGATAAAGATTTTATTTCATAAATTTTATAAAAAAAAATATGTTGCAAACCAATAGCTCCTTTATTCGTGCCAATATATGATAAAAATGCTGATGAACTTAATTAACTTTCAGGAAGGATTTTTTTACTGTGACAACGTCTTATTGATGATGACCTCTGATGTGATCCCACAAAGCAGATGCTCAAAAGCTGAATATGCACACACGTGTGCTGATGATCATTTATGTTTATTAAATTGTCGTATATATATATATATATATATATATTCTACATTTTCTTCTATCATCTGGAATCATAAAAACTGCTTTAAAGTACAAACATTACCACAATGAACTATGTTTTCTGAAAGAACAACCTTTGTGTGTTTCTGATTTTAATATACAGCCATAAAATTTTAGCAAAATCAACACATTTCTATCACAACTAAATATCTGTGGTGGTTTTATATTTATTAATCTTTTTACTTTTGAAAATATATTTTACAAATATACCATTACTGGAAGAATTTAGCTATGGCAGTCTGAATTTCAAAACATTTACCCTTCAAATCTAGTTGACAAAAATGTCTCTTGACAAATGACTCCCCTTTTACCAAATGTAATATTTAAGTGAGGAAATATAGTATACCTAGGTTATATGTACTTTAATATTTTGTAGGATTAGAATAGATTATATAGGAAGGGGGAGGGACAGAGAGAGGGGAGGGTTATCCACCAGCCAACCCTGATGACAACAATGTTTTAAAAATTGAGGATTTCTTTAACACAAAGTACCGGTAAATGGTAAATAAAATCATTTTTCTTAGAATGGTTAATAGAAAGAAATTTACACAAGAATGGAACAAACAAGTTAGACTTATCTCTGGAAAAGTAGACCTCAATTCATAGCATTGTTATAGGTAAGAGTTGTTTGAAAATAATGACATCTTCCCATCTGAGAATATTTCTAGCAAAGTGGTTTCAAATATCAACATTTAACATTTTGTGAATCATGGAGGTATTTAAGTATATGGGCATCATAATATGATTACTATATATAGAGTTATCATTGACAAAGGCCTGATTTCCCAAACATTGGATTTTAAAAAAAAGTGATAATGTTGAACATTTGATAATTTTTTTTAATTTATTTCAATAATTAAAAAAAAAAAAAATTGGTAATATATGTACACAACTTTTTTAATGATAAGACAAAACAATATTATGTCCAAACTAAGAGTACTGTAAATTCAGCAATTATTTGTGATTATTTCTTTCATGTTCACTTTTCATTAAACAGTGATGAAAGATATTTTTCTTCTGACCAGCTATGTCACATACAAGATAAACTCAAGCCCTAATTATCTTTAAATGCTGTAATTGTTAATCAATTTATTTTTTCCACTTTCATTAACCCCTATTACTGTCAATTTACAATTGGATTATCCAGAGCCATACCTCATTAAACATCTCTTAATATAGAATATAAAGTACTATCTGACCTATATGTACATACATACTTTCAGTGATTTTGTGTCATATATATGAACTGTCAGTGAATGTGTATCTTACAAACACACTATCAGTGATTGTGTATCGTACATACACACTGTCGGTGATTGTGTATCATACATACACACTGTCAGTGATTGTGTATCGTACTTACACACTGTCAGTGATTGTGTATCATACATACACACTGTCAGTGATTGTGTATCATACATACACACTGTCAGTGATTGTGTATCATACATACACACTGTCGGTGATAGTGTATCATACATACACACTGTCAGTGATAGTGTATCGTACATACACATTGTCAGTGATTGTGTATCATACATACACACTGTCAGTGATTGTGTATCAACAAAACTGAAAACTTTGTGTATAAAAAGGGTAAGGATTAAGGAAAGTGTATTATGAATAAAATTAATTTATATTTTACCAATATTTTATCTAAATTTGGTATTGAAACAGGTAATAAAATATGTTTACATTTTACTGATATTTCACTTCAAATTTGTATTTACATTTTCCCAATCTTTCACATAATTCATGACAAAATTTCACATGACAAAAATTGCAATACTTTAACCTACATTTTTATCGCTGGTCACGGATTAGCATTAATATAAATAATCACGAAAAATTTCTGAATTTACAATATATTACCTTATCATCTAAAATAATTGATCATGAGCAAAAATATAATTGTGGTTTTACTTGATCTTTTGTCTAAAGCAACACATATACATTTGAACATAAAGCTTCTTTTTTTTTCAAACAAGCTAAACATTTAGTGAATATCCTAAGAGCACCAAACTGAATCAATTGTGAACATGCTATTAATGGCTGACTAAATTCAAATGTTCGTTAATTTAAGGTGAAATTTGTTGTATATAAAACCTATTTGAGCTTTTATAAAATGACATGCTGATGATAAATTCCTAAATGAAATGTTGATGTGAAGTCCCAGATCAAAGATTATAAATGTGCAAGTTTTAGCATCAGACATCACAACACAAGTTACCTCCTCTTGAATGGTTCTATTGATATCATTGGCCCAAGTTTAGCATAAATTTCCCTTAAATAATAAAAATAGTATAAATCAGATTGCTATACTATTACTTAAATGTATAATAAATCATTCTTTAATAAGCTATTCTATTTTTTTTTTCATTTTCCTTTTTTGGGGGGACTTTTTTATTCTCTAAAGAGAAGACATCTTGATTAAAATTATTGTGAACAGGAAGTAGAAATGTGTGACATTAGTTGTCATGGTGATTTTAGAGAGTGACCTATAGAAAGAACTAACAATTTTATGAACTAACCATACATTAATAATGAAAACTGATCGGACAAAAAAAAACAAACGTGAGTTCCAGGGAAAAAAAATCTCCCCCCCCCCCCTTCCCAAAAAAGACTTTATAATTACAAGTGAAAACCTAAATACTTCATCTCATTCAAAATTTCTGGTCGCCATTTTGAAAAATCCATATTACACCCCCCATGTAATATGGCACATTATTACACCCCCCATGTAATACGGATCAGGTTATTACACCCCCTGGAGATATGACTTGTTGCATTTCAAATTTATGACATATGCAAAATTAAACATATCTTGAGTAAGTATATGATAATATGTAATATACAATAATATATCATATGAGAATCAATATTCCTGAAGCTCAGCCTTTACACATCCACAGCACTGAAATAAAACCCATAAAAATGCCAAGGTTGTCATGACAATCTTGACAACTTTACTGTTATATTTACCCATCACCATCTACTACAAGCAACAACCTTTTTTGTGGCTTCTCCTAAGTATATAACTTCAGTGGCAATACATGTTATAATAGTGAACTAAATTAAAGAAAAATGTGTTCTCTTATAGAAATTTTCTTATCTAAATGGGCAGTATTTTTTTAATGAATACACATTAGAATTATGAAGTAGAACAGATAGTTAATCACTGTAACAATTTTACGATATTCAAAAGAAATTTTCATTTAAATTTATAATATAACAATGAATATTTGGGAATCCTTTACCAAATTTTATATTTTCCTTTTTAACAATATTGTCACCAGTCAAATTATGAAAAGTGCATTGAAAAATTCCCTGTACCCTCAAACCCCTTTCCTTCAATCAGTGCATGCTATACCTAAGTGACCTTCAAAAAGTGAAAGAAAAAATTATATAAAACAGTGTATATAATTATGTTAAAATTTAGTAACATCAATGAATTAAGATTTTATACCACACACACTTATTAGATTGTCATCGATATAAAGAGTGTCATATTTTTAAATATTATAATACTTAATTAATTATGAAATATTTGTAATTTTTTATTTTCAATATATGTATAGAAATTGTTCATCTATCTCTGTTGATTTTTTTAGTTGTCTTTAAATTTTGGTAAATTTATTTCCGTCAATTCTCTGACTAGATTTCATCCTTAAAAACCATTCACCATTATGATATTTGGCATATCATATGAAGCAACCCTATTTGACACTGAATATAATTCCTTATCAGTGAAAACCTTTGGGGTTCCACTCTTCTAAAATTTTCCGATCATGCAACTACCCTTCATTAATTGAGGGAAATCATGTTTATTTAAAAGACTTATTACCCTTTTATTCTTAGTCGTTTACATGAATAGCTAAAGGTTATAACCCATTACCTATAACCTCAATAAATGTAACAATGATATAGTTTATTTACTGAACTGATGGATTATAACGTCCCCCCCTCCCAAATGTATAAAATGGAATGATTAGTTTGAATAAGGATATAAATGCATTGAGCCCTAAAATTTGATAAAGAGGTATATATTTAGCATGTTTAAATTGTTTCTAAAAAAAAAATATTTACAACAAAATTAATACAGTAAATAAAATAAAGTTCATATATTTGAACACAACAACAATAAATACTTATAACATAGTTAATCAGTATGGTCAATTGTGGCAAAAAGGGAGATGTACAATATATTACTTCTTCTTAAAATATGATTAGGACTAATAAATGTTGGTAACATTGGAGTTTTAAATTGTTAACAATTAAACATACTGATTAGTCTTCTTTACTATACAGAATTTTTGTGATCAAAATATTGAAATGGTAACCATGACAATGTTCCTATGTCAATCTAATTAAAATAGATCTTTGTTGAATCTTGTGTTAACTATACACTAACATCTAATGACATCAAGTGCAGGGTCATGCCAGGAGTCATAAAACAACTAATCAATGATGAGTCTACTAAATCTTGAGATATTAAAAACCCAGCACATACTATGAGATATTTGCGATTGGTCAATATATTCAAATGTCCTGCATATGATTGGACAGTCAAAGATGAATACAAGGTGACTTGACAAGAGAACCCTATACAGGATGTTGTTAAATGTTAGTGTATCATCAAAAATATCTAACAAACATCGCATTTCAATTGTTTCTATGTGAAGACATATTATGAATAAATTTTCAATAAGTTATAATGATATGGATTATTTTGTCTACGAACAGTTTTAGTTTTTTATCTAGAATTCTCTACATTTCACAAGCATCTATATAATAAACACATACAATACAAAATACATTTTTTCGTTAAAAAAAAAAACATCTGGATTACAAAGATAGCATTTTTTTTTTCATGTAAAACATTTATACACATAAATATTTTAACACATAATATCATCACTACACTGTATTTCCCATTAAAATCATGAAAAAAAAAACTCTTCGATTTTTTATGTTTGTACACTATGTAACAAAATTCTCAAAATATTGTTCATATAATCAAATTATTTTGTCTAGATTATTAATAGGAAATCAAGTACAACAATATATGTGTATACACACTGCATAAATGAAGTAAAATCTTGACTGGATAACAATGCTTACTTGACTTGTTGCAAATTTGTTGATGTTTCTTTAAATTGATCTAATCTGTCTAACTTATCACTGTTTGTAGATGAGGTCAAAGGTCGTTGAATTGGCATTAAAGCTGAATCCACAGACATACCAGGATTTCCCCAGTTATCCACTCCAGTTCCACCGATCTCACCACCCCAAGCTGACCTCATTCCACATTTTCCTCTGAGTGGACTGTTAAAGATATGTTACAATGTATAATATTAATACGCATTTCATTTCAATTCCCAAATGTCAATTTTCAGGAGACCACATGATCAAGTTGTTAAAGTGTACATTTATATTTGTCTATTTTTTGACATATTAGTGTCCTTCTACACCCTAAAAAAACTAATGTAGTTTTAATAATTAAGATTTCTCCATAATATTAATTATCTCCCTTGATTTACCTAAATCTAAAATCTTTCGGTAAAGAGAATCCTTGCAGTGCTTGAAGTCTTGTCTTCATTACTTGTTTCTTAAAGTCTTTCCTAGCATTGCCATAACCATTGAATATGTGATCACAGAACAGTAACTTTCCAGCCATGTACATCTAAAATAAATCATTGGAATAATAAATAAATATATATATACAGTAAAACTTGTCTAAACTGAACCCTGAATAAACCAGAACCCTGAATAAACCAGAATCCTGTATAAACCAGAATCCTGTATAAACCAGAATCCTGAATAAACCAGAATCCTGAATAAACCAGAATCCTGAATAAACCAGAACCCTGAATAAACCAGAATCCTGAATAAACCAGAACCCTGAATAAACCAGAATCCTGAACAAACCAGAACCCTGAATAAACCAGAATCCTGAATAAACCAGAACCCTGAATAAACCAGAATCCTGAATAAACCAGAAACCTGAATAAACCAGAATCCTGAATAAACCAGAACCCTGAATAAACCAGAATCCTGAATAAACCAGAACCCTGAATAAACCAGAATCCTGAATAAACCAGAACCCTGAATAAACCAGAATCCTGAATAAACCAGAATCCTCAATAAACCAGAACCCAAAAGATGGTCCTATGGAGGTTCAGTTTAGACAGCTTTCACTGTTCATATACAATATAGTTACATTGTGTAAAAATATATAATTTATTTGTATGAGCAGTGAGTGCAAATAAATCTAGTTTTTCTGACAGTGTATATCCACTTGTTTATCCTGCAATGTCAAAATGTTCAAAAACAACAGCCAAATTTAACTGAAAAGAGCAGAAACAAGTTTCTTTCAAGTGTTTTTCAATGGTGTCTGTCATCTGCCATGTCAGCCCTATACTGTTACCGTTCACTCTACATCTATCAGGTACCAGAGAGTTAGGGTTTGGGTCATGATGTTTATTGTCACTTTGATGAATATTTCATCAGGTACCAGAAGATTATTATTTGTATACTAGATGAATATAAAAAATACCTTTATTGTTCAGCAAATGTAATGTTTGCAGGATAAAATCACCGGAAAAATTATGCACAGTATTTTTTTATACTAATAATGGTATATCTCATTTCATATCCTAATTTATATGACAATATAATTTCCAAATTATCAAAATGTCAGCATAATCTGACAACATAGGTTAAAACGTCAAACAAAAGTCTTTTCTTCTCTGACTTACAAGTATCATTCCTGGGACTACATTGTGTCGAGTAAGAAGAAGAGGTTGTGTGTGATTTGACCCTTCTGCTGCTGTATTAATATCATATTGCAAAATTCTAAATGTATCACTCCTTCCTTGAACACAAGGTTTAGTTCTATTTCTGTTTTGGTTTAAATAAATTTCTTCTAACATGTCTTCTGCTGCATTTACATATGGAAATCTAAAAGACAGGAAATACATTTTGTGAAATTATGTCTTCAAGAAATATAAAAATCAATATTTAATTTTGCTTAGTGAAGCTGCATTTAAATTTTAACTTACATATAAATTAACATGAATAAGTGCTGTTTTATTTAAATTCATGTTTTCAAAGTGATGTACAAACTGATTACAAATAACCAAAGCAGGAAAAAAATAATTGTATATTAATTACAAGTTCAAATGTCTATATTAACAACAAAATTCAATTGCATAAATAAAAAAAACCCCATTTATTGTGTATAAAACTTTTTACCAATTTGAAGAAAAAAAAAACTTTGAAAAGAAAAGAGAAACCAATTATTTAGTTGTTTTCCTTTCATGTGTATTCATTTGCTTGTCATGCTTTGTGACAGTTATCTCCCTTTTGACATTGTTCTTTGAATGACTAAAATAAGTCTTGTCAGTTTCTCACATTTCTTATTTGTCTTGCTTGTATGAATACTTTATATTGGTTAAAAAAATGTTTTTCATTTTTGTTTTATATGTTGGTGTGTGGATTTCAAACTATTTCAGGACAATCACAGCTTTTTATTGCTGTAATCCAAATAAAACCATTAATATCTACAATCTCAAATGTTTACTTACAATGAGGAAATAACAGATATAACAATAAGTTGTGACTCAGAGGCTTCTATTTGTACAAATTCTTCAAATTCAATGTCTGTAAGTTGAGGAATAAAATGTCTGCTGCAACGGCAAGAAGGTCTTTCTAGTCCTAACAACTGTTGCTGAATAGCTATTGGACAGTGTACTTTAACAGGTGACAGATCAATATGACTTATACTAGTCACTTGACGAGATAGAGGAGCGCTCGACAAACTTGTTCGTGTACTTCTAGTAGATCTTCTCCCAGCTGACCTGAAAGTAGTATATACACTTCTGAATTGTGAATTTTTTTGTCATATATTCAAAATTTTTGATGAAATGCCTGAATCTAGGATTAGCATAGAACAAAATTTAAACAAAATAGTGCTAAAAATGGTCTTAAGTTTGTACCATAAGTAAAAAATAAAAATTAAGTTTAATTATTGCACATTTCCCCTGATTGATATTTTCTGACAGTTATTTTGTAAACTTACTGAGTTAATCTCTCTAGAACTGCTAAAGCTGTAGGAGATATATAACATTGTCACAGATTTCCCCTGATTGATATTTCCAAACAGTTATCTTGTAAACTTACTGAGTTAATCTCTCTAGAACGGTTAACGCTGTAGGAGATATATCACATTGTCACAGATTTCCCCTGATTGATATTTTCTGACAGTTATTTTGAAAACTTACTGAGTAAATCTCTCTAGAACGGCTGACGCTGTAGGAGATATATCACATTGTCACAGATTTCCCCTGATTGATATTTTCTGACAGTTATGTTGTAAACTTACTGAGTTAATCTCTCTAGAATGGCTAAAGCTGTCAGAGATATATAACATTGTCACAGATTTCCCCTCATTGATATTTTCTGACAGTTATTTTGTAAACTTGCTGAGTTAATCTCTCTAGAACGGCTGACGCTGTAGGAGATATATCACATTGTCACAGATTTCCCCTGATTGATATTTTCTGACAGTTATGTTGTAAACTTACTGAGTTAATCTCTCTAGAATGGCTAAAGCTGTCAGAGATATATAACATTGTCACAGATTTCCCCTCATTGATATTTTCTGACAGTTATTTTGTAAACTTGCTGAGTTAATCTCTCTAGAACTGCTAAAGCTGTAGGAGATATATCACATTGTCACAGATTTCCCCTGATTGATATTTTCTGACAGTTATGTTGTAAACTTACTGAGTTAATCTCTCTAGAATGGCTAACTCTGTAGGAGATATATAACATTGTCACAGATTTCCCCTGATTGATATTTTCTGACAATTATTTTGTAAACTTACTGAGTTAATCTCTCTAGAACGGCTAACTCTGTAGGAGATATATCACATTGTCACAGATTTCCCCTGATTGATATTTTCTGACAATTATTTTGTAAACTTACTGAGTTAATCTCTCTAGAATGGCTAACTCTGTAGGAGATATATCAGATTGTCACAGATTTCCCCTGATTGATATTTTCTGACAATTATTTTGTAAACTTACTGAGTTAATCTCTCTAGAATGGCTAACTCTGTAAGAGATATATAACATTGTCACAGATTTCCCCTGATTGATATTTTCTGACAGTTATTTTGAAAACTTACTGAGTAAATCTCTCTAGAACGGCTGACGCTGTAGGAGATATATCACATTGTCACAGATTTCCCCTGATTGATATTTTCTGACAGTTATGTTGTAAACTTACTGAGTTAATCTCTCTAGAATGGCTAAAGCTGTCAGAGATATATAACATTGTCACAGATTTCCCCTCATTGATATTTTCTGACAGTTATTTTGTAAACTTGCTGAGTTAATCTCTCTAGAACGGCTGACGCTGTAGGAGATATATCACATTGTCACAGATTTCCCCTGATTGATATTTTCTGACAGTTATGTTGTAAACTTACTGAGTTAATCTCTCTAGAATGGCTAAAGCTGTCAGAGATATATAACATTGTCACAGATTTCCCCTCATTGATATTTTCTGACAGTTATTTTGTAAACTTGCTGAGTTAATCTCTCTAGAACTGCTAAAGCTGTAGGAGATATATCACATTGTCACAGATTTCCCCTGATTGATATTTTCTGACAGTTATGTTGTAAACTTACTGAGTTAATCTCTCTAGAATGGCTAACTCTGTAGGAGATATATAACATTGTCACAGATTTCCCCTGATTGATATTTTCTGACAATTATTTTGTAAACTTACTGAGTTAATCTCTCTAGAACGGCTAACTCTGTAGGAGATATATCACATTGTCACAGATTTCCCCTGATTGATATTTTCTGACAATTATTTTGTAAACTTACTGAGTTAATCTCTCTAGAATGGCTAACTCTGTAGGAGATATATCAGATTGTCACAGATTTCCCCTGATTGATATTTTCTGACAATTATTTTGTAAACTTACTGAGGTAATCTCTCTAGAATGGCTAACTCTGTAAGAGATATATAACATTGTCACAGATTTCCCCTGATTGATATTTTCTGACAATTATTTTGTAAACTTACTGAGTTAATCTCTCTAGAACTGCTAAAGCTGTAGGAGATATATCATCATCACCAATTTCCTTGGGTTCATCATCAAATTTAACTACAGAAGCAACTGCTGATTTCCTAGCTGTTGCTACTGGAGTATCTTTCTGAGGAATCCGTGATAAAACTGAAAGAAAATTACTTAAAATTGAAAAAAACAACAACATTACAATGAAACATTTTCTAACTGTAAGAAACACAACAATATCCCAACCTCCCTCTGCATTGAGTTTACCCTACACACTATTGATTAAAAAAAGAGAGGTACCATGCCCAATTACATCTACATACAAAATATGAGGACACTGAACCATAACAATGATAGTTGTGTACCGTACAAGGCAGTGTCGACAAACAGATGACAATTTGAAACCAATATAGTCCCACAAATTCATTGCGAGGAATATAATAAGGTTAAAGAATTTCACAACCAGCCTTTTTTTAATTTTTCATTAACAGTTGTATGGAATCTTCTGTTTTTCAAAAGTAGTATATTTTTATAACTAGAAATATTTCAACACTGTTCAGTAAGAATATGAGAAAAGCAAAAGTTGTAATTAAGATTTTCCAAATTATAATAATAGATCAATTTAAGTATTATTCAAGCAAGACAACATGTTTGGAAATGCTTAAATTCCTTAGTACATGTCTTAAAAATGGATTAGCCTATGAAAATTGTGTACATGTTAGGTTTATGGTGTTTAACACCACTTTCAACAATATTTCAGTTATATCATGGCGGTTAGTTTTATTGGTGGAGGAACACTGACAAACTAGGCCCTGATTGCACAGGTAGTTGTAAATCCAACTACCATATGATCAGGACCATGACAGCCCTTGAAAATTGTTTACAAGCTAAACTCTAACCTAATGGAGCTGAAGGAGCTCGTATTCTTCTATCTGTTGCCAGGTCAAGACCTTGTACTACTGCCCTCTGACTTGGTGGTACCCTATCAGAACTTCGAGCTGATTGTATATTGCGTCTGTGGTCTGTAAATGTAGGTCTGTCTTTCATCTTGCTGATATCAGGGGAGGTAAGTCCGATAGTCACACGGTAATGTTCCATCCAGTCCTCAACTAAATTTCTGTTTCAAAGGAAAATGATTTAAATTACGGTAATACAGATTAAAATATATTTCATGTTTTTCATTTTCATATTTGGTATTACCAAATATGAAAATGAAAAACATGAAATATATTTTAATCTGTTATCAAGATAATTCAAACACACAATGTGATTCTTTAAATCACAATTTAGTACATTTGTACTAAATGTACTACTGTAAGCAAGATACTAAAACAATTCACTAAAAAAACTGAACCAATATATAACGCACCAATTTAACATGCTGATACTGTAATAGTCTATAGGTTTAGCAAATCATACAAAGTAGACCTATACAGAGCATGAAATAAGACCTGTTATGATAGATGACATCAAAAGAACGTAATTTTCTAAGATGAGAAAATAATGAAACCCCATAAATTGGTGACATTGCACTTTCGACTGTTATAAAACTATACTTGAACTTAGTTATATTAAAAAAGACAATCTGTTCTAAACGCTGTATACATTTATTTTGGAAGAAGTAGCATTAGTTAATATAATGTCCTTTTTCTTTAAATCAATGCAATAATAAAATTTATATTACATATACTTGTAATTACTACTTAAACAAGATGAACTGTGAGCTAATGCTCACTTATGATACCCCCGCTCTTCGGCAAACAGGAAGTAGGAATCTGACGGGTCAAAAAACGCTTCCCAAGATATGAGGTACATATATAAAGCTTGTGACCAAATATCAGATTTCTGCCATCAATAGTTGCTGAGTAAAATGCGACTAAAAATGGGCATATACAAAATGTATGTTCAATGTGTATAAAAATCAACAAAGCCCGCAAACAGGAAGTAGGAATCTAATGGGTCCAAAAACGCTTCCCACGATATGGGGTACCTATATGAAGCTTGTGACCAAATATCAGATCTCTGCCATCAATAGTTGCTGAGAAAAATGTGACGAAAAATGTGCATATACAAATGTATGTTAAATGTGTATAAAAATCAACAAAATCGATAAACAGGAAGTAGGAAACTGATGGGTCCAAAAACGCTTCCCACGATATGGGGTACCTATATGAAGCTTGTGACCATATATCAGATTTCCGCCATCAATAGTGGCTGAGAAAAATGCGACGAAAAATTAGCATATATGTTCAATGTGTATAAAAATCAACTAAGTCGGCAAACAGGAAGTAAGAATCTGATGGGTCCAAAAACGCTTTCCACGATATGGGGTACCTATATGAAGCTTGTGACCAAATATCAGATTTCCGCCATCAATAGTGGCTGAGAAAAATGCGACGAAAAATTAGCATATATGTTCAATGTGTATAAAAATCAACTAAGTCGGCAAACAGGAAGTAAGAATCTGATGGGTCCAAAAACGCTTTCCACGATATGGGGTACCTATATGAAGCTTGTGACCAAATATCAGAATTCTGCCATCAATAGTGGCTGAGAAAAATGTGATGAAAAATTAGCATATATGTTCAATGTGTATAAAAATCAACAAAGTCGGCAAACAGGAAGTAGGAATCTGATGGGTCCAAAAACGCTTCCCACTATATGGGGTACCTATATGAAGCTTGTGACCAAATATCAGATTTCTGTCATCAATAGTTGCTGAGAAAAATGTGACGAAAAATGTGCATATATGTTCAATGTGTATAAAAACCAACTAAGTCGGCAAACAGGAAGTAGGAATCTGATGGGTCCAAAAACGCTACCCACAATATGATATACCTATATGACGCTTGTGACCAAATATCAGATTTCTGCCATCAACAGTTACTGAGAAAACTGCGACGAAAAATATTTTGGACGGACGGACAGACGTACAGAGGTAAAACGGTATACCCCCCTCCCCCTTCTGGGAGAGGTGGTATAAAAAACATTGACAACATTGACAGGTAAAACAAAGAAGTATAATAGCCTATAGCAGGCCTCGACATTAACGTTTGTCCGATTGGCGGCACCAGTGAAAACTGACGTCGGACAAGTAGATCTTGTATCACGGTTGTCCGATGGGACAAGTGAAAAAATGACTTAGAAATTGACGTTTAGACACTCATACCATGATGGCATCGTTTGAAACCAATGACTTTATGACTTGTGTCTAAGTTTATATTAATTTGTTGATTAAAGATGTCATAATAATAATTTCTGTTAGTATTAATAATGAGAAAATGCGATAATGTTTGTGAGACAATAACCCAAAACATTTTATACAATGGCTGATAATTATTCTTTAGTTTTTGTAATTTTTATTAATTTTTTTGGACAACTAGAAGATTGAGTCGGACATGTACTTTTTTCAATTAGTTGTCCGAAGGGACAAGTTAAACAAAATGTTAATGTAGAGGCCTGCTATAGGTGTACAGGTGTACTTAAAAACCCATAAACACAAATGTCCTGTGCCATGGCAGTCCATTGTACATATATTACAAACATGATAGTTCCTCGTCTGACTACTTACTTTGCCTTTCTCTGTAATCTTGCCAGGTCTCTTTCAGATTCATGTTCATATTGGAGTTTATCAGGAAATTCTAATAACTTTTGCATTTCAGCAATATGAGCTTTAACCTACAATATAATTTTTACGTTAATTACACCTTATATAAGAATGCTGGATTCTGATTGGTTAATAGCCGTGATATTTTTTTTACAAATTCAGGCCTTGCATTGTGAATTTGCAGAATTTTTACTTCATGTAGGTGTATTTGTATAAGATTTAACTTTTTTTTCATGGTATTTGCAAAATCGTATTTCCCATTTTTACCCTTCACCGAGACGCTTGTAACAAAATTTGTAAAACGTTATCAGTTGTGCGTTTTATGTAACAATCGTATTCGCCGTTTTTACCCTTCACCGAGACGCTTGTAACAAAATTTGTAAAACGTTATCAGTTGTGCGTTTTATGTAACATCATTCGGTAGAATTAAACAGATACATCATGTTAGGTCCTGAAAACGACAAACAAAAGGTATTATTTATTTAGCCAGTGTTCTAAATAATATTCGGTGTAATTAAACAGATATATCATGTTCGGGAGGGGTATTTGCGAAAAATACCAGTCTTGAGACTAAATTTTTCGTCTTTCGACTGGTATATCCCAAACATGATATATCTGTATATAATACTGATATTAAAATTAAGAAAAAGATTGTGTGAAAACATTTCAGATAATCACAAAATAAACAAAAGTCACACTAATATAATGTCAATGATTGTACATGACTTTTAACATATTTCATTTGTTAATTCTAATATAGCATCCTTCATTGGCTATATAAACAATGCCATGATAAAATTCCAAATATATTATGATTTGCACATGCATATTGCTGGACAAATTCTGGACATCATTTCTGAGTGATTCATGTATTTATACAGGACCATGGTCTGTTTGTGGTAGATTTCACCTTAATTTCTCCTGTACAACTATAATAAGCTCGCGAAGCGAACTATTTATGACTGAAGCATGGTAAAATTAAATCAATAAAGGAATAATGACAAATACCATTTACTTTGACTAAAACAGAAATCCTTATCATCCATACACTATGCCTATGAAAAAGCTTCAACACATCCGGGTTACTGCTTTTCGAGAACCCTTGAGAACTTACGAATGAGACACGAAAGGTATCGAAGAGCAGAGCATCCGGTCCAATCGTAACTACTCAGCCATTCTCGCTACGCCTAGTGTAGCAGAAATTGCTGAGTAGTCAGGATTGATACCGGTTTCGCGAGCTTTTCAGGCGGTGCCTGTTTCATATTAATTCAAGTAAAATCATTGGTCACTTCCATGTTGACACAACAAAGTTCAATTGTATCTTAATTTTTACCCTTCAATACCTTAATTGTGTAATACACAATACATTTATTCATAATGTAGACTATCTTAGGCTATGTAAAATAAATTATCTGGTTCTCAGATACTGACTTTCAAAAAAATGATGGGAGGGAAGGCATTTAATTTTTGTATTTATATGCATATTGGTCCAATCTTTAGGTTGCACAAATCCTTTACAGTAGTTCCATCCGTTATTTTCACAATAAACCACGGGGAGTCAAATGACATGAAATCCCGTCAAAAACGGTCACCGAAATCAACTTTGGTTCCATTTTATTGATTGTTACCATTCGAAATTACCGGAAGTAACAACTTCGTACAATCAGAGGAAAACACAAGAGTGTTCTGAATTCCTTCAACGTGAAATTGGAGTTGTCTCTCTTTGATCAATTCAGGCTAAAAGGTGCGAAAATTTGAACGCAGACTTTTTTACCGTTGTATTTATTTTTGTTTGGCGATAAATACAAGCCAGCAGCCGATTTTTTGCCGACGCGGCGGTATCTGAGAACAAGATAATTAATTTTACATGGCCTTACCTTTTTTTGCTTTCCTCTCTGTTTTGTTTTTGGCTTAGGTGCAAAAATTCTCATTAATTCTTTGGCTGCTCTTGAAGTAAACATGATACCAGTCAGAAGTTGCTCCTAAAAATATTGTTTTCTTACTTTAAATACTTTAATTAAACTTGAATATATAGGCTGTTGTATTGTCGATCCTTCTTCAATTGACGGCTTCTGATTACCTCTTTGGCATCTTCAAACTATTCTCACAATACATTACTTTATTAACTTTATTTTGCTTATGTTACTCAACTTTCTGACAAAGTTTTGAAATTATTTGAAATGTGGCAAGTTTGTAAAGACACAATATGTCAAGCTTAGCAGATACACCCACACAAAAAGAAAATAAAGAACTACAATGGAGACGGATTTCAAGTAATAGTGTGAATCCACACTTGAATCACAATATCATGTATGTTTCTAAAAATACTGTTTAAAAACAAAAAAGAAACAGATAAAGGGTAAATTAAATCAACACTGTATCCTTTCTTTGTTTAACAGGGGTAGGGTTGAGGTGTTTTAACGCCACTTTCAACAATATTTCAGTTATATCATGGTGGTTAGTTTTATGGGCGGAGTATCCAGAGAAAACCACTGACCTGCCACAAGTCACTGACAAACATTATCACATAATGTTGTATCGAGTACATCCAGCCAGAGCAGAGGGCTCAAACTGATAACATTAGTAGTGATAGGCACTAATTGGATAGGTAGTTATAAATCCAATCACCATACGATCAATACCATGACAGTCCCTCTTAGTTCTTAGATGATACTATAATAAATATAATTACATTGTCTTCCTTCTCCACAGCTCCAGGATAAGGTAAGATTGAGAATTTGGCTGTTTCTTTCTGACAGTTAAACACTATATACATACTGGTCTGACTATAACATCTGAACACCAAGTGGTTATTGAGCTACAAAGTTATAAAACATTGGATTCTAAATCACTTGAAACAAGTTTAAATTGGAGGAAAACAAGATCAAGAAAATATAACACTATAATAATATGGACACTTAATAAAATGACAAATCTGATTGAATGATGGTCTGTATAAAGCACATGATTGATTGATTGATTGATTGGTGTTTAGATAAATTACTTGAATGAAAACCTTGTGTTTATGTTTGTGGTAACTGTTACAAAATGCTTCATAACTGTTTCAATAAAAATTCATAAATTGAACAGCAGTCTGATCCCGCCCCCAAACTGTATATTTGCTATGCAAGGGCTATAACAATTTCAAACAGGACTTGTATTCATACTCTATTCATACATTGGTATGATAAAGCTTTGTATAAATGTACTTAATATCCAAGATGACAGTAGAGGACATAAATAGCCATTTATCTATTTTAAGAGGAAATGCTATACTGATAATAGCGTCAAAAAGACCATATTGCTACTTTTGAGAGAAATTATCATTCTGCCTCTCAAAATCAGAAATACTGGTTATAATACTGTCCAGTATGATAGAGATATTAATATATATATATATATATTTATTTAAAGTCTCTAAATAATTTACACAAAAAACTCTAGATTAATTTCCGAACGTTGTGGCCTTCCTCAGCGGAAGTTTATTACATATATATGAAAAACAAACAACGTGACGTTACAATGGAGATAAAAGAGTTTATGATGTTGATTTCGCAGAAATTTGTTTATGAAAAGTCAATGTCGATCCAATTTTATGTTTAGGCCTAACGGCTCAAAAGTTTTAATTTTTTTATCCAAAGTGATTCCTTAGTTTCTCTGTAAATTTTGTCACCGTTTCCAGTTTTCTCAATTCCTATGACTTTGAAATTTTTAACACAATGGTTTTTCTGACAAAGATGTTTTGCAACAGGATCTTCCACATTCTGGGTTCTTATTTTTGAAAAATTCAATAGCATTCGTTGATAAAACTTATCACCATTTTGTCCGACATAAATATTTTTTTCACATTGTGTCACCGGTGCACTCATTGGATGACTTTGTCAGATCCAAAATTTATATCATTGACCACAATCCAAGTTGGAAAGAGAATCAAAGACATTAAAGAGAGAGTTTTTGGATCCGTGAGTTACAAACATTACATCCGGAGGGCATAAACAAAAAGGCCTAAATCTTTTGTTTTTTAACTTTTTCACCAGTGCCTGGTTCTTAGCTAGTTGGTAAATTTCATCATTACATTTTCTCATTCTTTTCATATTGTTTATAAATTAGTGTACATATATATTTGAATAATATAAAGTATAAAGTTCAAGATTATGATTAACGTCACGATAACTGATGGTCACGTGACTATTTTTCAAATCAGATTACAGATGCTGATGAAGCTTGTCGGTCAAGCGAAATATCCATCAACTTGATTATAATTATAGTCTTTTTGTAGACTTGTAGTTATTTTTGTTATATTTTAACATCTTTTTTTGATGTTGTTGTGCTACATTTTAGACATTTATATATATATAGGGAGTGGATGTGGTCGAGTGGACTAGGGCGCTGGACGTAAGGCTAAGCGAATGGTGCTGCAATGTATCAATGGTGTGAGTTCAAATCCTGTCGAGGGAAGATCAAAAATTTGACAGCTCAAAAATCTAATTCTAACACTGTTTGGTTTAATTTTCAAACGTATATATATATATATACAAACATCTAAGCAGGTGACAACCATACAATATATCTGTCCCACTGGATCTCAAAGTTACTTGTGATACTAGGTTAATACTAAATATTTATATACGTCAGCAGATGTGGTCAAGTGGTCTAGGGCGCTGGACATAAGGCTAAGTGATTGGTGCTGCAGTGTATAAATGGTGTGAGTTCAAATCCCGTCGAGGGAAGAACAAAAATTTGTCAGCTCAAAGATCTAATTCTAACACTGTTTGGTTTAATTTTCAGACGTATATATATATAATAGTAGTTAATTTCACCTGTATCATTACTGGGGGGTTATGGTGTTTAACGCCACTCAACAATATTTCAGTTATATCGTGGCAGCCAGTTTTAATGGTGGAGGAAACTGGAGTACCTTGAGAAAACCACTGACCTGCCGCAAGTCACTGACAAACTTTATCACATAATGTTGTATCGAGTATACCCGGCCTGAGTGGGATTCGAATTCACATCTTTAGTAGTGATAGGTACCGATTGCATGGGTAGTTGTAAATCTAACTACCATAAAATCCTGACCAAGATGGTCCTATTATTACAGGAGATGTCAGTTTATATATATATGTACCATATTTGCTGTTCATAAAGCCCCAACCTTAAATAATCCCCAAAGCCCTTCATTTTTTTATCAACTTATAATATTTAATTTCACCTGTATTACTACTGGAGATGCCAGTTTAACATTTCCCATTGGCCACTTCCATCTCTGTATAACATTGCCTTCAGCATCAGTGCAGTGACCTCCCTTTGCTGTTGCCAGAAATCTAAAAAAATATTTAGAAATTTTAATAGATTATATCAAAAGGTCCTAGAATTTTGGCAAATAGAAGTTATGTCATTTTTTCCTTGTAGCTTCTTAATTTGTAATTCCACTAGGAAAATTTAAACATCAGCCTTCATAGATTTTCCTCAATAATCTGATTAAATAATAAAAGAAAATTTCAGATTAATAAATGTATTAAATTCTACAAATAATTTAAAAAAAATTTTTTTTTTAATTACATGTAATCAAATATCAGTTTATTGTCAACATTTTTTCTTAGTAGACAAGGGAGCTTATTTCAAATTTTTCTAATAAATATATACTAGCAACTTCCAAAGTATTAGTATGAAATAGTTAATACTATGATCTACTTTTATAATTGTAAATACAATTAAAAGTTTTCTTATTTCCATATGCAAATTAATCGTGGGGATATTTGTCTGTGACAATGTTTATCATTGGTAAAACTGAACAAGGATGCTAAGCATAAGTAATTAAACTGAGCCTATGTCGCTAACCTTTCATTCTGCTTTGAGGAAACTTAATACAGAACCTTCCATACATGTAGATGCTTCCTACCAAGTTTCGGTTCATATGGCTATGCAGTTTCAAAGGAGAAGATTTTTTAGATATCGACCAATCAGAAACAAGAATTGCATGTGGTGGCCATGTTTGCTAACCGATTGGGACGAAATGAGCAATCTTCATAGAGGACATTCCATAGACAATTCCTACCAAGTTCGGTGGTAGCCATGTTTGCTAACCGATCGGGACGAAATGAGCAATCTTCATAGAGGACATTCCATAGATGCTCCCTATCAAGTTTCGGTTCATTTGGCCAAGCGGTTTCAGAGGAGAAGATTTTTAAAAATCGGCCAATCAGAAACAAGAATTGCCTGTGGCAGCCATGTTTGGTAATGGATCATAACAAAATGTGCACTCTTTAGAGAGGACCTTCCATAGATGATTCCTACCAAGTTTCAGTTCATTTGGCCGAGGGTTTTCAGAGGAGAAGATTAAAATGTGAAAAGTAAACTGATGACAGACGACGGACACCAAGTGATGGCAAAAGCTCATATTGCCTTTGGCAAGGTTTGCTAAAAAGAATATTAAAATGTGAATACCTATTTGTAATGTATAGAATAAACATGTTACACTATATCAGCATTAGAAGATTTTAAAAAATCGGCCAATCAGAAACAAGAATTGCCTGTGGCGGCCATGTTTGGTAATGGATCATAACAAAATGTGCACTCTTTAGAGAGGACCTTCCATAGATGCTTCCTACCAAGTTTCAGTTCATTTGGCTGAGGATTTTCAGAGGAGAAGATTAAAATGTGAAAAGTAAACTGATGACAGACGACGGACACCAAGTGATGACAAAAGCTCATATTGCCTTTGGCAAGGTTTGCTAAAAAGAATATTAAAATGTGAATACCTACTTGTAATGTATAGAATAAACATGTTACACTATATCAGCATTAGTTAATTTCTAAGGGAGATAATGGCAAGAGTTATCTTTCTTTTAACAGTTTAGGCAAGAGTTATCTTTCTTTTAACAGAGGAGAAGATTTTTTTTTTAAATCAACCAATCAGAAACAAGAATTGCCTGTGGTGGCCATGTTTGCTAACCAATTGGGACAAAATGAGCAATCTTTAAAGAGGACATTTCATAGATGCTTCCTACCTAGTTTCGGTGGTAGCCATGTTTGTTAACCGATCGAAACAAAATGAGCATTCTTTATAGAGGACATTCCATTGATGCTTCCTACCGAGTTTCAGTTCATTTGGCCAAGCGGTTTCAGAGGAGAAGATTTTTAAAAATCGGCCAATCAGAAACAAGAATTGCCTGTGGTGGCCATGTTTGTTAATGGATCAGGACAAAATGTATAATCTTTAAAGAGGACCTTCTATAGATGCTTCCTACAAAGTTTCAGTTGAGAGGTTTCAGAGGAGAAGATTAAAATGTGAAAAGTTAAAGAACGACAGATGACGGACGACGGACGCCAAGTGATGGCAAAAGCTCACGTTGCCTTTGGCAAGGTGAGCTAAAAAATTAGGTCAGAAGTTGAATTCTTGAAATTGATAATAAGTTTTGTAAATTCAATGTATTCAAACATACCAGGCCAAGATCTTCCTATATTCCGTTTAAAATAAACAAAAAATACAGAATCTGTAGTTACTAGAATGTATATAGGTGTAAATGAACATGACCGAACAATCCTATTTTACACAAATTAAGAAAATGAATACTGTTTATTGCTGTTCTTCATCTCAAGGTAAAAAAATAAAGAATATATACCTAATTATTTTTCCTGTGTTACTAAAACAAACACCCTTTCCACCAGGTGTGAAACAAGCTAGCATTCTAGGATTGGCACCCTCGTCGTAAGCTATCATGTAATATCCTGGACGACCATAACCTGCGTAAGTGAACATTATAGCTGGTCTCCCCGACGGGTAACTAAATAAAGGTTAAGAAAAAACAATCTTGTATACAATGGATCTATTAAATTTAAACTCATTGATATATTAATTGCTTAACTGCTGATTTTAAAATTAAACATTTTGATTTAAATATAGCTGACAATGGAGACTCTCCAGACCATGCATTGCTCACTTGTGTAAAAACAAACAAATTAAAAAAACATCCACATTGAGGCTAACCTCTGTTAAATAGAGGTCATCTTAGATTTCCAACCAATATGAAAACAGAACTAGAGGATCATCTAAGGTACAGTTGAAGTAGATTCTAGAAAGATTGATTGATTGATGTCTAACTTTAGCAATATTTCAGCTATATTGTGGGGTAATTCTAGAAAGAAGATATCTACATATTTTCCTTAGACTTGCATGTTAAATTATTGTTCCAGTGTGATTTCCATTTACAGAATTGATAAAAAAAAATTATCAAATAATCAGACATGTACAGTTAAATAAGAAAAACATTGGTGGTTTCCAAGTAAAAGATTTCAAAATATTAAAAGTTTAACTACATGTATATTCATGGTGGTAGCTGTTTTGGACATTCAATTATCAACATAAAAGAAATGCTGGCATAATTGAGCATTTTCCATTAGTATGTGGTTTCTAAGAAGATTGTATGTTTGAACCAAGGTCAGTTAAAACAAAACACTATAAAACTGGAATTTGATGTTTCTCTGGTTAGCAAGCGGCATTAAGGGATAACAGCAAAGACTGGTTGGCTCAAAATCAATGAGAATAATGTTTCCGGGTGGATCTACCGGTACATGTTTACCTGTAGACTGTTTTTTCAGTGAGCTAGCACTATAAAAATCCAATTCAACTACAAGACAGATATCACCAACATTTCATTAAAATGTAACTTGTTCTCACCATGATTAAGCTGAAAATAGCTGGCTTGGCATTAAACAACAATCACTCACTCACTCAAAGTACATTGCATATCTTTTTATATTTCAAATTTGACTCCTATTATATCCTGTTTAGACTGTTTTTTTTTTTTTTTAAAGAAATGGCTTTGAAAATCTATTAGCAAGATTTAATATTATTAAATATGTATATAAAAATTGGGTATTTTCTCTAAATATCATTTGATATATAAAATAAAGGATACTAGACAAAACTTGTTCCATCATGAATTGTAGCCTGCATGAGTTGTTTCCCCTCATTTCTGTCATCTCCAATGATGGGAATCCGTATTTTGCCACATTTTCCAACAGGACTTTCTATTTTTACTGGTGATTTTCTGTACTTATTGATGGCTTCCTTCTTGGCATCACCATAGTAACGAACTACAACTGGTTTATCCTTTCCTTCATCAAGGTCATCTTGCTGTTGTTGTTTACTAATAAAACAAAACAATGAATGAAATAATTAGCACCAATGAAAAAACAAACTCGGAAGGCAGTTTTGAATGACATTTCTTTTATTTACATTTTACTTTGAACAAGGCAGATTATACAATCGTTAATTGTACAAAACTTATTAATATATTCAATGACAATGAAAAACAATCTTGTTTACTTGATTAGTAAAACTGTTTCAAAATCAAAATGGAGGAAATTTGTCTTGATGTACTGTAAGCACTTGTACTTGAGGATTTGTTTCTGTAAAATAAAAATGCTTGTAGATCATATCTAATGTAAAAATCTAACAACTTAAAACATCATTAACAATGACATTTTTTTCTGTTTACTTTTCAATCATTGTTGCCATTATTATCTATACAAGATACACAGAATAGTCTATAAAATGTTAAAAACATGGAAACCCCTTTAAAATCATCAAGTTTCAAATGGCAATCAATTTGAACTAAAAATCAAGGGATGGAAGGAAATTGATATTTCTTGTTAGTTCATTTACCACGAATATAAAAAAAGAAATTCAATTAATAGTCAGAGGCTGTAACTGACATTCATATATCAGAAACCAGTGGTCTGTGAAAAGCATCTCCTATTCTAGCATGTAAAAAATATGTGAAGAGAAAAGGTGTCTCTTAAGACATGCCACTATACTTTATATTTGGGCTTTAAATTCTTCAGAATACAGGAATTTATTGATGATATCATTTTTATCCTGGGTTAATATGAATTTTAAAGCCAGGTACCTATTACATAAAGAGGTGGTAAACAATACATTTCATAAGTGAAGTGGGTTTGGATTACTGATATATTTGTGTTAATCATTACATGCAACAATTGTTCAGCAATATTGTTACTACCAGATTTAAAGGGGGAAGGTAGGCCTGGACAGTTATGACTAACAAACTGATAGGTGAAATCCCTGGTAGGTGTCTGGAGGCCTTAAAACTTGACTTGGTGGCAGAGCATGAACTCATGTCAATGGTGTACAGCTTGAGGTCAGAAGTCAATGACCTTTACCGCTAGGCCATCCATACCCCTCTTAAGCATAGTACAACTAATATACCAGTACAACTATCATACTGTAGCTTTAAGAAAAAACCTCATGAAATACATAATTCATTCACATTATTGTAGTGTTGTTATAAATTATTCCATATTTTCCCAATTTTTTAAATATTAATGACTTACATTATTTTTATAAGTTCTCTAAAGGTTTCATATTCTTCTATTAATTTCTTCTTATCAACTTCCTCAATATTATTGTCCATCATTACTCCTAAATAACATACAAGAAGTCAGCAATGAAAAGGCTTAACAAATCCAAAACAACTATCTACCTATGTAATCAGTGCTCATCACCACTAAGGTGTACATGATAAAGCTTGGCACTTACTTGCAGAATGTCTGTCAACTTTAACAATTCCAGAATTGACCACGATAATCTCAATGGTTAATATATCGAAATGTGAGTGGGGTAAAAAGAATCTGTTTTCAGAGGAGAAAAATCTGTCTGACATCAATAACTACTGCTGTACATGCTAAATTTGTACTCTAACAGACTTTCAAGGAGGGTTGATAAAGCGAGTAATGACGTTCTAATACGCTTGTTTCGAATCATTTCCATTCCGCCTAATTCCGTCTGCCAAACCACGTGATTTTGATGGAATGTTAGGCACTGGACTTCCGGTGTCAATGTACACAGCGAAAACTCCAATCGACAGTTGGCATTTTAACGTTACTCAACTTAAAGAATTTTTTTTTTTACATTTTCTGTAAAAAACAGATACCAATTAAATTATTTTATTTGTATCAAAGACTTCAATGCACAGACAATTACTTCTTTAAAATTAAATTTGTTTTTATTTCTTTACTGCTGTCAGCATCATGAAAGGAAAACGATCTGTCTTGATATATTTCATTTATCAGACAAGACAGTGGGGGTACCGAACACCAGTATTTACTCAGCAGTTTCTTGGCAATTACTTATAATCTACCACATCTACGACTATGATATGTTGACATTGTCACAGTAATAGCGTAAACACCGGAAGTAGTCTGCCAAACATTTAAGACGTCAAGAAATGAAAAAGACGGAACATGATCGGAATTGACATAATTCAAAACAACCGTATTGATTCATCGTGTAAAAGACAAAATCATCTTTTGAAGAGAAAATATTGTCCTTTTTTGGACTGACAACTTAAACCATCAGCTAAATATTTTGTTTCAAAGAGCTGACATATACATTTTAGATTCAAGTGAAGGCAAGGAAGCTTTATTTTTCTCAAACTTTTACAGTTTATGAGTAATTGTGTGCTCTGCTCTGTATCAGTAGAGATAAAAGACTTTGGAATGAACAGTGTAAAATTTCATTGTTATCGTTCTTGGTATAATAGTATATATAAGGATTTTAATTATTTCATGCAATGATTTACTGGAATTTGTGACGCAATATGAATTCATTTTTATTCATTGAATAACAATTTTCAAATCAAACTACGAAATTTAGTGCACCATGAAATTCATTAGTAATAAGAGAAGTTATGAAGAAGTATCAGAACCATGAATTCAAATGTCAATCAATATCTCACTATCTATTGATATGAGCTCAAAATAAATATAAATCATGGTAATCTATTTTTTAAACAATGGCATTTGCAAGTTTTTTTTAAATATTTCTGTTATACAATTGATACAAACCTTTTTTATCCTTAAGTGAAAAACTTATTGTTACAACAGCAGTAGCTGAAAAAAGAAGAAAAGTTTGTTGTACAATAAAAGTAAGATATTTTATGTAGAAATTAGTACTAAAGTAGTATTCTCTACAACATCAAAATCAAAAAGAAATGTAAATAAAAAACACATTACTGGTATGTTTGAGGTGTCAAACCACTAATTCACCAATCAGAGCTTGGAACATATACGAAAGTAGTCCCTTTTCAAGAAAAAAGTTCCTTTCACTTTGTAGTATTGTGAAAACTACTGAATGGAATGGACTAATTAAAATTGGTAATTGAAGTTAAATAAATAGGGATTATTTTGAGCCCAAATTTGATGGATTTAGTTGTATTTTAATACCTCTATGGAGGATTTGATGCATGACCTATAAATAGTGAATTTCTTGGGGATGACCGAGCTATTTTTAGAGTAGGTGCCTTCCGTAGCATGGCATTTCACTGCAAGATTTTAAACATGCCCTGATATTTTGACAGAACGTAGAGGAATCATGTACATTTCAGAAAATATATGGTCTTCGAAAGGTTAAACTTAAGATAAAATGACCAGGTAGGCTCGAAAAAACACAAATTTAGTAGAAAACCTTAAAGAAATTAATTGGTGGTTTGACACCTTAAGACAAAAACGTCAAAATTATCTTTTGTTGCTATCATGTTCAAATTAGCCTAAGCATGTCACAACAGACCCAGAGTGACATTTTTCATACAAAAATGTTACAAAATGCATTGTGGTGTCATATTACATGGTCAAAATGCATGTTATGTAATATTTTGGAATATTGCTCCCAAACACTGGATATACATGGACACCAGGTATTGCAACTCATTTTCTTTTTCTTTATGACTTTATAATTGTTGGGAATATGTTATTGAATGTGTTTTTGCAGTAGAAGGGCATATAATATTGAAAATATGGTTGATATTAAGAATTTAAAAAAATTCATCATGCGGCAGTTTGTTGACTTCAAATATAGGATATGGTGATATCATGATTGGATTTTTTTCAATCCTACACATTTTTCCTGGTAAATTTTGATAGTTTCAGTTAGAATACATGTACAATGTACTTACAAAATAATATAAGGCTATAGAAAGCAGTTTTAATTGAAAATTATGTAGTAAAAACCTGGTAATTTAAGTGATCCCAGAAAAATTATTTTGACTGCTTAGCATTTTCTGTTAATTTTTCAAATTGTCAATTTGAATTTCATGTTTTAGAGTATTATTTGGCTGCAACAGTACATTTGAACATCCAGCTTACTTAAACAGTGGGAAAAAATGATGTGGAAGCATATATTTATTGAGTTTTGGGGGAAATTATAGTTGTGCACCATCAGAAATTCCAAGACTTGAATATCAATAAATCATATTTTTGCAAATTTGATGGAATTAGAAGGAATTTCAACTAAAGATGTATATACAAAAACATATTTTATGTCTTAAACCACATAATTTATGGGATAAAAGCATGAATTAACAAAATTAAGAATGATATGAGCTCATTATATGGGACGAAAAAAGGGGGGGCTAAATGCAAACATTTCATAGTATTTAGCTATTAAATATACAACTGAGGCATACAAATGTGCTAAGATTGCTTATTATGTTAGAAACTAGCTTAATAACTGTAATATATAAGAGAATAGGTAAGTTTTGGTATATTACACAATCTGAACTCAACAGCTGTAAATGGAGATATTTTCATTAAAAATCTTCAAGGGGGTACCTTTGCATTTGAACACTTATACTTGCAAATATCAGACAGCCACATACCTTATGAGGTTTTCTTGGGTTGATATTGGCTAAGGAATAGAAATTAGGCCAACAAATGGTGAAAGAAACAAGTTTTTATGGTCTTTAGGTGTCAAACCACTAATTCACCAATCAGAGCTTGGAACATATACGAAAGTAGTCCCTTTTCAAGAAAAAAGTTCCTTTCACTTTGTAGTATTGTGAAAACTACTGAATGGAATGGACTAATTAAAATTGGTAATTGAAGTTAAATAAATAGGGATTATTTTGAGCCCAAATTTGATGGATTTAGTTGTATTTTAATACCTCTATGGAGGATTTGATGCATGACCTATAAATAGTGAATTTCTTGGGGATGACCGAGCTATTTTTAGAGTAGGTGCCTTCCGTAGCATGGCATTTCACTGCAAGATTTTAAACATGCCCTGATATTTTGACAGAACGTAGAGGAATCATGTACATTTCAGAAAATATATGGTCTTCGAAAGGTTAAACTTAAGATAAAATGACCAGGTAGGCTCGAAAAAACACAAATTTAGTAGAAAACCTTAAAGAAATTAATTGGTGGTTTGACACCTTAAGGTATTGTATTGGTAATTCTGAGCAAGAACACCCACCCTCATCTTTGAAAATTTATGCTTATTTTCAAGAAAGGAATGGTCCAGTGTGGATTAGGGATGATGATATATTTTATTACTTCTTAAGATTGTGTGCATAGCTACAGCTATCAATAATTCAACTGTATGAAATACGGTGAGTGTTGTCTAGAAACGGGTGCAAGTCATAAATACTTGTATTAAAATCATCCAATCAAAACTGGGATAAGTCATTAAGTGGTTACAGAACGAAAAACTATTCAAAATATGTGAAACAAAATTGTCTGAACATTGCTTTTCCAAAATCATTATTTAAGTGTAGAATCAGCATCCTTGTTATGTATTTGTGAAATAAAAGTTGGTTTTCTTTGATGCATCTCATGAACTTGCTGATCGTTACGAAATATCCATATTTCAAATGGCTTTAGATCTTTTCCCTTTTATGTGGATTTTTTTCTTTCCTCTATCACAGACAATATTTTGACCACATGAGTAACATGGCATGTGTCTTATAAAAATCAGGAACTGCTTACCCCTTTCCAGCACCAGGGTTCACAAATGGTTGTTTGGTAGGGTACGTGTTGCTCATATTTTTTAGTTTTCTGTGTTGTGTTTAAGGTTTTTTTCTGTTTTGTTTGTCTTCGTCCTGTGTCTTGTGAGCCCAATGTTTCTGGTGGTTGAACTGGTTCTGGACTGTCCATTCTTGATTGCCCATTCGGTTTTCTCTAACATTTTTCTACTCTGTCCTTTCTGTTCTATGATTCCTATTTTCTATTATTATGTGTCTTATCTGACAGTATTTCAATGTTCCCTTGGAAGGTCATTTAAGACAGGTTTGACTGTAGTTTACAAACTTAAACCATGTGTGTAAACACAAGATGGCCTGGTATGGGCCTATGGACAGATGTATTTATTGCATAACAAACTGCTGGTTCATTGGGAGCTGCTACAAGTTGTCTTTCAACGAGTATAGAAAGGACACTCATTCTCATTTAAACCTCTTCCGTAGGGCGAGTTGTGTATTTGATTTTTCCCAAAAAACTAGTAGGCCACGCCCTTGCAGAAGGGTTTTACCCTGCAGTGGAGAAACCAAGTCCTATCTCTGTATCCCAGGTTCAATCTGGGGTTATTCTTTTGAACATATTTCTAATATATAAGATCAAACTTTATTATCTTGTGCAAGTTTGAGTTTGTAAGTGTTTTGTAAATTTAATATATATACATGTAATTTATATCGTTCAGGTTTTTTTTATCATTACGTTTGTGATAATTAATCATCATCTCACCTGTGTGTAAAATGATATAAACAAAAATACTACAATTAAGGAAGATTAGTTTTGAAGAAATCTAAGGTTGATATCAATGTTAGTTATAGTTAGTAGTATATTTATATACTGGTAATATTAAATATTAGAATAAAATAATATAAAACAAAATATATGTATCACCAACTGATGTCATTCATTAAACTTAAGCTGAATTAAATTAAATGACATAAGTAGAGTAAGTTCTGAGTACAGACAACAATGGAATACAGACATTACGTTGTTTTTATATATCTGTAGGAAATAATTATCTAAAAGTGGCATTAAACCCCAAACCCTCTAAATATTATACATTTTGGCAAGCCTTTCTATTAAAAATTTTAAAAAAGTGAATATATCTTTATGCAAATATTTTTTTACATATCACTAAGAAATATTCAATAAATTTCTGTATTTGGTTTACAATTGAAAGAATAGGATACATTGGTACCTCATCTATGTTTGAAAGATTTATCTCCCTTTATTCTAATAATCTTGTAAAGGGAGATAATCCATTATGCATTTCTAATTAAAGTACAAACAGGAGTTTTAAAGGTGACAAGACCATCCAAATATACCAGAACTTACTCTACAATACCAAAAATTTGGGCATAAATTTATTTAACCAGAAATAAGAAAACAGTTTGACAACTCACATCGTGGATCAGATGGTGTTTCTCCTATATTGGAAAAAGCATCGTCATGCATTCCCTTCCTCACATTGGGTGAGCGTATACCAGCTACTGTAAGTGAAGAGGTTAAGAAAAAAATACTATAATAATTATAAAGCATTTATATGTAAATATTCATGCAGGTGATCAAGTGAAGCATCTTATTTTCATGGAGAACCAACTTTTATGAATATCACAAGTAAATTTCCAAACAGAAACTGTTGCTCATCTCAATATATCTTATAAATATATAAATGTGTATGTATAGGTTCATTGCAGTCATAATTTAGAAATTGGTAAAATTATTGAAATTGGTGGAATTGGTGAAATTGGTTCCATGAAAATAAAATACATCTATGGTACATGTAAATTATGAATGCACATGCATACCATTCAAGACTATAGCACTATATATAAATCTAATCATGCATCATAAATATCTATGTTTATCTACATTTATAATAATAATATTTTCTATCAAAACAAAAATAACTAAATAATGGAAATAGCTTTGTAAGGATTTAAATGTAACTATTTTTATGTATAATAATTTCCAAAGCCTGTATAATAGACTTCAGCTGAGGTATTCAATATCAGTATACAACATACAAGTAATTCTCATAATATAAACAGTTACTTGTATACTGATGTGTAACATTATATTTGTCTGGCGAGGAGTTTTTTTTACCCCATTCTAATCATTTCAATCAGTCTCCATGTAAAATTATAGATAAAATCATGAAAATATCAAATTACCATTTTTACATGTTTAAAAGTCACACACAAACATGTTATCAAAGCTTCAGTATAGATGTTCCAATTATTATGAATAAAATTCATGTTAAATTATTTACCATGAAGCTTTAATGCTTTATGATTCTAAGCAAGAAAATTTCAAACTGACATACATGTATGTATGATAAAGGTTAAAAAAGTTCCTGTTCCAAACTAACACTTTATGATTCTAAGCTAAAGCAAGAAAATTTCAAACTGACATGATACAAAAAAAAGTCCCTTTTCAAAGCTAACACTACCCAAGGTACATGTAGTGTATTTACACTAGGGTTGAAAGTTACAAAAATTATGGTTTTATTAAAGAAAACCAATATGTAATGATAGTCTTTCAATCCAAAATTAGTAATTATTTCTTCTTTCCCATAATTTAATTATTAACTGAAACAAAATGAAAACGCCATTAATCACTTACATTATTTCGACCATTATTTTGTTTACAATCATTTTACATTGAAAGACATGCACAAAAAATCACCAACAACTAAACAGTGCATAGTGAAATGGGCATAGTCATATATAGTAGGTAAAATTCCCTACTATAACATACATGTAGTTCAAGCTATAACCTCCACCCTTCTTAACATCTGACTTATAATATCTGAAAAATAATTATCAGTATTTTGCACAAAAAAAAGCAGTGCCATTAACCTAACTCTCCTTGATTCCATAAAATCTTAGACAACTTAACCATAAAAACAACTTTTCTATATAAATCATTCATGAGATGCACACAAAAGAAAACACTTAAATTGTCCCTCCACAAAAATGAATGATTGACCTTTTAGTGCAAGTCACATGCAGCATGTGCAATATTGCAGTAACCAATGCAGTTTTCTAAACATATTCACCCTTTCTATGAGATTTACGCATTGCTTGATTGGTACTTGCGTTAGAAGAAAATCCTGTGTAAAATAAACAAAATTGACAGCTAATTTCTGAGGTAATCTAAGCTAAACTTTCTGTTATTATATCACACAATGATGATGAAATCTGAATTTGATGACTTGCAGAATACCAAAATTTATCAAACTTCAAAAGCAACATTCAATGAAAGTCAAAACTTACATCTCAACATATCTACATGCAAATAAAGGATTAAAAAACAGATAGAATAAAATAAAATATAATATTATTTTTAACTTATAGAGGAATGAAACCGATGTGGACTGTATTACAAACTAGCACCAATTATTTTCAAATGTGTATATACAGTCATACACTAACAATGTTCAAATTTTCTAGTATTTGATGTTTTAATGAGTACAATTTGGCTGTAAAAATAGAAACTAGAGGCTCAGTGGGCTGAGCTTGTGTCGCTCACCTTTCATTCTGCTTTGAGGAAACTTAATACACAACCTTCCATACATGTAGATGCTTCCTACCAAGTTTCGGTTCATTTGGCTAGGCAGTTTCAGAGGAGAAGATTTTTTAGATATCGACCAATCAGAAACAAGAATTGCCTGTGGTGGCCATGTTTGTTAACCGATCGAGACGAAATGAGCAATCTTCATCGAGGACAATCAGAAACAAGAATTGCCTCTGGAGGGCCATGTTTGGTAATGTGCACTCTTTAGAGAGGACCTTCTATAGATCATCTATTAGATGCTTCCTACTAAGTTTCAGTTCATTTGGCTGATGGGTTTCAGAGGCAAAGATTAAAATGTGAAAAGTTAACAGATGACAGACAACAAACGATGGACGCCAAGTGATCCTAAAAGCCCACATTGCCTTTGGCACGGTGAGCTAAAAAGAATATTAAAATGTGAATACCTACATGTAATGTACAGTTGTATAGTATAAACATGTTACACTATATCAGCATTAGTTAATGTCTAAGGGAGATAATGGCAAGTTATCTTTCTTTTAACAGTTTAATGCAAGAGTTATCTTCCTTTTAACAGTTTACTACAATGGAGAAGGTTTTGTTTAGAAATGAACCAATCAGAAAAAAGAATGGCCTGTGGTGGCCATGTTTGTTAACAGATCGGGATGAAATGAGCAATCTTTATAGAGGACCTTCCATAGATGCTTCCTACCAAGTTTCGGTTCATTTGGCCAAGCGGTTTCGGAGGAGAAGATTTTTAAAAATCGGCCAATCAGAAACAAGAATTGTTTCTGGCGGCCATGTTTGTTAACCGATCGGGATGAAATGAGCATTCTTTATAGAGGACCTTCCATAGATGCTTTCTACCAACTTTCGGTTCATTTGACCAAGCGGTTTCTTCGGAGAAGATTTATAAAAATCGGCCAATCAGAAACAAGAATTGCCTGTGGTGGCCATGTTTGTTAATAGATTGGGACAAAATGAGCAATCTTTAGAGAGGACCTTCCATTGATGCTTCCTACCAAATTTCAGTTCATTTGGTTGAGAGGTTTCAGAGGAGAAGATTAAAATGTGAAAAGTTAACGAACGACGGACGCCAAGTGATGGCAAAAGCTCACATTGCCTTTGGCAAGGTGAGCTAAAAATAGTTTGCTATGCCATTGTAATATTGAACAGCTTTATGACATATATTTAAAGTGAGTATTTAATTCTTATAATCATAAAGGTTGTACTTAATACTAATACATGTCATAAATGGCAAGCAATAAAAAAAGTTATCTTTTTACATTTTTTTGTAAAGGGAGATAATCTGAATTGATCTGAATCTTTGTTCATTGTATCAAGTCCTACAACTAAATTAACAGACCTTCTATTATATATTACAGTGTACCCTTTACACAAATCCTTTCAACCATGAAAAATCAAGATCAATATAACATTATATTTGTCTAATAAATCACTAAATCAATTCAACAAACAGCTTCTGAAATCTTATTTAATTCTATGTAAAGTGCAAACATGTGGCACAAGCATACTGTTAAAAAAGGTAATAACTTGTTGACATGATAAACATTGATTTACTATTTGCATTGATCCTCAAATCAAATTAAAATCTTATCACGAAAAACAAGTAGTGCTTCAGAACACATGAATACTTATCGATTTATCGTGTAAGTTACAAATGACAGACAAGATCTTACCGTACATGTAATTGAATAGTAAATAATATCCTAAAATCAAATAGGAAGCTTAAAAAGTATCAGGTTTTTTTTTCAAAATTTAAACTCAAACAAGCTAGAAGTACACACAGAGGTTCATGTCTGAAGTAAAAATATCTACATATTACAAATCACTTTATAAGAAAGTCATCGTTATGATTGTTCATATTCTAGAAACAGAGAGATATTCCAAATTTTCATAAATTATTATTTAGATTTAGGAAATTATAAAAAAAAATCCAGAGTAAACAAAAATTCATTTTTGTTCAGCATTGTTCATTCATTTACACGTTTTCATCACTTAAAATATACCTTATATACAGGTACATGTAACACTCACAGGGGCTTGTCTTTTAAGACATATATATCTTATTTTATAAAAACAATATGCATCTCTATATCATTTTAAAGACATATAACTTTATTAAAAAAAATATGCACCGCTATATCATTTAAGACATATTATATATATAACTTTACTAAAAACAATGTGCACCCCAACCAAGGAATTGTAGGTAGGTGTGCCTTTTTTTTTTAATAAAGTTAAATAATTGATTTGATTTATTGTGTTTAATGCTTCTTTCAGCAATATTTCAGCTATATAATGGCGACCAGTTTTAGTGGTCGAAGAAGCCAGAGTACCCGGAGAGAACCACCAACCATGGACAAGCAACTGGTAAACTTTATCACTTGCGGCTGCAAGTCGAGTTCACCCTTTTTTGTAGTTTACAAAGCTGGGCACGAACCCACACCATATTGGTGATAGGCTTGTATGAGTTGTTAGGTAACCCAACTACCTAACTCACTGAGCCACCGGGCCCCGATATAAAGTTAAATATTAGCAACCTAAGATTTGCAGTTATGGGTATAGAAAAATTAACAATTAAAGTCTTAACAGCACTTTAAAATTCACTAAAACCCTGGAGAGGTATAAAAAGCATTTAAACCTAATTTGGAAGCAGAATAGTAAGGTGTAAATTACTACCATTTAATCAATCGACCTAAACAAATTAACAAATCTACAGGGAAGGATATTGCATTTAAAACCATTTCCGTCTTAAATTATACAATTTAAAACACAATTGTATGTAAAAGCCAACAAAAGAATTTCAATTAAAGAAATAAGTAAAACTCTCTGTTGACAAGTATGGTTTAATTATTGATTTCAGTTCCATTTAATACTTAACAACTCTTTAGGACAGGATATCTCAAGTAGTACCGCAAACAAATTCATTCAACGAAGTTATAAAGTTGTTTTGCATTCTGATAAGACCTTATCAGTACAAGCAATTCACACTGAATTCTACTAATAGTATTTGAGTGTTTACATGTAGCAAATCTAAAATTATGTTTTACTAATAATAGCTCTGTTTTAATCTAGGTACTTTATGTTGACAATTGTTAACCAGGCAACTAGAAAATAATAGAGAAATTCAATTAAATTTCTCTGATATCTCAATCATTTAAACGTTTTAGCATTTGATCGAATTCCTTCAACCTGACTATGACAGGAGATAATATAAAAGTTTTAAAAATTTAGTATTAAATACTGAGGTTTAATCACCATATCTAGAATTATTTTGGTTGTTCTTGTACAAATATTTTGGAATAATGAAATTAAAAAAAAATATATAATTTATATGCTCTAAATAAAGTAAATAATTATTGATAAAATCTTACATTATTTAAAACATTTTATGATAAAATTTATGATAAGATTTTATATACAGTCAAGTATATGGTAATGTCAAGGGTTCAAGGCATTAAATACTATGGTTCTCCTTTAACATAGTAAAATATACATAAGTGTTCTGGTGTTAAATAAGTTAACATTGAATTATCCAAGCAAAAGACTTCCCCGAGTTAGAGACATATGACATGTAACTAAGTTTGATTGCCAAATGTTTTAAACAAAACTTTCCAGGAAACCATCCCATGCAGAGAATATTATCAATATACTCATTATACTGTATAGATGTGAAAATAGATTATATAAATATATGAAAATATTTATAATATATAGGCACACATAGATCTAAAATAAATATTGTTTGTGCAGTTACATGTACGTAACATGGATATATAATTATATGAAATATACAAAATGTTAGTACTGACCTTGTCATTTATTATCTACTTCAAATTTTCTGCCTAATTTGTTTGTGTTTATGCAAATGAAAGGCATGTCTTACAAGTTGTCAATCTTGTAGTTTACAGAAATAAAACATGTTTATACATTTGTATTAGTATTAAAGACACAGATGATTTCAATGTTTTCCTCTTCCTCAATTAGAGGGCAGTAACTACTGAATGTCAAGGTGAAAAAATCTAAAATCAAACAGACCCATCATGTGTTATTGTACAAATTTATATGTAACTCTTTTAAAGAACAGGACAGAGGAACATAAATGATTTTGTTTTATTCAGATAATAGAATAAATGTAGCATTTACAGTAACAATGTCCTCATTTCTTATAGTCTTACAAGGGGTGGATGTAGGCATGTCCAGCTGACTATGAATTCTATTTACACTTTTACTGGTAGAAGACATCTCCATAAAAGGCTTTATCTTATATAATATCTTAACCGGATATGGCAGAAAAAAATTAGGTCATGCTTCTCTATAACTAATAATTATAATTTCAGAGATATGGTTTTGTAAAATAAGGATATACCAGTATATACTAAACAATCTCTACTAAATGTCAGAAAATAAAAGGGATGTTTCATTTCTTTTTTTAAAATTAAATGGTAAAGAAAAATGATTGTTTACAAGCACAAAGGAATAATATTATATATATATAATAACAAAATGCACTACAATCTCCCATAGTAACTTACTTGACCCTCTATGATCCCTGGATACTCTAGCTGTCCGGATATCAAGTTTGTTACGAGCTACTGACATTGATGACATTCGACTATCAGTACGTCGAGGTAAATTAAGTTTACTGTCTCCTTTGCCATCCTCCTCAGTTATTTCTGGTATAATTGATCTATTCTGTGATTTTTTCACTTTCTGTTTTGATTGACCAGATGACCTATCTAAACCTGATGTTCTACCGATTCCTTCCTCCTCCTCTTCATCACTGTGAGTTTCACGAAGGGAATTATAATATTGTTCTTTTATTTCCACCGTTTGCCATTCTCTCGGCACATAAACAACATCATTAGTCAGTTCTTTCCATGTTGACATTAATTGGTACTCTAAACTTTTAGGAACGTGGCTTGCAATATCTTCATATGAATATAAATATTTAGCTAACTGTTGGAGAATAGAACATGAAGTACTTTTTGTGTCTTCAAATAAATATTTTTGTGAGTCTTCATCATTTGATAAGGCACTATCTAACCGATTCTTTATATTGGTAACTGTTTGGTTGATGTTCGGTAACAAACTCCGCTTGCCTAATCCATCACCAAACGGATCTTGTTCTTGCTGTTTTAATGCCTCCCTATTTTTACTGGCTAGGTAGGCAGCTACTTTAGGGTTTGGATGTGCAAACCTCAAACTCTCTGGTAACTCCTCTGGTGTTTTACGACAACGCTTTGGTACATTCCGTTTTATTTCTTGTTGAAAGAAATAGATATATTTTTCATTGTAAAGCACATCATTAGCTGCCATCCTTATCACCCATTGATTATTGTATTAGCCTTCATCCATTTCTAAATCTGAAATGAAAAAAATTATGTCAATCTCAGGTTTTTCAATAAGGGGTGGTACCAGGCACTTTTACCTGTCTAAAATTGACTTTAGTACCTCCTAATTTTAAAGAGTGTTGTATAAGATATTCATAAAAATTGTTCCAATTTTAATAAAAAGGTCGACTGTAACTAGTGAAGAACTGTACACTTGAAAAATATTGAAAACATCGAGTCATTATCCATAATAAGTTTTTCTAACAGAGGACATACATTTGAACTCTTGTTATCGTGAACTCCTCAGATAAGTCATTTCCTTGGTTAACTAAAAGTAAAAATGTAATCTGTTTGTATCTTTCAGCTTAATTTATTCCAGATAACAATCTTTAAAAGTAAAATATCAATAGTTCTATTGTTGGACACAACAAGGAGCCGCTGTACTTGGTTTGAGCTCCAAGGCGAAAAAGGACACAATGAATGATTCTTTTTAAATGGCTTTCTACAATTGAATAAAACTCATAGTTTTCTTTATGTGGAATTATATCATACACTATCAGATAATATAACTTGTTCCTTTCAACTTAAAATGATTTTAATTTTTGAAATTTAACTATAAACGTACATGTACCTGCTTTTTCTTCTACCTACACATGAATAGATTGTATGTCTTGTACAGAGTTGACAAAGTTAATACCACAATCATAGTAAATTATCTACTTACATGTACGACAGATCAATAGTTAAAAATTGTATTTAGTACTCAAAATCAAATACATAGTTTGGTTGTTAACATTTTAAAAACTTCATCTACCCTGGCTGTTGAATTTCCAAATGAAATAGAAATCATATTAAATGTTAACCATCCAAGGAAACAAAATTCTTCTGCCTCTATATGACATATTTTAACTAGTTAATCTAGAGGCCGAAGTATTCAGTCTACCATCCAAGTAACATTTATGTTAAGCTTGGTTCCGATTGATTCAGTGTTTTGTGAGAAAAATATTGAAATGTGAAAACTGACCTCCGTCAAGGTTAGGTTAAAATAAGATTTCTGTAAGGTAATTAAAATCTGGACTGAATCAAGGTCATATCTTTTAATAAAGTGAAATGTAATCCACAAGACATTACTGAAAATTATGGCGAATCCCACCATTGTAAAAATCTAAAATTTGAAAACTTTTGTGAGTTCCAACTGTAAATGGTGATCAAGTTCAGGACTCATCTAGACGAGTTGCAAGGATTTCTGTCTAGGTATGCAAAATGTTCAAGGCATTACCAATAACATGATACATGTAATGAAACAATATTTTCTAAATTATTTCTTCATTAATTGATCATAACCTCTGTCCCATATTGCTATTTTGAGAAAGAAAACATATTCACTAATTCAGTTTGGTGTAATATTTTTCAAACCTTATTCACATAATTTTACAGCTGTCATCCTTTTGTAATACATTAAAGCTTATTATCTTTTAAGATTTCATTTTTAATGTTGCATGCAAAGACAACAAACATACATCATTTGAATAAAATATATTCTACATTAATGCAATAATAATACATTAAAATAAATTTTTTCCATTTACATATCAATATTTTTGTTCCCTGGTTTGAATTTCTGTACATTTATTAAAAAAACAAGTACTCCTCTACAATGACAATATGGTATAATACTGTGGTAAATCCTTCCACATGGTTAAGGATTTGTTTTTGTTTTCTTTTTTTTGTGTTTCTGGGTATCTTATCAGGAGACCAATGAGATCCTCTGGATGATTGTTATCTTATCATTGATTGATAGTTTTGAATGTTTTTTATTTTTTTCTTGTCAAAAGAGAAGGCAACAAGACCAAAAATAAAACTTATGTTTATTTTGCATGAACATTAATTTGTTATTAATGAAAACAACTCACCATCAAATTCATTTTTTTCCATGTACATAAGCATAAGTAAATATATTGAATATTACATTAATTGAAACTTGACAATTGGAGTCATGGACCTTCCTGCTTAATTTAACAAAAACAAGAAAGGTGAAATAATAAATTTGTTTTGCTTTGAAGGTACAATCAATATTTCGCTGGCACTTTAAAGATTTTCAATTAGATTCATTTGAATTGAAATTAGAAAAATCTTATCGAAGAACTAATATTCTCCTTTTTAATATTTCAGTCTACTTTTGTTATTGAATTGGATATGGATGTAAATGAACATGAAAGACTATCCAATATTACACTTGGATACAAACTTGCAACTCTTCTCTAGGCGAGTCATGAACTCATCACTTTTGTTTGGGACTCACCATTTTCCCCCCAAAAAAATTCAAAGAATGCACCAGTGGGACTCATCAAAATTGTATCCTACAACTAACAAGGATCTCTGTTTTAAAGTAAACGAACAGTACTTTTATTTCCATTCACAATTGTTTTTACTCTTACCCTATCCCCTCTTGAGAAATACAGACTTTAATATATTTTTTGGGGGAAAAACAGATTTATTCCCATAATTTCTATATTAATATAAAAACTCATCTCCAGACCAGTTTCTTTGGATGTATCATGGACATCGTCTGGGCATAATATATTTAAGAAATAATTCATGGATGCCATAGTTTGTATCTAGTTTTAAAATGGGTAACATTATTTTTGTAAAACTTTTATCGAGAGCAATGAATTTTGTAAATTTTAGAGATTTCATTTTTTTCACTAGTCCCACCGTACAAGTACATGTACCATACGAAGGTCACTAGTCCGAATCAAACGCTTACTTGTCCCTGACTATTAGACTACAGCCCTCATGAAGAGGTGCAATATGGCATCTGTATCACAGCATTGTATTATCATTTCATGGATATGTAACACCACATTATTATTACCTGGGAATGTGATATGGTTAAAATAATTTGATGTATAAACTATTGCATGACACCGCTGCATTTCAAAATATAGTTGCAATATATTATAATAAACAATTTAGGAAAAAATAATCATATCCCCATTTCCCGAATTTTAAATGTGCCGTTTCGTCCAAATATGTAGCCAATTGACTTTCGTTTTCTGTAAAAGAAAATGGAACAAACTTTGAATCAAAATGTGAATAATGAAAACATTCTGCCTTTATTCTGCCATGCATGTTCTTTATAAAATTTAACAAGGCCATATATATGGAACTAGAGGTTAATCTAAGCTAGTATCGCTCACCTGTTCACTCAAACAATTTATGCTAAATGAAGTCTAGATTTTAAGAAAAAAATATTTTATTTGTTTCACATATGACCCTATTTTAATCTTTAATCCATTAAAATATGACTTTTTAGGTTTTGGTCCTCTCATATCTCTGAAACGGTAAAAGCTACAACAAATCTGATGCCATACCAGACACAGGAATTTATCAAAGGAATTCAATAGAGAAAACTGCATGCTAATCCAACTTGACATACTTAAAGAAAAAAGTTATCGTTTTGGGTGTTCAGGTCCCTTTAATCCATTTTATCTCAGAAACCACAGGAGCAAGGGCCAAGGTCAAAACTGGTTGAAAAAATGTAAACAGAAAATTTCATAAGAAATCTAAAAGAACAAAACTATAAAAATCGGACTTGAAATATAAGAATTATATTTTCTGGGTGTTGGCCCCATTATATCTTGGAAACATTAAGAGCCATCAAAAATCTATAAAGATAATTAAGAAAGAAAACAAAAGATTGTCTGAAATATAAACACTCCATATATATAAAAAAGACAACACCTTCTTTGACACCTTTTGTACAATTCCGATCAGCAAAAAAAAATTCATAGAACCATCCAATGAACATTCCTACCAAGTTTGGATCTAATTGACAAAAAATGACCAGTGTGATAAGAAAAATCGTCATCAGAAGGTGAGCATGATATTTTTTAAAAAGATCAATGTATTGAGATTTGAGCCTTATAGGTTTTTCGGCATATTACATGGATTAACAACACAAATTGGGCTTGAAGTGACCAGGAGTTATAATGAGGTCTGGCCTTGTTTGTATATATGCATGGATAATAACATACCTGGTCCTGCATAGTCATTAAGGTGCTGTGTGGGATGTTAAAAATAAGTAACACATTTTGAGAAATTGTTTCACGAAAAAAAAATCATGTTACAGAGTATAAACCCATTAATGCCATGGCTTTACATAATCTCGTTGAAATTAATCTCGTCACAAGCACTATCAAAAATATTCTGGAAATTTAAAATCTGAAAATCCTGTGCATTCTGATCATGGATTGTGTTATACCAAGTGCAAGTAAGCCAGGATATATAGACTTATTTTCTAATTCAAATCTGCAAAAATAATGATAATCTCTTACCGTTTTAAGTAGCTAAAGATCCAAAAAGGACAAAATTTAGTTCGAATTGGCAGACATATTGTGACCTAATTTAAAATGACCATGTTATCAATTTCATGACGTTTCTTTTATAGTCTGTTTCTCCATGTCACATTTCATAAAGGCATTGAATATATTGACATATAGAGAAATGGACTTAAGTCTATAACTAAAAACGTCACAAAATTTATCATGTCGTACAGTTATTAAGTTCAAATGCAATGGCAGACAGTTCGAAGTGGATATTGGATTATCTGATCTGGTAGACACTGTAAAAAGGTAAGAAAATATCATTATTTTTGCAGATTTGAACTGGAAAATGTGTCTATATATCAAGGCTTACTTTCACTTGGGTCTGACACAATCCATCCATGCCAAAATAAAAACCTTCATGACTTTCCAAACAAAAAAATTTCAACAGTAATTTACAACCTCAGATCAGGATATGCCAAACTTAATGATTACTGCCACAAATTAAACATCACAGAAAGTGCAAACTGTCATTGTCAGTGTGGAGAAAGGGAAACCGTTGAACATTATATTCTTCATTGTGACCAATATGAAGAAGCAAGAGAAAAACTAATTCGTGACATGTTTTTATTGTCTGGTTCAATGCACCTCAGTCTGGAGGTGCTCCTTACAGTAGGAGCAGATGAAGAAGTTTCACTAACGGAAACAGAACGTATTCGACTTCTAGCAAATTATATACAGGAAACCAAATGCCTCGATTTATAATTTATTTATTATTTTCTACCGTAATTATTTTATTTATTTTTATATCAGTGTTCACATATCAAAAGTACAAGTGTGTTGAAATTACTGAGTGTAAATTGTACATGCACGTAGACGAAACCAAAATTACAAGAGGGACAATCCAGTGACAGTGTCTATGACACGAAGAATACAGAATTGGAATGCACCGGGAGTCAAATTTTAAAATTACAGAATACCTTTGATAGGGCTTGTGACGTGATTAGGCTGGAGATACAAAGCAGAAAATTACTTCGGAATCCTAATCTCAACGAGATTATGTTTTACACACAGACGAGTCCTTTGCCTTTTCAAAATCCTTGCTTTAATGTCAGAATAGTATGTTTTTGTTGTTTGAATTGTGTTAATGGTCAATGGATGTTTTTATTCTCACTGCCAAGCGATCTTACACAATAATCCAATGCCGGCTATTGATATAGATACATTACAGTCTGGTGAATGGTGTGTTGACCGTTGTTTCCATATTCACAATCATTAATCACATGTTTTGTTTTTAAACATTTTGAATACACGTACAAAAACGGAGCGCTCAAATGTGAATATTTTATATATATTTGTGATGCTATTGCTTCTTTTTTTAATCATCCATTTACCTTGCTTAGACCATCATCACAACAATAAAATAATACACAATTAAGTACCTGTTCGTTTTCGCCGCCATCTTGTTTGAGGCGCCACAATCGGTTGACTTCGTAACCAGGCAACATAACACTTATCCGATGACGGGTATGCAGTGAAACATAGAAGCCGGAAACAGACATTATATAATCTGTGTTTATATAATACATCAATGCATATAAATCTTTATGCCATCGCAAAAATCCATTGTGCTGTGCAAAAAATTAATGGTTTTTTCCATAATTATCTTTTAAATATTTTTTTTGAAAGAATTTTATTATTTTATTTTTTCATGAATTGATGAAATAATTTTTCATAATTAATACTTTCCTCCTGTTTTATTGTTATATGAAACATTCATTTAAAAAAAAAAAAATTTTTTTTACTTCTTCCTGAGAGAATCATGTTTTGGTTTCTTTTCTTCAAAAAGACATGTTTTCATTTTTTTTGTTGCAATTTTTTTTTTTTTATTTAGCAACTTTCCAGCAGCACCTTCATATGGAGTATATATCTCTTAGTTGATCGGATATTCCAGAGATTGTGGTTCCTATCAAGATTTCCTTGATAGAAGGTTGCTGCTAACAAGGAAGCTACTGAACCAATTAAAGGGTTCCTAGTGGTTAACCTGAAATTATCACTTCTAAAGTTTTGTGGTCACCACCATGGCTTCATTTAGCATTACAGAGTATCTGAGTCACAAATGACCACAAATGTTTTCCATTTGTCGTAATCATAATCAGGTTCTCTCCTCATTCATGACTTATCACTGGGTTTGTAATAAGAGTAACACGACCGGTTCCACATATCAAACTGCTTACCTTTCTGGATCCCCTGGTTTCTAGAGGGGTTCGTGCTGCTCGATCGTTAATTTTCTGTATAATGTTTTGAAGATTGTTGCTTGACTTTTAGTCCCTTTACTTTTGGCCATGGTATTGTCTGTCCTCCGATTTACGGTTTTTGATGACCCCTTTGGTATCTTCAAACTTTTTTTTCTATAAATTTTTACATTTACATGTATATTAATTTTTTTCATCAATATATTTTTTTTAAATACTTTTTTCTATAAAAAATTTTTTAAAGAAAAATTGTTTTCATTAATTTTTTTTCATTAAAGAATTAAAAAAAAAAATCATATATTTTTAAGTCATTTTTTTATACCGGGTATATAAATTTTTCCTGCTATTTTTGTCTTCAAAAAAGACATTTTTTATGTTTTTTCATTAAGACAATTTTGCCCATGTTTTTTTTGTTATATTTTGTTATATTTTTTTAATTATATTTTAATATTCTTACTTTTTTCCCACAATCTATGTTATATGTTTTTTAAATCTTTTTTTATAAATACTTTTTACACCAGTTTTGGGTGAAGAAATTTTTTCTCTGAAAATTCATTTGGAATACAATGGTACCTTTACTAAGCTATTCATGCATGTTTCAAGTCGAAATATGTTCCCAACAACTAGAAATCTGCAAATCCGTGTGCATGTTTTTCGTCCTCGCCATTGTTGTGGAGACTAATTAACTTTCGGTTGTTTTGTTCCGATGATTGCAGATTATTATACCTTGTGAAGAAAAGTTTTGGTTCGATGATTGCCAATCAAGAAAAGATAAACGGGTGTGTTCGATTTGTGTTTCAATTATCTCCCTTTTTGAAACCTGGCTGTCAGAAATAGACATTTATTTTTATGTTGATATGTTTTATTGATATATTTTGTAATGATAAGGCTATTTGTAATATAGTTATCGTATTTAAACATTGACAACCTTCTTCAAATAAAATTTGTTAAGAAATTTGCAGAATTAAAATAATAACCATACCATTGTCAAGGCGACAAATGTTTTATATAATGTTTAATATTTACATTTTCAACTTGTTCAAGGAACCATTAGCTATTAACAATATGACCTACATAGTATAACTTATGATCCTGCTTCTATAGGAGTAGTACCCAATCTATTTGTTTTTGGGATAGCTTAAAATGGGAAACTAAATTTTGATTAGCTTTAACCCCAGAATGCTTTAAAATATAAACTTTTTGTTAGCTGCTCACCATATCATGTTTTTCTGGGTTGATTTTTACATTCAATCCTCACTGCTACCTAGGTTATTTCTGATATTGGTATTTTACAGCCGTTTTTGCATCTATTTTTTTGTGCAGTATTTACAATTGTTGATTTTTAGGTTCTGTTATATCATGCCTTTTGTTAACTATATAAAGTATTGAAAACTTATTGACCTTAATTCCTATTGCCATAAGCTCGAATCCCAGTGGAACAAACCTGGATATGTCTAAATCTCATTTTGTATCCATCGTCAACTAATTCAATCACTTTCTGTAACAGGAGCGTGTTTGGATATGTCTGCTTGGTGGTTGTCAATCAAAAAGCTCACAGATAGACAGACACAGGATCAAAGGTTATACTTTTTTATATTTCAAACATCAAAGTTATACTAAGTAGGCCATACGGTTAATAGCCAATGGTTCCTTGAACGAGTTGAAAATGTAAACATTAAGCATTATATAAAACATTCGTCATCTTGACAATGGCATGGTTATTATTTTGATTCTGCAAATTTCTTAACAAATTTTATTTGCAGAAGTTTGTCAATGCTTAAATACGATAAATATATTATAATTAGCCTCATCATTACAAAATATATCAATAAAACATATCAACATAAAAATAAATGTCTACTTTTGACAGCCAGGTTTCCAAAAGGGAGATAATTTAAACACAAATCGAACACACCCATTACTCAATCTCCCCGAAAGAGTTCAAATCTTGGGTCACACACATATCATTTGCATTACTGTTGTGCACAACAGAATTATCTGCTGTCAAATATTTTGCGATTTGCTCATAAATTCTGCTTTTGAGCAGATTTTTAATGTTATGCAGTTGATTTTAGTTAAATTAAGTGGCATATTAAGTAAAAATATTTAATCCAAAAATTCCACGATATTCGCTTTTCATATTACTTTAATTTATTTTTTCTTGTTCATATTTTATTTTAAATATTATTAATATTATATGGCATATTTTTTTCCTGCAAGAAATAATTTTATTTCACTTTTTTCATAAATTCTTTTTACTTTGTAATTTCTGCAATAATTTTTGCCAGAATTTTTATCATATATATATTTATAACTGGTATTAAAACCTTATTTATCGAGTTCTAGTAAATAAATGGATACTGTTCAGTTCATTAAATATTATTCTACAAGCTTGCAGAGTTAATTATCTTTGAATATTATATTTATGTCCTTAAATGGGGTAACTGATTATTGTTCTCAACTCCACCTTTTTTTATGCCATCTTAATGAGAAAAGGAAAAAAATATAGAATCAACTTCGGTTGCCACCATGACTTGGTTGACCGTTATGGAATATCTGTGTCACAAATGACCACGGATATGTTCCACTTGTCGTAAACACTTCCTGGTCCTTTCCTCATTCACGACTCGTCACCGGGTTTAGATTAACTGGATAAACACAATGGGTGCCACTAGTGAAGCAGGAACGGCTTACCCTTCCACAGCACCCGAGATCACCCCGTTTTTGGACTTGCTGGAGCCGTGGGATGTCAGAGCGCTCTCCATAAGGAAAACAGCGGATTTGCCACTCCAACTCTGGGTTGGCACATTTCCACGTTTCGTGGCCATCAGATTTTATTTTCTATCCGAAACCCTTACATAAATTGCTTCACCAATCATTTTTCTATTCATTCATAACAATCTTACCCTCAGAAAGTGGTGTTACACTCGAGGACAGCATGATTTTCACATAGACCCTATCATTTCACCATGTCAGTTTATTTTTCAACCATTTGTCACGTCACTTCGCGAAACCGCAATGTATCATGGGAGATGATTTGCACATATGATCTTACCTTGTCCAAAATGAGAGGGGGAAACGTAACATGTGCTCTTTCCGAAGCCAGTGGGTAAACACTGCCATTGAATCTTTTCTTTCTAACACATTTTGTATTATTTCCTTCTGCTCTGATTTGAGCTGTAGATGGAACTGTTTGTCCTGCAGAATACGCTTTATATCATGTATGTTGTTGTTTACGTATGCAAATAATTTGGTGTGCTGCATTAAGTAGCTCCCATCATGCAATGCGTTGCTGTCATCATTCAGTTAGTATCGCGTAATAAACTGACATGGCGAAATGATAGGGTCTATGTGAAAATCGTACTGTACTCGAGTGTAACACCACTTTCTGAGGGTAAGATGGTTATGAATGAATAGAAAAATGATTGGTGAAGTGATTTATATAAGGGTTTCAGATAGAAAATAAAAATCTGATAACCACGAAACGTGGAAATGTGCCAACCCAGAGTTGGAGCGGCAAATCCGCTGTTTTCCTTATGGAGAGCGCTCTGACGTCCAACGGCTCCAGTAAGTCGAACAAAAAGCTGTCGGACAGCAGAGAAATCTCGGACTAAATCAAATGATGAAGGTTATTCCAGAAATGTGTCACACACACTAAATCATCTAAGATTTTAATAGAATATATATCTCTTGTATATATATCTCTTGAATGGATTTTCTTGTACTTTATTAGTCACTGTTGAACTGAAACCACATATGTGCACATTGGGACAAATTCTTGAAAGCAATATATGATATGGACAACTTTTATAGAACCAATTATATCTGAGGTAATAAATAGTTGTCCCTTTCTTAAATCTACAGGTATTTCTCTTTAATCTCACACTTTTAACAATAAATTATTGTTTAAATTTAGAATCTCCTTATTTATGAACAAATTTATTTTGAAGCTTCAACACCACTTTCAACAATATTTCAGTTATATAGTGGTGTTAGTTTCACTGGTGGAGGAAACAAAATACCCAGAGAAAACTACAAACAGGCTGCAAGTAACTGAGAAAAACTTATCACATCAAGCATACGTTGCTACAGGTAGGAATCAAACTCATAACTTTAGTGGTGATAAACACTGACTGTGTACACAGATAAAAATCACACGACCATGTGATTGTGACAGCCCCTTCTTTTCAAGAATGCAACACAATAAACAGTAATTTTGTCAAGTTTACGACCAAGAAAGCTGTTTCTATTCAAGAATGCAACAAAATAAACACAGCAATTTTGTCAAGTTTAATAATCATTTTGCATGATCAATGAATAATGCACACTATTTATAAATGTAATGCAATAACTCATTATAAATCAACAAAGACAACATCCTGTACAATATTTACACACATTCATACAAATTATTTACACAACATTAATTTTACCAAACAATATTTATGCAAGTACAAAAAATCTAGACAATTGAAATGTATACAAAATTATACCACACGTTTCCCTTTGATTGTTTTTCGGTGTTATAACTACTGTACTATGAAAACATTAAGGTACCCAGTAAATATATTTTACAAAATCTAAATCATGTTATATGGGTTTCTAAAAACTATTTCTGTTCAACAATCAAATACTGTTGATTTATTTGTTTTCTAGGTATCTATATAATGGACTGACATTAAACAAGGTATTTGTCAACTTTTACAATTTATTTCTGATGTTAAAAATTTGCAGGAAACAATGACTTATGTTGGGTTAATTAATTAGTCTTTATCATCACTTTCAGCAGTTTTTTGTTTAGCTTTATCATGTATATTATGATCACTAGATTAAATTTGGGGAGTAAACCTCAGGCAGTTATAACAAACTGAATAGTGATATACCCCCTAGTCATGGGTAGGTGTCCAGTAAACAATGAAATTGTATAACATTGTAAACAATAATCATGTATAACATTAAGGGAAAGATAATAACAGACATGAAAGTCAAATAGACCTACTCCATGATGTGTTTTTCTATCCATTATATATTCCCGACAAAAATCATCCTAATCTAAATTTATACAAGTAAAGATTTGAAATGCAACATAAATACATTTTCTGACAAAACGTCTATACAAAACTTCTGCTACTATTGAAATTATATTTCTTCTGAAGTGTCATTTAGCATTTCATTGCAATCATACACACAAGTTAAAAAATATTAAAAAAAAAAAACAATAACATAAATCTATATAATCTATATGGCACACAGAAAAAAAACATGGTTTTGGAATTTCAATAAATTGATCTAATACTGGACTTTATAAATGAATTACAGCATAGAGTGTGTTCCACAGGTTAGCAGGGGGGGGGGGGGGAGGTAAAAACAATATATATCGAAAATAAAATAGGAATCATTTGACCTAATTGAGAGTTTTGTGACACGTAGATACTTTATATATTTTACTTTTCAAAAAATAATTTTTAATGTAAGTGGAATTTAAATTTTACTTAGTAGAAATTAATAACTGAATATTATTCATCAGTTACTGCAGTTTGTATGAAATTTGTAATTTGCATGAAAACTTTATAGGAATGCCAATGCAAATATATTCTTGTATTTTCTCAGTTTTCATAATATATTCAGAATCCATCCTTTTTTCTTGTTGTATATTTTAAATACCTTGTTTTACATTATTCGAAATGTAGGATTTGATACTAGGATTACATATTTACCAGTACTCAATATGCTTTTTTTAAATTCATTTTATATACAAAACTATAAATAAAAGAACCAGAGGCTCTCAAGAGCCTGTATCGCTCACCTGAGGCACCAAAAACATTCCTTCTTAGTTCGGTTTCAAGGTTAAGTTTCAATTGTCCCAGATGTCTTTTAAAACATTTTTCCCATAGGGTCCGATGTTAAACCAAGTCATGCCGTAGCCACCATCTTGAATTCCATATTGAACAAAAAAGCTAAACTTTGTAGAGGACCATCCAATGAACAATCATGTACAGTTTGGTTTCACATTTGAACATTTTTCCCATAGGGTCCAATGTTAATCTATCCTGTGGTGGTGGCCATCTTGGATTTCTGATTGGCATAACAAACTTGAGCTTTGTAGAGGATCTTCCAGTGATCAATGGCAGTTTAATTCATAAATGTTTAACTTATCAACGAAGAAAACAAAAAACAACACCAACAAATGACAAAATGACAGCAACAGTACCAACCTTTCTTTGCTTATTTTTGCTGCACCATTTACAAACCAAGGACCAGCAACTAAGTTGTCTAGTTTATGGGGGGGGGGGGGGGGGGGAGGGGGGTTGTCACCACAGAGGGTATGATTTTACTGATGTTTACACTTATTCTGAATGTCCAAGTGATTAATGAATTCATTTTAAAAATTGGGTAAAAACTAAACCCATTTATATTTTGTAGCTGACTTTAACTTATACTGAGTGTATGCAGTTGAATGCTACAACAAAATAATTAAACTCTGTTTCACAATTATTTTAATTTAGTTTAATTTGTATGAAAAATCCCGAAGATTTCATTTGTTTATAGATCTACCTACAACAAATTCGACAACATATCAGCTTATATTGAAAACTGCATACAAAAATATACACATTTTGCACAACTTACCCTTAAAAGTAAATAAAACACTTTTTATGCAAAATAAAGGTTAAAACAAAAGTTTGCAGGATTCTGGAATAATTTACTGTAGAAAGTTTGTTATTTACTTTAAAATGTTTTACTGATCATGTAACTGACGGGTTACACTAATGCCATGAAAATGTCCTGAGAAACCTATTTATCATTTTTATAATCTGGTGGATTTACTTCCAGTATAGAGTATATAAGATTTTAACATTTACTTTATGAGAAAAAAAAAATTATATATGTACATGTGTTAAGAAAAACTTTGTTGGGGGAATTTTTTCAATAGTTTTCTATTTTTTACTGATTTTTTTCACAAATTTTCAAGTTTGAGAAGCGGCAACGGCCATGTTTGATGGCAGTCATGGTCTGAAAGAGAATTATATATGCATTGTTCCTTTATAGTTTGGTAGCAACATTAGCTCTTTACAATATTTAAAGAATTTAAAAAAAAAAAATCTATTTTTAGTAACGATAGCAGCCATTTTTCATAAGCGACCAGGGTTAGCAACCATAATTCTGAAAGTTGATCATATATGCATCATTTCCATAAAGTTTGGTGACAACTGGCTTTTTACCGGATTTTAAAATATTTTTTTTGACAATAATTTTCAATTTTTTGTAACAGTGACGGCCACGTTGGATGACAGCCGGAGGATCTTCAATCAAAATTTTGAAAGAACACCACATATGCATTCTTTCCATATGGTTTGATTGCATTCGACTCTTTACAGGATTTTAAAATAATTTGTTAATGAATTTTTTCACTAATTTTCTATTTATAGTAACGATGGTGGCCATGTTTGATGGGGGATGGGGTCCTCAACCATAATTCTGAAAGAATATTACATATGTATCAAACTGAATTGCAATATACTCTAAAGGATTTTTCTGGATTTTTTTGCTGATTTTATAGACATGGCGACCATGATGGTTGGTCGGCAGGGTCATCAGATAAAACTTTTAAAGGGAATCCCCTAAGGATGATTCAGGCCAAGTATGGTTTAAATTGGCCCAGTGGTTTCAGAGGAGAAGATTTTTGAAAAAGTTTACAGACGCACGACGGACGCCAAGTGATGGCAATAGCTCACACATGCGAGCTAAAAATGAACTATCATACATTGTTATTCACAGACTCAAAATGCACATTATATACACTGTACAGTAAAGTATTACAATCTAAAATTAACAATTAATTAAAATTGAACAAAATATAGCCTCCATTCATTTACCATTTTTAAGTATATTTGTACTATTCAAGTCTCTTCACATAAGATTCATGCATATAAAGATCTAAATGTACCAAAAAGTGAAATTCATTAAGCATTTCTTGTCTTGTGATGCTTAACACGGCTCTTTCCAACACTTTAATCAACTAAAAAGGGTTTGTTGATGACTTGAGGAGAGAGGGACTATTATAAATATACAAGGAAATGGTATCTTTACAAGCAATGAGTAAGTAAGATGAAAAATGAAGTAATAGGAATTTTAACAAGATTTATTTGCATATGAAGTCATATTCATGTTTCAATTCATGTAAATAGCACATAATAATTAGGTAATTTTCAAGTTGAGAAAGAGTTTGAGATTCTTATCTCAAGAAAACAAAGCATTCATTGTTTGGACTTTTTTCTACAATGTATATTCTTTTAAAACAGTTTATTGTCATTTTGAAACAAATATTTTATTTTTCATATAATAAAAATCATTCAGTATTCCGAGTTCTTTTTCCATAATGTACATTATTATCAGAAGAAGCTGGTCTTTTTGGTGGCGACTTCCTTGCTTTCCATCTACTATGTTTTTCTCCATCTTTTGAAATATCTGACATATCATTTCTTTCTGCATCTTTTACATGTTCATTTTCAGAGTGCTGAGTTTCATTTTGTTCTTGTCTATCACTTTGCACATGTGAAACCCTTTCAGCTGCATTTGTTTTGGAATTTGGATGTGGAGGTCTTGTTGGACTTGCCAAATTCATAGCGGAGACTGATCCTTGACCGATTTGCCAAACCTTGCCACCATGATACATGTGTCTAACTCGATGAGTTGGGATTAACTTGTGTTGAAACACAGACTTGTCTGAAATATTACTTTCCTTCTCAGTTACATTAGTCACTTGCATTTTAATCCTATCATCCAATTCTGAATTTCTTTTCAAAGATGACTCGGTTTCTTCAGATTTTATTTTTGATTCGTTAATTACTTTCTTATGCGACTCAGCAGTGGTGTTCATGCCACTGTTCAATTCCGAGATTGGAATCAACTTTTTGTCTGTTGTAGTTTTACGATACACAAAACTTTTTGTGCTGTAATTGATCTTCTTTGTCTGTAATGTTGGCAAGTTATATCTGGCAGTTGCTTTCCAATTTGGTTTACTTTGAGAGATTCCTTTAAAACTTTGCTTTGATATTAAAACAGATTTATCTAAAGTTGATGAAACTGATTTTGTTTGTTTCGACTTAATTTGAGAATGATCTAGTTTTGATAAAACTGTTTTAGTTTCCATGGAAACATTTTTGTTTTCACCGGTTTTTGAAGCTTTTGAAGCCTCTTTATTATCACTAATATTTACATTTATGGTACATTTTTGTTTTTTTTCTAAACCAGACATTTTCTGATAGTTACCGTCATTCATCAATATAACAGATTCCACACTTTTCTGAGATTCTTCCACAATTTTACCCTCCGTGTCTACATCTTTATTTGAAGATGTAGACAAAAATTTCACAAAATGTTTTTCAAAATCAGTATTTTGGATTTTAATTGGCAACATGACAGTGCCTTTTTGGTCCATGTCTACCTTAATTGTATTCTTGGTGTCTTTGTTCTGACTTGATGTGTCATGTCCACAATTTCTAAGTCTTTTCACTATTTTAAAATCTGATGACTTGCACTCATCTCTTGTATTTCTTAAAGATTTTTCTTTTTGATTACAATCTTTGCTTGAAATAATTTCAGAAGCCTTGCTAAATTTAGATCCAGAAGATTTACTAACCTTTACAGTTTGCACGTTAGAATTAATTTGAGAGGTTGATTTTTTTTCGGTACAATCTTTAGGATTAGGTTTGGAATGTTTAATAGCTTTGGTTGTAGTCTCTACTTCAGCATCATCATCGTCAAGATCCCATTTGAAGGGGGATTTCTTACGAGCTAATTTTAAACTATTTTCCGCCTCATCTTTTAATGAATCATTCGTCAAACTAGTTGTTTCTTCTTTAGGTACAGAATCACTCAAGTCAATATATGACATAAAACTTTCTTGGAATGAAGAGTCTGGGGACTTAGACCTTTTTACATCCTCTGTTTGTTTCTTTTCATGGTCATTTTCCTTAGAACTTATTTTATTTTTTCCTGATTTATTTTTTTGATCATCTTCTTTTGGTCTAAAAATATAAATAAAAAACATGGTAAATTACACAATTCTTAAATTTTGGAACAAACAACTCTAACAGAAACATTTTAACTCTCAAGAAAATTTTACATTGATATTTTTTGCCCATATACACAGGCAACGGATTCCATCAAATCTTCAAATACAATCCAGTTATCTTCTAAAAATAATTTGTGGGAAAACCATGCATAATCAATTGCAACGTCACATAACCATGACATTAATTTTTTATATACAATTTACATTAAATCTCAGATATAGCATCATGTAGCAGGTTTGATCGAGTAAAACACTGATGTTAGGCAGGAATAACTTTTGTATTTATATAATACCTTTCTACATCAGTTTTATCTTCTTCCTGTTCTGTTATTGTTGTCTTTTTCTGACTGTAATTAAGAAGACATTGAAACTATGAATATATGTACATTTTGGTTTATACACAAATGCTTGGTTATCTTTTAATAATTTAATTTGATTTGATTACTGCAATCTGACTGGCTGGAGAAAAATTTTGTTATACTCGATAACCTGGGTTGGTATTGTGACGTCACTAACATGTTCATCCGCCAACGACAAATTCAAATAGTCACATGAAATAATCGTAATTAAAATCGATGAATCATTAAATTTTGTTGTAAAAATTAAATTATAAGGAATATTTGAAATTGTTGAACAGGTTATACTTGTATAACCTGGTTTGGGTCAGTTTATGCTTTTCATAAAACGCTTCGCGGTTTATTAAGCGTCAACTGACCCAAACCAGGTTATATCGTATTACCTGTTCAACAATTTCAAATATTCCTTAAATATTTTAATTTGATTTGAATACTTCAATCTGATTGGCTAATAATCGGCCTGGAGAAAAATTTTGGTTATACTCGATAACCTGGGTTGGTATTGTGACGTCACCAACGTGTTCATCCACCAACGACAAATTCAAATAGTCACATGAAATAATCGTAAATAAAATCGAGGAATCATTAAATTTTGTTGTAAAAATTAAATTATAAGGAATATTTGAAATTGTTGAACAGGTTATGCTTGCATAACCTGGTTTGGGTCAGTATACGTTTTTCATAAACTGCTTCACGGTTTATTAAGCGTAAAATGACTCAAACCAGGTTATATCGTATAATCTGTTCAACAATTTCAAATATTCCTTAAATACTTTAATATCTTATCCATTTCATTTACATTGTAGGAATATGTAAAAAATCTATAATACAATTACACTTTACTATTGGTGCATTGGTCTATGACATAAGGGAGCAAAGAATGAAGAGTGAGATTGTCTATCAAGTTATTTTGATCATTAGGAAATGACCAATTAACTTTTGATTGTGGTGTATGTTTTTTTATATTATTTTATGTCGTCATAAATTAAATAAAAAATATCTTGACCTGAAAGATGCAAAAAATAAATAATCTGACCCTGCACTTTTCAAAGAGAAATTCTGGTATAATAGCTACCACTTTCCAGGCTACTATACCCTCCCCTCCCCCTTTCTTTCACACAAAGTAAATAATATCTAAACTATCATACCTTCTCCTGTTCCGATGTCTGCCTTCAAGTTCCAACTTTGTTTCTGAACTGAAAACAACAATAAATTTAGTATGGTACAAATATAATGCATTATTTAAATTCTATATTACTATAAGTATGGTCTCGTAAGATAATTTCGATAGTAAGGGATTTTCGATAGCTATTTTTATTTGCACCTGCAAGTCACGCGCAACTACACTTCCGGTATATATTTCCTAAAAAGTGAAAGTAGATTGACAAAAAAGGCCCAAATCAATAAATGTTTACAAACAATGCCTTCCAAGAAAATAAGTATTCTTTTTATCATAACCCTGCATATTTTTGGCCATTTTGCTAGAACTTTGAATCTGCATAAAGTATATTGATTATATTTAACTCTGGTAACTTGAATCTCACTAGCTTCATATCGTCTGCAGTGTGCACTGTCATATTGATGTGTGGGTAAAATTCTGATCACGTGACTGTGATGGAAGTGAAAAATTTTGATGCTCTAAAGGAATTATCGATTTCTCCTGGCATCCTTTTGTACTACACAAATCATGTGACACTCAGAAAAGTATGGATTGTGAACAAACAAAGAAAAGCATCAGGGATTTTTATGTAAATATTAAAAGTCGAGTTGACAATTAATACCCCTGAAATAGGCTTTAATGAATATCGAATACACAGAATTTTTTTTACAATATTTTCTTTTTAACCTATCAAAAATACCTAAGACCACCATATACAACTATATTTTTAACCACCTGGATATATATATATATCATTACATAGTGCTATTAGTCAAAATATGGGTTTGGGTTTATGGTGTTTAATTCCACTTTCAACAATATTTCAGCTATATCGTGACGGTCAGTTTTATTGATGGAGGAAACCAGAGTAACCAGAGAAAACCACTGACCTGCCACAAGTCACTGACAAACTTTATCACATAATGTTGTATCTAGTACACCTCATATGAGTGGGATTCTCATCAACAATGCAAAACTATGAAAATTGTTAGAATGAAGCTACATATTCATTTGAGATGCTTTTATATTTGGCAATATCTATAGCAAGAGACTCAGTCACTGTAATATCTTTAACCACTGACTTTAAGGATTCAAATCATGAATTGTATGTGGCATGGGAGCCTGTTAACAAAATCAGGAGTGAAATCAAAGAAGTGATATCTTAAAAACTGTTGTGATGATACTGTATTTTGTAACCTGATATAAGCATCCTAATATAAACTAATATCCAATTGTTATGCCTTGACAATTCCAAAGTATGTCTTAAGGATACAAAAATGAGAACACAGAACTATTCTGTGCATATATCATACACTAGTAAATAGTATCTATTTAACAACTCAAGACAAAGCATAATTATGACATACATAGAGATTGGCTCAGAAAGGATAATCTATCAAAGATCTACATTCAAAACTGTGGAAGGAGTTGATTAAGAAATAAATCATGGAAGCCAGAATGTGTTGGGAGTTTTAACATGGGTTGGCGGATATTAGTATTTTATCCCGAGCCAGAGGCGAGTGATAAAATTTACTAATATCTGCCAAACCATGTTAAAACTCAAAGCACATTCTGGCTTCCATGATTTATTTCGATTCTGATATGTCTAAAAGTACAAATACGGTAGTATACTTTGATTGGAAGATGGTAATTTATATTTACGCTTGCGGAAAATGTTGCACATAATTTATGCTGCCAATGGAAAAGTCAGTCACATTCACCGGTGCATGTGCGAATGAGATTATACCATCGATAAATCGCTCGTTTGTCTACAAAGCGAAAGAAGGACGTCATGTTAGAATTATAGATAAATCATTATATTGTTCAATACAAAATTTTGGTATCGTTCATTTATCTATCCCCATTAACTCAGAAACTTGGCTACTTCTAAGCAAAATTATCAATCTCTTGAATCTTGACACAATATGGTTCCACTGTTACAATTATTTTTATTGGTCAATTGAATGTTTACTACAGAGATGTGCAAACAATATTTCTCAGTAAATTCTTAAAATCACAATTTAAAAAAATGATCCTAGGCTCTGTCCTGAGGTCAATTCTCATCTGATTTTAATCAAATTAGTATCAACAAAAGCAAAAAATGTACTTAGTTTTCTACCACAAGTAATTTTCTGATATTTTTTTAAGCATAGATTTAAAATATTCATTATATATAAACACAAACTTAAATTATTTGTAGGGGCCGTCACGATCGTGATCGCATGGTAGTTGGATTTACAACTACCTTTGCAATCAGTGTCTATCACCACTACTTAAGTTGTGAGTTCGAATCTCGCTCATGGGGAGGTGTACTTGATACAGCATTATGTGATAAATGTTGTCAGTGTCTTTCTGTGGTTTTCTCCGGTTACTCCAGTTTCCTCCACCAATAAAACTGACTGCCATGATATAACTGAATATTGTTGAAAGTGGCATTTAACACCATAACCTAAACTAAATTATTTGTCTTCAAAAGTACCATCATTGAATTGTGTATTTGAATTTGAAATTCAGTTTTGTGTTTAACAACGAGGAATCTGACGCTTTAGTCATTTTCATCTAGTGACAATCAGGCTTAACAGAGAAGGAAGCAGTAATACAGGATAACACAACACAACATTATAAATAAACATTTTTTTTTTTTTTTTTTTGGTTTTACCTCATACAAAACACTCATACAAAACATAAAATTATCAGTAAAGCAACAAAATTATACCAGAATTAATGATCTATTACAACTTATTTTAATTTGTGTAAGACATATAAATATACACACCTTTCTTTACTTTGATGTTCACAGCTTTCATCTTCTGCCTTTTTTCTAGTACTGAAAACAACAAAATATAAAAAATATTCTTGTACTAAAAACAACAAAATATAAAAAAAATATTCTTGTACTGAAAACAATAAAATATAGAAAAATATTATAATTCACAAAACAAATAAAAATATTTGTCAATGTTTTTTTGTAAATGTTTGTAAAAAGATTGCAAGATTTATTGGGTTTATGGATTAGCAGTTCTCATATAGACCTGGAGTCATTCTTTATAGCTGAAGGGTACAAAATAGTGTGGCTGAGATACACCAACTCAGAAATTTTTCAGCTATATACTGATGATAACAAGTGAATTTTCAATGAGATGACGATGATGTCCACTTTGTTGAATCTTTACAAATTACAGTGCTGGTTCACTGAAACAACAGTCTGTGTACAGACATGTTGCCCCACTCAGACACATTATCCGGATTCCAAGTCAACTAGTCTATAGTCTATGCTCTTTCTCCTCAATGCTGCGTGCTTAGCAGAGAAGCAACAAATGCCAATTTTATAGTATTTGGCTTGCCCAGATCGGGCTCAAACCCATGATGTACTGCACTCGAGCCAAGCAGGCTAAGCATTACGCCACCGATGTGGTTACTACTACCACCATAGGATCATGACCACGATGGTCCCTAGTTTAAATCAACATTGTTTACTTGTTTATGTTGTATGCTTTTATTGATATTTATATCTGGATGCCAGATAATATTATGGACTGGTTATATACTCTTTGTACCATGTATGTTGTTATTATTACTCTATACATGTTTCTATGCTTATGATGTGCTATATACTAAGATTTAAATATATACATGTATATATTAATTTCATTTCTCATTGATCAGCCATTAATGAATAATATCTACGTTATTAATATCAATCAGAGACCACATCAGTGGTGTAATGTGTGCTAGTGGACAGTGCGGTAGACCATGGGTTTTGACCCCTTATCAGTCAAACCAAAGACTATAAAATTGGTCAAAGAGCTCAAACAACAGATCATCAATTGAACATAGAATGTCTATGCTAGTTTTCAGATTATGTATGAAATATATTTTAAGTAAAGACAAAGAACTGCAATAAACATGCAGTTAATTGATTTTAATTTGTTTTTAAATGTAAAATGTGACTTGCTCTCCTATTCAATTACAACCATATTTCTTGAGAAGAGTAAATATTGTGCAACAAATAAAATACCTGCATTTAAGTTGGTCTTTACTTTTCTGTTCTGTCAGGTTCTTGTCTGGGACATTCTCTACTTTCTTTAAACCAGATGTTGTAGAATTGTTTTCATCAGATAACAAGTTGTCCTTCGATTTTTCAACCTTAGTACAATTTTTTACAGCCTTTGTAGATGAAGGATCATTATGCTTCTCAATCGATGAAACTGAAGATCCCGTCTCGTTGACATGAGCTAAGAAGCTGTCAAAAAAAGATGTTTTTTTGTTATTTGAAGTTGTATTTTCCTCAATTTTGGTCAATGTTGATGTTATCTTTACATTATCATTTTCCACTGCTCCATTTTCCTGTTCTGAAGCCATACTTTCCGAGTCCTCCGTCAAATCAATTATCGCTGAAGATAGACTTGCTTCATTTGAAACATCCTTATTAGGATTTCTGAAATCCTTAATTTCAACAAGGTCAACTACTTCAACCATGTTGTTTTTTGTACGTATGGCATTGGGTTTGATTTTGTTCACTACTTTAGATTTACGCAGTGATTGTTTCCTACGACACATAATAGCCTGAGCTCTTAACTTACTAGATTTCCCTTGTTTAAGACTTTTAATTTGATTGGTTATCGACTTATCTGAGATTCCGACAAACTTTTTAAAACTGTCAAAAAAAGCATTTTGCGATTCTTCACCTGCTTCTTGTATATCATTGTTTACAGTATGCAATGTTTTTGATAAACTCTCAAGTTCTTTACCAGCATTTATCTTTTGTTTGACAACTTTATAAGGTTCCACAGTTTTTCTTTCTCTCAGGTTTCTTTGTGAGGCAGATTTTTTCAAACCATCAATTTCATCTGATTTTGAAAGAGAAATGTGTTTCGGAGATGGATCATGATTTGCCATTATTTCTTTATCAGCACTTTTCCTCTTATGCTTTTTAACATTTTTTTCCATGAGGACAATGTTGTTAGAAGATGGTCTACATTTCTCCTTTACTTTTTCTGATTTAACGGATGTTTTACTTGAATTTGAATCCAAACTTAAATGTCTTTTTTTGACATTTCTCCTACACCCTGTTTCTGAATCTTCTAATTTGATGTCCTTCACATCAGATGTTTTACTTGTATCAGATTCTAAACTATGATTCCTTTTCCTCGTATTGTGTACACAAAGTTTTTCTGATTCATCCGACCTATCTTTTAAAACAGATCTCTTCACGTTAGATTTATTTGGTGTTTTCCTTGATACCACTTCTGAATTAATATTGTGCCTTTTATTACTCCTTGTGCTAAATCGTCTGTTACATTCATCAAGATCCTTCTCTTTCCTTTCTAATTTGACATTACTCTCCTTTTCTGACTGGGTTTGATCACAATCAACTACATAATCATCATCAACAGATTTTGACTGTTTTTTATTTTGCATTTCAAAATCTTTATATGCAGAAATACTATCAGATTTCTTTCGACAACTTCTTCTTAAACTAGAAGAATCGGGTGAAGAAAAGGAATCAAACGTTTTTTCAAATTCTTCGGATTCTGAAACATCCATTTTTTCAGACAAAGATTTAATGTCAACTATTTTATCCTTACTTTTCTTGTGACTTGATACAACCATTTTCTGTTTAATAGATTCTTCAAAATTTTGGTCTACTGAAAATTGCTTACGGCTACTTCTTCGTTGAGATGCTTGATCCAATTCTGAGGTCTGAACGTTATTCATTTGTTTCAGATTTGTGTCTTTACACTTTTCTAAGCCTTGTACAACTGTTTCTTTATTAACATGATGCCTTGGTGTTTTTTTCTTAACTTTATTAACATTAGACTTATTACAGGGAGTTTCAATTATTTTCATTTTTCTCCCACTGAATTCTGGTTTTCTTTTAATCACTTCTTCAGATTTAATTCTTTTTCCCAAATTGATTTCTAGTTTTCTTTTACATAGTTCTACAGATTTCTCAATTTTTGTCTTAGTAAATTTCTGTTTTGGGTTACCATGGTTACAAAGATCTTCAGGTGTTTTCTCCGTTGCCTTTCTATCACTTTCATACCCTGACTTTTTATTGTTTTTTGGTTTATCACTGGACGATTCACTCTTGTTCTCTGATTTCACTGCTTTAAGCATTTTACATTTGAAATTTTTCTTTTCGACCAGAGATGATAAAAACATAACAGGTTTTATTGAACAGTGTGCAATATTATCAACAACAAATTTTATATAATGATCAACTGAATGTTTAATGATATCGTCATGGCAACTTCTCTTCTCTTTGCAATAGTTACATTCAAAAGTTTGATTCTTCATAGTTTTGAATGGTACATTTTTATGCATATTGATTACATGTAGGATCATAGCTTTCTCATTACGTACACTACTTCTACATGCACTGATTGGGCATCTATAAACTGTTCTCCCAGCTTTTTGACACTTTAAAACTTCAAATAAGTCCATACTATCTTTGTTGCTGAAATTTTCTATTTGATATTTCTCCACTTTCAAAATATATTCCTTTCTGACATTCGGATGTTTACTATTGTCAATGTCTTCAACCATGGTATGTACAGGTACTCTTTTCTCACTACTTTTCACATGTTTTTTCATTACCCCATTATCATTCCACTGTCGACTCATCTTTAATTTTTTCTTTACATTAGATAATTCTCTTTTTCTCAAAGCTCGTCTAAGTTTTGGTGAAATACTGAAGCTAGACTTATTTCCAGGTTTGAATTTTCTTTTTAAATTTGCCTTTTTCACTTGAGTCTCTACAAATTCAGGTACTTCAAATTGATCCCCAAAGAACTTTTTCACTTTTATCACCCGTTTACCGATTTGTTTTGAAATTAATCTCACTGAGTGTTTTGGAGGATATGACCGAGTTTTATATTCACCACTTTTAATTGATGATGTCTCGCTAGCATCTATAGTCATATATGACGATTCAGTGGAAAAACTTTTAACACTTTCATTATCAATATCTTTCTCTGTTTCAATTTTCTTATGTTTAAATTTATTGTCCTGTGTATATCTTGTTTCTTCTGATAACAGTATCTCCATCTCTATTTTATCCTTCTTCCCCTTTTTCATGGTTTCCTCTTTAATCACTTTATGATCCTTCTTACTATTTTCCACTGGTTTCTCCTGTATCAGTTCATTATTAATAGATTCATCATGACAATCACCAGGAATGTCATCTGAGATTACTGTTACAACATCTTCATGCATTTCCTTGATTTGCAATTCCGGTTTGATTGAAAGTTCCGATACTTTTTCTTCGTTTTCAACTTGATCCCACACAAATCTCTCCTTTGATTTATCTGGGGATGTTTTGTGCTTCAGAGGTGTTTCTTCACTCAATTTAACAGAATTTTCCATTTTCACAGGAGACGATTCTGAATTGTCTATAACTGACATCTTTGGTGAACTATTCTGTTTGACCTTGCTATGAAGATTTACATGTTCACAAGCAGTTTTTTGATATTTGAAAGTCTCTCCACACATTTTACATCGGAAAATGGAATCCATATTATAGTTTCTTTGATCTGAAGGCTTGTATGCTTGCATACAGACTTCTGAGTGACGTTTCGCAGCATATTCAGACTTTGCAATAGTATTACATAGGGTACATGTATAAATTGTTTCAAGATCAAGTTCTTTTTCTTCAGTAGTAACCTTTCTAAACTCTGGTGGTCTGCAAGGATTTATGACATGCTGTCTAAGCTCTTCCATTGTTTTAAATATCTTTTGACATATCAGACATCTTTTTTCTTGTCCCTTTTCTTGAAAGTCATATTTGGGTTCTTCAATAACTACATGTTTGCTTTTTGCAGGATCCGGTACATTCAGTTGGGTTATAATTTCCAGAGAATTGTCCTTACTTTTCCATTCACTGTAAGATAACAAACAGCTTTCTGGCTTAGGTCTTTTCTGTCTCGCTGCCAATTGTGGATATGCTAACCTATACTCTCCACCATTATTACACGTGAAGAACAATTTCTTACATTCAGCTGTTGTAAATAATTTGGCATCAAGTCTTTCTGAACTTTCACTAATTTCGTTTCTACTTTTCCCTTGAAATCCTCGATCAGAAATAACAGACCGAGTGTCAAAATCAGAGTAGCTGTCATCACTTTGTGAAAGATCCATATCCGAGTAGGATCTCTTTAATGTTCTTTCCTCATTTGAAACAGAACTTTCAAACTTGTTTTTCAAGCTTTGGCCTGGTGTCCAGTCATCCGGTAAACTACGAGCCAAATGACGACGAGATATACAGTTTTTGGGCAATTTCCTTAAATTTGCAGTAAAAAACTGAACACTTTCATCAGAAGTATCCTTTGTTCCATTCTGCTTTTTTCCACTCAATTTTTCAAATTCATCAAATCCAAAACTTTTGCTAGCAGAAAATCTGTCATTTTCACTTAAATATGATAAGCTTAACATCTCATCCATTAATCGTTTGTAATTGGCCATCAAATCATTTTTTTGTGGAGTGTTGTCATCTGCTTGTTTCTTTGATTCAATTTTATTTTCGTAATTTTTTGGCAGGGTGTGAACACTTGTTTGTCTTTCAACGGTTATTTTTTCGTCACTTTTTGAAGGTATGTCACTCTGAACTTGATTTTCAGATTGATTTGTGACAATGCTATCTTCCTTTTCTATTGTCTTAACTTCAATAGATTCATTGGTTTCCTCTTTATCATCCATTTCAAAACTTTCTGTTTTATTTGACGAGGTTACATTAAAATCAATCAGAATGTTAGATTTCTTTCCATTTTTACATAAATCACTAAATAACTCATCTTGTTCAATACTACTGTCAGCTGTTGCAGCCATTTTCAAATCAACATGTTCCACTCTATAGCTTGGATCAGTGTCTCCTATATTCTCATGTGTAGATTCATCATCATTTTTACTTTCTGTTTGTTCATGCAAAGATTGCTCATCAGTATGTTCTGTGACTCCTGTTTCCACTTCGAGTGATGCTGTCTCAGATGTTGTAGTAAAGTCAGCATCCTCCGGGACTCTTTTTTCAATTTGGTTAGTATCTTTCCTTTTCATCTGAAAAATCAAATATTTTGACTTCAGATCAACAGTTCAAACGTAACTGTAGTTCTTATACTTGAAATTAAAATAAGCATGTAAAATTCTCAATTCACCAAAATGATAAAGAAGGCAACTCATTTGTTTGTATTTGAGAAAAAAAAAGTGTTCATCTCATTTGTATTAAACTCTTTCATGTTCCTTACATAAAGCCAGGATTAAAATCTGTATGAGTATGTACCCCTGTCTCTACGTCATGAATGCCTCTGAATTTAGCTGGAAATTGCAATGCTTTGATGCTAATACTGAAGTATCCATCAGATTCCCTCTTAGGTTTGTCAGCATTTGTTATATAATACATTATACATTTTATGATGCATGTTTATTCCTTGTTCACGACTTATTAACGAATACGACATCATATCATATTTTTAACTTCAGAAATATGAATGATATCAATATATATGATTTTTGTCCTGTGTGATCACGTGTTCTGATTTTTACCCATTGTACAATCAAATTAATCTATCTATGGTAATTAATATATGAGGTATAATAAATATATATTTATGGCCCTTGTTGTAGGGAGATACATGTATGAAGGTTTGTTTACCTGAAGAAGTCATATTTCCCTAGGGCGAAGCCCGAGAGAAATATGACTTCTGAGGGTAAACAAAGCTTCATATCTCCCTACAAGGGCCATAAATTGTTTATTATACCGAAATTACACACACAGCTAAACTAAACATTTTTTAAACTAATTTAACATTTTATTCAATTTGTGTAGTTGTTTATGTTGATGGTTACATTGCAGTTATCCGAAAAATGTGACGTCGCCATGGGGGCACGCCGCAGCGGGATACATGATATTTATTTCCCCGGAGCACGCGGTCTAGGGATACATGAAGTTTTGTCTTCCTGACATGTGACGTTTTTTATCTGATCACAGACACTCTTATATCTATGAGGTATGATAATATACATTTATTTCCCTTGCATAAGGGAGATATGAAGATTTGTTCACCCGAGAAAAGTCATATTTCCCGAGGGTGAACAAATCTTCATATCTCCCTTATTGCAAGGGAAATAAATGTTTTATTCCACCAGGCCAACGTTTTGGTGAATTTTGCCAAATGAAATCTTTTGGCCATCTTTGTTTACAAAATTATTATTTCGGAATATCTCTGGAGTTAATACCGTTATATGACCAAAGCGTTAAATCTTGAGAATTTCGAATAAGGGAAATACGATACTGTTGAGAGGGAAATACGATGTTGTCGAGAGGGAAATACAATGTTTTGATAAATGTCACGTGGGATTGTTTCGACCAATCGAATTATATATAAGTAGAATAAATATTATAGAGTGGAATAATATATATTATTATACGACTGTAATTTAGCTTGCATATGATTGGCTTAAAACTGATTAAGAGGTCTCGAGTACTTGCGATATCACCCTCTCGACTAAAAATAGTTATCAGCAGGTTTCCGGAAAGTGATATCATCCTCGCAAGGCATAAAAATAGATTGTGAAAAACCGGACTTTTGCTATCCTATCCAATTCGTTCTTTCGTTGTTCAATAACCAATGAGATTGCGCTTAACATTTGTTTTTCGGCTGAATCATAAACAAACGCTTCAAAATTGCGATATTTTATTGGTATGACCATGAATTTGTAAGTAGATAACAATAAAACATTTTCATGAAATAAAACAATCATTGACTTTGGAATAGGTTGCTATCTGGTTTATCAACCGATTCCATAGTCAATAATTGTATATTATTGTAATGTACAAGTGCTTTTTCTAAACTCTTTTCTTACCTTTCCAAAACATTACATGTACACTTGAACAATATAATTACCTCATTGTGAGAATCAGATGTTATCCCATCCTCCTCAGTTCGATTTTTCTCTCCAAAAGCTGTAGAAATCTGATTCACTGTTTGTTCAGTATTACTATCTGGTTGTTCATTGCATATCAAATGTTGATCTGGTTTAAGTATTACATCCTGCAATTCATTAGCCTCTGAAATCTCGACAGTTTTTACATCCTTTTCCTCTATACATGAATCTTCTACTTGGTCTTCGTTTAAATTTTCTGTTGTTAATGACTTCACAACTTCCTTAGGTTTTGTTTTCTGTAGAGTGTTATCATATTCGTCAGAATCAGACGTTTCTGAGTACTCAACGATTTTAAAGGATTTTTTTGTTATCAATTCATTATAATCTTCATGAACTTCATCACATGTTGCAATCTCCGTGACAACCGGAGCATTACCATCAGCTATATCAAGAGATTTATTATCAATTTGTTGATGAATAACTTCACTAACTTTTTCAGTTTTTATATTTTCCCTGTCAACCTCCTCCATTTCTCTTGATTCTAAAATTCCATTTTCTGTTATCTTAGAAGCAACCAAATTCTTTGAAATTTCAACTTCATTATATAATTTTTTGACTGACTTCCTTATATCGTCAACTGACTTTTCTGTAATATCAGAATCAGTTGAAATCTTTCCTTGTATTTCATTGTTTATATTATTAGACTCTTCGTCTAGTATCACATCACTTGGAACAACTGACACATTTGACTGTACTGATTCTTCAAAACCAGGAATCAAAACAGACTTTACAATGTTAGATTGATCTGTATTGTAACCCTGAGATTGACATAAGGTTTTATGTGCATTTTCAAAAATGTTTGTGTTTTGTTCAACATAGATGTCATCTACTTCGGAGTTTGAAGGTGTTTTGTCACCTAACGAATTCTCCCTGGTTTGTCCCTGGTCAAGTGGTTCATCTAACACACTGTCTATAGTACTTTTTGGTTCAGAAACATGACAAGGACTTACTTTTGATTGCTTGTTTGTTAAGTCCATTTTTTTTCGTAGTTCTTCCTTAATGGTTGATGATAATGTATCCTTATTTACCTCATTGCTATTTTTATCACCGGAGCTATCTAATTCAATCAACTCTTTTGTGGTTGTGCATTCCTCCTCCAAAATTGTCTTTCCATTTTTACACTTGGTATCTGTAATTTCTTTTGAACTTTTGGGATCATCTACTTGCACGGATGTCACAGGCAGTTTGCAACTTGCCATTCTTTCTTTAAAACGACTGAAGTCCTTCCAAAAATTTTCTTGAATAGAACCAGACAATGATTTCTCCTCCGATACACTTCTGTGAGCAGTTCGTTCTCCTTGATTGAAAGGTGTATTAATAGTTGAATGTTGATTACTTTCCTGTGACTTTACTACTTCATTGCCTTCCTGTGACTGTTCTAATTGACTGCCTTCCAGTGACTGTACTGATTCATTACTTTCCTGTGACTGTATTAGTTCATTGCCTTCCTGTGACTTTTCTAATTGACTGCTTTCCTGTGACTGTACTACTACAGTGCCTTCCTGTGACTGTTCTAATTGACTGCTTTCCTGTGACTGTACTACTACAGTGCCTTCATGTGACTGTTCTAATTGACTGCCTTCCTGTGACTGTTCTAATTGACTGCCTTCCTGTGACTGTACTACTACAGTGCCTTCCTGTGACTGTTCTAATTGACTGCCTTCCTGTGACTGTATTAATTCAATGTTATTCTGACAAGTTGTGATATGCACATCTACGATATTTAAAACAGAAGAATTGGGTGTAATAGTATCTGTCAACAAATTTTCTAATCCAGTATTGTCAATAGGATTTAATGTATCACTGATATTACCAAATAGTCTCCGGTTATCATTTAAAGTCGTTGCTGTACTTAATGAAATGTTTTTATTAGTTTCATTCTGTCCTTCATGAGAACACACTGACATTTGAGGATACTCTTGAGGTAACGAGTTAACATTTTCTTGTTTTTGCCCACTTTCTATACTGGACTGGATCTCACTCGTACTAACTCTTCTTATAATTTCTAATCCATTTTTCTGAGCCTTTTGCCAACGATATGTTTGATTTTGCATTTTCTTATTAGTTTCATTATCTGAATTTTTCCCTTTTACAAGCATCGCCTCCAACACTGACGATTGTCCAGCATTGTTCGTTACTGAAGAGGATGTTTGTGCCAAATTTACAGAAACATTATTATCTGCCACATGAGGCAATATTGTTACTGGGTTGACATTAGGAGAAATGCCAGAAGAATTCTGTGTACTAGTGCCTGGAATCAGGTATCCAGATGAATTCATGACTGATACGCATGGTGCAGTAGCAGTATTAATAATGGACGTATTAGTGACAAACTGGAATGGTTCGACAAGGACATTATTTGTAGTAGCGGTCTTAGGTAAAATTGATACTGGTTGAATTGCCATGTTTGATGTAACAGAGGTCATTGGAAGACTTGGTGAGTCGAAGTTCTCTGTTGCTATGCTTCCCATTGTTGCTGGTAAAATTGCCATGTCTGGGTTAATTGCGTAGTTCGTGGAGACCAGATTAAATGAGGGCACCGTAGATATCTGATTATATATTGGTGCATTTCCTATGATTGTTGAAGTTCCTCCTGGTAAAATGTTAGAGATATTACCATTATTTGTTGAAACAAAATTTACAGGTGTTGTAATGGCAGACTGTGTCAACGACATATTGGTTGGGGGAACAATCACATTATTTACAGAAGTAAAGTTCTGATCACTTAATGGCAATATATTTGTGGGTGTTGATACCTTTGATGCCATCAAGCCTGTTGAGGTTGTAAAAGTAACAGTCGTATTTGGGACTATTTGCTTAATATTCATACTTATGCCAGCATGAGGTAGATTTGAACTGCTAATTATCTCAGAAACTGGTGTTATTGTTTTCAAGTCAACACTGTTCTGTCCTTGATTATTTTGTCCAAATAGTTGAGAGCTTGTGTCAACTGTCTGATAACCCACGATACCAGGTGTAGGCTGTAAATTAACATTCAGACTGTTTATTCCTTGCATGTTAAATGTTGAAACACTAATATCTTGTACCACTGATTGATTCTGAGCACTTATTGTTTGAACTCCTAAAGTCGGGGCATTAAATCCTTGCAACACAGATTGATTCTGAGCACTTATTGTTTGAACTCCCAATGTCTGAGCATTAAATCCTTGTAGCACAGATTGATTCTGAGCACTTATTGTTTGAATTGCCTGAGCATCAAAACCTTGCACCATTACATTTTGAGGATTCATAGTGGGAATTCCAAGTGTCTGAGAATTAACTCCTTGCACTGTCAAATTTTGAGTATTCACTGAATTTACTCCCAAAGTCTGCGCACTGATTCCTTGTACATTAGGCAAAGCACCAATTCCCTGTACCACCATATTCTGAGTACCAACATTTTGAATTCCAACTGTTTGAGCACCAAGACCTTGTAATGGAACATCTTGAGTACTCATTGTTTGTAGGTTATTTAAATTTTGCATTGGTATTTCAAATGTCTGAACAGTTGTTCCTTGACTTGATAAATTAGCAGAATTTGAACCCAGAGAACCAGCTGGAAAACTAATACACTGTTCACTTGGAACTATAACGGTTGAACTACTCAGTTGTTGGATAGGGGGTGCCCGAGACACTGTTTGACCAGTTTCACCAAGACTTCCAGTTTTGACCTGACCCAAATACAATAGTTGATATGCAGAACTTTGTCCTGAACTTTTCTGACTTATTTGATGTTGTGATGCCTTCAATGTTGTTTGTTGACCATGTGCAGACTGAAGAAAGGTAGACTTTGTTTGTGTTGTGACTACTATAGTTGTATTTGACATAACACTTGGCATGGAAGATGAAGGTCTACCAGGGCGTTGTAACAAATCTTTCTCTTCTTTCTTTGTCTTTCCTTGTAATAACTGGTTTTGAGTTAATACACTATTTGATTTATCAAGGACTTTAGACAAAGACTGTAAAGCATGCTGAATGTCAACCTCACGATACCGTTTGGTGGATTTTGAAGATGTTGACATTTTTCCATCAACAGCTGTTGAAACAGCTACAGCTTGACTGCTGATTGGCTGAGCAGAAAGGTTATATTTTGGCTGTGTTGATAACTCAACTGCAGGAATTGTAGTTACAGTTTGGGGTTTTGTTGGCTGAGCAGAAAGGTTATATTTTGGCTGTGTTGATAACTCAACTGCAGGATTTGTAGTTACAGTTTGGGGTTTTGTTGATTGTATCAATTGATTGACATATGTGTACCCATCATGAGAAACATTTTTAACAGCAGTTTTAGAATTTGTCACAGAAGTTCCTGTCATAGTTTTTGGAACACTCTGTTCACCATTCTTTTGTTTCTGTTTACTTGAAAGCATTTTAGTTTTTTGTCCTTGCATTTTTGCTTGCATTACCATTTGTGCAGATCCAGGAATGAGAAGGAATCCTTTAGATGATGATGTTTTTGGTGATGTTTGTTTTTGTTTTTGCTGCTGCTGTTGTTCTTTTTCCAACTGTTTTTGTGCCATGATAGCTTTAATTTTAGCTATGTTAATTTCTTCCTCAGACATTCCAGGTTTTATTCCAAATTTTGACATAACTTGACTTGCAAAGTTTTTTGAGACACCTGATTTTATTTTCAATTCTTGCTGATGTTGTGCATTTTGTATTGCTTGATTTGGACTGGAGCCAAATGTAACATATTGAATCATGTTGTCATTGCTACAGGACTTGACAATTGAACTTTGTTTTTTCTGCTTTGGTACTAAGCCGGTTGATTGATCACTTTTTTGTGAGACAACAATTTGTGGTTTTATTTTTGCATCTTCTGTCCCAGTTTGCAACCAATCGACAATACACTGCAGTTCTTCCTTTGATGGTTGTCGACTACGAGGTGCTGGCATAGGTGTGGTTGCTGCAGCTGTTGTAGGTTTTGAACCAGTAGAACTAGACAGTGTTACTTCATTAGCTACTTCTATCTGATTACTTTGAATAATATTATTCAATGATCTTTGATTTACATTACTGGCAAATGAATCTTGAAATGACATTAAAGACGATGATTTATCTGGACTACGATCTGGAATAATTCGTGGTCGGTGTGCTGTCTTGCTCAAATCAGTAGCTGAGTTGCTAGAATAGCCAGATCCTGATTGGAAAAGTTCAGAATGCTGTCTCTCCAACGATAATATTCTAGTTCTATGTGACTGTGACCCTGATAATGCTTGAGGAGATGTGTTTATGGCCTGTTTCTGTCCGGACAGTTGATCTAGGGAAATAGAACGACTCAAATTCTTTTTCTGTTGTACCATTGCTCGTTCAACTTCCTGTGTTGTGAGACCAGGAACATATGGCAAATGTAAATTCCCTTGAGCAACAGATGTTTTGGTGTGTGTCTGCATCTGTGGCATATTTTTGGTGACCTCAAGTAGTTTGGCAAAATCGAAGCTTGGTTTTTTCATGGGTCTACCTCTTGGCTTTTTAATACGTGGCTCAGTTTTTGACATATTCATTGGTTTTTCAAGTACCTTAGAACCAGCTTTTGACATATCAATAGGATTACCTTGTAAGGACATATTTTGAAGTTTTGAATATGGAATCAGTTTTGTAGATTCTTTTTTCAATTGCTTGTTGCTTTGTGTGACTGACACAGTAGTCCAAGGTGATTTTGGTGGAGCGTTACCAGTGGGTCCTTTTATTGACTGTTTAGCTGAAATATATTGTGAAGTATCATCACAGTAATACTGCATCAAACCATCTTTCAGAGATTTTGACATTTTCTCCTTAGGTTCTTTCTTGAAATCTTTAATGTCGATGGTTCCTTTTTCTGCCATGAATTTTTGACAAACTGGAAATAACTCTGCCCATTGTAAATCTGGATTTAGATAGTAAGGTCTCAACATATTTAATAATCTCTCGACCTCGTAGATCGTAGCGAGATTCACATCTCCATCGTGAGTTTCCCTCATGTCTTTTTTGCCTTTAGATGACCTTTCCTTTCTTTTATGATTTGCTTGGTTTATAGTTTTGTTTATGTACATTTTTTCTACGAGATGCAAGTTTGCTCTAGATGGATTTAAAGCAAATGCTGTTAAAGCACTTATTTTAGCAGCTTTTAAATTAGTCATGGCAACAATTCCTGCTAGTTTTTCACATGTGGCAGCCATTGATTTTTGTCTTTCTTTAAGTACATCCATATTTCCTTGCATCATTTCCTTCTCACAACCACCTTTATCTATGTTGATAGCATAAACACACAGATCTGTGTACAGTTGACGTAGTTTTGCACCACACTGAAAATATAATTAAAATATATAAATATGAGTCACACAATAAATTGTTTCCTAATCTATGTAAACTGTATACTTCACATTTTCTTTCCTTATTTTAAATCAAAGACATACCTGAACTGACAACATAAATTAAACAGCTCCCTCTTAATCAGCTAGATCAATACTATCCTCATGTGAAACGACTAAAACTTTTTGACATTTAAAACTAATTTACTGGTCTTCACAAAGAAAGAATTTAAAACAATTGAAAACCTCACTAGATTTTTTAACTTATCCCAAGTCATGACCTAGATTTTTGCATGTCAGATTATGTTGTGTAGATTGGGGAAAGTCGGATGAGTGGAACATGTTAATCTGGTTGACAAGTCTAAATGTTTTACACAATCATCATGTAAAATAGCAAAGAAAAAATGTACCAATGCACATGCTCCTTGATTAACTGGTCATCTAGCAGTTCTCCCCAAATAACAATTCACACCATTTAATTAATATAAGGTCAATAAACAAGCTGTCAACAAATGTTTGTGAAAATTGTCACAGTGGCATCTTCTTTACTTTGTAATATAAAGGGCTATGATAGGCACTGTATGATATGACCACAGTATGTTGACAAAGGGAAATTGAATAAGTGCAATATATCAAGAGCAAGTGTGAACACAGTATTTTTCCCAAGATAATAAATTCCTGGAATCAATAATGTCTTGCACAAGGTAATTTACTACTCCCACTGTATTTTGGGTATTTGTCTTATTGTAACATAAGAACTAGATAGGTGAAATCTGATTGAAAAAATGCATAGTAGATATGAAATGTTTTAAGTAATATAACTGAAAATAATTAAATGATTATTTCAAAGAATAAAATGGGTCAAAAACATAAATTGTGTATATCTTTGATTTGGGCCCCTTTTAGCCTCTCTTCCACAAAAACTAGCTAATTTTCTGTCCTGACTCAAAGGTAACTCATTAAGATAAAAAAAATGAATTTAAAATGGGATGCAAAATAAAAAAGTTTAAATTTTAGTCAAGTTTAATTTGGAAACCATAAGAGATAGAGGAATTATGTCAAAATACTGCTGCAAGCAAGACTAAAGGAAAATTAATAAACTTTTCAAAATAGGATGAAACAAGGGCAACGCAAAGCATGGCGTATCTCCTCGCCTAAAAATTAGACCCTGTGACCTTGACCTTTGACCTTGAAAATCAATAGGGTTCCAGATTCTCTTAAGGTCTAAGTATGTACCAAGTTTGGTCAAAATCCATTGAAGGATGTTGATTCTAGAGTGTGCACAAGAATGTTATCAGTAAAAATTTGACCCCTTGACCTTTGACCTTGAAAATCAATAGGGTTCCGGACTCTCCTAAGGACTAAGTATGTACCAAGTTTGGTCAAAATCCATTGAAGGATGTTGATTCTAGAGTGTTCTCAAGGATGTTATGCGGTAAAAATTTGACCCCTTGACCTTTGACCTTGAAAATCAATAGGGTTCCAAACACTCCTAAGAACTATGTATGTACCAAGTTTGGTCAAAATCCATTGAAGGATGTTGATTCTAGAGTGTTCACAAGGATGTTACAAGGTAAAAGTTTTACCCGGTGACATTGACCTTTGACCTATGACCTTGAAAATCAATAGGGTTCCAGACTCTCCTAAGGACTAAGTATGTACCAAGTTTAGTCAAAATCCATTGAAGAATGTTGATTCTAGAGTGTTCACAAGGATGTTATGTGGTAAAAATTTGACCTGGTGGCCTTGACCTTTGACCTTGAAAATCAATAGGGTTCCAGATTCTCTTAAGGACTAAATATGTACCAAGTTTGGTCAAAATCCATTGAAGGATGTTGATCCTAGAGTGTTCACAAGGATGTGACGGACGGACGGAAGCGTTACTATATCCCTTCGCAACTTCGTTGGCGAGGTGATAAAAAAATCCTAAAACACTTTTAATTAAGCATAATTATGGAAATCAGGCTACTTTTCGAAATAAAATAAACTAGAACTGTGAGTGACCTCACTGAGTGAAACCCCCCACTTGCAATACTATGATGTTCAAACTTTGGAATACAGGTATATTAGCAAGTTACCTATGAAAAATGAACAGATATGGAGTTATGTCAAGGAGAAAACATCCCATCACAAAATAAACTAACCAAGAACATCTGCAGGTAGTGTATTACAACTGTGTAAAGTTTCACAAAAATCCAATAAACCGTTTAGGAGGAGTTGCGCTTACAAGGTACATGACCCCCCTTTTCGTGAAAGTATAAGTTGAATTATCTCCCCTTCTAAATTTTAGACAGCAACGGTATTCCTTCATGCACATCTGCAGGTTGTGTACTACAACTGTGTAAAGTTTCATAAAAATTCAATAAGCAGTTTAGTAGGAGTTGCGCTTACAAGGATATTTGTAAAGGATATTTGTGCTCAAAATTCAGAAGGATCCGAGGACTAGAACTAAAGTTATCACACTGAAACCATTGTCTACAGATGGACGAAAATGATGACAAATATCAGGTTTTGCATGTCAAACCTGTATATAAAGGCCACTCAAGTGAACCTGAAAATGTGGCCTTTATGAGCAGTTGCCCTTTATATACAGGTTAATATTAAATGCACTATTCATTAATGGGGAAAATGTGACTGTTCTGTATAGACAGTGATTTGTTATCTAGAGGTGTCCTTTAAGACAAGTTTGACTGTACTTATTTTGAATATCTGTATCATACCTCTTTTTGCAACCCACTGATAAGTAAGCAAATCTGTTCTGTTTTTGATGACAATTTAGCAATGGACCAGACATTTTCCAAGAATTTGACTCTGTCCCGGTCAGCCATATACTGATGTCGTATCCAAAGCTTTAACAATTCCTGCAAATCAAGAAAGAAAATTATGTTTGTTCAATTATGAAACCATGCATATCTACAATAATAAATGCTAATTCATCAAGATATCTACTACTGTCAAACTTCCGACGGAAAAAGTATAGTTGGCCCACAAAAAGTTTACAAAATATTATTTTTTAATTGGAAAAAGTATCTCAACTCCAGATCTTTAACAGTAAAAATAAAAACCTTCAAAATCATAAGATACCATACTTTCATCAATCCTGAAGCAATGTAAACATTACGAGAAATTTGGTGTAAGCCAACTAGAATTATGATTAAATTACATCAGACAAGAAGAAAGACTGTTTTCCTGTTTCAAAATATCTAAGTTTCCTAACAAACATACTTCAAACATTTCAGCTTTATATAATAAGTGTTTCTATCAAATTTACACAAATCTTCAGCTGAACTAACTTTTCACAACTTTCAGTTGCTCAAGAAATAATTTGATCACCTGTGTGACCGTTAAAATTGGGTCCTTAGTTTAAACATATTTTATTAATTAATAATTAATGTTGTACAATAAGATAAATTTCAATATGATATAATACACATAATTAAAGGGATTCGAAAACAAGTTTAAGAAAACTTATATCAATTCGTTTCCCTGAGATTGGGTCTTTGAATTACATGCATTGTATGTGAGAAATGGAACAATCATATTATCTTTCTTTCTTATTTACTCCATGGTGCTATGATAAAATTTATACAGAATAATACTGTCAGAAATATAGTGGTTCAGTTATATTGTAGAAATACAGTAAATACATAAAAGTTTATATAATGATAAAGCTTACCTTTGTACAACAATTACGATTTGGATTAATCCAGTCTTGAACCAGAAAGATCTGGACTAGTCTGATACATAATTGTTTGTTACTTTCTTTTTGCTCCAGTCTATTTATAACCTTGATACCAGTATGACACACTATCTGTTCACACTAAAACAAAACAAATTGAATAATTATCAACTTGTTATAACACATGATCTGTTCACACTAAAACAAAACAAATTGAATAATTACCAACTTGTTATAATACATGATCTGTTCACACTAAAACAAAACAAATTGAGTAATTATCAACTTGTTATAACACACGATTTGTTCACACTAAAACAAAACAAATTGAGTAATTATCAACTTGTTATAATACACGATCTGTTCACACTAAAACAAAACAAATTGAGTAATTATCAACTCATTATAAAAATTAAACATAGTATTAAACAAAAGTTTATGGTTGTTCTACAGTTCTCTGATTTCAAAGCCTCAGGAGTCTGGTTTAACACATAAGTTTATGATTGTTCTACAGTTCTCTGATTTCAAAGCCTCAGGAGTCTGGTTTAACACATATGTTTATGATTGTTCTACAGTTCTCTGATTTCAAAGCCTCAGGAGAATGTCTGGTTTAACACATAAGTTTATGATTGTTCTAGAGTTCTCTGATTTAAAAGCCTCAGGAGTCTGGTTTAACACATAAGTTTATGATTGTTCTACAGTTCTCTGATTTCAAAGCCTCAGGAGAATGTCTGGTTTAACACACAAGTTTATGATTGTTCTACAGTTCTCTGATTTCAAAGCCTCAGGAGTCTGGTTTAACACATAAGTTTATGATTGTTCTAGAGTTCTCTGATTTCAAAGCCTCAGGAGTCTGGTTTAACACATAAGTTTATGATTGTTCTACAGTTCTCTGATTTCAAAGCCTCAGGAGTCTGGTTTAACACATAAGTTTATGATTGTTCTACAGTTCTCTGATTTCAAAGCCTCAGGAGTCTGGTTTAACACATAAGTTTATGATTGTTCTACAGTTCTCTGATTTCAAAGCCTCAGGAGTCTGGTTTAACACATATGTTTATGATTGTTCTACAGTTCTCTGATTTCAAAGCCTCAGGAGAATGTCTGGTTCAACACATAAGTTTATGATTGTTCTAGAGTTCTCTGATTTCAAAGCCTCAGGAGTCTGGTTTAACACATAAGTTTATGATTGTTCTAGAGTTCTCTGATTTCAAAGCCTCAGGAGAATGTCTGGTTTAACACATAAGTTTATGATTGTTCTACAGTTCTCTGATTTCAAAGCCTCAGGAGTCTGGTTTAACACATAAGTTTATGATTGTTCTAGAGTTCTCTGATTTCAAAGCCTCAGGAGAATGTCTGGTTTAACACATAAGTTTATGATTATTCTACAGTTCTCTGATTTCAAAGCCTCAGGAGTCTGGTTTAACACACAAGTTTATGATTGTTCTAGAGTTCTCTGATTTCAAAGCCTCAGGAGAATGTCTGGTTTAACACATAAGTTTATGATTGTTCTACAGTTCTCTGATTTCAAAGCCTCAGGAGAATGTCTGGTTTAACACACAAGTTTATGATTGTTCTACAGTTCTCTGATTTCAAAGCCTCAGGAGTCTGGTTTAACACATAAGTTTATGATTGTTCTACAGTTCTCTGATTTCAAAGCCTCAGGAGAATGTCTGGTTTAACACATAAGTTTATGATTGTTCTACAGTTCTCTGATTTCAAAGCCTCAGGAGTCTGGTTTAACACATAAGTTTATGATTGTTCTAGAGTTCTCTGATTTCAAAGCCTCAGGAGAATGTCTGGTTTAACACATAAGTTTATGATTATTCTACAGTTCTCTGATTTCAAAGCCTCAGGAGTCTGGTTTAACACACAAGTTTATGATTGTTCTAGAGTTCTCTGATTTCAAAGCCTCAGGAGAATGTCTGGTTTAACACATAAGTTTATGATTGTTCTACAGTTCTCTGATTTCAAAGCCTCAGGAGAATGTCTGGTTTAACACACAAGTTTATGATTGTTCTACAGTTCTCTGATTTCAAAGCCTCAGGAGTCTGGTTTAACACATAAGTTTATGATTGTTCTAGAGTTCTCTGATTTCAAAGCCTCAGGAGAATGTCTGGTTTAACACATAAGTTTATGATTGTTCTACAGTTCTCTGATTTCAAAGCCTCAGGAGTCTGGTTTAACACATAAGTTTATGATTGTTCTAGAGTTCTCTGAATTCAAAGCCTCAGGAGAATGTCTGGTTTAACACACAAGTTTATGATTGTTCTACAGTTCTCTGATTTCAAAGCCTCAGGAGTCTGGTTTAACACATAAGTTTATGATTGTTCTAGAGTTCTCTGATTTCAAAGCCTCAGGAGTCTGGTTTAACACATAAGTTTATGATTGTTCTAGAGTTCTCTGATTTCAAAGCCTCAGGAGAATGTCTGGTTTAACACATAAGTTTATGATTGTTCTACAGTTCTCTGATTTCAAAGCCTCAGGAGTCTGGTTTAACACATAAGTTTATGATTGTTCTAGAGTTCTCTGATTTCAAAGCCTCAGGAGTCTGGTTTAACACATAAGTTTATGATTGTTCTACAGTTCTCTGATTTCAAAGCCTCAGGAGAATGTCTGGTTCAACACATAAGTTTATGATTGTTCTAGAGTTCTCTGATTTCAAAGCCTCAGGAGAATGTCTGGTTTAACACACAAGTTTATGATTGTTCTACAGTTCTCTGATTTCAAAGCCTCAGGAGTCTGGTTTAACACATAAGTTTATGATTGTTCTACAGTTCTCTGATTTCAAAGCCTCAGGAGAATGTCTGGTTTAACACATAAGTTTATGATTGTTCTAGAGTTCTCTGATTTCAAAGCCTCAGGAGAATGTCTGGTTTAACACATAAGTTTATGATTGTTCTACAGTTCTCTGATTTCAAAGCCTCAGGAGTCTGGTTTAACACATAAGTTTATGATTGTTCTAGAGTTCTCTGATTTCAAAGCCTCAGGAGAATGTCTGGTTTAACACATAAGTTTATGATTGTTCTACAGTTCTCTGATTTCAAAGCCTCAGGAGTCTGGTTTAACACATAAGTTTATGATTGTTCTACAGTTCTCTGATTTCAAAGCCTCAGGAGTCTGGTTTAACACACAAGTTTATGATTGTTCTACAGTTCTCTGATTTCAAAGCCTCAGGAGTCTGGTTTAACACATAAGTTTATGATTGTTCTACAGTTCTCTGATTTCAAAGCCTCAGGAGAATGTCTGGTTTAACACATAAGTTTATGATTGTTCTACAGTTCTCTGATTTCAAAGCCTCAGGAGTCTGGTTTAACACATAAGTTTATGATTGTTCTAGAGTTCTCTGAATTCAAAGCCTCAGGAGAATGTCTGGTTTAACACACAAGTTTATGATTGTTCTACAGTTCTCTGATTTCAAAGCCTCAGGAGTCTGGTTTAACACATAAGTTTATGATTGTTCTAGAGTTCTCTGATTTCAAAGCCTCAGGAGTCTGGTTTAACACATAAGTTTATGATTGTTCTAGAGTTCTCTGATTTCAAAGCCTCAGGAGAATGTCTGGTTTAACACATAAGTTTATGATTGTTCTACAGTTCTCTGATTTCAAAGCCTCAGGAGTCTGGTTTAACACATAAGTTTATGATTGTTCTAGAGTTCTCTGATTTCAAAGCCTCAGGAGTCTGGTTTAACACATAAGTTTATGATTGTTCTACAGTTCTCTGATTTCAAAGCCTCAGGAGAATGTCTGGTTCAACACATAAGTTTATGATTGTTCTAGAGTTCTCTGATTTCAAAGCCTCAGGAGAATGTCTGGTTTAACACACAAGTTTATGATTGTTCTACAGTTCTCTGATTTCAAAGCCTCAGGAGTCTGGTTTAACACATAAGTTTATGATTGTTCTACAGTTCTCTGATTTCAAAGCCTCAGGAGAATGTCTGGTTTAACACATAAGTTTATGATTGTTCTAGAGTTCTCTGATTTCAAAGCCTCAGGAGAATGTCTGGTTTAACACATAAGTTTATGATTGTTCTACAGTTCTCTGATTTCAAAGCCTCAGGAGTCTGGTTTAACACATAAGTTTATGATTGTTCTAGAGTTCTCTGATTTCAAAGCCTCAGGAGAATGTCTGGTTTAACACATAAGTTTATGATTGTTCTACAGTTCTCTGATTTCAAAGCCTCAGGAGTCTGGTTTAACACATAAGTTTATGATTGTTCTACAGTTCTCTGATTTCAAAGCCTCAGGAGTCTGGTTTAACACACAAGTTTATGATTGTTCTACAGTTCTCTGATTTCAAAGCCTCAGGAGTCTGGTTTAACACATAAGTTTATGATTGTTCTAGAGTTCTCTGATTTCAAAGCCTCAGAAGAATGTCTGGTTTAACACATAAGTTTATGATTGTTCTACAGTTCTCTGATTTCAAAGCCTCAGGAGAATGTCTGGTTTAACACATAAGTTTATGATTGTTCTACAGTTCTCTGATTTCAAAGCCTCAGGAGTCTGGTTTAACACATCAACAAAACCTAAGCTTTTTACAAATTCACTAACATTTCCTTTTTTAAAGTTCCTTAAATAACAGAAATGTTATATAGGGGACGTCATGGTTGTGATCGTATGGTAGTTGGATTTAAACTACCTATGCAATCAGTGCCTATCACCACTGATGTAGTGAGTTCAAATCTCGATCAGAGCAAGGTGTACAACATTATGTCATAAAGTTTGTCAGTGACTTACGACAGGTCAGTGGTTTTCACCGGGTCCTCCAGTTTTCCTCCACCAATAAAACTGACCGCCACGATATGACTGAAATATTGTTGAAAGTGGCATTAAACACCATAAAACCAACCAACTAATTACGGTAACTTTTCCTTTTACAGTGGAACCTGTGCGTTCCGACATCCTGTGACTTCCGACAAGAAATTCAGGTCCCAAAATATTTCTTTAACATTCTTTGATAAAAAACCTTGAGTATTCCAACAACCGACACTGTTTTACAGTCCCAATGTTATTAATTACACTTAATTAATCCTGTCTTATCCGACCCTTTGATCTGCTCATTAATAAATTACCATCCTTCCATGTGTATCATTAAATATAAACCATTAACAAATTGACAGACTTGTGATTTTAAGTAATTTATTGGCAGGCAATTAGAGGCTGATTAGTAAGGGTTAAAAGTAGGTTTACAAAGAATATATATGTAATAATTAAAATTTTATACAGTTACCTGTTTTCACTTTCTTTGTAAAGGACATGTCTACAACCATTATCTGATATATTATGAAATTGTTCTAGGCTTGTGTATACAAATAAATTATGATTTTAATTTATTGATTGGCAGGTGATTAAAGACTCATTATTAAGGGTTAAAGTAAGTTTACCAAGAATATAATAATTAAAATTTTACAGATAACTGTTTTCACTTGCTTTGTAAAGGACATGGTTACAACCAACAATTATCTGATCAGAATATGAAATTGTTCTAAATATATCAATTTTGTATAAATTAAATATTAAATGTATTTTCATCTACATTGTAGTAAGTTCCAATTATTTAAACCATCCTATATAATCAAGCATACACAATTTCTTCTCTTGTTAAATTTGTGCAAATTTTTGTTAACTAAAAAGAAAACCTGAATTTTCCGACAACCTGTGCAATCCGACACATTTCCTTGGTCCCTTGGTGTGTCGGATTAGACAGGTTCCACTGTATAATGTTCCTTAAATAACAGAAATGTTATGTTTAAAGTTAGGTATTCTGTTACAATGTGCTGTATACAAACAACGTTTGACAAAATCTTACATATATTGAAGGAGTATTAAATGTTATTAAATTCTTTAGTTACTATAGGACCCCATATTAAGTCAGACAAAATTGTCATAATAACATTGCACAGACTCAACTCAAGACATCCTTTTATAAGCCAAGAACATGTTTGGTATGGACATATGATTGAGAACTTAATTAAATAACAAAAATTAATTGTACCTCTTCTTGTAGATTTTCCATCTGGTTCAATTTGTGTAGTAATACAAACTGCATTTCTCTCAAATCTAAGTCATCTTTGAATTGTTCATACTTTATTATGCAGTTGCATAGGTTAGAGGCAAAATCCTCACAATTTTCCAAGATTAACATTTCTACACGTAATTTTAGAATCATTGGATCTTCCTTGTTGATATAGCTAGCAATCTCATCTAGCTTTTCCTTCAATTTTCTGTCTTTCTCTGAATGGAAATTTAAAATACAACATGTACACTATACAAAAATATACTAAATAAATTTGAGATCATATTTTACTATATAAGATAAGTCCTTTACTATTGTTATATACATATATATGTTGTGTTATTTTTGTAAGAAACATAAATAATTTGATTTCATTTATAATCCACAAGAATATGGTCAAACCAATGGCTAAATCAATCTAGGTATTTGTATGGAAATATAAATATTTAACCTTAACTTTGGAAGATGAACATTTTGAATTAACATATTCTTCTAAGGTATATACCATGAATACCATCATATACAAGGTATGAAAGAAACATGCTCTATGGCTAATATCTTTAACAGAAAGATCATGACATTTTTGTATATAAGGGATTAAATTTGCTTCCAACATAAGATGAATTATGTTACCTCTTTCTGTTTCCTCTGTTTCAGTATCACTTCCTGAGGACTCTTCCTTATCATCTCCAGACATGATCTTACTGAGAGTGGGATCTGTCCATGGATTCTCTATCAATTGGGTCAGTAGTTCAAACCGATTGAATCCAGTGTTAACCAGTTGTTGATGTGTATTGGCAATAGTCTGAGAAAAGTTTGCCTTGCCCTGGTCATCATCTGGTAGCTGTTGCCATTTTATATTCAGCACTACTTTTGCACATAATCTGTAGAAAAACATATCAACATTAACCTAAACTTCAAGGAAGATAGTTTGACAATAAATTTAATTGAATCATCTCCTAAAGTACTACCAGAATTGGACTTGCCATTGATTTGTACATGGATCAATTGGTTGATTGAACGACTGCTTGACAGGTGCCTGGATCAATTGGTTGATTGAACGACTGCTTGACAGGTGCCTGGATCAATTGGTTGATTGAACGACTGCTTGACAGGTGCCTGGATCAATTGGTTGATTGAATGACTGCTTGACAGGTGCCTGGATCAATTGGTTGATTGAACGACTGCTTGACAGGTGCCTGGATCAATTGGTTGATTGAACGACTGCTTGACAGGTGCCTGGATCAATTGGTTGATTGAACGACTGCTTGACAGGTGCCTGGATCAATTGGTTGATTGAACGACTGCTTGACAGGTGCCTGGATCAATTGGTTGATTGAACGACTGCTTGACAGATGCCTGGATCAATTGGTTGATTGAACGACTGCTTGACAGATGCCTGGATCAATTGGTTGATTGAACGACTGCTTGACAGGTGCCTGGATCAATTGGTTGATTGAATGCCTGGATCAATTGGTTGATTGAACGACTGCTTGACAGGTGCCACTAGTGTAGCAGGAACTGCTTACCCTTTCTGGGGTACATGTTGCCTAATGTTTATTTTACTGTGTACTATTTTGTGGAACATTGCCTTTTTGTCCTGTTTCCATTCGATGTAAATGCCTGGTAAGCTTCAAAGCAATGTGACCTCAGGTCTCATATATACCTAACATCTAATGTTAGAAGGGTCGTCATGGTGGCCAGTTAAATTGGTGGATAAAGCCAGAGTACCAGAGGAAAACAACAGGCCTATTGCAAGGGAGGCACCAAATAGTTCATGTATATTCAGGATGAAAACAAGTTCAACAATCAAATTAGCATTTTAAACCATATACGTATACTCTTTTTTCTATATCTATATTAGGTTACAATTTCATTTATTTCTGTTACCGAAAGACTGGTGAAATATATACTTACAAAAACATGTGTTGATAGAGACTGTCTCTTGCTGGACATGCCGTCAGTGTTTGGTACGTATTACATAGCTGGGATAATGTCATCCATAGTATGACTATCTGGTCACCATACTCTGTAACACCATTTTCTGCTTTCTGTAGAATCTATAAATAAAATAGTGGGTTATAAAACTGTGACATTGTCACCCAAAGATCATGTAAAACTATTCTCTGCTGTCGGAAGAGTAGTACAACAAAATATAACATTCTAAATAACTCTGCCATTGTCATCCATATACTGTATTTATAGCGAGCATGTACCGGAATATGTGTGACAGTCACAAGAATAAATTATTTTTCAATGCATATCTCTATTTTTGTTATATGCTATCTGTATTTTTAATATGGAGTGTCATCTAACTATTCTGACTCATCATCTCGGATTTGATTTGATTTTGTATTTAACGCCCCTTTCAGCAATATTTCAGCTATATCATGGCGACCAGTTTTAGTGGTGGAGGAAGCCCGAGTACCCAGAGAGAACCACCGACCATGGGCAAGCAACTGGTAAACTTTATCACTTGTGGCTGTGAGTCGAGTGCACCCTTTTTTGCAATTTACAAAGCCGGACGCGAACCCACGCCGTATTGGTGATAGGCTTGTATGAGTTGCTAGGTAATCCAACTACCTAACTCATTGAGCCACCCAGACCCCTCCTCTCATCTCCTTGTTTTGTATTAGTGATATAGAGAAGCAACAAGTCCCATTAGACAAAATATGGTTTCATCAAATCCCTTTTTAAATAATCATGACAATCATATTTGAGAGAATTAAAAGAAGTTGAATGTAACCGTCAACAATATCTATTATCAATTTCGGTGTTCAATTCTTTTGTCGTCATCCTGGTTAGAATACTTATATTAGGCGTCTTTGAACGCAACTCTCCTGGAATGGAGGAAGATACACAGAAAAAATAAAAAATGGAGGTGCTAAATCATGTCTGCATCCCCAGGGGAGATACAGACCTGGCATCCCCTGGTGTCGGCGATGAGAATAATAAACGTAAAATTGAGAAAGGTCCACTTACAAAGTACCAATCTCACGTATGTTCAATTTCAAATTGTCAACATAAATGAAACAGAAAATACGGACAAAGATAAAACCGTATCGTATGTAAAATATGTATGAATGACGACCATGATCTACAAGACCTGCAATACTACACAGTATATCCGTTACAGATTTTTTTATTATCAAATCTGCGTTCCTTATTGCTTTTCGCTCACGCAACAGATTTTTGTCGCACAAATGGACGTGTCCCTCCAAGAAAGTGACGAAAATTTTATAAAAGGGGACCATCTGAGGTACAGTTTGCTTTATTTTATTATTTGACGGAACACAGCAATATCTTAACCGAGCAAATCGATCAGGTTTGTCCTTTTAGTTACAATGGAAGTTACATTTCTTAGAGAGACAATGATGCTAGTCAGGCTCGAAATACCAACAACGTGATTTCTTTTTCCAAAATAATAGACAATGTAGAATGAATGTTGAAGAAGCTATACGTTTGTATGGAGCAGAATACATATCGGAAACAATACATAGAATTTTATAACTTAAAAATATGAAAGTATGAATACATTTTTCAATAAGTGGTTTCGGATATGCAACGGATTCTTTTAGAACGGGTAGAATTGTCCAATTTCATGGAATAGGAATCTTTCAGATTTTTTTGGCAACAGATATTTTCAGATTAAATACGTTTTATTCCAGATATGATGCAAATCGTGAATGAAGCAGTTCAGATTCCGCCACTGTGCAATTCAAGTATTTTTATAATGTAATCCTAGCAGGGAAATCATTATAAGCAATCCATATTATCAATATCAACTGATTTTTGGCTAATATAAAGTGACCGTATTTCATACTTATACTTTATTTCGGTTTTTTTCTTTGTAGAAATCCCAAAAATGTAAGGCAAACCAGCTGTGGTTGCACAAACCAAAACAGAAACGATCAAGGACTGGTATATTTCAAAACAGTTACAACAAAGAGGGTTAGAAATAAGTTTTAATTATACAAACATTTCTGGAGGGCAGTAGACAAATAATGCAGCCTAAAAAACGACATTGAATTTGTATGACCAGTTAAGGACAAGACTTCAGGTCACTTTCGAAACTATGATATTTTAATGGGAAACACTTATTTTATGGAAAACAAGGAAGAAAATCCGTAAATGGTTTATAATTAAATATGACGTACTAGTTTCTAACCCGCTTAAATATAGCACATGAATGATAAAAGAAAAAACTTCATAAACTTCATCGTGTCCGTTACATTTTCAACAAATCCAAACTATTCCGCATCCTGAATCATTAAAATCTGTTGCCATGACAAATAGACATAAATCGTCTGTTTTGTCACCAAAATGAACTTGTACATCAATACTTTGGCATTAAATACACAAAGGGATATTAAAGCTCGCTTTAACATATATTTGTTCAACTCGTGACGAAGGTTGTTTCTTTTCAATTTAATTGTAAAAACAATCCAAAAATACTTTGCATGCCCATATAATCCCTAATATCGTTAAAATATCACTTAAAAGGGTCGAAATGAATTTTTGTCCAGGAAGCAAAAATTCAATTATTGGAAAAATCGCATATACAACATAATTATCAACGAATTATGTCACTTTTACAAAGTTTCATTGATAAAAACCGGGTTAATATTTCATAAATATCATTTATTGAACTAATTGCAAGTTTTCATGAGATACAAAAAATTACCAAAATGAGCTTTAATATCCCTTTAACAGGATATTTAGCAATCAAAAATACATTTAGTTCACCCTGTTTCATCTAGACATAGAGTTTTCGTCTTGAAAATATTTATTGACAGAAGTTCAAGACCTAACGAGAGTTTAAATCGGCTAGAAACAATGAAACATGGATACAAATCATAAACAAGTTGATACCATGTTACGCTCAAAGCATTCAAAAGTTCAATGGAATACTTTCTTTCTGATTATTCAAACAACATTTTAAACGTTTTTGCGTTTTTTGGAGATGTTGGTGTCACTTACCTCGTGAAATGCCGCGAGTATCTGTTGTCTGTGCAAAAAGAAACGACGGAATGTGGATTTGATCGAAAAAAATCTGTAACGGATATCCACAGTGATACTAGCAACATGTCAACCCATCTTCGACCAAAACATGAGATTACGTCCAGTTCTGGAAGTTCCAGTGGACCCACAGAAACAACTATGGCTCAAATGAATCCGCCAATTACAGTGACAAAGACTAGTCAGCTGAGACAGAGTAAGAGAGTAAGTGACACTATGTTTGCGAAATGTTCACTATCTTTCAACTCCGCTAGAGTACAGAGTATTACAAAAGCTATTGTAGGATTCATTACAAAAGACATGAGGGCCTTGTTAATTTAAATAAAACAAAAATATTTCAAATATATATAGAGCATCTGCAATGACAACTACATACTACATATGAAGTATCATATTGTATCAAAAGTAACAGTATCGTGAGAAAAATTTACAATATCTATCGTATTGTGAGGAATGTGTATCGTTCCACTCCTTATACCTGTGATTTCAAGACATTTTAAAGTAGGAAGAGAAATATTTGAAGTAGGTGGCTACTGCAGAGTGTAGCAAGTCAAAAATAATTTCAGCCTCTGTCGATAAAAGGTGCAAAATCCTGCGTTCTAGACATTTCTGAGTTCCATTTTTCCATATTTATAACTACCTACATGTATATAGATCTATGCAATCAGTGCCCATCACTACTGATGTGAATTCGAATCCCACTCAGGGAAATGTGCACAACATTATGTGCTAAAGTTTGTTGATGACTTGCAGCTGGTCTGTGTTTTTCTTTGGGTCGCTCCATCAATAAAACTGACAACCACGATATAACTGAAATAATTTTCAAAGTGACGTTAAACACCATAAAACCAAACTAAATTGTCGGTTATGATTTAATATCTTTTTAATATTCATCCTAGAATCAGTCAAAACAACAGAGACATTTCTTAAAATTCTTCACAATGTATATTTTTGCAAGAGTCACTTGCATGATGTCTCTAGACTTTACCATCTATCTGTCATAATCAGTGAATCATCAGCCTCAGTTGATAAAAATGAAAGTAATTAATATACAAAACATTTCGAATCTTGTTTATATATATGATTTTTAATTCTCAGTCATATTTTAGATACATGAACTCAATATAACTCAAGTGGAGAGCATTGTTGGGTCCTCTCAAAGTTTATTTATATTTTGCATGTCAGTCGGAAATTAAGTCTTTTTATTTATCTTATAGAAATTTAGCAATAAATTCAATATACAACTGCATTAATAGTAGCATTTGTTACATGATCCATAGCAAATGGAACGTGATTTCATCGGGTGACTGACATACGTGCAAATCGACACGATCATCATGTCTTCGACACAACACTAGAAAAATTATGGTGGCCAATAACAAACGATCAGGGCCCCCACCTAGTTTAAACAGGAAATTTACAAACCTTGCGAAACATTTCGCAATACATAGCAGTTGTAACATTGCGATCGGTATCTTTGCCATTGTACCGACTTGCAATTGTCCTCAATTCGGCAATCAAAGCCGAGAAATCCATCCCCAAACTTGCTCAATATTCGTCTACATGTGTGCTGTATGCTGTACGTAAACACTCTATTGCTTTCAATGAAAATGACTACCCTCTAGCGGTCGCGGTACCTTTTGATCATAACACCAAGAAGGATAACTCTATTTAATAAATAAAACAAGCATGCTAACTAAAATAAACAAAAATTCTTTTTTTTTGTGTGATGTTAATGCATCGCAAAAAGGCGTACTAAGCAAAGCTTCTAATTTTACAAAAAGGTGAAAGGTAGAATATATTTACGTTAAAAATATCAACAATATATAACAACAAATTCTTTATTTGTCAATCAGTGGCAAGCAGAATAACCACACAGACATAATACATTTATAGAATACAATGATTACAGAAATGATATTTTCAATTTTTAAAACCATTCCAAAGACCTCGACAAATCCTAAACACCCAGGTAAACAAAGGGTTGATGATTGCAAAGACGCCATCATTTTTTTTTTTTTTTTTTTTATAAATGTACCTAAAGATATTGGATCAAGTAATAATGTCAGTGATGACGTGTACAATGGTTAACATGCTCGCCCCGAGTGTCGTATATCTTGGGTTCAGCCCTCTGGTCAGGTCAAACCAAATTTATGTTAGCAGCTTTTTGGCAAAGCATGCAACACTGAGTAAGAGCATAGACTGGTTGGCTCGGAATCAGGATAATGTGTCGGAGTGATACGACATGTCTATCTACAGAGTGCTGTTTCAGGTCAGAGATAGCACTATAACAATTCAACTAGGTGCGTTGGTCTAGTACAAGAAGAGTTTGGAGATACCAAAGGAGCAATCAAGATCCGTAAATCGACGAAGGACAAACAACACAATGGCCAAAAGGAAAAGGACAGAGGGACAAACAACAATCTACTAAACCCCTACACAGAAAACTAAAGATCAAGCAACACGAACCTCACTAAAAACCTAGGGTGCTCCGGAAGGGTAAGCAGTTCCTGTCCCACCAGTAGCACCCGTCGTCACGCAATACAGGGGGCACATTTGAAAAGGGGAGAGGCAAAATTATGTTTTTGCCTCCCCCCCCCCCCCCCCCCCCCCCCCCCCCCCCCCCCGCCAGTGTTTGATACCAAATGACTTTTTGTCAGTTTTGAAAAGTTTTTTTCCCTCCCTCTTTCAGGTCCTCTCCTGGAGTTTGTAACCCCCTTTACGGTCAACTCTTGGAGCTCTCATCCCCACCCCACATGCTGGTCGTCTCCTGGAGCCTGAACCCACTTTCAAAGCTTATCCCCACTTTTATACATGAATATGTACAAGATAGTTTTATCATGCAATCACAGGAATTACATATACATGTGTACAAGATAGTTTTATCATGCAATCACAGGAATTGCATATGCACAGGAGTTATCATAACATTGCCGGTGTGCAGGCCTTTGTCATCAGGGGCGGATCCAGGATTTGTGGTTAGGGGGGGGGGCGTTAGTAGGCGAGGGGTCTGGGGACCGCTTAAGGTCCCCAGCTGGACCAGGGTAGAACTCTGGTAGGGGGCCCCCCTGAAGCTCTGGAGATTTTAAGAATTACAAACATTTATCTGAACGACAATTTCGAACCAACCACACCATTTTTATCAGACCAAAAAAAACTTGATTTTGAGTCTTAACTTTGTCGGATAATTGTTAACAGTATATTTTTGTCAGATTATAAGAACCTAAAGTAAACTTTTTTTGAACAACCGTGATGCGAATTGTTCAACTCATGACTGATCGATCACGATATTTTAACCCTTCAAAGAACTATTGGTTTAGTTTTAAAGCATTCCTCATTTCACTAATTGGTCTACTTTCGGTGCTTGTCCTTTCGGGTGGTTCTAGTTAATACTGACCGTCCGGATGGAGCTTTTCTTTTCGTCTTTGATTCATTCATTGAAAACACATGATTCGACCGTTCTTGTTTATAGACAAACAAAAGCGGAAATTGTCGGCGAATCCATATATGAATCAACGAACACACCCAACGTGTATTTACAATGTGTAGGAATATTTTACTACAGGTCACGAGTTAACCATTCATGAAAAAGTTGTTTGTTGAACTGCTTAATTAACGTTGTATAACATATGCTTTGCGAATTTTAGGGGGGGCGCACGCCCCGCACGCCCCCTCTAAATCCGCCCCTGGTCATAGTGAATAAGGCAAGTATAGGTGCAATAATCACTGTTACATCCAGATTGAAATTTACACATCAATTTGTTTTTAATCAAATATGATTCTAGTTGATTATATACTACTTTTTCGAAAAAAATTGACACAATTCTTTAATATTGGTTTAACCTGTGCTGATTTTAATTGATCGGGAACTATACCACTCGTAATAGAAAGATTTACTATATACACGCCGGATATTCGGACACTTGGAACGGGGTCGAACACTAAGAACCGGGTCAGACAAGTGACAACAACGTTTTCGGGTGAGTATGCTATTTTTATCCTCGGCGACCGTCAGCGATATTAACAACAGAAATAAATTTACACATCGTCTTTGCTATTAACGTATTAGGTCTATGCCAAGTTTTGAGTATTATAAGTGGATAATAAATCGACAAGAACGTTTTAATATCGGAAGTTTCAGAAAAAATATGTGAATCTTTAACTTTAGTCGCTTATAAAACATATGTCTCCATTCTGTATTGTTGTAACTGTTGATATAATTATGAATGTATATTTGTTATTGCCCCTTGAGGGACCCTAATTGGAATAAAATATTGTATTGTATTGTATTGTATTTACTCACGGAGTGCGAGTTCCATGATTGCTTTGGTCCATATACCTCCCATAATCTATACTAGACTATTCATTAAAAAATAGGCTTTTGACTAGCGGTTTCTAGCGGAACATCTATCTTTTTATAACAACGGGTGCATGAAATCGCACACAAAGGACCGCGGGTTATGCTACAATGGAACGCGGGATCTTGTGTGTCCGTGGATACTAAGAACGCGGATTATATTCACTAATTATAACATTGAAATTGTAGTTTTGTTTCAAAAAAGCAACGTAGCAGGCTGAATAGACTAACAACGTAATAAATCTTACAGAAAATAAACTGTATATATATAAAAATGATACAACTCATAAAACAAAGTTGGACTAGCTATCCAAATACATTTTTTTCAGGCATGCCGCTTCTCACCTATCAACAAGTTGAAGTACGAAGAAAACATGTACACTAGTGTTATTATTGTGGAATAAAAGAAAGTCCCTTGCAGAGTATTATTGAACATTGTAAACTGTCACACGGAGAAGAAACATTAAAATATCGGCAACTGGTATTAGACGAAAACACAGGAATACAAATATATCAAACAAAAATACACGAAGGAGTAGTACCATCTAATTTAACCAAATATGGCAAAAGCATTACCGTTAATGATGGCTTAACTTACATACTTGATAAGGAATCCAACAAAAAGAAGCTGAATACTCCAGTAAAGGAGAACTTCTGTAAGAATCTTTCAAACTCCGAAAAGTAACCAAAATGAAGGAAATGACTTTGAGAACGATGAAATTCAAATGGAAGTATGTTGTCCTTCAGGGAAAAAAATACCCCAATGCGATTCAGAATCTATTGAGATCAATGACATGATTGATGTGTTGCTTAAGGTACTGAAATCTCTTGAAGATGTTGGACAAAAAGAATCATTCTTAAAATTGATGGGACTATTAGTATCCGGAACATTTCCATTACATAACATATGCTACCTTCTCTTCTCAAGTTAGATATTGTTGGATGGTTTTCCTGCGATTCAACCACACATACGGTATGAGATATGGACACAAAACCGTTAAGTTTTGGCAAATTGGATATCGGTTATTTCATGGAAATTTCCTCCGCTTTATGTCCGAGATTCGCAACTTTGAACAGGTTTGGGATGGAACATCGGAGAGAGGTTTTTTTTATCCGTTTGGTTGAAATCTAAGGTGAACTGTGCCGTACCAAATGGGTTTTACGTCGGAAAACCTTATTACAAACACCGCAGCAGTAGTTCTCTTGTGAATTTGAGGTCACCTCTTCTACAAGAGATACGTCCAAAAAGGACCCGTCAACTGGCTCCGCCTCCTCCAGTTCAATATCATCTATGGGTTCCTCTGACATTTCCGTTTGAAAAAGGGAAAAGATAGGTTATAATATTGCATTATCACAAGCGGAGGTGTGGAGTAAATAGTGTACAACAAAATTTACTTTGATTTTTTTAATGATAGTACTGCTTTGTTATTTTTTTAAGTCTTACATTTGTAGGTTTTGGGCATAAAATAATATACGATAAAAAACTGTTTTGAGTGTAGAGTAATTCCCTAGGAACGAGCGTATTGTACAGAAGTTGGGGGATTAAACCCCATATGTTTAACAGCTAATTATTCATGATTCTTATGTCCCCATGAATTTTGTTTCATATATCATACATGTATAACCCATTCTAATACGACGTTCTAAAGGCTTTGATAGAACATCCGTTTTACCACGGTTAGTCACTTTACGCCTATATTTTAAAATATTTGAAATAAGGTGACTGACCCGTGGTAAAACGGCGATAAATTCAAGCCATCTCAAATAAATTAGGACATTTTCCCATATCCAAACATCCTTAAAACAGGCATCTTATTAAATAAATTTCATAAGGGAACGATTTAAATTTACCAGTCTCGCCTGACAACCGCCGGATTATAATCCTATGTTGGCTATCCACGGCTTAAATCCCCGACCTGCCCTTGCATACGATTTGTTCTTAGTGTCCGACATCCGCGTTCTTAGTATCTTTCACTTAAGGTTACCCGCGGTCCTTTGTGTCCGATTTCATGCACCCGTTGTTATAAAAAGATAGATGTTGCGCTAGAAACTGCTAGTCAAAAGCCTATTCTTTAATGAATAGTCTAGTATAGATTATGGGAGGTATATCGACCAAAACAATCATGGAACTCGCTCTCCGTGAGTAGATATAAGCGACTAAAGTTAAAGATTCACATATTTTTTCTGAAACTTCCAATATTAAAACGTTCTTGTCGATTTATTATCCACTTATAATACTCAAAACTTGGCATAGATCTAGTACGTTAATAGCAAAGGCGATGTGTCAATCTATTTCTGTTGTTAAAATCGCTGACGGTCTCTGAGGATAAAAATAGCATACTCACCCGAAAACGTTGTTGTCACTTGTCTGACCCGGTTCTTAGTGTCCGACACCCGCGTTCTTAGTATCTTTCGCTTAAGGTTACCCGCGGTCCTTTGTGTCCGATTTCATGCACCCGTTGTTATAAAAAGATAGATGTTGTGGTAGAAGCCGCAAGTCAAAAGCCTAGTTTTTAATGAATAGTCTAGTATAGATTATGAGAGGTATATGGACCAAAACAATCATGGAACTCGCTCTCCGTGAGTAGATATAAGCGACTAAAGTTAAAGATTCACATATTTTTTCCGAAACTTCCGATATTAAAACGTTCTTGTCGATTTATTATCCACTTATAATACTCAAAACTTGGCATAGACCTAGTACGTTAATAGCAAAGACGATGTGTCAATTTATTTCTGTTGTTAATATCGCTGACGGTCGCCGAGGATAAAAATAGCATACTCACCCGAAAACGTTGTTGTCACTTGTCTGACCCGGTTCCAAGTATCCGAATACCCGGCGTGATATAGTTGATTGGCTTAGTTAGAACTGGAGATGCATCTGTTACAAACACCCCAATCCAGGACATGGATTTTCAATGTCATATTTTGTGGTCTTTTTTTATATTTACAATGAGTTGAGATGAGAGTGATTGTTCATTTTGTTGATATTGGTAGAATTGTTTACCTTCATTGTTTAAACTTTCTTTTTCATAGTGTTGGAATTTTGTCTCTTGCGGTATTTTTAAACGAATTTAGAGAACACAATTCCTTATATAAAAAGTCTTCAGATACATGATTTATTTCAATTTACAAGGGGTCATCTTGGTCGTTATCGTATGGTTCTTTCAATAATATTCCAGTTATATCGAGGCGGTCAATATTATTGGTGAAGGAACCCGGAGAAAACTACCGACCTGCCGCAAGTCACTGACAAACTTTATGATCACATAATGTTATATCGAGTACACCTCGCAAGAACGGGGTTCGAATTCACAACGTTAACGATGATATATTGGCACTGATTGCATAGGTAGTTATAAATACAACCACCATACGATCACGGCGGCCCGTCATTTTTAGCTCACCTTGCCAAAGGCAAGGTGAGCTTTTGCCATCACTTGGCGTCTGTCGTCTGTTAACTTTTCACATTTTAATCTTCTCCTCTGAAATCCTTCTGCCAAAAGAACTGAAATTTAGTAGGAAGCATCCATGGAAGGTCCTCTCTATAGATTGCTCATGGTGTCCCGATCCATTAACAAACATGGCCACCACAGACAATTCTTGTTTCTGATTGGCCGATTTTTAAAAATCTTCTCCTCTGAAACCGCTTGGCCGAATGAACCGAAACTTGGTAGGAAGCATCAATGGAAGGTCCTCTACAAAAATTGCTCATTTCATCCTGATCCGTTAAAAACATGGCCACCACAGGCAATTCTTGTTGCTGATTGGTTGATTTTCAAAAATATTTCTCCTCTATGAAACCTCTCAGCCAAATGAACCGAAACTTGGTAGGAAGCATCTATGGAAGGTCCTCTATAAAGAATACTCATTTTGTCTCGATCGGTTAACAAACATGGCCACCATAGGCAATTCTTGTTTCTGATTGGTTGATTTCTAAAAAAAATTCTGAATCATGATACCGGCTGGCTTTGCCACCTTCAATAATCAGATGCCAGGATGTGTGGATAAGAGAATTAAGAGTTACTTATACAAACAATAATAAGCTCTTGATATAATTTTTTTTTTTTATTAATTCTTTGATCATTTTACATTGATTATGATTAAAAACTGCCATTGTGTAAACTGTTAAAAGAAAGATAACTCTTGCCATTATCTCCCTTTGAAATTAACTCGTGCTGATGTAGTGTAACATGTTTATACTATACATTACATTCACATTTTAATATTCTCTTTAGCTCACCTTGCCAAAGGTAATGTGAGCTTTTGCCATCACTTGGCGTCCGTCATTTATTGTCTGTCATCCGTTAACTTTTCACATTTTAATCTTCTTCTCTGAATCCCCTCAGCCAAATGAACTGAAACTTGGTAGGAAGCATCTATGGAATGTCCTCTCTAAAGAGTGTACATTTTGTTTTGATCCATAACCAAACATGGCCACCATAGGCAATTCTTGTTTCTGACTGTCCGATTTTTAAAAAACTTTTCCTCTGAAACTGCTTGGCCAAATGAACCGAAACTTGGTAGAAAGCATCTATGGAATGTCCTCTATGAAGATTGCTCATTTCGTCCCGATGGGTTAACAAACATGGCCCCCACAGGCAATTCTTGTTTCTGATTAGTCGATTTCTTAAAAATCTTCTTCTCTGAAACTGCTTAGCCAAATGAACCGAAACTTGGTAGGAAGCATCTACATGTATTAAGTTTCCTCAAAGCAGAATGAAAGGTGAGCGACACACTCAACCCACTGAGCCTCTAGTTTTGTATAAAATGGAATTCTAATTTGTCAAACAAATACTAAAATTCCTGAGAATTATAGTTTCAGTCAAGTCTGACTTTGTTGGGAAATGAGGGAGGATTGTGACAACCCAGACAATCTTTGACTGCCATTGTAAAAAGTTTGGAAAGATGGATGTGGATGCCTGGAACATTTAGTTTTTTGTAGAGGTTAAAATATACCCGTACCTACTCTTTTCGAAATATATTTATTATAAAGGGCTACCCAGAGCAAAACATGATGCACTGAGCCCCTTTTCGAAATAAGAAAGAAATTTTTTTGCATGGTCGATCAATAACCCATAAAGATTATAATTTTGCATAAAAACTGCATTAAAATTGGATGTAAAATAAGTTCAAATTTTGAAATTCAGCCTTTGTTGTTCCCTTTTGGTTGAGTTTATCTCTGAAATCATAAGAGACGGAGGAAATCCGTTGACATATTATTGAGTGATTGTGGCCAAGTCAATTCACAGAAAAAAAAACCAGCATCAAAATTGGATGAAAAATAAGAATTTTCCCAGATATATTACACCTTTTCGAAATATGAAAAATGTCGACCTTTTTATTGAAATAAAACGCCTAAAAAATATTCTATGTTGCATCAATAACCAATTAAGATGATTATTTTGCAAAAAACTGCATTTGTTTTATATGTCTCTGATTTGATATATTTATGTTCCAAATTTACAGTTCTTAAATAATGTAATTTTTTAAACTAAGGCCGATCTCCCTCAGGCATATGTAACTGAAGTCAATTTTGGCTACCTTCTTTAGAATCAAAATATGCCTATTTTGCATAATCAATATAAATTGGTTGAAAAAAAATTATTTCACAGAAAAACCTGGAAGACAAGTTCATCTAGTCATTGTCATGCAGTTGCAGTTAAATTTTGATCTCATTTTCACATATTAAAGTAACATTAGACAATTAAATAAATTTCTGTTTTTAGTAATGGCTACCATATTTTGGTTGTATATACATTTTAAATAGCTATGAATTAAACTTTTACATAAAAATAAAGACATTTTATCATAAATAATATAACCATCCAACTACCTTAATTCTAAAACACGATTAAAACTTAGGGAAACCAGTTTTCAGAGAAACAATAGTAATTGTACTAATATTTTTTTCCAGTATATTTTTAGATTCACTACAAATATAATATAATAAAATCTTGGTAATCAAGAGTGCAGGTCTTTATTGTTTGTTTATACATGTATATGTATTGTCATTGGAGATCCAAATATCAAGAGGGAGAGGGCCGAGATCTCATTAATTGGTTTAATCCCACCACATATTTGTGCCTGTCCCAAGTTAGGACCAGACATGGGGTAATCGTAATTGGTTGTAATCGATTACATTTTTCATGTAATCTGTAATCAGACATTTTTTTTTAGATTACATTCATTTTGACCCTGTAATCATGGTTACTTTCTGATTACATTTAGATTACTTTTCATCATTTTGACTTAACTGAAACGGTATACGGACAGAAAGTCACAGGACAAAAAGTCACAAAACTCCTAGGACAAAAAGTTACAATATGTATACACCTAGATTCATGTACGGTATGTAGGTAGGACAGAAAGTCACAATATGTATACACTGATACATGTATGCATAATTTTGCTATGCATTGTCCTTAAAACAGACTGTGATATAGTATTTGGTTCTTTTTGCTGTTTTAAACTTTATTACAGTTTAAGCTATCAACTTGCAGTGTGATATATGTTATTTCTCAAGTACTCGCTATTCAAAACCTCATCGTTACTTCAGGAACAATAAAAGTTGTATTCTTATTTCTTTGTGTCAAACTGTAAAGACTGGTTTTTTGTGTTGGACTTACAAGGTCATTGTGTAAATATTTATACCCTTTATCACTATAAAATAAAGTGTCTTCTAACTATCCATTTGCCTTTCCTTTCAATATCTGAATATGTCATTCATTAATGTGATGAACGAAGTATTGAAAGTAAAAGCATATGTATAATAAAAAGAACCCTTTGATTACAGTGTATGATGTAAAAAGGTGTAATTATTTACAATAGGATATCGGCAAACGAATACGGAAGCAACAAGCCAAAGTGATAATCCAGAAAATCATAGGTAAAAAAACATGGTGATACAGAGATTACACAAAAAGAGACAATACATGTAGAAGCAACAAGGACAAAACAAATATACAGAATTGAACACGAACACCACAAAAAATAAAGCAAAATTTCATGTTGTGACTTTTTGTCCTGTGACTTTTTGTCCTATATGTTTTGTCAAAATACAAAATTTAAACTGTGACGTTTTGTCCTGTGACTTTTCGTCCGTGACTTTTTGTCCTGTGACTTTCTGTCCTACATTCACTGAAACATACCTGTATATCTCCTTAGATATTTAATGTATGATTTATGTAAAGGAATTTTCTTCATGAAATTTATTGAACAAATAATGTAGATATTATTATATGCTTAATTGCAATCAAAACTATCACAGCTACAACAAATATTAAGTATAAATTATGACTTCAAAGACTTGATATCCAAACAAATAATATCTCAATTTCAATTTCTTTAGGGTTTCAAAAATTCAGTGAAAACAGTTTGTCGGCTTGTGTAAAACACAACAAGCTCTAAAATTTTAAATGATCTGACACAACTTTCAAGATTTCATATATGAAATTGCTTCTATGAAAGACTATCACCATGTCCTCATGATTCGCATAAGATAAAGAAATATTTTATATAAACCAAAACATAGGTATCTCATGAAGATTTCTAATACCGTACAAGTTTAAAAAGAGATTTAAATTTCAATCAAGATATTACATAAAAAGCAAAATGTAAATTATGATTTTCAGAAACATTTATTTAGGTGTCAAACCACTAATTCACCAATCACAGTTCCTTTCACTTTGTAGTATTGTGAAAACTACTGAATGGAATGGACTAATTAAAATTGATAATTGAAGTTAAATAAATAGGGATTATTTTGAGCCCAAATTTGATGGATTTAGTTGTATTTTAATACCTCTATGGAGGATTTGATGCATGACCTATAAATACTGAATTTCTTGGGGATGACTGAGCTATTTTTAGAGTAGGTGTTTTCCGTAGCCTGGTATTTCACTGCAAGATTTTAAACATGCCCCGATATTTTGACAGAACGTAGAGGAATCATGTACGTTTCAGAAAATATATGGTCTTGGAAAGGTTAAACTTAAGATAAAATGACCAGGTAGGCTCGAAAAAACACAAATTTAGTAGAAAACCTTAAAGAAATTAATTAGTGGTTTTACACCTTTATGATGCTCGTACATACATGTATATTACAAATTAACTGATAAATAGCAAGTTGTAATATTTGTAAAATTTTGGATTTTTTTTTTTGAAGAATATTCTATTAAATGGGGCTTGTATCTGATATTCAGATATATGTGATATTTCTGCTTTTTATTTTGGTGCTGATTTTCCTTTTAATATTGGATATGATAATTTTTTCATTACTTGTGGGTTACTATGCAACGTGTAATGGATAGTTTATTAAACCTATTTACATAAATTAAGGATTTAGTTTTCATATTTAGAGTCAGAAATTATGTACATTTTTAGAATCAGAATGATTTTTGTTTTTTTATCTTCTGAATCATATATCAAGGACAAACATTCAAATGGTGTGAAATTTAGTAATGTCAATGGTGATTGTTACATAATTTGGTGTCATAAATAATACCTTAATTACAAATTTTATCAGGTAATTAACTGCTAGTTTATTATCCCCAATAGACTTTCACAGGATGTTTGAAATTATTTGATATATATTATTAAAATGTGCAAATGTATGTTACAATATTTACTAATAGTATAAGTTGGAATCAATATTGGTCATATATTAGTAATAAGAGAAGACATATTTTATGAAAAATAGGAAAATGAGAATTGCTGTTTATAATTTACAATGTACTGTTTGTTATTGCATGTAATGATCACATTACAACTGAATTGTAATTCATAGTTGTTGATTAAGAAATACATTAAAAAAAATAAGAGATATTGGACAGATCCACACGAGACAAAATAACATAAAACACTTAATATATTGGTTGTCATGACATTAAATGTAATCGATTACATTTACAAAGTGATTGTAATTTAATCGATTACATTTGAAAATTGATGTAATCGTAATGTAATGTAATCATGAAAATTGCAAAGTAATTGTAATGCAATCGATTACATTTGAAAGTAATTGACCCCCAGTCTGGTTAGGACCTGGAATTTCAACATCATATGTAGAGAGATCTTTTTTTATGTCTAATTTTTAGGTGAGATGTTCCTTTTGTTGATATTGGTGGTGGTGTAGGGGCCCAGGTGGCTCAATGAGTTAGGTCGTTGGATTTAACAACTCATACAAGCCTATTACCAATATGGCGTGGGTTCGCACCCGGCTTTGTAAATTACAAAAAAAGGCGCACTCGACTTGCAGCCCCATGTGATAAAGATTACCAGTTGCTTGCCCATGGTCGGTGGTTCTCCCCGGCTTCCTCCACCACTAAAACTGGTTGCCATGATATAACTGTAATATTGTTGAAAGTAGCGTTAAAACACCAAAATCAAATCAAATCAATCATTGATATTGGTGGAATCTTAACCATCACTGAATAAACTTTCTTTCAATATATGTCTGAATTTAGAAAAAATGTGTATTACATACATTGCCGGATTTAGATAAAGAGACCCTAGACTATCACACTTGCTAGGCCCCTCCCAATTCCCCACCTTAACGACTGGAGGAAGATGGAAGTGTGTTCAATCAATTTCAATAAAGGTGAGGATGATGAGGGGTGTTTAAAATTCTGCAATATTCTGAAATGGAGTGCAACTGTGCAAGGAAAATTACTGAAGGGTTGTTTAGAAAGTACAGTACCTTATGACAGCATAAGTGTAAAAGTCCAATAACAGTGTTAAAAATATTATACACTTTGGCTCGAGGCACTATGCTTCAGCCTATCGAGCATATACACTTGGTAAAAATAGGGCAATATGACTTCATTCTCAGTTGACCTAAGGGTGTAGTGAGGGAAAATCTGGGCGACTTTCAAAAAGCTTGCAGATATTTGAACATTTTTTTTAACGCTACCAAATGTCCCCCATCTTGCACAAAACAAACGTTCTTCTCAAGCTTGAAAAAAAATATTGAATATCAAACCCTGGATAGGTCAATATTGAATATCAAACCCTGGATAGGTCAATATTAAAAATCAAACCCTGGATAGGTCAATATTGAATATCAAACCCTGGATAGGTCAATATTAAATATCAAACCCTGGATAGGTCAATATTAAATATCAAACCCTGGATAGCTCAATATTGAATATCAAACCCTGGATAGGTCAAAATTGAATATCAAACCCTGGATAGGTCAATATTAAATATCAAACCCTGGATAGGTCAGTATTGAATATCAAACCCTGGATAGGTCAATATTAAATATCAAACCCTGGATAGGTCAATATTGAATATCAAACCCTGGATAGGTCAATATTGAATATCAAACCCTGGATAGGTCAATATTAAATATCAAACCCTGGATAGGTCAATATTAAATATTAAACCCTGGATAGGTTAATTTTCAGGAACATGGAAGCTCCTTATGCATGAATATGGAAGAAAAAGTCTGATTATTAGTGAAAAAAAAAGATGACTTCCAAAGACTTAATGGGCGACTAAAACTTCGCCTTTTGGACAGGAATAAGGCGATTTCATTGAAACCAGGGCAACAATGTTGCTCACTTTACCTGGTTTGGTGAGCCCTGACATATATTCTATAGACAAGAAATCAAACAAAGTAAGAAAACTACATTTTTCTGATTTAAAATAATAATGAAATTGACAATTTGTTTTACATAATACAATCAATGCTACTTTGCACAAAAAGAATATTAAAGATACACATGTACATATTTTTTTAAAGACCTATTTTCCAAAGTAAACATTTTAAAGATAAATCTGGAACCATTATCATGTAGCTATCACTCAGATTTCACTCATTCCAGCTTAAAAGATAGAAATATTTGCCATTTTAAAGAAATTTCTTTTTAAGTAACGACAGTCATGTACATTTCTGAAGCAGAACTACTTAAGAACCATCATAGTCATATTTCGCTTCAGAGTAGATTTTCAGGGGGGAAAATAGGCCTAATTAGTATAATCAACAAAAATTTACAAATTCAAACATTTACAGCAAAACATTGTGACATTAGAATGTAATTTCATCATAAATTAAAACATGGCCATTTAAAGGCTGTCAGAATTGATTTTTTTTGCTTATATTAAAAGTTGCAAATATTCGATGTTTTATACTAATAAAATGTTCTGAACAAGAAGCCAGGTTTAAAAAATATGCCATAATGTCGTAATTAGTGAAAAGAATTTGAATATCTGTCGGTGGAATCGCCATTAACACACCTAATTATAAGTCAGTTGCTTTTCCGAAGTTTTTCGAACACTGACAACTGCTATGAATAACTAAGGAAGCATGGTGCATGTAAATTCGTTAGAATTAATATAATTTAAGAAATATATCTATGAAATTGGATCCCCGGGTAATCAGTTAATATTATATAATGATATTTAGTAAGAATGACACTTAAAATCGGAAATACGTGATGATATCAATAAAAACAAACCCAAACTCTGCAAAGGGGCTCGATAAAGGAAAAATTGTAAACATAGTGTATTGCATATTATTGACAACACTTAACTTGACTTGATAATATTTTTTTTTAGAAAAAAACCAGACATGAAGTTCATTATTTTAGTCTCTAATTTAAAAGATATATCACCTAGCGTTTTCTCCTGAAAAAAAAAAGAATATATAAAAAACTACGATGCAATTCTACTGTCAAAATACGATTCGGCTGAAAAAATATAATAAATTATGATTACGTGTTAAAAAATGGAGTAGGTCGGTATAACATCTTATTTTAATATTTACACAAAGCTTGCTGAATCCTCTTTTTGTGTCGTTTTCGTGTAGAATCTGTCAATGTTTTTGTTTGTGCCATGTGCACATTTCATCAACAAACAATTTCACACATACTTTCCGAATGAGTTCACCGTTAGGTCGTATGAATAGTATGAATATTGTGTGGGTAAACATTGGAGTCTTAACTGGATGCAGGAAAATAAAAAAGCGACGTATTTCCTTCGTTCTAGGCTATTTACGTATATTATGAAAAATTTCAACTGCAATTAGTATAAAACATCGAATATTGGCAACTTTTAATATAAAAAAAATTAAATTCTGACAGCCTGTATGCCTTTAAAGAAATTTCTTTTTTCAGCATAAACAGTCATCTTGAATGGAGAACTATGCTGTCAAATTGCTTAAAGGGTAACAACACTACCAAGGTTTGCTAACTTTGGCCTAGTGGTTTCTGAAGAGAAGCGCGAAGAACAGATAGACGATAATTAAAACTCACATGACCTTTATTCCAATGAATACCAAAAATTAAACTTCAATTTCAAAATTCATTTTTTTAAAGTTAATGCCAAATTAAACATTAACTTTACATGCATCATCTGTACAGCATGAAAGACATGAATAAAATGTAGATTGCACACAAATATACATTATCAATACACACATAAGAATACCTTAAATAGCTTTAATAAAATTTAGTCATCTATAAATGTGATACAAACTTTCCATGTTATGATAATAAACTAAATACTATAATAAATATGCTAAGTTAAATGTTAAAAGTCAGAAAAGCCCATTTAAGTTAATGATATAATATAAGAAATGTCTTCTTTCCCATCTTAAGAAAATGCTTTGATTCTTCATTCCTTTTTGGTGCTGGTTTCTCCAGCTGCATCCTGCAAATATAAGAAAGAAACACTTGAAATATATAAGATTGTTTACAGAGTTCTACATAAATTATTGCCTGAACTTGTTATCTTTCCACACAATCAAATTGAAGCAGAAGTTGTATTCTATCATGTTAATGTTCTCTAAAGCAGTACAAGCAGATAAATAGTTCCTCTATAATTTGGTTTCTTAGCAGTTGAAAGATAATAAATACAGTCAAACTTCGGTAGCTCGAAATCGGATAGCTTGAACATTTTACCTTGTAATTTCTGTAAACAAAATAGATGATGAAAACAGTGATTTCTAAGGAAAGTTTGAAGACATAAATGGGTAATCAGAAGCTAACCTTTGAGAACTTTCCAAAGGATTAAATCTTACAAGTAAAAAAAGTTATTATCTTGCTAATAATTTTTCAACATTCATTTTTATAACTGAGTGATTATTAACCTGTAGTTTAGCATGTTCTTTCAGCAGTCTGTCATATTCTCTGTTAGTTCCTTCTGCTTGTTTACGAAATGCTTCCAAGTCATTTAGGGCTTTCTTTAATTCTGTTGAATAAACACATATTACGAAAGACATACTTCATTAACTGTATCTTAATCTGTGTGTACCAATTTTTTCCAGAAAATTATTGTTTTATTAATAGTTTGAAATCTTCTATTGGTATTTCCTATACATTTGTACATTTATTAAATAATGAAGAATGACTGGAATGTATTCCATGTGATATCAATTATACACTGAAAAGTATTTTAATTGACTGTATAGATGTTACTGATATACGTCAGACATTGAACACTTCATCTGAGTTATTTACAAATGTCACAGGTGACATAATTTTGAAATTTTAAAAGAAATTGATTTGTATACATTTTACTAAAATACAAATAGAACGTACCTTCTGAATACATGTATATAGTTTTTTCCTTTAAATTTTCTTTTATTTGTATAAATAACTTGATTGTATTATACAAAAGATGTTTTATATCAAAGGGTCTTGTATTTATGGAAATTGAACTTTAAAATGTTTTTTTTTAACTTTTACTACTTTAATAGAATCTGAAAATATATTATATTTAGATACATCAGAAGAAAGTGATAAACTTAAGCAAAAGCAAAAACAGCAGTTGCCTCTGCACTTAAACTGGAAATATGATCAAGTGATTTAACTAGAGGCTCTAGAGAGTCTGTAATCGCTCACCTGGTAAAACTTGGCAGGGTAAACCTTTAGAAACGCTAAGTATAACAAAGATTCATATTTTCTTGTGACTTTAGACACAATTTGCTTACCCTGAATGTGTGTTCCATAAATTCTGAAAACCTAAAGTTTTTGTTTTGCAAGTCAAAATTAAAATCTTCCATGGTAAGTATATTAGACTGCTTAAGTTTTAATTCTGGAAGAAGGTTATCAACAAGCATATTTTTCAAATCTTTCTGTTTGCAGTTAGAAGAAGCATGGAACAAATCAAGTCAACTGGCTTGGTACTTTCTGAGAAGAACAACTTAGTACAAATTCCCATAGGCTGCTGTTTTCAATAAAATTCCCATAGGGTCCAATGGTAAAATAAATCGCCTGGTGACGGCCATTTTGGATTTCCGATCCACACAAAAATAAAAAAGGTTGGTGGAGGACCACCCAGTCATCATCTCTATAATGTTACAATTCCATCGGCTGAGTAGTTTCTGACAAGAAGATCTTCAAAGTTTCAACCAATCAGAACACATTATTGGCCCTGGCGATTTCCGATCTGCTCCAAAATAATAACTCAGGTATAGGACCATCCAAGGAACATTCAAATAATGCAAAATATTCAATTTGTTGATTAGTTTCTCACAAAAAGGTCTTTGAATGAAATTCCCATAGGGTCCAATGTTAAACTAAGTCGCCCTGTGGCTGCCATCTTGGATTTCCGATCGGCACAAAATTAACAAACTTGGTAGAGGACCACCCAGTCATCATTTCTATGATGTTACAATTCCATCGGCTGAGTAGTTTCTGACAAGAAGATCTTCAAATTTCAACCAATCAGAACACATTATTGGCCCTGCAGCCATGTTGGATTTCCGATCTGCACCAAAATAACAAACCTGGTAGAGGACCTCCCAATGAACATTTCTGCCAAGTTTGGTCCAAATCTGTTCAGTGGTTTCAGAGAAGAAGATTAAAATATGAAAAGTTTACAGACGCTGACGATAGACGCAAAGTGATGACAAAAGGACCATGTGAGCTAATAAAAGGTAGATAGTTTGTTTAAGGGTCAGGGTGTTTAACACCACTTTCAACAATATTTTAGCTATGTCGTGACGTTCAGTTTTATTGGTAGAGGAAACCAGAGTACGTGGAGAAAACAACACACCTTGCACAAGTTACTGATAAACTCTATCACATAATATTATATTGAGTACACCTCGCCATGAGCGGGATTCAACCTCACAACTTTGGTTGTGATAGGCAGATTGCATAGGAATTTTTTTAATCGCACTGCCATACGATCACAGCCACGACAGACCCCAGTCTGAGAATATGTAAATTTAGATATATTAGAAGAAAGTGATAATCAAACGTACAAAAAGCTGTCTGCACTAAAATTGTAACTTTGACTTAGTGACTTAATAAAAAGGGATACTTTGTTTTATATATTACCCATTTTAGTTTTAACCAAATCTTCTTTAGTCTTGTCCAGTTGTTGAGCCACACTTTTTTCTTCTGTTATATCAGTTTCTTTTTTCTACAAAATTAAACTTGTTAGTTTTATAACCTGTCTTTACTAAATGAGTAATATAAAGTTCATGTATATTAAACTTGTTAGTTTTATAACCTGTCTTTACTAAATGAGTAATATAAAGTTCATGTATATTAAACTTGTTAGTTTTATAATCTGTCTTTACTAAATGAGTAATATAAAATTCATGTATATTAAACTTGTTAGTTTTATAACCTGTCTTTACTAAATGAGTAATATAAAGTTCATGTATATTAAACTTGTTAGTTTTATAACCTGTCTTTACTAAATGAGTAATATAAAGTTCATGTATATTAAACTTGTTAGTTTTATAATCTGTCTTTACTAAATGAGTAATATAAAGTTCATGTATATTAAACTTGTTGTTTTATAACCTGTCTTTACTAAATGAGTAATATAAAGTTCATGTATATTAAACTTGTTAGTTTTATAACCTGTCTTTACTAAATGAGTAATATAAAGTTCATGTATATTAAACTTGTTAGTTTTATAATCTGTCTTTACTAAATGAGTAATATAAAGTTCATGTATATTAAACTTGTTAGTTTTATAACCTGTCTTTACTAAATGAGTAATATAAAGTTCATGTATATTAAACTTGTTAGTTTTATAATCTGTCTTTACTAAATGAGTAATATAAAATTCATGTATATTAAACTTGTTAGTTTTATAACCTGTCTTTACTAAATGAGTAATATAAAGTTCATGTATATTAAACTTGTTAGTTTTATAACCTGTCTTTACTAAATGAGTAATATAAAGTTCATGTATATTAAACTTGTTAGTTTTATAATCTGTCTTTACTAAATGAGTAATATAAAGTTCATGTATATTAAACTTGTTAGTTTTATAACCTGTCTTTACTAAATGAGTAATATAAAGTTCATGTATATTAAACTTGTTAGTTTTATAACCTGTCTTTACTAAATGAGTAATATAAAGTTCATGTATATTAAACTTGTTAGTTTTATAATCTGTCTTTACTAAATGAGTAATATAAAGTTCATGTATATTAAACTTGTTAGTTTTATAACCTGTCTTTACTAAATGAGTAATATAAAGTTCATGTATATTAAACTTGTTAGTTTTATAACCTGTCTTTACTAAATGAGTAATATAAAGTTCATGTATATTAAACTTGTTAGTTTTATAACCTGTCTTTACTAAATGAGTAATATAAAGTTCATGTATATTAAACTTGTTAGTTTTATAACCTGTCTTTACTAAATGAGTAATATAAAGTTCATGTATATTAAACTTGTTAGTTTTATAACCTGTCTTTACTAAATGAGTAATATAAAGTTCATGTATATTAAACTTGTTAGTTTTATAACCTGTCTTTACTAAATGAGTAATATAAAGTTCATGTATATTAAACTTGTTAGTTTTATAACCTGTCTTTACTAAATGAGTAATATAAAGTTCATGTATATTAAACTTGTTAGTTTTATAACCTGTCTTTACTAAATGAGTAATATAAAGTTCATGTATATTAAACTTGTTAGTTTTATAACCTGTCTTTACTAAATGAGTAATATAAAGTTCATGTATATTAAACTTGTTAGTTTTATAACCTGTCTTTACTAAATGAGTAATATAAAGTTCATGTATATTAAACTTGTTAGTTTTATAACCTGTCTTTACTAAATGAGTAATATAAAGTTCATGTATATTAAACTTGTTAGTTTTATAACCTGTCTTTACTAAATGAGTAATATAAAGTTCATGTATATTAAACTTGTTAGTTTTATAACCTGTCTTTACTAAATGAGTAATATAAAGTTCATGTATATTAAACTTGTTAGTTTTATAACCTGTCTTTACTAAATGAGTAATATAAAGTTCATGTATATTAAACTTGTTAGTTTTATAACCTGTCTTTACTAAATGAGTAATATAAAGTTCATGTATATTAAACTTGTTAGTTTTATAACCTGTCTTTACTAAATGAGTAATATAAAGTTCATGTATATTAAACTTGTTAGTTTTATAACCTGTCTTTACTAAATGAGTAATATAAAGTTCATGTATATTAAACTTGTTAGTTTTATAACCTGTCTTTACTAAATGAGTAATATAAAGTTCATGTATATTAAACTTGTTAGTTTTATAACCTGTCTTTACTAAATGAGTAATATAAAGTTCATGTATATTAAACTTGTTAGTTTTATAACCTGTCTTTACTAAATGAGTAATATAAAGTTCATGTATATTAAACTTGTTAGTTTTATAACCTGTCTTTACTAAATGAGTAATATAAAGTTCATGTATATTAAACTTGTTAGTTTTATAACCTGTCTTTACTAAATGAGTAATATAAAGTTCATGTATATTAAACTTGTTAGTTTTATAACCTGTCTTTACTAAATGAGTAATATAAAGTTCATGTATATTAAACTTGTTAGTTTTATAACCTGTCTTTACTAAATGAGTAATATAAAGTTCATGTATATTAAACTTGTTAGTTTTATAACCTGTCTTTACTAAATGAGTAATATAAAGTTCATGTATATTAAACTTGTTAGTTTTATAACCTGTCTTTACTAAATGAGTAATATAAAGTTCATGTATATTAAACTTGTTAGTTTTATAACCTGTCTTTACTAAATGAGTAATATAAAGTTCATGTATATTAAACTTGTTAGTTTTATAACCTGTCTTTACTAAATGAGTAATATAAAGTTCATGTATATTAAACTTGTTAGTTTTATAACCTGTCTTTACTAAATGAGTAATATAAAGTTCATGTATATTAAACTTGTTAGTTTTATAACCTGTCTTTACTAAATGAGTAATATAAAGTTCATGTATATTAAACTTGTTAGTTTTATAACCTGTCTTTACTAAATGAGTAATATAAAGTTCATGTATATTAAACTTGTTAGTTTTATAACCTGTCTTTACTAAATGAGTAATATAAAGTTCATGTATATTAAACTTGTTAGTTTTATAACCTGTCTTTACTAAATGAGTAATATAAAGTTCATGTATATTAAACTTGTTAGTTTTATAACCTGTCTTTACTAAATGAGTAATATAAAGTTCATGTATATTAAACTTGTTAGTTTTATAACCTGTCTTTACTAAATGAGTAATATAAAGTTCATGTATATTAAACTTGTTAGTTTTATAACCTGTCTTTACTAAATGAGTAATATAAAGTTCATGTATATTAAACTTGTTAATTTTATAACCTGTCTTTACTAAATGAGTAATATAAAGTTCATGTATATTAAACTTGTTGGTTTTATAACCTGTCTTTACTAAATGAGTAATATAAAGTTCATGTATATTAAACTTGTTAGTTTTATAACCTGTCTTTACTAAATGAGTAATATAAAGTTCATGTATATTAAACTTGTTAGTTTTATAACCTGTCTTTACTAAATGAGTAATATAAAGTTCATGTATATTAAACTTGTTAGTTTTATAACCTGTCTTTACTAAATGAGTAATATAAAGTTCATGTATATTAAACTTGTTAGTTTTATAACCTGTCTTTACTAAATGAGTAATATAAAGTTCATGTATATTAAACTTGTTGGTTTTATAACCTGTCTTTACTAAATGAGTAATATAAAGTTCATGTATATTAAACTTGTTAGTTTTATAACCTGTCTTTACTAAATGAGTAATATAAAGTTCATGTATATTAAACTTGTTAGTTTTATAACCTGTCTTTACTAAATGAGTAATATAAAGTTCATGTATATTAAACTTGTTAGTTTTATAACCTGTCTTTACTAAATGAGTAATATAAAGTTCATGTATATTAAACTTGTTGGTTTTATAACCTGTCTTTACTAAACTTGTTAGTTTTATAACCTGTCTTTACTAAATGAGTAATATAAAGTTCATGTATATTAAACTTGTTAGTTTTATAACCTGTCTTTACTAAATGAGTAATATAAAGTTCATGTATATTAAACTTGTTAGTTTTATAACCTGTCTTTACTAAATGAGTAATATAAAGTTCATGTATATTAAACTTGTTAGTTTTATAACCTGTCTTTAAATGTGTTAGGTGACTGGAGATCTAGCTATCAGGAGGATTTGGATTAATTATTAACTGAGATTGGACTGTAAATACATGTAACATCAAATGGGGATCATTCAAGGACAATCCAAGCTTTTAAGTGAGTACAGTGCTCCCTCGGTCTATTGATCCCTGTTTTATCGCCAAAATTCTCGTCTGTCCCGATTTCCCCCCATTAAAAATACCCTGTTATACTGTCAAACTCAGCTACCGCCATCCGCCGCAGGTTTTCAGACACAAAAGTCGTAAAACCAATTTAGATTCCCCCGTTAGTACCGCCCACAACTACCTTTTGACAGCTGTGTATTGATCGGTAATTATGGAATGTCAAAACTGGTCATCGGACACGGTCATTGATCTCATAGTTGAGGGTCGGAACAGGTGATCAGTTGTTTTGATTAGAATAACTATCTGTATTTACTTTTCTAGTGATTACATTTGTACTTTTAATCCTGAGTAAAATTTGAAATTTAATTAGTTGTCATAAAAATGTCGTGCTTGAAGAGAAAGCGTAATTAATTAGACGACAAACAAAAACGAACAATTTTAAGCTATGCTAAGGAAAATCAAAAATTAACATAACAACAAATTGCCGATAATTTGACAATTAAATGGGATCTTCCAATAACCCCACAAATGAAGATGAACTGTTGCTGTCACGTGTTTATAATAACCTTGATGTCCAGAGCTACAAATGACAGTTCAAGAATTTGTCAACATTGACAAAGATCTGCAAACTGTACAGGACATTTCCGATGTGAATATAATTATTCTAATTTATTTATTTATCAAACATGTATTATCTATACTTATGTATTTGTACAAGTGCAAAATGCATGTCAGTCGAGTTGAAATTTATCTTTTCATATGATCACATAACTTCCGGTTTTCAATGCCCCTCAGTTTATCGCCAAACTCATTATACCGCCAAACTACCGACTGCACAGAAGGTGGCAGTTTAACGATGGAGCACTGTATATGTAGAACAAAAGTTTCAGAGGAGACAATTAAAAAGCATAGAAAGTTTACAGATTTTAAGTGAAATTGATGGCAATATCAAGTGAGCTGTAAAACAGAACCTCACAAATAACCAATATCTAAGCATGTGTTTATTTAATAAAAATCTAGAATTCTTAAATTACATGTACTTCCATGGAATAGTGAATACAATTATACCTGTCTTGAGAGACCTCTACAATGAGAGACCACCCACTTCTAAGAGATCACTTTAAAATGTCAAAACTTCTTCAGTTACTGTGTAAAACCACCCTCTTTTAAGAGACCACCTATCTTGAGAGGCCATATTCAAATGGCAAATAAGATGGTCTCTCAAAACAGATTTCACTGTATTAATAGTGGATCTGAAAGGGGTTTAAGCGTGATACGTGAATGGCCTTTTTTTGGAAGCGTGACACGTGAAAAACGGAAAATATAGACGTGAAAACGTGATCTCTAGTGCAACGTGATCCGTGAAAAATCATTATTCTGTACGTGAATGCGTGAAAATCTAACTTACTTATAAGCGTGAAGACAAATCAAAGTCCGTATTCTGATGCTTCACTGCGTCGGAACTTGATCTGTGACTCTACATTTGTTTTACTGCATAATCGTTAAAATTAGTCACAATCTGGCAGCTATGAGGAACTGCCATATAACTAAACAACAAAACCAACTATAAGACTACACATACAGATGTCACAATAAGGTCTTCAACATATATAACTGACACCAAGAAGTCCCTGACAATAAACGGTAATCAACCCATGCAGATAAGCGTGAAACGTGAAATATCCAAATATCTAAGCGTGAAGCGTGATTTTGCCAAATTTTAAGAGTGATCGCGTGATTGGTACCCGCCTTTAGGACTCCCTTTATAGTGAGTAAGTGTGTGAGTACAATGGTTTTATAATCTGGCCTTAGGGAAATAAATCTCACTTGTACTCAACATTCGTCCAATCAGAACACTGTAGTTTTATGACCATTATAAGCCTAAAAGATACCTTATTAGAAGTGTTATCCTGTTGATCCAGTAACAGCTGAGCAGCAGCGTTAGCTTGTTTGGCTTGCTTCTGACTGGCTTCACATTCAGCTTCTAGATGAGCTTGTTTTGATGTCTGTATTACAAGACGTCTTAAAATACTGAAGAAAAATAAGAAGAATTATTTAAAGGGCTTAAAATTACATGTGTTTTTACATTTTTTTCCAACAATACATATATATAATACAAATAGGCAAGAAATATAGTCTTAACATCCAAATAGTAGTGTTGGGCAATTAGTAAAAAATCAGAATTGATTATCGGTTTTTAATTGGATATGTTAAACCAAACACCAATCTAAATTAATAGAGAAAGTCTCATTCTCCCTGTTTTTCTTTTTTCAGATTACCTAGCAATTGTTTATGGATCTTTAATATAGATTATCAGAATCAATCACTAGTACTCTAAACTGATCAACTTTTGATTGTAATTGATCATCAAACCCAACACGATATAATAAACATTAAATACATACACTATAAGGTCTCACTACTTAGACGAAATATGGCTGGGGGGGCTTAATTTACATATAATACATACACATACACTATAAGGTATACACAAATAAACCTGTCCATTTAGATAAAATACGGTTAAGTGACTTAATTTATATAAAATACATACAACCACATAAATAGGGCAAATCCAGAAATATAGAAATTTCTTTGAGAACGAAACAATTTGACTTGTGCAGACAATTCAGTTTCTCTGTTGTTCTTCAAATCAACATCTTCTAAAGCTGAAGAATACTTCCTCATTTCTCGTATTGACTCTGAAATAATCAAAATCATGAATAAGTGAAGAAACTTGAATGATGACAAACAATAGGATCATGGTTTACTGAATGTTCATCTGTCAAGTCAGCAACATGAAAAACATAACTGTACTTTTCTATATTGTATAACTGAGTACTATGACTTTTTGTATTTGTCAAAAGATTTGATTACAAAAATAATTATTATCCTCCAAAATAAGTAAAAAAGTTATCATTGTTTTGATTGAAAGAATCCAATAGAAAATTTTAAATACTAAATACATATAACAAAATTTGAAGAAATTTGACAATGAAGATCATTTGATTTTTAAAATTCTCAAAGTCCTCAAGTTCAGTTTTTTTCCCCACCAAAATTGTACAATTGTAAATTTTATGTGTTTTAATAATAAATTACAAATTATTGGGACATTTCTGAACTTATGCGACTGTGTTTTTTTTAATATAGAATTTTTGTTAGTACATGTATATGTAGTCAAATATAAAAAGTACCCTCTTATTATACAGTAAGTAAGTATTTTGTATACCCACAGTTTCTATCACTCAATCAGCCAGTTAGCCGAAGAAAATAGCTAAGGTGAGTATAAATTTCATTCTTTATTGTTCAAACTTACAATTTGAAGTCCTGATAGGATTTTAAATTCTAAGATGCTGAACTGAAATGATCAAGGGGATTGTATGAATGTTCTAACTTGGTCTCCAGTTTGGAAACTGGCCAGGCAATAGGTATTCATGAAGTCTATGATGCTAATTGTAGCACAGTAACATTGATGCCAGATGGGTACATTCTTTCTACTGAGAAAATAATAGAAGTATGTCTGCCTGATTTATATTATCTTATTTTTTCATATATATAATTAAATTTGTCGCCTAATAGACAAACTGAATTTCAATGTTGACAATTTTCAATTTTCGGATCAGAATGCTAGTGGTTTTTCAGTCTTCATGATGAGCACCGGTCCTCCGGCCCAAGACCAGTAAACTTTGTTCGAACCAGTAATTTTTTCAGTTTTTATTTAGAACATATAAAAATAAATTAAAAAATTTGATTCGTACTAGTAAATTCAAATTTTCATTTTGAAGACTGGTTTTTGTACATGCAGTGATAAATAACATACATATTTAGTTTAGATTTGACAATTTAAATGAGGATAATATATTTTAATTCTATAATTACTAACATACCTAGAAATACTAGTGACAGTACTGCTATAAATACATTGAAGTAGATATGAGAATATGATGCACATTTCTGTACAAGATTGGAGCGAAAAATCTTCTGCCATCTACAAAGAAAAATTATCCATGAAAAACAAAGAAGTTACAACTCAATTACATATATAATATTTATGCTTGTTTCTTAACATATCATATTATCTACTACTGAATTGAGAAATAAAATAAAAGTATTTCAACTACTTGAGATTTTAAATTTTTAAAAACAATTACCACAATGAAATGTATAAAATAAGATTATCCTGAAAAGAAAATATCATGCATGTACAATAAACACTATTTTTGTTTCCACTATGATTATTTTAAGTGATTCTCTCAAAAGTATATAATATTTAACTTTATATTCCAACAATGTTCAGCCTGTTAATTTAATCAGAAATAAACTTTGGATTTTGGAAATGTGAGCAAATAAAATAACCTATTGGAGTCAATCTATGAAATAAAAATAAAAATTAGAAAATCACATGTTTTCATAAGCCAATGTCATATATGTATATGAAATCAAGAAATTGAAAACTTTAAAATTTACTTCATTTACATAATAATCAAACATTATATGGAGTTAAATTAAATTGTACCACAATTTCCTATATATACAGTATATAGAGTTCACTAAATCACTAAATTTCTCAAAACCTTCCCTAAATAAGATTGTAAAATACATATCATATACTGGTACATGTACATGCTAAATATTTTCTGTAATAAATCTGTTTAGAGATTATTGAGAAATTTGAATGATATAGAAGAATGTTACATTACCCCCACCTACCTGGATGGTGGGATAAAAGGGAGTAATAGAATAGCTGAGAGGAATATCTCCAAGTACAGGAATAAAGCTATCAATGTCCAAAGCATTTAGGAGGCGTGCACCTGAAATAAACCAGCATGTGATCAGCCCTGGTGGGTTAATAACTATGCCACTGTATACAGGGTATCTAAATAACGGGTGGAGTTTATCAATTAACATGGAGCCATGCTTTCAATTTCCAGTAAGAATACCAAATTTAAATAATAAAACATGTTACATGTTTCTGTTTTTATGTTAATTTTTTGACAGTTCCATTCAAGTTTGCTACCAGAAAAACAAATCTCCAGTTAATAAAATACTCCACGCCATCTAGCATTACACAGCGGTATCATACATTTGTACTATTGTTCAAGATACCACATACTCATAACATGCAATCGACGAATCGTAGCAATACACACATGTACATTGTTTACATTCAAGGTTAGTACCACAATGCACATACTCAGGATACTGAAATGTAGTTAGCTGTTAGGGTAAATAAAACTTAGGATAATCAAACAAAACACATGTTCATGTATTATTAAAAAAAGTAGAGATTTTATCAAATTTATTTAATTTTTCATGAAATTCCGGCAATTTTGTTTCCAAAAGGCCATAAAGTATATACGTGTATACTTGATTGAAATCAATAAAATAGTAGGTGTTATTTATCCTTTTTTTTAATTATTACTAAATATAGTATTATATTGCAGCTTCATGAATATGTTTTTGTTTCAAAATCTAAAATAAAAAGTGAAAATTTGAGGAAAATGAATAATCCCTCAAATTTTATAATTGTTTGAAAAAAATGATGACAACCTGCAGTAAATTATAAAAATCTATAGTAACAATTTACATATAAATAAATCATTACTTTTTCTTTTTTTAAATCATGTTTTCATCATTTTTTAAAAACCAATTCTGTTTAAAATCAGGAAAAATATGGCTTATACACATGTACATGTATACAGAATGTCTTAACATCTCAGTGACTACTCATATGTTACGACATATATTTTGGTTTCAATTTTTATTTTAAGTTAGTAAGAAAGTCCCAGTATGAACACTATATTATTAGTTTCATCTAATTCCACTGAAAATCCAGAAATAATCATCTGTTGAACACAAAAGTTGACTACCCAAAAGATGATAAAAGTTAATAAGTTTAGCTTAAATTATTCAGATAATTCAAAAATTCAGTGTTAAATGCAAGAATATTTTTAATAGCAGACAAAAGCCATACGTTTCCTTCAGTGATATTAAAAATCCAAGTTAAAAGCAAAGCTAAATAAATACATTTGATAGTGCATCAAAACTTCCATAAAAATGTCACAATTAAATAAAAATGGATTTCATTTTCAATTGACATTTTGTAGCAAGTTAGATTATAAGCAGCTCACACATTTGTCTTGTTTATTGTAAATCACTCAAATGTTATTTTTTTAGACAATCTAATTTTCTAAAAAACACAATACAAATGTAAATGACGAGATAGGATTTTTTTCTATTTCAGACAATTTTTGCAGAAGTCTAAATGCCACTATCTTCAAAAAAAAATAGGCTAGTGCTTACCGAGATGGAGAAATAAATGGTACCAATAACATAACTGATACAAATATTTCAAGATACATAAAACCAGAAATGGCAGTCCATATGAAACCAGTCATTTTATTAAGTTATCCTGTATGGGAAGATATAAATTAAAAAAACTTAAGACATAATATATAGGGTCAATCATTCTAGGATTAAATACTGGATTGGCATGCATTAGAAAACACTCTAATCTCAACGACAATATATCAAAAACAAAAATCATCAGAAACAGGTGGTTTTAGATTTTCATGAATTTGAGCAAGGACATTGCTTAAAATGTAAAGTATATACTCAATGGACCTACAAATAGGTACATATAATTGTACATATTAGGTACATTGTGTATTATGTTGTTTAATTACTAATTTTTACAATTTTATGATGTCAATTGCAAACATATCGTCTGTGTGTGCACCCTTATCATGAAAATCTGGATATAAAAATATGTTTTTAACAAAGATCCATTCTAGAAATGAACATTCAAATTCAAAAACACATGAATTAAAGATGAGATCATCAATATTTTGTATATAAGTAAGAAATGATAGGGATGTAAATGAACATGAGAGAGAGACTATTCAATTTTACACGAAAGTAAAGGAACAGCGCTTTTATACATTTCACAGTCTTAGTACCGTCTTCAATAATAATCACTATAACTCATGACCTTAAATGTTAAAGGGCTGTAAATCTTCAGAATTATCATAATTCACTTCTACATTCCAATATAAATCCCATTATTCTTGTTCTATCAATATATCCATCAGTGAAATGAAACTCCTGTTAAATTAATGACCTTTTGGACCCCTTGCTAAAAAAACACAATCTAAGTCAGAACACAAATATTTGAACTTGATCTGACCCCACCTCACCTCCCTAAATTTACCTGTCAAATCTATCATATCCAGGAATTTAATATAAGTATTGATAATTGTTGTGTAACAATACCATGAAACATTTAATTGAGTACAGGAACCAAGATTGCAGTGTGAATGTAGCATTATTTAAACAGAAATATTTGTAGAAGCATAAAATGCAGTGTTCCTGTAATATGAAAAAAACCACATCTAAAATGCTATATGACATAATATATACATAATACTGGTATATATGTACATGTATTGTATTTGAATTTGAAGAATGACTAGTCTGGAATAGGTCTTGTTAAATAACATGCATCTAACTCAATGAAGAAGCTGAAATCTACCCAGTACATTCTTCTCTTACCTCTGTGAAGATATAAATGGTAATAAAAGTATAGCTGCAGTTGCAACTTCAACATAAACAAAACCAGCTATGCTTGACCATAGTATTCCAACCATGGTAGTTACTATTCAACTGTTACACTGTAATAAAACTAACCTTAAGTTTCAATACGGTATGTGTGCAAATGTTTTGCATGTTAGTCATTTTGACTTTTTCTGTTAACGAAAATACAAACAAGACCATAATATATAATTACACACACAAATATATATATATATATATATACCCATTACATACATGGTGTGGTGGTACAAGACTTTGTATCAGTTCGAGCCTGTTGTGTGAACCAGTATCATTACGAGTCGCTTTCGCAACAAGTTGTGATGCGGTTTGTTGACAAAACAGGCAAGACCTGATACAAGGTCTTGTACAAACACACTATGTATGTAATAAGTTTTTCTAACATTTCAATAAAAACAAATTTTAAGCAAATAATAAGGGTCGAAATAAGATTAACAAATTTGTACAATAATCAGAAATCTGAGGGAGACTACATTTTGTGCATGGCGTCACGTTTTTTGCCGTTCATTCTTTGTTTACATTGCTCACATTGACGTGTTTTACCCTGCATTCCAATGATATGACGTTATGACAAAATAAATCGGCAGGGAGGATCTCGTGCAACCTTGCACCATTGTTTTATCACCACAGTGTGGTGATACAACATCTTGTATCAGAAACCTTGTATCATACTGGATAATGATCATTAACAGAGTATTGGACCACATGTGATTCTTGAAGTTTTTCTAAATTGGTGATATAAATATGATCTATTAATGTTTTTGATTCTTTTGTCACTCTAGTTGGTTCGTTTACTATTGGTTTAAGATTGTAAGTTTCAAGAATAGACAACCATTTTTGTGATGGTTTACAGGGGGGCAAAAAATTCATGTTAAAATCACCTGTTAAAACAATATCAGAATTGAACGAAATTGCATTGTTTAGTTCAAACTCAAATTTGTCAATCCATTCAACTAGTTCACTAGGTTTCCTATAGACAAAACATAGTAAAAAGGATCTTTTATGACATGGTTTAATTTCAAACCACATTGTTTCTATATTACTCCTTTCAAGATCTAGTTTTCTTTTATATTCTAAATTTTCTGATACATGTATGTATGCAAACCAACCACCACCACAATTTTCTGTTCTATCCTTTCTTTCCTGTACAAACCCATTAATATTCAGAGACATTTGAAATATTTTCATGAAAAAAGTTTCACAAAAGCCAATAATATCAGGAGGGTATTTAGATTTCAATAAATTGGTTTTTCTTCAAATATTCCAAAGCCGAATTCAGTTTCTAGTCAAAATGAGAAAGGTAAAGCAACAAATGTACCAAGGCCGAAAGATCACAATACTAAAAACATTAATAATGGGAAGTTCTATTCTTAAGGGAATTAAGACAAGGGGGCCGATAAATACTGATGTGTGTACTAATCGTGGTGCAGATATAAATACTTTAATCAACATTATTGAAAGAAGGGACTTATCAGTGTACAAAACAATCATCGTTCACATTGGAGGTAATGACTTAAATAATGGTTATTCTTTAGATTCCATTTATGAAAACTATCAATCTCTATTATACCTCCTTAGAGCTAAATCAAATATGGAAACTGTGTTGATGGTGTCTGGGATACCTCCCAGATATGGAACAAATGTTCAACCATTAAATATGATACTTGAGGATCTATGTGACAACAACAATTTGCAATTCATAGACCACACCAAGGTATTTAATGATAGACATGGATATGTTAAGCAACAACTTTTTCATCCTGATGGAATACATCTCTCCAAGAAAGGAACCTCAACCTTCCTACACATCATAAACACTTGTGCAACAATTATGCAACAGTGTAAGGTAAACACATGGTACTGTTTTATTATGGTGAAGGTGGACATAACAAACAAACATGTAGACATACACATGCAGTCTTGTGTTATTCCTGTGGTAAATATGGGCATAAAGAAAAATGTGTGAGCTTTATTCATGTTAGGAGGATGGCAAAGATGACAAAGCCTTAAATTTACTACTTTATAATTTCAACAAATCTGCTTCAAATTTTAATATAAATATATCAAACGTTTTTGAAACACTAAATTTGATATGCTCCCATTGTGATAATCTCCACTGTTTATGTCATGAAACTGATAACATTATTGTTGATCCTTTTAAGATTAATCATCCAATTATATCATGCATGTCAATTATGAAAAATAAAACCCCTGACAGAAGATTAAACAATGTACAAAATATTTCTATTAGTGATAAAAAGCAACAAATTATAAGATCAAACAAACACAGCAGGTCACTGTGCCATCCTCTGAAGAAATCATTGCATCATGTAATAATATTATACTGTATCAGTTCCCTGAGGCCAATTCTACTGATATCTTTATTGTGTATATATTTACTTATTATATTATAATATTGTCCTGTTTATATGCTCTTCGTCAAGGAAATGTTTTATTTAAGGAAAATGGCAAAGAAGAGAATTCCTTACAGCTATCTAATCTAAGTACTTCAATCCTCACACACAATTTATTTGAAAGTTTATATCTTTTTTGTCCTAATTGTGACATTTTTCCATGCATATTTAAATTAATTGATAAAAGATCAAGAAATTGCATACTTCCACTTAATAAAACACATAATGAAATAAAAACTGATGAAGATAAAACAGTGAATATAAATAATAATCCTATTGTCCACCCTCAACAGGAGGCTCCCAATGTGAAATCTTTGTCATCTTCTGAAGTAATTAATACAAATTGTAATGGCAGTAGAAAAGAGTTAGCCCTATATCCAGCTGATTCATTACATATCTCTAAAACATTAAATCCCTTTGATATACCCAATACTATAGTATTTGTTTAAATTGTGATAATTACCAATGCACATGTTTAATGGAAAGATTTTATTGCCAGACAATTAATGGTTTAGATAAGAATAGAGGCTTACTATCAACATCTTCAGCTAATAAAAACCAGAAAACACCATTAAACAATTCTCCATGTGTGTCCACTGTCTCATCTATGCCATCTTCCTTATCTTGTATTAATAGATGTAATTTATCAAGTCATGTCCCTGGGGCCAGATTTATTGAACAATCTCTACAGGTGGCCAAAAATCAAATACTTATGTCATCTTCTGATGCTTATATGTTTATTGATAATGTACAAGAATGTAATTATGTTGAATTCTCAAATGACCATGTGGTCATTTTTATTTCATATGTCTTTTATTACACCTAATAACAAACAGAATGAGACTTTTAATATACTTTTTGTATATGGTTTTAAAAACACTAAAGGTATTAAAATTTGTTCACATAATGTAAATAGAATGGAAAGTAAGTTTGATGAAACAAAAAACAATTTATTGCAATCTAAATACCCTCCTGATATTATTGGCTTTTGTGAAACTTTTTTTCATGAGAATATTTCAAAAAATGACTGAATAATAATGGGTTTGCACAGGAGAGAAAGGATAGAACAGAAAATTGTGGTGGTGGTTGGTTAGCACACATATAAGAAAATTTAGAATATAAAAGAAAACTAGATCTTGAAAGGAGTAATATAGAAACAATGTGGTTTGAAATTAAACCATGTCATAAAAGATCCTTTTTACTATGTTTTGTCTATAGGAAATCTAGTGAACTAGTTGAATGGATTGACAAATTTGAGTTTGAACTAAACAATGCAATTTCGTTCAATTCTGATATTGTTTTAACAGGTGATTTTAACATGAATTTTTTGCCCCCCTGTAAACCATCACAAAAATGGTTGTCTATTCTTGAAACTTACAATCTTAAACAAATAGTAAACGAACCAACTAGAATGACAAAAGTATCAAAAACATTAATAGATCATATTTATATCACCAATTTAGAAAAACTTCAAGAATCACATGTGGTCCAATACTCTGTTAGTGATCATTATCCAGTATGTATGACTAGAAGTGAGCAAATTAGTGTGAAGAAAGACACATATTTCTATAGTCTATAGAAATTAAAAAAAAATTGTTTAATGCGCGATATCACCGGACGTTGCAACATTTGTCAAAAATCAAGGGTTGGTTTGTTTACACTTCGTTTTTACTGAAATGTTAAAAATTGCAGCGGAATCCGGATAAAGACCATGAAGATAATATTTCAATGTATTTGAGGATGATTTAAATTAATTCAATAAAATTTTGGTAAGCTATGAAATTAATCACTGAACCCTTAGGATTTGCGAACACACCGGACGGCTCTGTACCTTAATTTACCATTAAATGTTTACTAAATCTTTTGTGTATAGCCTTATTACAATGTACTGTGTAACTTTATATTGTGTACTTTACAATGTATGTCTAAATATGTCAATGAGGGCCTCAAGGAAGATTACTTGTAACTGTAACCTTCTATAAATAAAGAATTTATTATTATCATTATTATTGATTGCAATTTTTACACACAAAAAACATTTTTGTTACTGATCCAATGATAAAGCTGTATCTGACAAAAATATGATTTTTTACCTTTCAATTTGACGAAAGAAATCTAAATTTCGTTCTTTGAACCTTTTCAGGAAATTTTGACCAGAACAGGGGGTATTGTTGTATTGGGGAGAGAAACACAAAAGTCAAGATGGATGAAAGAAATGGATGATATCTTAAATTATTTTAAAAGTGAATATGTTTTTATGAATAATTTTCAAGCTTGGTTTAATAATGACTAATGTGGGTGGTCTTTCTTTAATCTTGTTCTCCGAAATTATTAATTATACAGTAAATGGAAAAATAATACTTAGCTTGATGCTGAATTGTGAAAAACTAATATTTATTAGATAATTCATGAATAAGTATAAAATAATTAATTTAAACTCACCAATAGTGATATAAATATTAATTTCAGATATCAAAACAATTAAACTCAAAACTGTCATCAGATCGTGCATTATTTATCTAAATTTTAGAATAAAACAGCATATCTTATGTTTCTCTAAATGTCACCATTACATTTCATTATACATTTCCTTAGTCGTTGCTCAGTACTGACGCGAATATTTTATTCTGCTCTTGTCTTGGCCTGTTTCATTAAGCGCAAAGGCGATAATGAACCACAACTCATAATCTCGCATTGATTTTATTGCGAGATTTAAACGTTGTTATAGAAACATAGAAACAACATGGCGTAAAAAGTGTGTTTACATATTCTTCTTTGACATCAAGATGTCTCACAGGTAAATTGTTGAACTCAAAAATGTTAAAAGTCTAAATTTATTTGATTAACACCGTAAAGCTGCAACTGGCCAGTATGACTTCCCTGGAGGGTTTCCGACAGGCCCTGGCCAACACCACCATTGGCATTGTACCATAGAACTACTCCTTCTGAAGTTCTGTTTTTAATTGTATATACTGGACATTTTAATTGTACATGGGGGAGGGGGGGGGGGGGGGGGGGGGGGAGGCAATTTTTATTGTGTCATATGAACAGTGTGATTTTACTCAAACATGAGTTCTGCACCTACAGAAGAAGAAGAAGAAGCTCAAAACAGCACTTTTTAAATAAAAACAACCAGTCACTCTACAGTTCGCATGATGGTAGTTAATGATTTATTCCACACTTCAATTCAAATATTTTATTGAATAAAATGCATAAATTTAATTATGCAATATCCAATGGATAATCAGACCACAGGGCCTTGTCACTCACTATCCACGTAAATATACTATCATATCGGAAGCAGGTCAAATCGGCCCCAAACCAAATCGGCCCAAAGTCAAATCGGTCCCAAGTCAAATCGGCCCTAGTCAAATCGGCCCCAAATCAAATCGGCCCCAAGTCAAATCGGCCCCATTTTTGTTGTTTACTATTGTCAACATGCAAAGTTAAATAGTTTGAACACTATTCAGCAAAAATGTTTTGTACCAGTAAATGTTTACCATTGATACGAAAATAAACTAAATATAAACGTCTGACTATATCTAGCCATGCTTAAAATAATCAATAATCTTGCCGATAAAAGTTCAGTGTCTGCATATATATGATGCACGTTTCCTCCATCAGTCCATGTACATTGTCCATGAGGAGGACTTTAATTTCATTTTGTTTAATCATTTCCAGTCTAAATGTCCTTTAGGCACCGACCCTTGATGACCTCTGTATATGAATGGTTTATTTCTATTTCGGTGTTCAGAAGAAGTTAATAACTTGTTAAATATCTACAAATGATATATACAGGTATTTAGTTATTTGGGGTTGTTTTTTTTTGTAATTGTCCAGTGGACTCTTCCAAATACTAGACTCATCAGAGACATAGATATGTTTAGTAATCACTTAATTATGCCATAAATTAATCATTAATTAATTTTTTTGATCCTTACAAAAGAATCCGCTCACCAATAAGATTTAAATTTTACATCTTTTAACTAAAAATATTAATTTATATTAATAAATAATTTTTATTTATTTATTCTTTTTTTATTTTAATTTTTTTGGGCCGATATGACTTTCATTTTGAGGCCGATTTGACTTGGGGCCGATTTGACTTGAGGCTGATTTGAATTGGGGCCGATTTGACTGGAGCCAATTTGACTTGGGGCCGATTTGACTGGAAATCATCATATCAATGTATAAACATGTACAAGGGCAGACACCTTTTTTACCCCCGCTCGCTTCAAGTCGTGGTTTTTTTTTAAATATAGAAAAAATGGAAGTTCGAAACTCTCGGGGTTTTACCATTCGATATTTGGTTTTCTCGCTAGTTATCGTGTTTCTAAGTATAAAAAAACACGGGAAATAACAGACGAAATAATAAATTAAAGAAACTGGACAGCATTCAAGAAAAAGTCTTGAAAATGGCCTTATCATTCATTGTATACATGTGCAAGTAAAAAATTTTCAGTTTTCACTTCAAATCGTCCCGCTCGTTTACTGATGTTTGAATCTTAACGGTATTTTCCTTACCTCAAAGCTAAAACCCAGAGAGTTCCGAACTTCCGTCTTTTTTATAGGTGGCGCTGTTACTTTCACTTTGCGTCCATGGAGTTCTCTACTTAGGCGAATTCCTGACAAAAACGACCGCAAGAGGTAGTCGAGGGGAGGTCATGATATTTTTTGAAAAGAATAAGGTCTTGGGAGTTGAACCAAACAGGTTTTTGAATATATTAGAAGGAATTTAAAAAACAAACATGACTTGAAACGAGCGGGGGTAAAAAAGGTGTCCGCCCTTGTAAATGTTTATACATTGATAGTATATTTACGTGGATAGTGACAAGGCCCTGTGATCAGACCTCTGGATTGTGAGTTCGAATTTGGCTCATGGATACAGTAGGTCTACTTCATACAACATTACATGATGTATCGTATGTGATAAAAAGTTTGTCTGACTTGCGGCAGGTCTGTGGTTTTATCTGGATACTGTTGTTTCCTCCACCAATAATGCTGACTGACACGATATAACTGCGATATTGTTAAAAGTGGCGTTCAAACATTATAACTCCCTGATGCATATTTTGTCATGGAAGGATGTGTCAGATCAGGAACGGGTAAGATTTCACAGATAGAGACATATTTTCTAGTTCAAAACTGCAAGAATAATGATAATCTCTTGCCATTTTAAGCAATTGAAGATGCATTTCAACAAATAAAATCTGATCACAACTATACAAATATAATTAAAAATTGACTTGAATTTTAATTTTTGTAGCATATAAAATTATTATAATAGCATTAAATAATATTAGAGGTATTTGAACATGATGACCTGTGGCAATTTGCTTGTATTTTCATATTTAATTTCTCAGTACATACAACAAACAATGGGCAGAAGGAGAATCAGCATTGCAGGATCTCCTGCAGCAAGAACTTCCAGAAGAACCTCCAAAACCGGAGAAGGTTAGTTCTCATATAAATTATGGTAGAGAAATACATTTTTTAATTTATTTGTACATTAGTCAGGTCCAATTTGCTGAAAAGGTGAAGTCTAGCGGCATTTTATTAGTATTTGGTCCAACATAGTTTTTTATCCTAATTTGGGTATGAGAAATTCAAAACAATATGTTGGCCATTCATGAAAGGTCATTTAGGGGTCAAAAATTGCAAATTAAGATGGCACCCATAAAATCGCGAATATTTTCGATCGATAATAATTCAGAATGGTTCAAATTTTCTTTTATACATTGCGTTTTCGGCTGTAACTAAATCCTAGAATTAACACATTGCTCATGTTTAGCCTGATGACATTTACAGAGGTCTGTGCATGGCAATTTGGCTTTTTTACAACTACATCGTAACGTTATACAACCAGTGGAGCACTGACACGATATCATTTCAAGACATGCTTGTGGGATCGGATCAAGTGTCATACGAAGTGGTTTTAAACAATCACCATCCAAGCTCCAACCCATAGTTATAGGAGAAGGCAAAACTGGCTTGACAACATTCGCTTGTTTCCACACACTTGCTTGAAAGTGAGCTCTCTCAATGTGCAATTTCAGCGCATCACTAGTAGGGGGAAGACTTTCTGGACTCTTCGATTTTCCAAACATCAGATCCCGAGTTTCATCAGATGTATCAGTCACTTGATTGTAAAGTTTGCATATGAAAGCCTCGGCTAATTTGATCTTCTCGTCAGTTAGTTCTGCTTCTCCAATTCCTTCAAGAAGATTGGCATCTTGCTCATAAATCTTATGTGCCTTTTTCTTCGAAATGCCATAGAAGAAGGACGTAGTATCACAGCCGGTAATTGAGTGAAAAGCCAATAAATTTTGGGCCATACGTCTTGTAGGCAAATTCGTCTCTAAAACAGAGTGTATTGGTATAATCTTTGGGCTTTTAGACGTTCCTGTCATCATCCATATCTTGATATCCATTCCGTAAGCATGATGCAGTAAAAGCAAAAAGACATCGGTATCGGTTGCAGATACATGTACAGCGATAGTTCGGCAGTTAGATACATTTTTACAATGAAACATGTGGAGAATCATGCGCGTGTCTGCCTCTTCATGTGTTGCCTTCAAGTTATCTAAATTCAGGCTCTTGTCATTGCTGTCTGCCTGGTCCTCGGAAATAAACCCCCCTCCAGTGATCACAACTTTGCCTTCAGGAGCTTGCCGGATGAGTTCTGTTGCCAAAAATAATGCCAAGTCTTCTTTATTTTCAGGCAAAGAAAGAAAACTTGGCAAATTAGAAGGTAGAGGAACGTTGCGGTTTTCAATTACTCTTCTAATTGGCTGTACGGATTTTGATTTTTTTTCTCGTGTTCCTGATTTCATAGACTGTGTACGATATCGATCAAAAACAACATCAATTCGTCTAAATCTAACACATTTTCTTAGCACGACTCCCACATACATGTCTGCATATTCACCAAATTTCCTCAAACCCTGGTGTTTCAAACTCTGAACAAGAAATTGGCCATCCATAATCAATGCAGATCTATCATTAAAGTCTATTACACCATTAATATCTACGTTTTTCAACAAGATGTCTAATAGCAACGATTTATTCCCTGATCTAAGAGACCCGTTTGTCTCTGGAATAGCTATCGGAACTGGCATAAGTTCATGCTTAAGTATTTCTGACATGTTGACCTCTCTTCCGGCTTTAAAGGCAGTTACTATTCTATGTAATGTATTCCTGTCAGCCTTAACAATCTTCCCTTTTTCATGGTAATTAAATGTATGCCCAGCACTGTGAAACAGGTTTACCAACTGTTTAGATCTGGTCATCTGGTGTAATGTGCAAGACAGGCCAATATGTTTTGGTGTCCATTTTCTACCCTCACTGACACCGTACACTATGTCTTGACAAACGCTGAGGATTTTGGTTTGTTTTGTACTCTTTGAATCTTCAGGATTACCGTCTTGGTTCAAAATATCCTGACCACCATACACGAGATTCAGGAACGTAAATAAACTGTCGGGGACACAATCGATTGCATCATCTTCACTAACACTGAGACCTACATGACCGTCCATTCCTATCAAATCCCCTCTGATCTTTAGTACAACATGAACAAGCTGTAGGAAGAAAATGTCTTTTGGATCATAATTTGGCATAGTAAGCCCTTCATCTTCTTCCAACGGAGTTGCTCCTTGGTAATGAAGTTCTCCCAAAGCATGTTGCGAGTATGCATGAGGAATCAACAGGGTTACCCTTTCAAAAATCGACCGATGAAGTGTGCGTAAAAATTGATATTCGTCACTGAGTCTGTTTTGTAAGTATTCTTTAAATGTTGTTGTGCAGGAGATAAATGACTGGGGGATATCTCCGTTGGTCTGTGCTACTAGTGAGCAATATCTTTCCCAAGCATCAGACAGTTGGAGTATTTGATTTTTAGAGGCAGCATATCCAAGTTCTTGAACTAAAAAAATCATTGCAAGATCTATTGTTTCACATTCCTTTTTCGTTTTCTGTGTATCATATTTGAACGCATTAAGACATTTGTTATGATATTTCCCTTCTGCAGCTATTAAATCGTTTACCCCTGCTAAACGTAAACGCATAGTGTTTTCCAATTTTGAATCTTGCTGACAGAAAACGTTGAAATATTGAACAACTTATCTTTGTTGGAAGTCTGACAAAAAATGCATAGATTCCAATCGACTGGTTTTACAGATCTTCTACTCCGAGTATTTGGACGTCGACGGAGCCATCGAAGCCGAACATGTAACTCCATGTTCCTGCTTTGGCGATTCAACATCTACCTTTTGCCCTTCAGCTCTGGCTTCAAAGTTTTTGATTTGTTTCTGATGAGTGAACTCAGAATAACATTTTGTATGGCAAAAGACTTCGTCTGACGTATGAAGCTTTTCTCGTCGATCAATAGCCTCATAATATCGTACGTCTCTTATCTTTTGTCTTTGAGAGGCACGTTCTTTCAGGGTCTGAATTCCCCTTTGCTTTTTATGTTCTAGGGCATCTGTTTTATTTTCCTGACAAATAACACACTTGTTAACATCGTATTGACCAGAAAAAGATCGTTTTCTAATATTTAAGCTTATATCAATTTTGAACTATCGATGGTTTAGCATGTGTTTAGAAACTGTCGACTAAAGCAAATATACAGAAAGCATCAATAATGTTTCGAGTATTAGGTAATCTTGATCTTTATACTTTTAAAAAAATATTAGAATTAAGTAGCAATGCATGTCAATTATCATTTCGCTAACAGGGTTTTGGATCCGAATCATGGGAAAATGCACTAGAACGGGTTATTATCCTACAGATTGGTGATACAATAGACACTTGCCCCTGACACCGCCACCCCCCCCCCCCCCCCCCTTCAACGGGGGTGATACCATGTGATATAGACAAAATAAAATAGCTAATACCTAAAATATAGCTTTATTCCAACATTCCTACTTTCATAGGGTCCTTTAATGAACAGTGCTGAATATGGTTTGTTCTCAAATGTTGTTTTTTGGGTAGTCATTTTGTCCGCCATTTTGTGACGTTAAACGACATTTTTCGAATGGCCAACATAGATTTTTGGATTCAGCGATCCTGAAATAGTGTGAAAAGGTATGTTGGACTAAATACTAATAAAATGCCGCTAGACTCTTTAAACGACGACTTTTTCAAAAATCCGACCTGACTACATGTACAGTATTCAATTCATTAGTTTGTATCGTGTACACATGCTACGATCTGTTCATATGGACAAGATCATCACAACACTAACAGAGATGCTTGCAACATCTCAAGATAAATATTGTACCTGTATATCCTGTAATCATATTTGTTGCTTACTTGACTTGTATAAGAATTCTTGAGGATCAATCCTCATGATAGAAATCTTGTCTCTTTTTCGAAAAATTATGGCAATATCTTTACCCACAGATTTACGAATTAACATAAAGGTGTAGCAAACTAAGTGACTTGAAAAATAGATCTTATTAAACAGGATATGGATATATTAAAGGTTTATATGTAAAACAAGATTACTATATATACTTATAGCTAAAATATCCTCCATAGTTTTATCTCTACCACAACACATGTATTTGGACAACTATTAAAATATTAAAAATGTCAAAGTTTCCAATCCATGATATGAAAACTGTATTTATCATATTGTTGTATTAATTTATTATTATTATTATTGTATAATTTTAGGATCGCTTGGCTGCATTCCAGTTACTGGCTACAATGTACATTAAGTACATACAAATTTTCCGTAAATTGGAGCAGTCCTATGATCAGATTGTTCACCCACAGAAGAGGAGAGTTTTACGTCATGTCCTAGATGGAGCTATGGGAAGAATTTTGGAATTAAAACATGAGATGGTTAATCTGGAATTCTCAGAATATCATTATTTTGATGATGTTCTCTCAGATTTAAAGTTAACACCAGTATGTATAAATGTATACAATTTAGTGGTGCATCGATCATCGGAAACATCGACTAATCAGTCGGACGTCATCATACAATCCGATGATCGATTCTTATACCTTGTGGTCGATTCTGATTCCTATTGTCTAAATATGCTTAACTTTATTCTTTGGGTTTTTTTTGGTCCTCATACTGACAAACATTTTGCAGTTTTATCCCAGCTGTTTTTTTCCTCATACTGACAAACATCTTGCAGTTTTGTCCCAGCTTACTTTTGACACTCAGTCAATACAGAATAAGAATAAGAATATTTGATTGCCAATTTTGGACCCACAAGGGGCAAACAAGAATACATATGATATAAAGATAGAAATTCCAAACTGATAGAAACATAAACTAAACTACAATGTACACAATAACACAATCACAATAATGAGACAAAAGACTAGATTTCCAAGATACAATAAAAACATTCATCCATCTCTTTTACACAAATCACTTTCTCACACCTTACATTCTAGCATACTGATTGTAATGATTATGTGAACATATTTTACATTGAATAGAATGGATCGGAGAGTCAGTCTATTATTTATCTACTGCCCGGAATAGTCCATTTTATGACAGGTGTTACACATATGGAAACCAATATTTCGTTTTGTTCTTAGTTAATGTTTACAAATGGAAAAATTGTAGTTTGTAAATATACATGTACCATGCAATTTTATTCAAACCTTTACTTTTGTCAAGCACATATTTGGACTAGTCTATTATTTATCTACTGCCCGGAATAGTCCATTTGATGTCAGGTGTTACACATATGGAAAACGATCTTTTGTTTTGTTCTAAGTTAATGTTTACAAATAGAAAAATTATAGTTTGTAAAAATATGATACGATTTTATTAAAATCTTTACTTTTGTCCAGCATATAGTCAGTAAATACATTTAGTAGGTCATTGTCACCGATGATTGATCATCGGTCGATGTTGGTATAACGATCATCGATCTTGAAAATGTGACCGATTCCCATCACTAATACAATTCCATAGTTATATAGTGATCTAATCTGAACTGTCCCAGTGATGGGAATTTTTTTTGTTGAAGAAACCTAAAAACACAGAAAAAGCTTCTACATTTGTATTTAAATCTGTGAAAATCATTATCTCATAAGTTACATCAAAAACTAATCACCAAAAACAAATTTACGTTAGTAGGCATGTTTCCCAAATATGTTATACATGTACTTATAGACCTGCATTTATTTCTTTTTTATATTAATGAAAACAATTTGCTGTCATATTATGTCATAAGTCTGTTGTTGTCCATCTGAAGCTCCTACCCGTTTTTGACACCAAGGTGCCAAATTAAGTGTTTCTATTTTTATGTACATGTAGAGTTTATTGTTCATCTGATTTTAATGCATTCATTAGGAAAATCAATTTCAGAAAAATTCTTATCATTATTATGTACAGTAACTATTACTGTTATTAGCTATTTATTTCTAAAAGGGGCCCAAATTCCAAAATCAGTAAAGTGGAAGTGTAAAATGTATTATGCACACATGTCATATATCAGGGGCGCCCCCCCCCCCCCCCCCCCCCCCCCCCTAAAATTGGAAAAAAATGATTTTTTGGCATAAAATTGTTATTTTACACACGAAATACCCCAAAAATTTTCGCTCCGCTCGACGCAATTTTTTTAAGTGCACCCCCCTAATTTGAAATCCCGGATCTGCCCCTGTATATTACATGTTTAAAATATATTGTACTCAGACGTGCATATAAATTTAAATTTAGTATTATAAAAGAAGAAATGCATTTGAAGGTATCTTTATATCCTATAGAAATTACTTTTTGCTTGTTTATTTTTAGTAATTGTATGTACATAAATATATTCCAGAATGATGTTGAAATACCTATTCCTAAATACTTCATTTATGAGAGACATGAAGCACTACAAAAAAGGGAGAAAACTCTTGGTCAAATTCTTGCCAAGATGGGACCACAAGATAAAGACGATGTAAGATTTTTATCAATATATTATATCAAATGAAAAAAGTTTGTCTTTACCACTTTAACAGTTATTTTATTTTATTGTCTATTTTTGTCAGCATCATATTGTCGAGTGCGGTAGATCGTTGGATCGAGCCCCGGTCGGGTCAAACCAAAGATTATAAATTTGGTATTTGTTGCTTCTCCGCTAAGTACGCTGCATTAAGGAGAAAGAGCAAAGACTGGTTGGATCGGAATCAGAATAATGTGTCAGAGTGGAGTGACATGTCTACCCGCGGACTGTTGTTTCAGTGAGCTAGCACTATAAAAATTTAACTCAGCATGTTGGTCTAGAACAAAGCAAACCTCATCATCATCATCTCATTGAAAATTAACTTGTTCTCGCCATGGTATAGCTGAAAAATTGTTGAATTGGCATTAAACAGCAATCACTCACTCACTCATATTGATATTGAAAATCTTTTTTATATTTCTGATATTATTTAAACAATTATTCGTTAATATTTGAACTAATTATTCATTTTTAGTCAGTATTCTCTCTGGCTTTATTTATTTAATGATTAAGTTTTTTTTAATGAAAGAAAATAGAAATGACTTTTGGTAATGATATTATTAAGGATTAGAACATGTGCATTAATAGTAAAATTGTATTCACTACTGTAAAACTTTTTTTGCACCATCTATTACAGCGCAAAGAAGAAATAAAAATGTCTTTTGAAGAAGCCATCCACATTGTACAGATCCATGAGAGAGCCAGACAAGGAAGGTTACGTGCAAAATTCATGAAAGAAATTAAAATGCAAGAACTTCAAGACAAAAACCAAAGACGAACAGGTGCCCCAACATTAGACCATGATGTAGCTGCTGTCAGAATTCAAAAAGTAAGATTATTGTTAGATGTGGATATAAATTTAGTTCTGTAATTAATATTAAAAGCTACATTTATATTCAAATATTTCTTTTTGAATTTTATTTTTTTTTAATTCCAATTCAAACATGTTTTATTCTGAAAATTACCTACATGAAATGGATTAATTAGCTGATCAGACATAAATGTTTTCAATAATTAAATTTCGATTTTCATTTAACAGGGAAAGACAAGCTACATTGTATCATCATACAAATGCAGTGCAAATGTGCTGTCTGAACAATAGCTAGTATCTGTGATAATAAGCTGGTTAGTTTTAACAATGTAACAAGAGAATTTTATTTTATGTAAGAGTGTTGTGACTAACATATATCATATATATAAGTATACTTGTATCTTTGATAGGTTTGGAAAGGTTTTTCTCAGAGAAGAAAAACAAAACGTGACAGGGAGGAAGAAATGATGTTTATTGGAATGGTAGGTACATCAATAAGATTTTTTTCTTGTAATCTAAGATGCAGTTCAGGAAACATGATTGTTTAATTATTTATTGATTAATTGCATTAGTATTCACAGTGTCAGTGAAATGTTCACTAGAAAAATATATAAAATATATAATTAAAAACAATTCAGAAAAATAGGATGTTAATTTTGTATGTAAGTTAGATTTATGAGATGTTTTTCTCTCTCCATAATTGGTTAAATTAAGTTATTGATAAACTTGTTTGAGTTGTCAGTTGGTATATTAAGGAAGAGCATATTATGACATCTGTCTGATATGTGAGTTAATTATGATTAGTATGTATTTATTATTGAAATTTACAATTCTTAAATAATGTAATTGTTATGAAGACTGAGGTTCATCTCCCTCAGACATAGTGTAACGCTGATTTTGGTTATTCTGTTCAGGCCCTTTGGTTTTCTTGCTCCCAAATATCTTACAAATTATTTGGCGTTCCTATCTTTTGACTTTGATAGTACCCAATGACGGTTATTCTAGAAAGAGATGTATGCACGATATTAGATAGCTACATTTTTATTTTAATTATAGGCTCCTCCACCCAGACCTACAAATTTGAAAAATACTCACGAGGCATTGGCATTGAAAAGGGAGTCAGAAAGACGAGTTAAACAAACAAACTATGAAGTTGAATTTCAAAATGCATTAGTGCAAATAAAAGAAAAGATTAAAGAATCTGAAGGACCAGACATCAAAGAGTCAATGATGGACCAAATAAGACAGTGGTTTATAGAATGCAGGTGATTGTTAAGTACATACAAGGTTGATATGCCAGTAATCCTCAACACTATCAATCTTTTTTTGCATTAAGTTAGTACCATATTAAGGTGTGCATAGTACACATGGATCTATTGTACATACACCATTTCTGTACCTACTCATTTGGAAAAAGTCTTGCTTGTGTGTATAAAATGCACACACTTATTTTTAAAATCGTTATAAACATGCTACTGAAATAGTCATTAGACGAGTGAGTTAGTGATTTTTGTTTAATGTCAATTCTGCAATTTTTCAGCTATATCATGGTGAGAACAAGTTAATTTTCAATGAGATAATGATTAGGTCCGCTTTGTACTAGACCAACACGCTGAGTTGGATTTTAATAGTGTTAACTCACTGAAACAACAGTCTGTGGGTAGACATGTCGCTCCACTTGGACACATTATTCTGATTCCGAGCCAACCAGTCTTTGCTCTTTCTCCTTATTGCTGCGTGCTTAGCGGAGAAGCAACAAATACCAATTTTATAGTCTTTGGTTTGACCCGACAGGGGCTCGAACCCACGATCTACCGCACTTGAGGCGAGCACGATGACCATTACACCACTGATGCAGTGTCACTAGAAGATAATATTTAATATATCGCATATCATGAATTGATTCCAGTCAACTGAATGCTTAATTTGCTCTTAAGAACAGTTTTTTATTGTCTTATATGGGGAATTTTAGCCAATAAAGGACATCATATTAGAATCAATTTTAATCCAGACCGTACATTTTATTTTCACATTGTTTCTACATTATAACCCCCTTATAAGATGATTATAAAATTGATAATCAGACAGAGCTTACCTATTGAATTCTCCTTAGAAGGGTTATTTTTGAAATAGACATTTGTATCAATTAATCCATACCCTACAAAAATACACATAACGTTCTCGACCAATTTACATGTTACCCTGTTAACATGAATGGGTCAGTAAATGATAGTAAAGACATTAATAATCAAAGTTCCCAAAACCTGTATAAATATGATCTCCATGTCATTCTGTGATCATGTCAACATGCTTGGATTCATTAAATCCAATGAAATGTTGCAGAACCAGTGTGTATTTTTTTATCCTCAAAGACGTGGATATAATGAAGCCAGATAAAGATTTGTTGGTTTGTTTAACATTTTTGATAAAAATTTTTATATAGAATGAATTTGCAAAGAATCTCTGTAATGTCTTTGAAGAAGTGCCACGATATAACTCAAATACTGCTAAAGTTGGCATTAAACACCAATTAATCAATCAATCAATCTTTAAAGATTCTTTATAAACAAGATATACTGTTAGTAATGTATTTTTTTGGCCATTAATAGAGATGCCACAGGTAAATTCCCTGAGTACCCAGATGAAGATGATGGTGGATCAGCTCTCATATTTAAAGAGAAAAGTCCTGAAGAATTAGAAGCTGAAATGAAAGAAAAGGTCAGTAGAGTAACATGTGAAATTATTGCTTTACATTTCTGAAACTTGTATAATATTTATAGCTTTTGAGAAAATGGTATGCATGTAGTTAAATGGAAAATATTTTCTGTTGACAATTTTTAACAAACTAATTGTTTACCTATTTATTTTGTTATATTTTTATTGCATACTGTTATACTTTTGTCCTTTTCAGAGGAGGAATGTAATGTAGTGGTCATTTTCACTAACTAAAGAAATTAAGAAAATGTACACCATGTAAATAAGTAAATAAGTCGTTGTGAAAAATGTCCTTAAACTAATACGAAAAAATTATTTTGAGCATTTTTTTTTCAATAAATTATTTGTACTGACAGACAACTCTATGTGACCAATACACATGAATCCTGTTATCTCACACAAATTTGATGTGCATGTTTTTAAATGTGAGAGATGAGGTAATGACTAGCTACTACAGCAAAAAATATTCAAAAAGTTTGTACAATCATCATGAAAATGACTAAAGATACATCATTCATTTTATACAGGTTGATACATGTATTGTTTTCTTATGTAGCATAAAAGGGATGTGGAGAGTCAGGTATCAGTGCAAGAAACTATCAGTTGAATGTTACCTTTTTTTTTTATACAAACCCTTCATTGTTATGGTGCAAAATGTTTCCATTTAGTTTTCATGAATTATTATGCACCAAAAACTTGGAGAGAAAAAAAAACTCTCTCCCTTTTGTGAAGTCTTATGAAAAAAAATGAATAAGACATTTACAACACACATCCATCTGTATTGTAAATAATCCACCATTATCTGCCCTGAAGCTACCCACAACTTAAAACAGAGAGCAGTAATACACAGTATTATATGATCATTTAATGTTCTTTGATACTTTCAATATATTTATTCCATAATTATTGTATTGATAAATCTTTGGTTTTAGATACAAAAACTGCTAATAAAAATAAACCTCAAATTTCAAAATGTGGCATAAAAAGTGATGAGTATTATCTACCATGTCTATTTTTTTATTTTGAATTTTTTATGTATATTTTGTATACAACTGTGTATTGCTTTTGACAGATACATATATATTATCCATTATTTGTTGTTGTGCTGATATTTTGAAATTAAGACAAAAATGTTTTTCATAATGCACTGGATTTTTTATGAATAAATTTCAAAATAATAAAATGAAATTATTCAATGTTTTGAACATACAAACTTGCTAGTGAGATCAAACATTACAGAAAGTGAATTTGTAAATAAAATTTTTAGTTTTAATTTTCATTTCATAATATAATTTTAATGGTAAAAAGTTAGTTGACAGGTTATGCATTTCAAATAATTTTTAATATTTGTATTTGTAGGGTTTTATCTTGCTAAAAATCTATTGAAAATTTGTAGAAAAGATTTGAAGACTCAGATTTTGAAATTAATACATGTATATATATATATATAAACATCTAAAATGGTTTGTAAAACAACACCAAGTACACAAAACAAAGTGATAAAGAATTAAACTCTTTATTGAATGACAAAATTTTTGTCCCACAGAGAGACTTTATCAATGTCTATATAGGGCACTCAATGTGCTTTTAATGAGCAGTAGCCCTTTATATACAGGTCAAAATTATATGCTCCATTCATGAATGGGAAAATGAGGCTGTTCTTTATAGAAAGTGATTTGTTATATAGAGGTCAGGGGAGGTGTCCTTTTAGTCAGGTTTGACTGACATGATAAATTTGAAATATGACATACTGAATAATGACCTTAAGAATGTGGGTGATATCTTAATCTTGTGGTGTGGTTTTTTTATACTGTAACTTCATCTAGCAAGGTGGAATTGATTACAAACAACTATCATCCTCTACAAGCACTCTCATGATTGTATATCATGATATTGTCATTGTTTTTACAGGAGGATGGTGGTGGAAAAGGAAAGAAAGATAAAAAGGGAAAGAAAAAGGATAAGAAAGAAAAGAAAGGAAAGAAGGACAAGAAAGGGAAAAAAGGAAAGAAAGGTGGTGATGACGATGTAAGTATTTATAAAAATAAAAATAGTTATTGATAATTTGTATATTTAACCTTTGATCTAACCTATAGTGATAATAGTTATTGATAATTTGTATATTTAGACTTTGATCTATCCTATAGTGATATTGTCAGTACCAATGAACTGACTCTCATACTGAAAATTATCTGTCAGTGTGACTTCAAACACATTGTCATTATGATATTATAGATAAATAAAATAACATCAGTTTTGTTGTCACCACATACATTGTCACTATTTACACAGCTCGACCTATCAGACTTGGTACTGACTTTGTTGACCTTCAAAACTGCTGTTTTTCTATATTTAAAAAACAATGTATTTATTGTCAATTTTTCTCGTCTGAAACTTTGTTTGATTTTTGAAAATAGTAAGCAAATGGTACATTTAATTTGAACCAAGAATATTGTATTGAATAAATAAACTGAAACATTTAATACTAAACATGGATAATGAATACTGAATGAGATAAAGAACAGACATAAAGGCAATGTACCATAAGTCTTGATAATATCATTTTTTTCTGTTATTTTGATGATTTGTAAAATGTTACAGAATTTGGTAGTTTTCATTATTATCAAATTACTCAGAATACAAAACATAGATTATAATTATTTACCTGTAGACTCAGTATTGTATTTCCTATTAAACCAATACTCTTTAATCCTATGCTATTATATTTGTGTATTATTGTGACATTTTACAATGGGTATCATAATAAGAAAAACAAAAATACCATTCTGTCGGAACAGTTCCAAAATCCTATCTAAAAATTGTAGAAACAGAGAAAAAATTGATACCTCTAACACATATATATACATGGCCACTGACTTTAATTAGGCAGGGATAAACTAGTTTTATGTATCCAAACATATTGAGATAAAATCCTATGATCACTTGTCATATCTTATTTTCAAGGAAGAGGAAGAAGGATGGAAGATGCAGGAATCCAGTTTTGTTCCTGCTATAAAGGATGGTCATGAAGACTATAAAGGTATTACAACTTTCTCTTTGTTACTCATCCTATTAATAACGTCTTATTTATAACTGAAGTTTTCAATACACTACATTACAATACAATGTTCATATTTGGTGATACAAATATTTCAGCTTGGTCTATTGTTTATTTTAGAATGTAGTTTAAAACATGGACATTGATTATTTTAGAGGATATGTTATTTATAGTTTTTTTACAAGCATTAACATATTTTTTTACTGTTTTCCAGGAATATGGGCTACAAGAGATGAGAAGGACAATTTCTCTCAGAGACATGATGCTGAATTAGTCAAAGAACAGAAAAGAAAAGAAGTTGAAGAGGAGATTAGAGCACAAGTTGATGAGCTAATGAGAGCTGAACTTAAAAATCTAAAAGCTGTAAGTTAATTTACCTCCATTTTAATATCTTATCGACTTTTGATTCTGTTTAATATTTTGGAGTTTGCTTGGAAAAAATAATTTTCATGAATTTATGCACTTTCAGTCATCAGTTTTGATGTCATATGAAAAAAGGTAACACAAGTCATGTATTTGAACACCTTTTTGCAGGTAAAAGTTTGTTGTTTTTTTTAAATCATGAAACTTTCTACAAAATGTAAGTATGAATTTCTTTCTTTTCGTACGTTAAGAAAAAAATATTGGAAATTGGTCCTTGTTTTTATTGGACATACAACAAACATTAAACAAATAATATTTTCAAGAATTGCAACACCTGTTCTCTTCTTTTTGGTGAAAAATTTTGAGAAATAAAAACTGATTTTTTTTTTATTTCTAATTTTTTTCACAAAAATCACATTATTATGTAAATATCAAGGTTTGCTTTTTTCATTTATCTATTTTCGAACAACAAAGAAAAAAATATCAGTGTTTACTCTTTGTATCTAGAATGTAAGATGTCAGTTTAAAATGTATTTTGTTTCTACAGGCTGTTGATCGAGATAAGGGCAAGAAAGGCAAAGGTAAAAAATCTGGGAAAAAGAAGAAGAAGAAGGGAAAGAAGAGTGGAAAGAAAGGCAAAAAGAAGAAGAAGGATAAGGATCTGACATCAGACAGGTTAATTCTTGTCAAATTATTTCTTAATAATTCATATGTCTGAATAAAATTTGAGAATGTTTTTATAGTATAGGGAGAAAAGGATGAAGCTCACAAGTGTATATTCTCACACAGGGATTAGGGTTAGAGTGTTTAACGCCACTTTCAGCAAGATTTCAGTTATATCATGGCAGTCAAATTATTGGTGGAGGAAACTGGAGTACCTGCAGAAAACCACAGACCTGTCGCAACTCATTGACAAACTTTATCACACAGAAATTAAGAATGTTTTGGTTAGATTCATATCCTGCTAATATCAACAGGAGATTATTTGATAATGTTGTCCTATTGTTGATCAAAATAGCAGATTGTCCCTGTTACTCTAATTGTTTTTGATGGATTAAATGACATTTTAATATAACAATAAAGTCTTTTTAATTTGACACACCAAATGTCCTCTAATTGATGGAAAAATATTCCTCTCAAAAGCCATATGATTAGTAAAATGAATGTTCCTTATATAAATCTCTAATCAATTTCATTTTTATTGTGAGTTATAAATCCCTCAGTATGGACATAGTTTAACACACAATGAAAAAATAGATACTGGTGTCTTCTTCTGAGGAACTACTTTATTGTTTATTCATAATCATTGGATGAACATTTACAACATTTGTAACTAAGATGGCGACTGGCCAACTATATTGTAGTTTAACATTGAGGTCTACATGAATGAAGGTAATTTTACCCTAAAAAATGAGAAAATGATTATATATGAATCAAGTACTGGTATATTGTTTATTGCTTTTATATTTCTGAGTTTAGTCAGAGGAATGGTTCATGTTGGTGTGGTTGGTTATGTTGTAGATAATTCAGGGTAACAAGATTTGACTGTACACTATGTTATTAATGATGGTTTAACTATAAACTGAACATTTGTATGTTTACAGAACAATAGAGTCTTTATATGAAGAGTTAGTAAGGGAAGGTATTATTGTGAGAACTCCGCCAATAAAACTATCAGATTACGAAGGAGAATACAGTTATCTAGGTACAACTTTACGTCAAGCCAACATTGAACCTATGCCTTCACTTAGTGATGTTAGAAGACTAGTCACAGAATTTGGTATATTGCCTTTAGGTAAGCATATTTTGTTTCTAAAAAGGTTATTCTTGTTTTGTTAATTTGATTAGTGTTGAAGATTGGGACAAAGTTACACTTACATTTCAGTTTGTGATCAAAACAATTATGGACCGTTACTGACATGTCATTTTAAAATTTTAACTACATTTCATTTTTATGTTAACAAATATATATAAGAAACCATCTGGAAAACGATATGTACCTCTTGTTTACCAACTGAAGTAAGACCAGATTTTTACCATAGCAAATTTATTTATGAAGCACATGAAGGATATCATATTATAATTGGTAGGTTAGAAAATTATGCAACAAGAAATTCCTTGTTCCTAGAAATTTGTAATTGACTCCCTTACCTATGGCTTTACTTTGATTTGTTAAAATGCAATATTAGTAAATTATCGTGTAAAATTTGGTATTGTTGTTTTACTAATAAAAGTATAAATAAAATGTTGATTGGAAATGACAGATTTTAGTGCAAAATGATATTATTGTTTAAAGCACACATTGAGAACATAGTGCACATATGAAATACTGGATGATACTACATATAGATCACAATGGTTTTTTTTTTTCAATTTTTATTTTATAGGTTCACCTTCAGTTCATGAAAAAGCACCTTTAACAAAATCTATAATGTTGGCTGGACCTAGAGGCACTGGTAAAAAAATGTTGGTTCAGGCAATATGTCATGAAACTGGTGCTAATATGTTTGACTTATCACCTGGAAATATTGCTGGGAAGTATCCTGGAAAGGATGGTCTCAAAATGTTAATACATCTTGTCTTTAAGGTAAACAGTTACAAAGATTATCATATTAATTGTCTGACTGCCACGATATAACTGAAATATTGTTGAAAGTAGCACTAAACACCATAAGCCATATTCATTGAACAATTGGTAAATGTCCTAGCTAAAAAACGACAGAGAATTTATCATGACTCATCCTTTAATTCATGAACTAGATCTTAGGGATATGTAAAACAGATTCATACAAAAAAAAACAGAATCTAGGCTATGCAAAATATTTTGTATATTTATACAGTTAACTTGTTATCTTAAGCTGAGATAATTAATTTCCCTGGATAACTCAACCTAAAAATTGTTTTCAAAATTGTTTTTATTGCTTACTTTAACAGGGATAACTCAGAGACTCAGCCATTTCAGAGTCAAATCATTGGTCCCTTCCACTTCAACATAACAAAGTTCAACTGTAGTATCATGATATCTTTATGATATAAAAATAATGTGATGACTATTCAATCTAAAGTTCATCTTCCTCAGACATAGGATTCTTAGCCGATTTCGGCCAGCCTGTTTAAGCCTTTGGTTTTCATGGTCCTAAAGACTTTAAAATTATTAGTCTTTTCAATCTTCTGACTTTAATCATACCTAATGAAGATTATTCCAGAAACTTGTCATGTTCACAACATTAGATAGCTTCATTTCTATAACTCAATATTTTGTTACAGGTTTCAAGAGAACTACAGCCAAGTGTTATATATATAGGAGATTGTGAAAGAATGTTTAAAAAGAAAGTACCCAAGACAGATCCAGTAAGATGTCAATAATTTATAAGCTTCATTTCATTCACACATACATTATATACATGTATTATGAAATCATTTGTAAAAAAATATGTATGATTATCAAATAACAAATTGTAGAATAAGAATAAGTTTTATAAGATAACTCAAATACAACAGGAACTTAACTTAATAAGTTTACATGTGGTATTAAATAAAATCAGCTTCTTATTCCCTGCACATGGTTAGATGTAATGTTTCAATCAGTTATCACTATACAAATTCAACTAAGAATGTTGGTCTAGTATAAAGTGGACATCATCATTTCATTGAAATGTAACTTTTTCTCACCATGATTATTATTGATATAGCTAAAAATTGCTCATTTGACATAAATAAACAATCACTCACTTTACAAGTAGTTTTAAATTAGTATTTTGTAGAAACTATATTTTGTTGTTTTGTTGTAATCATAAAAACCATGAAAACTTGTACCAAATGAATATTAATGAATTCAAAGTAAAAATAAAAACAAAATAAATATGCCATATCAAATTAAAATATACCCTTTATTATACCATTTTGTGTTGTGATTTTTACACATTATAGTAAGGACTTTGTCTAATCACATATTTATTATTTAGCTTCTCTGAATATTTGTAGACAGACCCCAAAAGGCTGAAAAAAGAACTTCCAAAACAATTAAAAACTATAAAAGGAGAAGATCGAATAGTATTAATTGGTACATCACGCTGTCCATTCGATGGTGAGATGAAGCCATTGACATCTACTTACCAGAGACTTATTCTTATACCAAGGCCTGATTATGCATCTAGACATTGTAAGTCATAACATAATTAAAATTAAATGTTTGTTGAATTTTTTTGGTAGTACATTTACATCTAATAACATCCCATATTGGGTCATGACAGGTGACCTTTTGTTTATCTTTTACTGTCCAGTCATGTGCAAGACAATTCAATATGTAGGCTTGTCACTGATTGGTCAGATGAAAATATGACCCCTGACAGGACCCTATACAAGATGTCATTAGATGTTAGTGTATAACTATCAAAACACCCAATAAACATCTAATTTCAATTTGATTGTGTAAGTCAAAGAGAATACATAACTGTATAAATCAAGAGCTTGAGAATGGATACTCTACTATAGTCTAACCTCTTTGTGCTCAGTTCATAGTGATCGATTGTGTAAGTCAAAGAGAATACATAACTGTATAAATCAAGAGCTTGTGAATGGATGCTCTACTATAGTCTAACCTCTTTGTGCTCAGTTCATAGTGATCGATTGTGTAAGTCAAAGAGAATACATAACTGTATAAATCAAAAGCTTGAGAATGGATGCTCTACTATAGTCTAGCCTCTTTGTGCTCAGTTCATAGTGATCGATTGTGTAACTCAAAGAGAATACATAACTGTATAAATCAAAAGCTTGAGAATGGATGCTCTACTATAGTCTAACCTCTTTGTGCTCAGTTTATAGTGATCGGTGGTTTTACTTTAATGTAATTTAGTATTAGTTATCCAAGTTAAAGCCTACAGGCAATTTTTCTTTTAAGTCTTAAAAATTGACATGTCCTATTACAAGATAATGAGGTTTGACTATTTTGCAAAAATCATAGTTATCCCCCTTTTTCTAAAAACCAAAGGGATTTTGTCAGTATTGTTAATTATCTCCCTTATATACAGCTCCAAATATAACCATCAACCCATATTTGTATAAACTTTTATAATATATATTACTGTACTAATGTCATTAACAATTACAACATCTTCAGGGCTAACAAAATGTAGTTTTATTTCATTTAATCAAATAAAGAAAATATTAAACAAAGAAGGTTTGTATCAAACAGAAAATTACAATATGAAATGTTATAGCATTAAAGCAGTGATCAAGGTAGAACATTGGAGTCATAAAAATAAAATCAGTTATATTAGTTATAGAAATTAGAAGTTATTATTTGATTATAGTCCATCTACTGGAAGCATATCTTCTTTCTCCTGTCAATCAGTCCTTCACATAACTTACTGCATAAATGTTTGATCCCATATGGAAATGAGCATATTGCTGCAGCAATTTTACTGGACTATTTTTGAAGAAGTTATTTCCCTTTCTTGCCTAGATATTTTCTCTTCTGTCACAAAATGCTTCCAAGAGAAATGACATAAATAAACAATATGTTGTTGTGCTAATGATATTAACATTTTTATTCCTACTTTCAGTATTATGGAGAAGATTGATTCTTAAACACAACGGGACAATCACCAATCACCTTGATGTTAGTTCCTTGTCTAAAGTAACCGATGGTTACACACCTGGTCATATGGTTACAGCTATACAACAAATTTTAACAGAAAGACGTATACAGGCATTATCAAAAAAGCCGCTAACATCAGTGGAATTTATTGCACCACTGGCTCGAATAGATCCTATATATAAAGAGGAAGAAGAATCATTCAAGGTTTGTATTTCTTCATCTGAATGTTATTCTTGATTTTGCTAAGAACAGGGGTCGTCGTTGTTGTATGGTAGTTGGATTTACAACTACCTATGGAATCTTTTCGAATCCTGCTCATGGCGAGAAGTCCTCGTTACAACATTATGTGATAGTTTGTTAATCACTTGTTTTCTCCAGGTACTCTGGTTTCCTCCACCAATAATACTAACTGCCACGATATAACTGGAATATTGTTGAAAGTGGCATTAAACACCATAACCTTTGATAAGAACATGACACGAGACCTGCCTAGTGTTATGGCTATATGTATGTCCTGTTACACTTTTTAGTCTGTACTTTGTCTTTTGCTGTTGGTTATATTTTGGAAGAAAAAATTTAAAACATTGGAAGCTAGATTCGTAATATGAATGACATTAAATTTACTTCTAGAAGTAGAAAGAATATTAGTGGACATAATGTCATGAACACTATTATAATGTTGTCATGTCATAATGCTATATTGTAATGTTTTGTTGTCATGTAATGCCATTTGTTTTTGTTTTTATTCTGTAAGCAATTTTCACTGAGGAAGGTTGCTTAATGGCTGAAACTTCTGTGATATATGTGTTATTATACCACCAAATCATGCATACATATATACATTGATTATTTGTATTGACAGAGTTGGTATGCCAAGACACCCTTAGGAAAGAAAAGAGCTAAAGCTGCACAGGCTGATGAGGATGGTGATGGTGGAGGTAAAGGTAAAGATAAGAAGGGCAAAAAAGGAAAGAAAGGAAAAAAGAAGAAGAAGAAGTAAAACATTGCACTGTGATGAAAGATTTAACAAGTCAAAATGTGATAAAAACATTCCGTCTTATTGTTCTTTGTAATTTATACACATGTTTCTTTTATTTAATGAATTTAGAAAATTTATTAAAGTACTTATATTTTGAATATATTCATTTGTTTCTATCATTTTTAGCTCACCTTGCCAAATGCAATGTGAGCTTTTGCCATTACTTGGCATCCGTCGTCTTGTTAACTTTTCACATTTTAATCTTCTCCTCTGAAAACCCTCAGCCAAATGAACTGAAACTTGGTAGGAAGCATCTATAGAAGGTCCTCTCTAAAGATTGCACATTTTGTCCTGATCCATTAACAAACATGGCCGCCGCAGGCAATTCTTGTTTCTAATTGGCCGATTTTTAAAAATCTTCTCCTCTGAAACCGCTTGGCCAAATAAACCGAAACTTGGTAGGAAGCATCTATGGAAGGTCCTCTATAAAGATTGCTCATTTTGTAACGATCGGTAAACAAACATGGCCACCACAGGCAATTCTTGTTTCTGATTAGCTGATTTCTAAAAAATCTTCTCCTCTGTTAAAAGAAAGATAAATCTTGCCATTATCTCCCTTAGAAATTAACTAATGCTGATATAGTGTAACAAGTTTATTCTATACATTACAAGTAGGTATTCACATTTTAATATTCTTTTTAGCAAACTTTGCCAAAGGCAATATGAGCTTTTGCCATCACTTGGTGTCTGTCGTCTGTCATCTGTTTACTTTTCACATTTTAATCTTCTCCTCTGAAAACCCTCAACCAAATGAACTGAAACTTGGTAGGAAGCATCTATGGAAGGTCCTCTCTAAAGAGTGCACATTTTGTTATGATCTATTACCAAACATGGCCGCCACAGGCAATTCTTGTTTCTGATTGGCCGATTTTAAAAAATCTTCTCCTCTGAAACCGCTTGGCCAAATGAACCGAAACTTGGTAGGAAGCATCTATGGAATGTCCTCTATGAAGATTGCTCATTTTGTTCTGATCGGTTAACAAACATGGCTACCACCGAAACTTGGTAGGAAGCATCTATGGAATGTCCTCTATGAAGATTGCTCATTTCGTCCCGATCGGTTAGCAAACATGGCCACCACATGCAATTCTTGTTTCTGATTGGTCGATTTCTAAAAAATCTTCTCCTTTGAAACTGCTTAGCCATATGAACCGAAACTTGGTAGGAAACATCTACATGTATGGAAGGTTCTGTATTAAGTTTCCTCAAAGCAGAATGAAAGCCTCTAGTTTTTTTTCACTTTCTGCCTTGCCTTTTAGAGGAGACAAGCTAGCAATTGTTTTGGTTAGACATAATTTGTCTGTAGGTTCAATATACATAGTTCTACCTGGCTGGTGAATAAACACATTTGTTTAATTGACTTCAAATGTAGAAAAATAAAAATTGATCATTTTTAACACAAATTACTATCATTTTGGACAATTTTTATCCAAAACATTAATGTGGAAAATATTTCTGAATCCAGTCATGATAAAACAAACTAATTTTGAAACATCCCTGGAGGTTTGTAAAAAAATATTTCCACTGAAAGTATTTTTGTAGGGATTGAAAATACAAGAGTTGTGTTCTTAACTTTCAACAAATTACAATATACAACGTGTATTGATTTCAGTAATATCATGGTCGTCAGATTTATTGGTGGAGGTGAACAAAGTACTAGAGAATACCACAGTCCTGTCTTAAGTAACTGACTGTATCTCATAACGTTGTACAAGTACACCTGACCACGAGTGAATTAAACTGTAAGTGGCGATGGTCACTGATTGCATTGATAGATGCATCGTTGGTAACCCATGGCTGATCACACTCTGATACTCTAGCTCATCACCCGTGGGTCAACTGATAGAGAAATTCTCGTAGTCATGAATTATTCATCTAGAATCTGATTGGTTCCACTGAATTTGGAGGACTTATTATTTGCATTTGTATTACATTGTACGGGACCAAATGATTTTAAACTACCCCGAGATCTTATTTGAATAGTACCTGAAAAAAACATGGTTTTATAATAGTTTTGAGTAATGTTATGTTGCTATAACAACTTCTGAATACCCAATCGGTAACCAGACAACTTCAAACGAATGTAATTTTTTCAATTATTTTTAACCACTGTTTAAATACATGATTATTTTATTACATAGAAATCACCATTACTATCCATGAAATAAAACAATATTTCAGCTATATCTATACTTGTGTACATGGCTTGGATGCTCTTTGGACTATGCCCTTTCAGAAATGTATCTGACACTCATGCCTTTGCTAGCATTCTAGAGTTATTTGACTAGGGTAAACAGTGTCAAATTTGTCAGCGCTCTATGCTCCACCCAGGAGTAAAAAGGCATAAGTCAAGCAAGTCAAAAATATCAAATGGTTGGAAAATAGCTTAAAACATATAAAGTGATTGCTATGGTGATATAGAAATGCAATATAATATATTGCTATTTCAATGCATCCATGGTGTAATGGGTAGCTCGCCTTGAATGTGGTAGATCATGGGTTTGAGCTCCAGCCGGGTCAAACCCAAAACTACAAAATTGTTATTTGTTGCTTCTCTGCTAAGCATGCAGCATTAAGGACAAAGAGCAAAGACTGGTTGGCTTGGAATCAGGGAAATGTGTCCAAGTGAAGTGACATGTTGACCATAGATGGTTGCTTCAGTCAGCTAGCACTATATAAAAATACAACTAAGTATGTTGGTTTAGTATTCAGTGAGCTAGCACTATATAAAAATACAACTAGGCATGTTGGTTTAGTATTCAGTGAGCTAGCACTATATAAAAATACAACTAGGCATGTTGGTTTAGTATTCAGTGAGCTAGCACTATATAAAAATACAACTAGGCATGTTGGTTTAGTACAAAGTAGACATCATTGTCATCTCATCGAATATAACTTGTTCTCGCCATGACATAGCTGAACAAGAAATGTGTGCATCACAAAATATGCCCATCTATATAAATTATCAAACGGTAAAAATTATATTTATAGTAACGGTGACCTTGACCTTTGACCTAATGACCCCAAAATAAATAGGGTTCTTCCCCTTTCACAGGGCAATCTTGTGGTCAAGTTTGGTAGTAAAGATCCAATATACAGAACTAAAGTTATGTGGAAACGACCCTGTTGTCAAAAATTATATTTATAGTAACGGTGACCTTGACCTTTGACCTAATTACCCCAAAATAAATAGTGTTCTTCCCCTTCCACAGGGGAATCATGTGACCAAGTTTGGTAAAGATCCGATATACAGAACTAAAGTTATTGTGCGGAAACCTGTGTGGACGCCCACCCGCCATACCCAATCACATAATACGGCCCGTCTTGAGAAGGGCCTATAAAAATTGCTCATTTGGCATTAAACAACAATCACTCAAGACTTTTTCTAACAAGGCACAATACAAACCATTGTTGTTATCATAAGCTGTAATACACCTGATAAATAATGACACAAGTTTCAGAATTAGATTAATATCTTCAATTGTCACTGGAAAATTACTTTAACACACACTCCCTAAAAACTCTCAGTTCTCAGGATGTTTTCTGTTATCTTGTGAAGATATAAACACACTCTGAAACTCCAAATAAAGTCTTCTCTCTAAAGATCTTGTAGTTCAGAAAATTAATTTCTACAATTTATAAAATTTGACCAAACCACAATATAGCTGAACCAGAGGCTCTCAAGAGCCTGTATCGTTCACCTGGTTATAAAAAGAACCAATTGGCCCTATGTAAAAACTATATCCTGCAGTGGTAGTCATCTTGGAATTACGATCAACATAAAAAACACAGTTTGTAAAGGACCTTCCAATGATTGATGCACAGTTTAGGTTCAATCAGTGCAATAGCATCAGAGAAGAATATATTTCTGTATTTTCCCCCTATGGTCCTGTGTTAATACTATGACCTGTGGTGGCAGCCATCTTGGATTTCCGATCGGCATAAAAAACAGAGGACCTAGCTTCCAATGATCATTCCTGGGCAGTTTGGTTTCAATTGTCCAAGTGGTTTCAGAGAAGAAGCGTTTTGAAACATTTTTCCCATAGAGTCCAATGTTAAACTAAGTCCTGCAGTAGCCGCCATTTTGAATTTCATATCAGAACAAAAAACGTAAAGTTTGTAGAGGACCATCCAATGAACATTCATGTACAGTTTGGCTTTAATCATATTTGTAGATTCTGAGAAGAAGGCATTTGAACATTTTCCCATAGGGTCCAATGTTAATCTATGTCCTGCGGTGGTGGCCATCTTGGATTTCCTATCGGCATAAAAAACACACACTTTGTAGAGGACCATCCAATGATCATTCCTGGGCAGTTTGGTTTCAATTATCCAAGTGGTTTCAGAGAAGCGTTTTGAAACATTTTTCCCATAGGGTCCAATGTTAAACTAAGTCCTGCCGTAGCCGCCATTTTGAATTTCATATCGGAATAAAAAATGTAGAGTTTGTAGAGAACCATCCAATGAACATTCATGTACAGTTTGGCTTTAATCATATCTGTAATTTCTGAGAAGAAGGCATTTGAACATTTTCCCATAGGGTCCAATGTTAATCTATGTCCTGCGGTGGCGGCCATCTTGAATTTTCGATCAGCATAAAAAAACAGAAACTTTGTAGAGGACCTTCCAATGATCATTCCTGGGCAGTTTGGTTTCAATTGTCCAAGTGGTTTCAGAGAAGCATTTTGAAACATTTTTCCCATAGGGTCCAATGTTAAACTAAGTCCTGCCGTAGCCGCCATTTTGAATTTCATATCGGAACAAAAAACCTTAAGATTGTAGAGGACCATCCAATGAACATTCATGTACAGTTTGGCTTTAATCATATTTGTAGTTTCTGAGAAGAAGGCATTTGAACATTTTCCCATAGGGTCCAATGTTAATCTATGTCCTGCGGTGGCGGCCATCTTGGATTTTCGATCGGCATAAAAAACAGTAACTTGGTAAAGAGCATTCCAATGATCATTCCTGGGCAGTTTGGTTTCAATTGTCCAAGTGGTTTCAGAGAAGAAGGCATTTGAACATTTTCCCATAGGGTCCAATGTTAATCTATGTCCTGCGGTGGCGGCCGTCTTGGATTTCCGATCGGCATAAAAAACAGTAAAAAGGACATTCCAATGATCATTCATTTACAGTTTGGGTTCAGTCAGTTCATTAGTTTCAGAGAAGAAGATCTTTGAAATTTCAGCCAATCAGAGCATATTATTGGCCCTGGCAGCCATGTTGAATATCCGACTAGAACGAAAAACAGTAATTTTGTAGAGGACCACCCAAGGAACATTTCTGCTAAGTTTGGTTCCAATTGACCCAGTGGTTTCGGAGAAGAAGCTTGAAATGTGAAAAGTTTACAGACGACGGACGCCAAGTGATGGCAATAGTTCACATGGACCCTTGGTTGGTCCAGGTGAACTAAAAACTGCTAAAGTTGATGTTAAACAACAATCAATCAATCAATCCAAATAGATACCCTCCATATTGATTAACACATCAATCCAAATAGATACCCTTCATATTGATAAACACATCAATCCAAATAGATACCCTCCATATTGATAAACACGTCAATCCAAATAGATACCCTCCATATTGATAAACACATCAATCCAAATAGATATCCTCCATATTGATAAACACGTCAATCCAAATAGATACCCTCCATATTGATAAACACATCAATCCAAATAGATACCCTCCATATTGATAAACACGTCAATCCAAATAGATACCCTCCATATTGATAAACACATCAATCCAAATAGATACCCTCCATATTGATAAACACGTCAATCCAAATAGATACCTTCCATATTGATAAACACATCAATCCAAATAGATACCCTCCATATTGATAAATACATCAATCCAAATAGATACCCTCCATATTGATAAACACATCAATCCAAATAGATACCCTCCATATTGATAAACACATCAATCCAAATAGATACCCTCCATATTGATAAACACATCAATCCAAATAGATACCCTCCATATTGATAAACACATCAATCCAAATAGATACCCTCCATATTGATAAACACATCAATCCAAATAGATACCCTCCATATTGATAAACACTTCAATCTAAATAGATACCCTCCATATTGATAAACACATCAATCCAAATAGATACCCTCCATATTGATAAACACATCAATCCAAATAGATACCCTCCATATTGATAAACACATCAATCCAAATAGATACCCTCCATATTGATAAACACATAACTTCTCCCCTATGTACATATTAAGGAAAGATGGATACAAATGATACACAAATCTATATGAAGGCATGCTGGTTTGAAACACCATTTTGTTTCAAAATATATTTATTAACAATAAAGTATAGGCAGACACAATAAAAACAAAATAAAAAATATAAAACATAAATGGACATAATTATAATACTTTGTATGGAGCACATATATATTTCAGTCCATATATGTAGGGAGCTAATATGGATTTTTAAAAATCTTCATCCTGAGTGCATTATGGGGAATTTCCCGTTTCTAGTGCTGGGGTTTTAACCAAATTTAATATAAAAATGCACATACAATTCATATATTTTTTGGTTAATGTGCATAAAAGCTAATTTTTTGGGAACTCAGCAATTTCATAAAAAGGTGATTTATATATATTAAAGTATGAACTGATATCTAATGGGGTTTGTTTAGCAATACTTTTATGGTGGTTTGATTTAATTCTACCAATGCTATTAGCAATAAAGTTGTCAGTTTGATTTCTGACTCTGGTGAGTCGTATGTGTACTTAATAAATTGATATGATAAAGTGTGTTAATGACTTGTGGCTTGTTGGTGGTTTTTCTCTGGGTACACCAGTTTGTTCAACCGATAAAACTGATAGCCACAATACAACTGAAATATTGTTGAAAATGGCAGTATTTGAACACTCATTATAACCTAGCCTCCAGCAACAGCAATCAGATTGGGCACAATCATAACATCATTATAAGCCCTCTCCTCTCATTAAGTAAACATGAAATAAGCCATTAATGTGATTAAAATTTTGGAAACATAAAAAAAATCATCGAAATAAAAAAAAAATCCACCAAATGCCTTTATAATGAACACAGCTGGGTGAATTACATGTGTGACAAAACACTTAGAGAGTTGTTACAGATCACTGACAAATATAAGTATGGACTTGAGACTTTTTGCTTATGTATATACATTGTATTACATGTAATTGTAAATACAGTAGGGAAATATTGCATATGCATACATGTATACCATAAACCAGTATACATGTATAAAGACACATGAGAAACTAAGTAATATCAAGAGCAGATCAGGCTAAGCCACCACAAAAAGGCACACATAAAACAATTTTATATAAACGTGGCATAAATGTTATCAATTGTTTGCATACTATATTTCCTGATATTTGCACTAATGTTTAAAATTTATATAAATGCTTACTCATAATCATGAGTACATTTTAATTAGGAGTATTAAATGGATAAAAACTTGATGTCAACAAAATGAACAACAATCTACCAGTCCTTTTCTGAAAAAAATATCAAATTCTTATTTGCCATATCATTCACAACTTCATTGTGAACATAAAAATTCTATAAAGTTTAATATCTTTACATGTAAACAAGCTGTTCTTGCTGCATGTGTCAGTGTACTTTTAAAGTTATATAGTGGTGATCAACTGTATCATCTATTACAAGAACATACATTTTTTAATCAAATTGAATAAAAAAATAAATTATATTTATACAAATTAAAACTGAAAAGGTTAGACTGTGAAGAAATATTTATTGTTTCAATTTCATTGTTAAAACTGAGTTTCACAACATCCAGAAATTTATAAAAATATAAAAATCACCGAGTATACAGCAAGTCATTTTGCTTCTTTTTGTTTTCAACACTGAAAATATATTTTCAATCATCCTGGCAGCTCAAATTTGACAATGATACTAGTAATCTAGTCTGTTCCATTGCTGAAACACCTTTTGGGTTGCAACATTATTGATTTATACTTTTGCAGTTTCAGATGTGCAGATAGCTATAGACATGTTGATCAATAGGGTTAGGGTTATGTATGAGGTTTGATGCCACTTTCAACAATATTTCAGTTATATCGTTGCGGTCAGTTTTAATGATGGGGGAAACCGGAGTACCTGGAGAAAGCCACCGACCTACCGCAAGTCACTGACAAACTTTATCACATAATGTTGTATCGAGTACACCTCGCCTGAGCAAGATTTGAACTCACATTAGTGGTGATAGGCACGGATTGTATAGGTAATTATAAATCCAACTACCATATGATCACCACTACGACAGCCCCCTCATGTTGATCAATAAAGTCACTCAAAGCAACAAACACGGCCAATGGAAATAGACCACAAGCAACTGAGAAAGTTGTCTGAAATGAGTTATTTTCATAGGTCAGTAATCTTGTGTAAGCTCCACCTGTCGCTGTGTAATTGATCATAGAGCAAATGAATATTACCTACAGAATGCTGGGACAAAACAGGTGTTACAGCAATAGCATGGACTAGATATTCGTTGATTACATAATATTGTCATATTAGAACTGTCTGGAGGATCATTGGTACATGTACATCATATATTGAACAATTTTTGCAGCATGATTTCTCATTAATGAATGATCTTTGTACAAACTAACACCAATCAGATAACAATAAAATATTATTGAAACTACAAAATAAACAAACTGTAACAGTCCTCGCGGGGAGCACCGGTCCTCCGACCCAAGACCAGTAAAACTGGTTCGGACCAATACCTTTTTCAGTTCTTACTAAGATATATATATATATAAAATAAATTCAAGAATTTGATTCGGACCAGTAAATTCAAATTTTCATTTCGAGGACTGCTGTAACACAGATAAACAATCATAGAACTGATTGATTTTCTAGAGATAACATAATAAAGACCTTCTACTCAAGTTATTTAAAAATGGACCAGTTTTTACACAGAATTTTTATTTCAATTTGTCCATTGGGCAAGCGATATTGAATTTATTTTTCCCTTGGTCATGTTGCATTCTCTACACTGTGAGATGCACAACTCTACTGTTTGTAAACATTTTGTAAATTTATTTTTAAGGATTTGGTTTGTAAACATGGTAGGAATTGATTATCGTTAAATAATATGAGTTGCACATCAGTAGAATTACAAGAAGGAATGCAGTAAAATTTGGTAAGATTGAATCAAGGATACCAGTGGTAAGAGCAGTGACAGATTTACAATAGTATGACAATGTCAGACAATGTATAATGATTCTTATAGTCAGATCTGCCTATGCAGGTGACAACAAAAAATTATATGCAAGCCCATTGAAACTGGTTTGAATAGAAAACCACTGACACCAACAAACTTATTTATTTGTAAGGTGATGGTTACATCTGTAAAACATTTATATTGGATGTTTGGTACACTGTAAACATAGACATTTTCACATGGGTCTCACTAGGGTCTAAACTTGACATGGGATTAGTCTGTCATAAGCATGACATGGGAATGTAGGGAATAATGTATGTGAAAATGGGAAAGGTAGTAGCACTGGATGTGGGAAATGACCCCAAAAAATAGCCCAGGAACTTGTGAAAAGCAGGAAATAAAAATTTGCATTCAATATCTTTTTGTTTTATTATTGTATTACAAAATTGTTCTATTCTAAAATGCATCACAGACACATTGGGTTTACCAATTTTCTGCAAACTAATAAGAAAGACATTTTATTCTGTTTTGCTTTATCAACATGCTATGGCATGTTATTGTTTCTGCATAAGTAGGAAACGTGAAAATCACAAACTGCTAAGCAGGATTGGGCCACTCCAATGAGAATGCCTTTCATTTGCTTCAAATTTGACATAAATGCAAGAACATTTACTGCCATGAGTGCAAAATATGCAACAATAAAAATACACAAAATTATGCTACAATTAAGTCTGTAAATTGCAATTGAAAATATAATATGATTTGAAAATAACCACATATTTGGTGTACAGAAATCCTGTTTATTCAGGGTTTGGTTTCATTATAATTAATCCACAAAACAATACCTGCACATAAAATAAAACATTTCAGCAGATCATTAGTTTTCCACATAATATTGTGATTTTTTAAAACTCTAGTGAAAGAATTTTTTTCTAACTCTGCATGAGATTACTTAAATATACATGACATACTGAACTTTATCTTTGAATACTAAATGCATCAGATATTTGTTGAACCAAAAATTAGCCAAAAATAACATAAAACAGCCCTATTTTTTTTATATCTATATCTGATCTTCACTTTGTATAATCTTGATCTCTATATCTTCACGGCCATCAGTTTCATCTTGACAGTTAGAACGAGTGTACTTCTCCACCTCGTTCTCGTACAACTGATAAAATAGAACTACAATCACAAGTAAGTTCTTCACAATGAATATTGAGATGTCTTTTTGCACAACATGCCAGATTAACAATCTCATGATAAGTAAAGGCAAATTTACAACAAAAATTAGCAGTAATTTATGTAATATAAGAAGAGATTCTGGAGCAGACTTGTATCCAAAGTGGGAATTGCTTAATGTCATTAGCGGAAATATCGGTAGAATGAAATTGATACATGAAATTGAGATGATTGCTAGACACATTCCAGATGGCAGGTCAGCTCTATCTGCTTTGTCAAATAAAATATCCAACATATCTACAGAATCTAAAATGTCAAAGACAACTGTTCCACTAAATTCTTCAATTTGATGCTTTCTACTGGTTCCCGGTGTTGCATCATGGTGCATTATTAATAAAAGGAGGAAAACAGCACATGCTAAGGAAATGCAAACTTTTAATGTATTTGGTCCAAAAAAGTCATCTTCAATTAAATCTTGTGCAAAGTCACTGAATATGATTGCAACTCTAGCAACTAAGGCCACTGAATATACAAACCAGGCAAAATAGCCCAGGGGAAGACTTCCTGTCTGAACAGACCCTGGTGAATTTGATAAGTGACGTACCAAAACCAAATGGCGATATGAGATTATAAATGTCACAATGAATACAAATAATATAGCAATATCTGCAGCAATCCATCCATACCAATACACAGTTTTGTGTGAAATAAGATAGTAGTCTAATATTGATCCTTGTAACAGTATGATGAGAAAACATAAAGCTCTACTTGGGATTTGATACATAGACTCACACATCTGAATACAGACATTAGCCATGGTTACAAATCTCTTCTAATCCACAAACAATAATTCCTTTTCAGATTGTGTAGGCTTAAACAAAAATTAACTGTTGTGTGATACTTTTAGTTTCTTTTCTGATCCCAAAGACAATCTATAAAAGAGAAAAAATATATTTAATAATGTTTTAAAATCTTATTGAATATTTAATGAAATGTTACAGGAATAAATAAGCACGAGAAAAAATACACTGGAGTAATATTATTCTACAACAGACGGACAAGTGCAATATTAATGAGGCAGGAGATGTTAACACTTCTGGATCACCTGGTTTAACTGCATACCTGCCAACCTGTGAGAGCTAAATAGTAGGCCATAAAAGGTGACAAACTTTTGGTGTTTACAGAGGGGTTGAGGCCTGCATTGGGGCATCATTTTCATCAAAATTCAATTTGACATGATTATAGAAGCGATGTGGGATTCTTTTCGTAGCATCAATATTGCTTGCAATGTATTAAAATTTGATCAAGCAGCTCTCAATTTTTGTTGCTCGTCATCAACATTAAAGAAATTACTTTTGTGTACAGTTCAAACTAATAGATAACGAGACTGTTTATGCTTTTTGTTACAGTCTAGAAATGTATTCGTTATAAAATTGTTCCAAGTAAACACTCTTTAAAGAATAAATCTTCTTTATAGAAATAATACAATCATAATTTCCCTTTTCAAAGTTTTAAAATTGCTAAAACATTATTCCAAGTAAACATCCTATAAAGAATTAATATTTATTATTGAAATCACGAATATAATTTAAGTGGGGTAATGGTTAGCATTCTCGCCTCGAGTGTGATAGATCTTGGGTTCGAGCCTCATTGGGGTTAAACCAGACTACAAAATTAGCATTTGCTGTTTCTCCACTAAGAATGCAGCATTAAGAAGTAAGAGCAAAGACTGCTTGGCTCAGAATCAGGATAACGTGTCAGAGTGGAGCGACTACCTGCAGAATATTGTTTCAGTGAGCAAGCACCATAAAAATCCAATTAGCATGTTGGTCTAGTACAAAAGGGGATTTCATCGTCATCACATCGAATGCAACTTGTTCTCAACATGATATAGTTGAAATATTGCTCATTTGGCATTAAACAGCAAACAAACATTTACTGAAATTATTATTTCCCTTTCAAAGCTTTTCTTTTTTTGCATTGAAGAAATTTCTGGCGTCTTATTGAGGAGGTGGGACCTTGACACCATGCTGATTTGGTCAGTATTAGCAAGGACATATATGATATATACGTCCTTGGTATTAGAGATTCAATTTGATTATAAGTGGTAAATTGTATTTGGGCATATTTTGAAAATACACGTAGTTGTATTTTCATTTTAACGCCTGGATTAATAGTCGAAGAGAGGCTATGTAAATTATGTTATACCGATATTGAAGACGAAGAACATTTTTTGATAAATTGTCCTACTTTACATAATACCAGAAAACATTATTTTGATTTAATTAAAAGAAATTGACATAATCTTGTTTCATTAAATAGTGAACAAAAGTTATCTTGGTTAATGATAACCGAAGATAAAAATTTTAATTTACTTGTTTCAAAATTGCTACTCTCATTGAAAAAAGAAAGAGATGCACTAATGATTAATGATTAATTATGTATGTTGTATATATTGTGATTATTCAGCTCTTTATGGGCACCGTGATTGGTTAATAAAATATCTTGCATCTTGTAACATATATTTAATCAAAGTCCACTAAAATAGGATCTGGTGAAGGTTCCAGGGGCTCATCGATCACTCAAATATTAATTTTTATCAGATTCATGCCATTATTACATTAATAATAATGAAAAACATCTTTAATAAAAAATGTATTTAATGATAACATATCAGAGCATTTATAAATACGATTATGTCGATAAATCTACAAATATCTGAATGAATGAAAATAATGAACAATCTTGTCTGGTTGCGTTAGTTAAAGTGCTAACTACCATTACTAATAGTAATACTGGCTTTCTTATTACTATTAGTATTACTAGTAATATTAATAGTAAAAATTAGTTACTAAAACAGTAAAAGGGTGGTGGTCTATTAAGTGCCTGTTGTAATGTGTTCTGAAGGATAATATCTCAAGTGATCTTTGATCTGTCCACTGAAACACATAGTGTGGACATTGTTTGCATAACATTTGAGGCTGACCTAAATTTCAGGAAGTAGTACATTCTAAGTTTTGGTTTTCTACACTACCACTAGCCGGTATACGCGGACTTTTAGTTTCGTAAAAAATGTTGAAAATAATTGTTTAATATAAATAAAATTTAGTTGGTGATTTCTTTTAATTACAATTATCATAAAATAAATAATAAATAATTTGACACCGAAAATGTCTAAGCTAACACGAAACAATTTAGAAATCTTGCATCATAATGTTAGTTTCGTAAAACGACCATCGTTCACAACAGCAGACAAATGGCAGAGGGAGGGCAGACTGTTTCCCCTCCTCCAAAGTGGAGTTCAGAGGTGTTGTGCAGGTGCGAAGAATGAAGCAATAACCAATTAAAAAATATGTAGTTACTTATGCTATTCCAAACATTATACATACCTACATAAATAAGTTAACTAACTCTCAGTATCAGTATCACTATCTATTATTATTAACCCAGTTCAGTAGTTGCTAAGTCAAAGACAAAATATTCCACACAGGGGCTTGTAAAAATTGCTTATATGATAAAAATCCAAGACCGAAAATGATGGATCTCGAATATGTCTAATTTCATTATAACGAGGAATCTTGCTGCTTTTAACAACCACTGGTTGACATCTTCCTAGATACGATAACGTAACCCTCAGTCTGCTTTTGCTCCAGCGAGGGTTACGAATTGGTCCCATTCAACGTAATGGAGCAGCGCCCAGAGTGATTCACACCGGGCGGTTTTTTGTCCTAATTCCGTTGGAAGTGGTTGGGAAAAATTAACGGGGGTGAAAGATAAATATATTTAGATAAAGCTTGAGGTGTTAAGTAAACGCTGCATCAATCCATGGTAGACTTATATTCATCTGAAAATTTGAATGCATGAAATCTTCTTTCTGTCTGACATTTTGTTTACAAGTTGCTATTTCACGTGCACTTGCCTCGTTTTGGAGATATCCTTATTTGGATCGATTGCCGTAAACATCGTAGTAAAAGTTTTCCATATTTGGTATTCAGATCCATATATGGATAGGCTCCGCCCATCACGAGAGTCTACGTAAGGTGTCGTGGCGGACCAGAAACAATTTTCGAATACGAAATCGATCGTGAAGGTAGAAAGAGGTATGGTAACTCTTATTTCGTATCACCATTACTTGAAAATTGTAGGGAATAATAAGTTATGACCACATATGCAAAAAAAAAGTTGAAATATTCACGGAACGAAAATTTTAATTTGCTCCATTACGTTGAATGGGACCGAATCGTAGCCCTCGCTGGAGCAAAAGCGGACTGAGGGTTACGCTATCATATCTAACATCTTCCCATCTCACTTTGCATGGTTCCATTCCACATAATTTCATTAATTTTCAATAGAATCACGACTTTTTAACCTGAATTGGTCATTTTTCTAGAAATTTCACATTTATTGCAATATTAGTATTACTCTCTGGTAATGGACATTTCGAAAGACATAGTCTGTGTCACACAATCTAGTTTTCATATGAATGAATAACATAACAAGATGGTGTCAGGTTGACAGGTGTTTTTCTATCGGAGATCTAATGTGTTGTAAAGTGAATCTTCCTGTGCTCATGTTTCTCTTGTATTGATTGGAAATTTTATAGAACTATTTAGAAACAGAAAGATGAAGAAAAAAGAGCACTAAAAGTGAAATCACGGACATATCAAATCAACATTAGAAATATAAACATGGAGTGAGTAGATTTCACTATATTCTCAATGCACATATGAAATTATTATCTAGTCTTCCGCCCAATACTGGTCACTTTATCATTCAAAATGCCATCGAAAAACAAAGGTAACAGATCATCTACTAAACCCGACAATAAAAGGAAAAAGACCGATACCTCCGATCTATCCAACTTTAGTAGATTAATAGACAGTATAGGAAATGATGAAAGTCTAACTGAGCAGGCTGTACACCTACTGATTAGTAACGAATGATGAAAGTCTAACTGAGCAGGCTGTACACCTACTAATTAGTAACAAATCATTCAGAAATGTGAAAGTCTAACTGAGCAGGCTGTACACCTACTAATTAGTAACGTATCATTCAGAAATGTGAAAGTCTAACTGAGCAGGCTGTACACCTACTAATTAGTAACGTATCATTCATAAATGTGAAAGTCTAACTGAGCAGGCCGTACACCTACTAATTAGTAACGTATCATTCAGAAATGATGAAAGTTTAACTGAGCAGGCTGTACACCTACTAATTAGTAACGAATCATTCAGAAATGTGAAAGTCTAACTGAGCAGGCTGTACACCTACTAATTAGTAACGTATCATTCAGAAATGATGAAAGTCTAACTGAGCAGGCTGTACACCTACTAATTAGTAACGTATCATTCAGAAGTGATGAAAGTCTAACTGAGCAGGCTGTACGCCTACTAATTAGTAACGTATCGTTCAGAAATGTGAAAGTCTAACTGAGCAGGCTGTAGTCGTGTAGACCTACTAATTAGTAACGAATCATTCAGAAATGATGAAAGTCTAACTGAGCAGGCTGTACACCTACTAATTAGTAACGAATCATTCAGAAATGTGAAAGTCTAACTGAGCAGGCTGTACACCTACTAATTAGTAACGTATCATTCAGAAATGATGAAAGTCTAACTGAGCAGGCTGTACACCTACTAATTAGTAACGTATCATTCAGAAATGATGAAAGTCTAACTGAGCAGGCTGTACACCTACTAATTAGTAACGTATCATTCAGAAATGTGAAAGTCTAACTGAGCAGGCTGTACACCTACTAATTAGTAACGAATCATTCAGAAATGTGAAAGTCTAACTGAGCAGGCTGTACACCTACTAATTAGTAACAAATCATTCAGAAATGTGAAAGTCTAACTGAGCAGGCTGTACACCTACTAATTAGTAACGAATCATTCAGAAATGTGAAAGTCTAACTGAGCAGGCTGTACACCTACTAATTAGTAACGTATCATTCAGAAATGATAAGTCTAACTGAGCAGGCTGTATACCTAATTAGTAATGAATCATTCAGAAATGTGAAAGTCTAACTGAGCAGGCTGTACACCTACTAATTAGTAGCGTATCATTCAGAAATGATGAAAGTCTAACTGAGCAGGCTGTGCACCTACTAATTAGTAACGTATCATTCAGAAATGATGAAAGTCTAACTGAGCAGGCTGTACACCTACTAATTAGTAATGAATCATTGAGAAATTATGAAAGTCTAACTGAACAGGCTGTAGTCGTGTAGACCTACTAATTAGTAACGAATCATTCAGAAATTATGAAAGTAACTGAGCAGGCTGTACACCTACTAATTAGTAACGAATCATTCAGAAATGTGTAAGTCTAACTGAGCAGGCTGTAGACCTACTAATTAGTAACGAATCATTCAGAAATGATGAAAGTCTAACTGAGCAGGCTGTACACCTACTAATTAGTAACGAATCATTCAGAAATGATGAAAGTCTAACTGAGCAGGCTGTACACCTACTAATTAGTAACGTATCATTCAGAAATGTGAAAGTCTAACTGAGCAGGCTGTAGACCTACTAATTAGTAATGAATCATTCAGAAACGCTATCTCTGAAAAGTTCAACTCTGTCATTGATGATCTCAAGAGTGAAATATCAGATCTAAATAAAAGAATGGACGATATGGAACAATATTCAAGAAGAACATGCCTCAAAATATCTGGTGTAGGAGAATCAGGTAAAATTGAAAACACTGATCAGCTTGCTCTCAAGGTCATTAACGAATTCATTTGACCAAATACAGGACAAAATCTGACACTGAGTCATATAGGTAGAATGCATAGAATTGGAAAACCATCAAACTAATCTAGTATGAATGACAAAAGGACAAGAGACATAATTGTCAGGTTTTTGAGTTATCGTGACCGTGCTCTTGTTTATACAAACAAAAGGAACCTAAAAACTCACAAGAGCGATCCAAACAACCACTACAAAATCTACATCAATGAGGCACTTGCCCAACAACGTGCAAAACTGTATAAACTAACCAGACAGTTATTCAAAGACAAAACAATTGCAAGTTGTTGGACATCGGATGGCAAAATCCTAGTTAAATCACATGATGACAGGACATTCAACATTCAAAACGAATCTGACTTGGGGCAATTCCTAAACATTTGTGTTAATACCAATATTACTAACGGATCATCCCAACCCAATAGAAGGAAGGCACGTTCAAGCTCACGTCTGAACATCTCAGCAGTAACATTCGCCCCTCAGGCCGACCAACCCGTTACATCTATGCCGGTATCGTCTCAATCCGTGCAGAAAACCCAGGGATCATCAAAACCTGGATAGTTTTATGTCTTGTATATCGATATTCTATGATCCATGGATTTATCAATCAATCGAGTATTCTAATTGTATTTACATGAACCATTAATTAATTAAGTGAACAATTTCTTTAACATATATATTGTTTGTTATCATATACTATTATTTCTTATTTTCACAATACCACATATGTCTTTGTCAATTCCTAGTAGAGTTTAACTACTTTTATTTTTTTATATAGAGTATAATAAAAAATCAAGAGTTATCTTTCTTTTCACCAGTTCAATAAATAGCACATGATCTACTGCACGGATCTCTTGAGAATATTTTCAGCTCGTTTTAACATTCTAATCTCTTATTGATATGAGATCATCTAAACTAGTTAAAGATTTCCAGAAACTGATAATATTCAATAGAATAAAGTAAGTTATGTATTAAACGAAATATTAACGGAGACATGTTTTTATATGCCAGACTCTGCTACCAGTACCAGTAACTTAATTAATGTGTCTAGTATTATTCAACAACATTGTATTATTTATTGTATGAATGTAGCAATATTTACCTGAATATATCCTGTTCAACTACTGTTTGCTAAATTTTGTCTGTTGTCACTATGTTCGAATAACAGAAAATTGTTGCAAATCTTTCAGATAATAATAGCTTCCGGAACTTATTCATATCGATCCTGATCTGGTTCACACCAACAGAATCTAACAAGCACTTTAAACCATGGACTTATAGATAGCACTTCCGAAAATGTTAAGCAACACAGATTGTTTTTTTTTTTATCTCCCCTTTTCTGATGGATAGACCATGAAAATTTCTTAAATAATCAAGCAAAGGCTCCAAATTCGTGTTATAGATAATACACGTATAATCCTACACCTCCCATCAATTTTTACAAAGACATTCCAATGTTCATTTTGGTATGGTTTGATCATAATATTATTAATAATCGTGTACTACTGACTTTTTTAGCTCACCTGGCCCAAAGTGCCAAGTGAGCTATTGCCATCACTTGGCGTCCGTCGTCGTCGTACGTCATAAACTTTTTCAAAAATCTTCTCCTCTGAAACTACTAGACCAATTGAAACCAAACTTTGTCTGAATCATCACTAGGGTGTCTAGTTTCAAAATTGTGACCGGTGATGCCGTGCACCAACCAACATGGCTGCTGTTACTAAAAATAGAACATATGGTAAAATTGCAGGTTTTTGGGTAATAACTCAAAAACTGCAAGCTTGAAGTAAATCTGATTACTCATCTTGGAGTTATTGCCCTTTTTTCATCAAATTTTAAAAATTTTAATACTTTTCATCTTATATTTCAAAAACTATAAGAGATAAAGGTTAAGTTTGAATTGCAAAAATGTGCAGCATGTCAAGATCTACCTACCCTGCAATACCACTTCATACAAATGTATTTTTTTTCCTAATGTAATTGACAGTTGGAATTTACTTGATGTAGACATGCAAAATCAACATAGTAGACTAATGTTCAAAAAGCAAATAAGATCTAATATATCTGTCCCTCCTCCCTATTTTGCCTTGGGTACAAGAAAATAATATTGTCAACTTAGAAATTTGGCAAGTAACATGAATCAACACAAGTTCTTGTCACATTTGTCAGATAGTTCAAGGTGTCCCTGTGGGGATGATGTTGAAGACAACTTTCACTACTTTTATGTCTGTCCACTTTTCATTTGGCAAAGAATTTTGTTGTTGACTCAACTGAGGCCACAATTAAAAATATTTCTGTTTCCCCTTACCCGACCCACAATTTTGGAAGTGGGTAGGTAGGTAGGCTTTTTTTTTTGACGACAAAGATGTGCTCGGTAATGCGAAAATATCGATCTTTTGGCAAAACGAATCTAAAAAACAGAATTTTCAGCAAAACAAATTTTCAGCGAAAAGAGAGAAAAAAAGTGATGACAAATTTCCAATAAAAAAAATTCAGTTGGTCAATTTTGACAGGGTCGGTCGTGTAAGGGGATTCAAGCTTATTTTTAATTTTGGCCTTAGAGATTTAGCCGACTTCTTAAACATTGATGCACTCTTAAAGGGATCACCTGAGATTTCTTTTGATGATAATGTACTTATTATGAACTCTGTCCACACCTTTATTTGTGGAACCAAAAGACTTGACTATTAATATTAACATTTTTCAATTTGATTTTGTATTATTTGCTTTGAATCTTTTTTTTTAATTTGTTGCTTAAGATGGTTAAACAAATATACATTTATGTATATCTATGTGTATATGTATGCATATGTATGAATATGCCTTTTTATGTGCTTATATATACATGTACAGTACAGCTGACAGCATACACTGATAAATGCTGAGCATTTAAAAGGCTCAGCATTCAATGCTGAGGTTTTATTGGGGGTCGTAAATCATGGGCTGATGATCAGTTTTATTACCCTCACCTGTACAGATGGTCAGCAATTGAATAAACAATATGATCATAATGATTTCCAGGTAGATGTACCTGATTCAATAGGTGTTAGTAAAATTAACCTGAGCATGTACGTGTGATTTGTTACACTTGTGACTTTTTATTTAGTGGAAATATTTACATAATAAATTTTCTATTTTACAATGTAGTAATGTTTTGATAATTCTAAAATTGAATTAAAATTTCTTTGTTTTTCAATTGATTTGTTTTGTTAAAATTTCAATTATTATCTATTTTAAAGTAAATCATTTGAAAATATTTACATGTATACAATAGATGTGTATCTATTCTTTTTTTAACCATTTGTTTGTTGTCTTTATTTTTTTTATTTGTGTTTGTACTAACAAAAACAGTAAATGATTTAAAAAAAAGTTTAATTCAAAATTCATGAATATTTATGAAAAAGAAATTTATAGTAATTTAATTTTAACCATTGAACATTTCACATTTTATAAAAAAAAAAAAAATGTATTTCATTTAGGAATCTAGTTGAATATGTGTGTGTGTGTTTTTCTTTTTCATTAGCCTAGACAGTATGTCTCTTTAAGGTCAACTTATGACATGAGAGTGAATAAGTGGCAAATTACAAGTGTCCATAAATCCTTCATTGATTGAGATTTTCTATGTTTACCATATCTGTGTGTTAATATACAAAAAATACTTAATTTGTCATTTTTTTATATTGAAAAGAATGTATTTATAATCAACTGGCATATTTTTTTTAATGTTTAGAATGTATGTTTAACAAAATAAGAATAAAAATGTGAAAAAAAATGTTCAAGAAATGTCCTGAATAACAAAAAGAAAAGAAATTAACATTACCTTGGATAAAATGGATTAAAAAAAAATCGAAAAAAATCGAAAACATAGTAACAAGTATATTTTTGAAATTGGATTACATTTATTTGATTAAATTGATAAAGCAAATTAAATATATTATTCCTCTGCAAAAACAGATAAAATTAATTACAAAATAATTTTTTCTTAAATTTTAAATACATGTATCATAAAAGAACAACTATAACATTTTTGTCAAAGTTGAAAAAAAACCCTCTTAAATACATGACTAACATGTACACAGACGCACATTACATAGAAAGAAAATTCTTAAAATGTTAAATCTAATCTTAATTAATTAATCTATTGATTAAAATAGCATCACAATTAATCTTGTTCTTCTTTGCCATATTTTCAGTTAAAAATTATGATTTCATTTCAATTATTTGTTTAAATTGTTAGCTGATGCTAATATTACAAAATATTAAATTTTGAAAATATTATTTTATTGACAAATTTTCAAGGTACAGTTAAATGTATTAAAGTCCTTTTTCTACACATCAAAATCACTGAAATCCAAATATGCCCATTTCCTGTTATGTAACACAAACAGGTGTATATATTTACCTGTAAAATCAACAAGACACTACTGACCAGGTATTTTATGGCCCTGTTTATTACCATGGGGTTAATTATCAGACCATCAGTGAAAATGCTGAGCCTGGCTCAGCATGCAGATTATGCTCAGCATTTATCAGTGTATGCTGTCAGCTGTACTGTACATATGTATCCTTAATATACAGAAGAATATATTAATTACTAGTTAAATTGGCAAATTTCACAATTATAATGAATAAATGGACAGTTTTAAAATTATAACAAAATTTTGAATTTCTCCTAAGTAAAATTTTTGGAAACTAATTATAATGTAAATTAATTAATTATTCTTATCATTATACTTGATGTCCTTAGTTATTGAGGGAGAGCACTTACATAGGCTATGCCTGATTTGCATTCCCATTGGATATATGCATTTTATTCAATAAGATATTTGAATTGAATTGAATTGAAATCTAGTTTTCAAAAATAAGCTACATTCGAGCCTGGTATGTTGATGCTGAGCTGGAGTTGGCACACTATGTTTTACGGCAATACTTGTAAACAATAAAACCTATCTATTTACAATACAAGGTGTAATATTTTGTTTAAACTGTTTTCTGTTAGGATTGTGAAGTTTTACAATGTGTATTTATTTACTGTTAAGTATATACATGTATATAACCATAATTTTAATTTTTTTTAAATTGAGACAGAGAACACCATGTGGAGAGTATTAACTATATTTTAATGAGTGATCATACCAATTCGAAATATCATAGTTAAAGGTATTCACAAGAAATTACGCTAGTAGTTTCATAGTGTTTCACATAAAAGTCTTAACCTTATGCATGCCTAGAGGTATTTTCAAACCATGTGTGCCAACATTGAAAATTACCAAAAAATGAGGGTTGGTTTGTTTATATTCAGTGCACGTAAAAATGTACTATGAAATGAAATATATAATGAACAGCGTATAAAATGAAGCGTAATTTTTTTTTTTCTATTCATAGATATACCCCATGTATATCGGAACAATTCAGTGGAACCCTCAGGTGCACCAACACCACGGACAGCTCTATGCTTATTTTTTATATGCCTATTCCTTACCCTTGTGCATTGAAAATCAAATAATATACTTCATCACAAGATAAATGGTGCTAGAATTATATACAACAGGAAAGCCTACCTTCAAAGATGGCTGCCATTACTAAGAATTGAAATTTGGAATGATCTAATATATAGAAAGAAGGTATATGGTCATTAAGGCCCTTTTCAGCAGTTGCTTTACATGTAAATAGGGCATAACATTTAGGATATGCACATTTTCAAATATTGTTACTGTTAAATTGTATTATTCATGTCTGGAACTTTCCGGAGAAGATTTCGTTTTTAATATAACAAGATTAGCAGTTTAATTTGAAACATGTCTTAACATTTTTATACTACAGGTATTATATACATGGTGTTTGTCGTCAGGGCTCTGGATGTCCATACTCCCATGATAAACAGAGCAAACCTTCTATGGTGTGTACATTCTATCAAAAAGGGCACTGTACTTATGGAGATAATTGTAGGTAAGGTTTTAACCTTCTTTGGTGTGTACATTCTATCAAAAAGGGCACTGTACTTATGGAGATAATTGTAGGTAAGGTTTTAACCTGCTATGGTGTGTACATTCTATCAAAAAGGGCACTGTACTTATGGAGATAATTGTAGGTAAGGTTTTAACCTTCTATGGTGTGTACATTCTATCAAAAAGGGCACTGTACTTATGGAGATAATTATAGGTAAGGTTTTAACGTTCTATGGTGTGTACATTCTATCAAAAAGGGCAGTGTACTTATGGAGATAATTGTAGGTAAGGTTTTAACCTTCTATGGTGTGTACATTCTATCAAAAAGGGCACTGTACTTATAGAGATAATTGTAGGTAAGGTTTTAACATTCTATGGTGTGTACATTCTATCAAAAAAGGCACTGTACTTATGGAGATAATTGTAGGTAAGGTTTTAACCTTCTATGGTGTGTACATTCTATCAAAAAGGGCACTGTACTTATGGAGATAATTGTAGGTAAGGTTTTAACGTTCTATGGTGTGTACATTCTATCAAAAAGGGCAGTGTACTTACAGACATAATTGTAGGTAAGGTTTTAACCTTCTCTGGTGTGTACATTCTATCAAAAAGGGCACTGTACTTATGGAGATAATTGTAGGTAAGGTTTTAACCTTCTATGGTGTGTACATTCTATCAAAAAGGGCAGTGTACTTATGGAGATAATTGTAGGTAAGGTTTTAACATTCTATGGTGTGTACATTCTATCAAAAAGGGCAGTGTACTTACAGAGATAATTGTAGGTAAGGTTTTAGCATTCTATGGTGTGTACATTCTATCAAAAAGGGCAGTGTACTTATGGAGATAATTGTAGGTAAGGTTTTAACATTCTATGGTGTGTACATTCTATCAAAAAGGGCACTGTACTTATAGAGATAATTGTAGGTAAGGTTTTAACATTCTATGGTGTGTACATTCTATCAAAAAGGGCACTGTACTTATAGAGATAATTGTAGGTAAGGTTTTAACCTTCTATGGTGTGTACATTCTATCAAAAAGGGCAGTGTACTTACAGAGATAATTGTAGGTAAGGTTTTAACATTCTATGGTGTGTACATTCTATCAAAAAGGGCAGTGTACTTATGGAGATAATTGTAGGTAAGGTTTTAACATTCTATGGTGTGTACATTCTATCAAAAAGGGCACTGTACTTATGGAGATAATTGTAGGTAAGGTTTTAACCTTCTATGGTGTGTACATTCTATCAAAAAGGGCACTGTACTTATGGAGATAATTGTAGGTAAGGTTTTAACGTTCTATGGTGTGTACATTCGATCAAAAAGGGCACTGTACTTATGGAGATAATTGTAGGTAAGGTTTTAACGTTCTATGGTGTGTACATTCTATCAAAAAGGGCAGTGTACTTATGGAGATAATTGTAGGTAAGGTTTTAACCTTCTATGGTGTGTACATTCTATCAAAAAGGGCACTGTACTTATAGAGATAATTGTAGGTAAGGTTTTAACGTTCTATGGTGTGTACATTCGATCAAAAAGGGCACTGTACTTATAGAGATAATTGTAGGTAAGATTTTAACATTCTATGGTGTGTACATTCTATCAAAAAGGGCACTGTACTTATGGAGATAATTGTAGGTAAGGTTTTAACCTTCTATGGTGTGTACATTCTATCAAAAAGGGCACTGTACTTATAGAGATAATTGTAGGTAAGATTTTAACGTTCTATGGTGTGTACATTCTATCAAAAAGGGCAGTGTACTTATGGAGATAATTGTAGGTAAGGTTTTAACCTTCTATGGTGTGTACATTCTATCAAAAAGGGCACTGTACTTATAGAGATAATTGTAGGTAAGATTTTAACATTCTATGGTGTGTACATTCTATCAAAAAGGGCACTGTACTTATGGAGATAATTGTAGGTAAGGTTTTAACCTTCTATGGTGTGTACATTCTATCAAAAAGGGCACTGTACTTATGGAGATAATTGTAGGTAAGGTTTTAACGTTCTATGGTGTGTACATTCTATCAAAAAGGGCACTGTACTTATGGAGATAATTGTAGGTAAGGTTTTAACGTTCTATGGTGTGTACATTCTATCAAAAAGGGCACTGTACTTACAGAGATAATTGTAGGTAAGGTTTTAGCGTTCTATGGTGTGTACATTCCATCAAAAAGGGCACTGTACTTATGGAGATAATTGTAGGTAAGGTTTTAACGTTCTATGGTGTGTACATTCTATCAAAAAGGGCAGTGTACTTATGGAGATAATTGTAGGTAAGGTTTTAACATTCTATGGTGTGTACATTCTATCAAAAAGGGCAGTGTACTTATGGAGATAATTGTAGGTAAGGTTTTAACATTCTATGGTGTGTACATTCTATCAAAAAGGGCACTGTACTTATGGAGATAATTGTAGGTAAGGTTTTAACGTTCTATGGTGTGTACATTCTATCAAAAAGGGCAGTGTACTTACAGAGATAATTGTAGGTAAGGTTTTAGCATTCTATGGTGTGTACATTCTATCAAAAAGGGCACTGTACTTATGGAGATAATTGTAGGTAAGGTTTTAACCTTCTATGGTGTGTACATTCTATCAAAAAGGGCACTGTACTTATAGAGATAATTGTAGGTAAGGTTTTAACCTTCTATGGTGTGTACATTCTATCAAAAAGGGCAGTGTACTTACAGAGATAATTGTAGGTAAGGTTTTAACGTTCTATGGTGTGTACATTCTATCAAAAAGGGCACTGTACTTATGGAGATAATTGTAGGTAAGGTTTTAACGTTCTATGGTGTGTACATTCTATCAAAAAGGGCACTGTACTTATGGAGATAATTGTAGGTAAGGTTTTAACCTTCTATGGTGTGTACATTCTATCAAAAAGGGCACTGTACTTATGGAGATAATTGTAGGTAAGGTTTTAACATTCTATGGTGTGTACATTCTATCAAAAAGGGCAGTGTACTTATGGAGATAATTGTAGGTAAGGTTTTAACCTTCTATGGTGTGTACATTCTATCAAAAAGGGCACTGTACTTATAGAGATAATTGTAGGTAAGATTTTAACATTCTATGGTGTGTACATTCTATCAAAAAGGGCACTGTACTTATGGAGATAATTGTAGGTAAGGTTTTAACCTTCTATGGTGTGTACATTCTATCAAAAAGGGCACTGTACTTATGGAGATAATTGTAGGTAAGGTTTTAACGTTCTATGGTGTGTACATTCTATCAAAAAGGGCACTGTACTTATAGAGATAATTGTAGGTAAGGTTTTAACGTTCTATGGTGTGTACATTCTATCAAAAAGGGCACTGTACTTTTGGAGATAATTGTAGGTAAGGTTTTAACCTTCTATGGTGTGTACATTCTATCAAAAAGGGCACTGTACTTATGGAGATAATTGTAGGTAAGGTTTTAACCTTCTATGTTGTGTACATTCTATCAAAAAGGGCAGTGTACTTATGGAGATAATTGTAGGTAAGGTTTTAACATTCTATGGTGTGTACATTCTATCAAAAAGGGCAGTGTACTTATGGAGATAATTGTAGGTAAGGTTTTAACGTTCTATGGTGTGTACATTCTATCAATAAGGGCACTGTACTTATAGAGATAATTGTAGGTAAGATTTTAACATTCTATGGTGTGTACATTCTATCAAAAAGGGCACTGTACTTATGGAGATAATTGTAGGTAAGGTTTTAACCTTCTATGGTGTGTACATTCTATCAAAAAGGGCACTGTACTTATAGAGATAATTGTAGGTAAGGTTTTAACATTCTATGGTGTGTACATTCTATCAAAAAGGGCAGTGTACTTATAGAGATAATTGTAGGTAAGGTTTTAACGTTCTATGGTGTGTACATTCTATCAAAAGGGCACTGTACTTATAGAGATAATTGTAGGTAAGGTTTTAACATTCTATGGTGTGTACATTCTATCAAAAAGGGCAGTGTACTTATAGAGATAATTGTAGGTAAGGTTTTAACCTTCTATGGTGTGTACATTCTATCAAAAAGGGCACTGTACTTATAGAGATAATTATAGGTAAGGTTTTAACCTTCTATGGTGTGTACATTCTATCAAAAAGGGCAGTGTACTTATAGAGATAATTGTAGGTAAGGTTTTAACGTTCTATGGTGTGTACTTTCTATCAAAAAGGGCAGTGTACTTATAGAGATAATTGTAGGTAAGGTTTTAACCTTCTATGGTGTGTACATTCTATCAAACAAGATTTCCTTCCGTAGCTAGATATACTTGAAAAAAGTTTGTTAATAACTGAGGAAATGTCTTTAGTCTGTGTTTGTTGCTTCTCTTCACCAATAAAACAGGCTATAGCTAATATATAAACAGTTGCATTAAGCATCCATTGTTTTAAAACTTTAAAAACTGACAAATGATAATAGTATCCTGAAAAAGTAGTTTTGGTGTTTTCCGACTCACAATTTGAGAAGTGGATAAGCAGGCTGGCAATTAATTTTTTTCTTGTTCAAAAATTCTAAAAGATTCATTTCTGTAGTAAATATAGCCGTAATAAAATGTTCTTGACACAGAGAAATTTTGGTGGGTTGGTCGGGAAACAGCAAATTAACATTTTTTTATTGACGGCCTAACACAATAGAAAATAGTATTGATACATTTATAATTCTATATTTATAGGTATGATCATATAAGAATAAAACCAAAAATATCAGACTCAAAAGGAATTGGAAAGACACTGCCCATCATGAAAGATTCTCCGATCATTGGTAATATGGTAACATTGAAAAAAGGAGGGGAAATAGTTCCAAAACCACAACAAGCACAGACTACTCCAAAACCAGAGGAATGGGTAAAAGCCAAAGAATTTGTGCCTGGCCAACGTTACACATGTTCTACAGGTATAAAATCATTTCTTATTTTGGAAAACAAAATTGATCATTTTCTTTCTATTTTCAAAACAATTATGGTAAAATAAATCTGGAGGGTTATAGAAATCTATGCATGTTTTTCTAGGAGGCAGATTCCAACATTTTTAACATTTGGAAATATAAAATGCTTTTACAAGTATATTGTAATTGAACCTGCTATTCCTTAGCTTCTTTACAATAAATCATGTTTTTTACAATATATTTATTGTTTACAGTTCCATCTTCCTATGCAGCAGCGGTAGAACCAACAACAGAAGAACCATCTAGTCCTTGTCCAGTCAGAGGTAGTAAAGATCTGTTATGTCCATTCCTTGCCCAAGGAGATTGTCCGTATGAAGATGATTGTGAATATCTTCATGGTGATATCTGTGATATGTGTGGATTTGCTGTACTTCATCCTGAAGACAGTAAACAGAGAGATAACCATCAAAAGGTGAATAATATACAGTTAAACCTACACATGTGGTCCCTGGTATTAAAGGTCACCTTTTTCTTGTCCTGACATAGAAAAGTTCATATGTATTGAACCTCCTTTAACAGGTCATCTGTCTTATAAGGCCACTTTTTCTTTGTCTCAAATGTGACTTCTTAATACAGCTTTGACTGGATCTACCTTCTGCTAATATTTTGATAAGAAATGTCTAATATTAGCTCAATTTTTGCATGGAATGGATAGAAGTGATCCATAAATCACTTTTGGCTAAATAGAGATCTATAAATGACAGCCATCACTGAAAACAATTTCTACCTAAAATTCCTCTTGAAAATCTATGAAGATTATGTCTTGATCATAACAAACCTTTATTATTTTTTAACAACATTTAATATGTAAAAATACAGGATTTTGGGGGATTTTGAAGTGTAGATCTTTGACTCTTATGTTTTGTTTTGGATTTTAAATCATTTTATTCATGTGTTTCAAATATACCAGTTGTTTCAAAAATAGAGTATAGTGGTATTGCAAAATGTTTTGTACTTCAGGATTGTGTTAAACAACATGAACAAGCCATGGAATTATCATTTGCTGTAGCCAGAAGTAAAGATAAAGTATGTGGAATATGTATGGATATAGTAATGGAGAAAGAACCCTCCACAGAAAGACGATTTGGTATAATGTCCAACTGTAATCATATATTTTGTCTTTCCTGCATAAGAAAGTGGAGAGGAGCAAAACAGTTTGAAAATGAAATAGTCAGGTAAAATATTTCTGTTAATGTCGTTCTGGGCGGGAGGTCAGTAGTTTGAGAATGAAATAATCAGGTAGAATATTTCTGATAATGTCGTTCTGGGCAGGAGGTCAGTAGTTTGGGAATGAAATAGTCGGGTAGAATATTTCTGTTAATGTCGTTCTGGGTGGGAGATCAGTAGTTTGAGAATGAAATAGTCGGGTAGAATATTTCTGTTAATGTCGTTCTGGGCGGGAGGTCAGTAGTTTGGGAATGAAATAGTCAGGTAGAATATTTCTGTTAATGTCGTTCTGGGCAGGAGGTCAGTAGTTTGGGAAAGAAATAGTCAGGTAGAATATTTCTGTTAATGTCTTTCTGGGCGGGAGATCAGTAGTTTGGAAATGAAATAGTCAGGTAAAATATTTCAGTTAATGTCTTTCTGGGCGGGAGGTCAGTAGTTTGAGAATGAAATAGTCAGGTAGAAGATTTCTGTTAATGTTGTTCTGGGCGGGAGGTCAGTAGTTTGGGAATGAAATAGTCAGGTAGAAATATTTCTGTTAATGTCTTTCTGGGCGGGAGGTCAGTAGTTTGAGAATGAAATAGTCAGGTAGAATATTTCTGTTAATGTCACTCTGGACGGGAGGTCAGTAGTTTGAGAATGAAATAGTCGGGTAGAATATTTCTGTTAATGTCTTTCTGGGCGGGAGATCAGTAGTTTGAGAATGAAATAGTCAGGTAGAATATTTCTGTTAATGTCGTTCTGGGCGGGAGGTCAGTAGTTTGAGAAGGAAATAGTCGGGTAGAATATTTCTGTTAATGTCACTCTGGGCAGGAGGTCAGTAGTTTGAGAATGAAATAGTCAGGTAGAATATTTCTGTTAATGTCGTTCTGGGCGGGAGGTCAGTAGTTTGAGAATGAAATAGTTAGGTAGAATATTTCTGTTAATGTCGTTCTGGGCGGGAGGTCAGTAGTTTGAAAATGAAATAGTCAGGTAGAATATTTCTGTTAATGTTGTTCTGGGCGGGAGGTCAGTAGTTTGAGAATGAAATAGTCAGGTAAATGGCAAATCATAACACTGTATGTAATACAAAAATATAAAAAAGTAAACATACAGGTACATGTAATAGTATTTGTTGTTATATTTGTAGAGCTTGTCCAGAATGTAGAGTGAAATCAGATTTTATCACACCAAGTATGTATTGGGTTGAAACAGAAGAAGAAAAAATGAAATTAATATGTGGCTATAAAAAAGCATTAAGGTATTTACTAGTGATTTGTTTAATGAGTACCAATAATAGACGAGTTTCAAGGTGATAACTTTTTTTTATTTGGATTTTTTTAATTTGATGCAGTAAAAAATCTTGAAACAATATGCACTACTATATATATATATATATGAGTCTGCAATGGTAAGCAAAGAATATTTTCCAGCAACAATCTAAGATATATCACCACAAGACTGACTAAGATTTTTTTTAAAGGAAATAATAAGTTTAAGAATGAAGTGATGTAGTTTTGTTGATTAGATACATCTTGATGAAGAGAGTACATCTTATACTCCATAGAAACACTACACGTTAAACATCTTCCATTATATAAAAGGCAGTAATTTAGTTATGTTTGTTGGTTAAGTGAGTCTTTCTTTTATTGATATATGTAAATGTTCCATGATAAATTTTTTTTCTGTTGATTATTAGAATATTCTAACATGACCTCCTTCTTTCACTTTGTTAACAAACGAGCGAATTGTCCATTCGGTATAATGTCATTAGCACATGTGCTGGTGAATGTGACTGACTTTTCCATTGGCAGCATAAATTGTAACCCGAATAATCCAGTCGTTATATTACACTCCCGCTGGTTGCTACATTAACTCATCTAGAGATAGTGCCGATAGAGGGCGCAGTATTATTTGAGTTACATAAATTGTGTGCGACATTTTCCGAAAGCGTAAACATAAATTGTCGTCTTCCAATCAAAGTATACTACCGTATTTGTACTCTTAGACATATCAGAATCAAAATAAATCATGGAAGCCAGAATGTGTTTTGAGTTTTAACATGGATTGGCGGATATTAGTAAATTTTATCCCTCGCTTCTGACTCGGGATAAAATACTAATATCCGCCAATCCATGTTTAAACTCGCAACACATTCTGGCTTCCATGATTTATTTCTTAATCAGTCTGATAATAATTTCTTATTTAATATTAATATAAATCCCTACATTCCGACCCACCTGTTAATAGTGTTGGTCTGCAATGCCAAGCATAGAATATATTCCCACAACACTTTCAGATGTATCACCACCAGAAGACCCGTTAAGATTTTTTAAAGTCTAGAATGAAAATTGGTTTAAACATACAGATACTTTATTTCTAAAACATAACGAAATACAAATAAAAAGAATGGAAATTGACAGTTATATACAGGATATGATGGGATTAACTTTTAGTGATCACTGACCATGTTAGTGAGGTGACTGCTTGTTTGATTTAAAATAACAGGTAAATCTGGTTGGAAGGGTTTTAAACTGGCCATTTACAGCTAATTCAAGGTTGCAGTTAGGACAAGTTTGACTGTACTTGGTAATATATCTTATGTAACATAACTTTACCAGTACTTTATATTAGTTGCTTGTTATCATTGATACATTGGCTTTCTACAAAAATAAACCTCCATGTTATCATTTAACTGGAAAATGCCACTGAAAAAACATGTTTACTTGGAAAAAAAAATCAAAAATAAGGTCATTTATATACATAGCCAGTCTGTTTCATATATATGTATATAGATGTCATAAGTATTTCTATTTCAGTGATAAACCATGTAAATATTTCAAAGAAGGCAAAGGTGAATGTCCATTTTATGACAAGTGTTTCTATCGTCATGCTTATCCTGATGGTACGACAGCCGAACCCAAGCCTCGACCAAGACGAAGGAGACAAGATGCTGATGGAACACTAGATATTATTGATAGAATTAGTTTATGGGATTTTTTAGAAGAACGACAAAATAGAGTTTTTCTTGTGGATTTAGAAGAAGAATTAGACAGTTTAATATTAAATTTTGTTTTAGGTAATAATAACTCTGATAGTGATAGTGACAGTGATTTTGATGGTTTTTGGTGACAACAGCTTTTATAGAATTCTTTACTATTTTTGTATGTGATGCAATTTAAAAAAAAACCCAGAAATATGTCCAAAACCAAGAATTGTACTATATAACTTTATACTGACGGTTTTTCAATAGTATTGTTAGTAAGCACAAGAATGTAGTATTAATGCTTGCTTATTACGTAAATGGAGCATATTTACCTAATTTTCCTTTATCTTGCAACTTAAGTTAGAAGGTTACCAATACTTTCTCTTTGGTACAGTGAATACTTCCTTCACTATACAATATCTATACCTCATGACCGTTAGATTGCTGACACTCCCATTGGATATAACTGAAATATTGATGAAAGTGGTGTTGAACACCATAAACCAAGCCAGCTATTTATTGTTTTGTTTTCTTATCATCATTAAAACCGTTATTTGCTGAATGTAATGAGAAAAAGGTTGTAACTGCTTTGATGGTTTATAAATGTTTAGATATGTATATATGTACATATTTACATGTATTCCATAAAAAAGAAAAAAAACATTTAAGGGTCAACACACCAGTCTTCCCATTGTATGTAAGAGTCTCCAACATTAACATTGATATCAACCACCTTCCTAGGATTGTTATGTTGTTACATACTCCTTATTTCATTTGTAAGGTTCCAGAGAATGTTAGGAAAAATAGAATCTGATGAAAATATAAATCTGTAAAACCTTCTGGGCTCCAAGGAGAAAAATTGGACAGGTTGTAGAATACTTTTATAAGTCAATCATAATATAATCCAAGCAGGTCCGAGATTGATAATTGATGTAAATCAACATGAGAGACTATCCAATTTTACATTTAATATTTCAAGTATTCTTATGATGTCATTTAATAGTCACTTCCTAATTAAAGCAATAAAATGGCTGTTCCTTTACTTGAATTTATGTCTAAGTGTAATGTTGAATATTCTCTCATGTTAATGTACATCCTAATTGATTAGATTCATGGGTTAAACTATTCACAAAAATTAACCAATTTCCAAGTGATTTTGCTACTCATTTGTCAGGCTTTATTACATAGACTATTAAGAAATCACTGTCTATGATCCTATGGTCATTAGATTACTTCTACCAATATATTCACTATGTGCCTATCATCACTAATGTTGTCAGTTTTATTCCAGCTCATGGCCAGGTGTAATAACTACAACTTTATTCTGATCAAGTTTGTCAGGTTGGTGGTTTTATCTGCCATATAACATTTAGCACCAATTTGAAGTTCTGCTATCCCCCTCTATAGGCCACCCCTTTTGCAATGAAAAAAATATATTAGTAGAGGATTGGTCTCTCTTGAGGGGAACAATTAAGTAGTATTTTACTGTCTCAGTGCATCTGAAATCTGGCCTTATAAGAGGGGGGCTACATCTGAAATCTGGACTGATAAGAAAGATGGCCTTTGATGGGAGAGGCCTTATAAGAGGGGGATTACTGTGTTAATTACTATTTCATTTTCATAAATAAACGTTTATTTTTTGTTAAATAGTTTGTAAGTAATCAACAGAGAAAGACATTTTCATCTGAAAACCATGGTTATCTATTGCATTAAAAATGAAATTATGAGAACAATTACATTATGATGGCATCATTAAAGCTTTATTTGCATGGTATCCAAACACTCCTATATTCATTTAATACAAGATCTTTTGAATAGTTAAAAAAAAATTGATGTTCAAGGTAGATGACGTCTTATTATCTGTAAGAAAAATTTGAACAAGTCTAAATTTTTAAGATATACATGTATATTGATTGTCTTTATAATATAAATGATAATTTTCAGTAAGTTATTAAAGCATTTCCATCTTGACAAAACCACAATCAGAGTTGTTTCCCCTTATTTGGGAACACTTAAATTTTTTCATTTATAATACCTTTACTTTCCATGATGGGATTTCAAAGAATTACACTTTTTCCATTTATGCGAACTATTATCATGTCCAAAAAAATTTTTTTCTCTAGAATTTAGGATTCATAAAACCATGAATTTTATCTGACAATGAAAGGTATGTGTAACAAGAAATGTTATGATTAAATATCAAAGCCACTAATTACAATATTAACATCTCACTATCCTTTTATGCATGATAAGTTATATGGACAAAATTAAATGAAACCACTTAATGATGAAAATTGATATAATTCTATCATGGTGAATACCTCATGGACAAAATTAAATGAAACCACTTAATGATCAAGATTAATATATTTCTATCATGGTGAATACCTCGTGGACAAAATTAAATGAAACCACTTAATGATCAAGATTGATATAATTCTATCATGGTGAATACCTCATGGACAAAATTAAATGAAACCACTTAATGATCAAGATTAATATATTTCTATCATGGTGAATACCTCATGGACAAAATTAAATGAAACCACTTAATGATCAAGATTAATATATTTCTATCATGGTGAATACCTCATGGACAAAATTAAATGAAACCACTTAATGATCAAGATTGATATAATTCTATCATGGTGAATACCTCATGGACAAAATTAAATGAAACCACTTAATGATCAAGATTAATATATTTCTATCATGGTGAATACCTCATGGACAAAATTAAATGAAACCACTTAATGATCAAGATTAATATATTTCTATCATGGTGAATACCTCATGGACAAAATTAAATGAAACCACTTAATGATCAAGATTGATATAATTCTATCATGGTGAATACCTCATGGACAAAATTAAATGAAACCACTTAATGATCAAGATTAATATATTTCTATCATGGTGAATACCTCATGGACAAAATTAAATGAAACCACTTAATGATCAAGATTGATATAATTCTATCATGGTGAATACCTCACGGACAAAATCAATGAAATCACATAATGATCAAGATTGATATAATTCTATCATAGTGAATACTTCATGGACAAAATTAAATGAAACCACTTAATGATTAAGATTAATATAATTCTATCGAGGTGAATACCTCACGGACAAAATAAATGAAACCACTTAATGATTAAAGGGATATTGTCTACTAAAATCGTAATTTTTTCATACCCAAAATTATTGTCGTTTTCTGTACTGACCTTCATAAAATGAAGATTAACACCGAGTTATGCTGCAAAAGATACAATTTTTTGACAAAAAAGACCCAAAACTATCGTTGTCAGAATTATTGTCCTGGATGACAATATTCAAATCTATTCATATGGCCTTCTATGTGAACCCGTCTTGAGCATGCGCACTGTTTAGAAACAATAAACAACATGTGGTTCTTGGGCAAAAGAGAAAGTGTCAACGCGTGGAAGAAAGCGGACTTTGACGGATTCAGAGAGAAAGATGAATAGAAGTGAAGTATCGTCCAAATGGAACAAATGCAGGATATATGTAGGGGATCAGTTGAACCGTTGGAACGAACTCAAGGAAGTGCTATGCGTCCAAACTCGCTCTGAATTTGCAAATATTTTGTTTGATAGGTAAGCCGAACATGTTTTTTCCTTCTTTTCTCAATCGTTTTTCATATTTTATCAATTTATGATGATGCCTATGATCATTTTCGGTAGATATTATTCAATATATGTAATCTTGCACCTGGCAACAGCAAATTATTGTCAATGAATAGCATAAGACGGTCGTATTTGCGAGGTAAACAAACACAAATTTTAACATCCATGCTGCAGCATCCGGGCTACTGGCATAAAAATAGATTTGGCCTCGCTCAGGTCAGTGAATAATTAATTAGCTTCCAGTAACGATGGTCAGCTTTTTTATATCGAAAAAACAACGTTTCGTAGCGTGTTCGCCAATAATTCGGTGTTTAATCTTCATTTTATGAAGGTCAGTACGGAAAACGACAATAATTTTGGGTAAGAAAAAATTACGATTGTGGTAGACAATATCCCTTTAAGATTGATATAATTCTATCATAGTGAATACCTCCATGAATTTATGTTTATTTTGGAATATGACAATATTTTCAGTTCTGCTATAGATATGTTTAATATTATACAATTAATATAGTGCTGTCTCTGATATACCAATGATATTTGTTAAAATCTGTTATATTCTTTCATTTTTAATTATTTTTTTTTCTACCCATGTTATTATTATTATATATATAAATATATTTGTTGCATGCAAGCATTTGTTATTTCTAATATGCATTATATTGATACACATATATGTAATGTATTAAGAAGAGTTTAAAATATTTATTGTTCTCTTATTGAGAAACTAGAAATATATTGAGAAACTAGATGATCTTTCTTTTCTTTAGCTCAACAATGCCTCAAGAGCTACACAGTGCTATTACAGTTTCTATCTCTCAAGTCACCCAACAGATCTGGTCTAAAAGGTGACATGAATGTTATTTGTTCTCTACAATGTTTATAGTACTTATTCATAAGATGTATGAGCTACTGATTTCTCTTGTCATTCTTCATATCCCACAAGCATATGTCCAATTTAAAGGAGGCTGTTGTGGTCATGATTGTATGGTAGTTGGATTTACAACTACCTGTGCAATCAGTGCCTATCACCACTAAAGTTGCGAGTTCTTACCCCATTCACGGCGAGGTGTACTCAATACAACATTATGTGATAAAGTTTGTCAGTGACTTGTGACAGGTCGGTGGTTTTCTCCGGTTTCCTCCACCAATAAAACTGATCACCACAATATAACTGAAATATTGTTGAAAGTGGCATTAAACACCATAAACCAACCAACCAAACCATCCAATTTAAACTTGAGATGCTTGTGATTGGCCTTGTATGGTCCTCTTCTAAGATTATACCTTATCACCTTGCTGTCCATTCAAAGTAGCTCGACATTTCTTCAAATTATGATAACTTGTACACTTTATATTGTGAAGTGGCTGACATGTGAATTATATCTGGTACTTTTACAACATAATGTGATAAAGTTTGTCAGTGACTTGTGGCAGGTCGGTGGTTTTCTCTGGGTACTCCAGTTTCCTCCACCAATAAAACTGACTGCCACGACATAGCTGAAATATTGTTGTGACGTTAAACACCAAAACCCTAATCTTGAATTATATGAGTAGTTTCGTTATCGTGTGTTATCAAATATATATTTTACAAGGGGAGATAACTCTACTCTTCCCCTTTAATTGTAAACAAATATAATGTATGTGATTCATAGTTTTAATAGACTACTATTCATTTTTCTTAAAGACAAATGTGTTAGAAATAAAAAAATATGTAGATAGGTACCTAGATAGATGGAGAAAATATAGGATAGTTTTCAACCGTCTTGATGGGGATGTTGCACAAATTGACATACCTACATTACTGGTTGTACCTACACATGGAGATCAATTATTTATAGTTATGACAAAAGCCAGATGGGTTGTTTTATCATTGTAATATGCAATTATACAGTATATACTAGAATATATTGTTAATGAAATGCAATTTCCATTTCTCGTGTTTAATACAGCATGATCCATTGATAGAAAGTGGATTTTTTAATTCAATATTAAAAATGTATAATTGGCGCCAACGTTTTTTTCTAATCGAGTACACCTTTTCTCTTGTTGTTGATACTCCAATCGAGGCTGCGAGAATAATAATGATCTGATTGGTTAAAGAGTTTTCTTTCTACACAGCATGCTTTAATATTTCATTCACACGTCGATTTCCGAAACAACGAGTCGTGTTCAAGGAATAATTCATCTCGTGGGGAACGAAAAAATTCAAGTAATTTTTTTTTTTTTTTTGATTTTTTGTTGTTTTTTTTTTGTTTGGGAAATAATTTTGGACTTTCAATTTTTGGCTCGCCTTACACGAGAGGTTGTTCTTTGGCATGGCTATGTCAACTCGGGGTAAAACTCGGAAAGATTACAAGAAAGTTAATGAATATGGCTTTGATGAACAGTCTGATATACTTGATATTTCGGACCCTGCCTCCGGTATGTTTGATACATAAATAGAGGGGGAGGGTTTACAAGGACAAATAGAGGCGTTACAACTAGACATCACCAACACGGAAAAGAAATTATTCAGGACGAGAAAAAGTTGAAAAAACTTGAGGATTCGCAGGGAGCAAGGCCGAAGGTAGTGGTAGCAAAGGTAAAATCGAGCACACCGCTAAAGAACATTAGAAAGATCGTCAAGTCGGACGATTCAGAAGAAGTTAAGCAGGGGAAATCTAGGTCAAGTCGGGGGAAAATCAGAACAGAAAAAGAAATCCAAATCTAAAAAAGCAAGTGAGTTTGATTTAGAAAAATTGAGAAACGATGAGATGTTAAATGAGTTGGTTAAAAAACAGTTAGCGGAATTTTACAAAAAAGGAAAACTTTAAAAGGTCAATTAAGCATTTACCTAAACATACACAATTACAGGTAGAACTGAGTTCTTCAGACTCGGAATATTCAAGTTCTGATATTTCAGTCAAATGTAAATCAAAGAAAAGTAAAAAGGTTAAAAGTTTTAAAGTATAGTAGTAGAAGTGATTCTTCCGAAGCCACAGATACTGAGTCGTCCGATTCCGATTCTAGTATTTCGGACAACAAAAGTAACGAGAAAACAAATAAAAATAAATTTTATTCCGAATCCGATTCAGGTTCGTCAAAAAATAAAAGTAAAAAGAAAAAGAGAAAGCGTATAACTAAATCTGGTATGGTTGCCAAAGCCAGTGATGATGTTGTGAATCTCCAAACTTGGCCCCAAACAGCATTACAGTATGAATTTATTAACAAGTCTGTAACTTTTCAAGAACTTGACTTAAAAATTATTTGTAGCTGGTGAGTTAGAAATTATAAATTCAAAAAAGATTAAATCTTTTGAGAGAAAAGCTAGATTAAACTTATTGAAAAAAATGGTTTATTACAGTTCAAGTTATACATGGAAAGCGTTGCTAGATTTTTATGCAGCCTTTGTACGACAAATCGAACTTGGCAATAGAACATTGAAAAATGATCCTAGTGATTTGGAGGTTGCTTTGTTGTCCAAGTACGTGAAACAAGATTTTAATAAAAAATCTTCATATAACGTCAAGAAGGAATTCAAGACACCTAGTGTGTGGTATTGTGCAGGTTTTCAGAAGAACAAATGTTCTAAATCGTCACCTCATAGTACTGTTATTAGAGGAGTGGACCGCGAGGTGCAGCATATATGTGCTACATGTTATAGATTAGATAAGATTCAAAACTCTCATCCAGAATGCTCTTCCGCTTGTCCTCATTATAACGAGTGACTATATGTACATGATCAGTTAATTTCCGAATCGTCATTATGGTCGACAAAACATTCATTGAAATGTCAATTTTGTATTGATAACCAGTGGGAAAAGAAAGCCTTACTAGGTTTTATTTTGTTACACAATCATATTCGAAATTCGGGTGTTTACAATTTTCAGGGATGTCGTATTCCTATACATTCAAACTTAAATATTGAATTTTGGCGTATGAAATTAGTTGATTATCGTGACTATCGGATTTGTGACTTTTTAGAATTTGGTTGGCCAGTGGGTCATATAGGAATGCTCTTTGAGTCCGCTTATTGTCGTAATCATAAAGGGGCAACTGATTTCCCTGATGATATTAAAAATTGTTTAAAGAAAGAAAGTTCTTATAAGGCAATAGTTGGACCTTTTAAGTCCAATCCTTTTAATGAGCCTATTGCTGTTTCACCCATAAATTCGGTGCCTAAAACAGAAAGTCTAGAAAGACGAGTAATTGTAGATTTAAGTTATCCAGAAGATGCATCGGTGAATAATGGCATCTTGAAAGATCAGTATTTAGGAGAAACAATTTCTGTTCAGTATCCCACAGTAGATAATTTAATTGATCTTATAAAGAAAAAAGGGAAAGGTTGCCATCTTTTCAAAAGGGACTTAAAACGGGGCTTACAGACAAATTTATGTAGACCCTGGTGACATCCATCTCTTGGGTTACAAATGGAGAGATCACATGTATTAACTATGGGTTTACAATCTGCTGCATACATTTGCATGAGAACTACTTCTGTAATTCGTTTTATGTGTTTGAAGAATGACATTGATATTTTGAATTATTTAGATGATTTAGATGAGTGTGAATTACCAGAGAAAAGTCCGTTTGCTTTCAATTTTTTAGGTGATTTACTGAAATGTTGTGGAATAGAGGAGTCAATGGAAAAAGCCACGCCTCCTAGTACTAAAATGGTTTTTATAGGTATTTTGTTTGATACAGACAATTTAACCATCTCTATTGATGAACATAGGTTATCGGAGATTATTGACTTGGTTACAGTATGGCTCGACAAATGTTCTTGTTCAAAAAAAGAGTTACAATCTTTATTAGGTAAATTGAATTGTGTATCACAATGTGTTAGACCTGGGCGGTTGTTTGTTTCTAGACTTTTGAATTGGCTCAGAGAAATATCCGATGTAGATACTGTGTCAATACCCGAGGATTTCAAGCTGGATTTATTATGGTGGAAAACGTTCTTACCCATGTATAAAGGTATTTCTATGATGTTGTCGGACGAATGGGAGTCAGTTGATCGGTTGTTAGCTGTTGATGCTTGTTTAACAGGTTGTGGTGGTTGGATGAATGGTAGATTTTTTCACACCAGTTTTCCGAAGTTCATTTTAGATCAAAACTTGCACATTAATTTATGTGAACTGTTAACTATAATGGTGGCATTAAAACTTTGGGGGTCTTATTTTTCATCAAAAAAGATATTAATAAATTGTGATAATTTAGTGTCAGTTCGTGTTCTGAATACGGGTGCCACACGGAATACATTTCTTCAGTCCTGTTTACTGGAGATCTGTTTCATTACAGCTGTAAAGAATGTTGACGTTAAGGCTAAGCACATTGCAGGCTGTGAGAACAGAATTCCGGATTTGTTATCGCGATGGGATTTTAATTCAAAATTTAGGGATAATTTTTACTGTTTAACAAAAGATTTAGATATTATTGAAGATGATTTACATTCATGCTTTTTCATTTTTAATCATGACTGGTAATTTTATATTTCAGACGTTAATTTACAAGATCTGTATGAAGAAATGTTGCTTAATAGGAAGTATGCATATGCATAACGTCCCGTTAATTGATTTCAAAACGCAATGGACTGCGTTTTTACTGTTTTGTAATTTTTACATGTTAAACCCGTTTACAGTCAACGCTGAGGTATTATGTACTTATGCTCAGTTCCTGAGTAGAACTTTCAAGTCCGCGCAAAGTATACGTAATTATTTAAATGGAGTAAGAATTTTATTTCTTTTACACGGTTGTAATATAGATATTTTTAGTTCCTTTGAAATCAAATTGACTCTCAGAGGTTTAGATCGCAAGCTGAAGCATTTACCTCGACAGGCGCTACCAATCACTATAAACATTTTGGATAAATTTGATCAGTTTTTGGATATGAATAATCCTTGTGATATTACTTTTTGGTGCTTATTTTTGTTTGCCTTTTTTCTAATGTCCAGGTTTCAATTAAGAAATAACGTAAACAGTTGTAAATTAGCTGATTTTGACTATTTATGCAATAGTTTAATTTGTACCATTATGAAGTTTGTAAAGCCAAGTACAAAAATAATTTGTTCGGCTATTATTCCTAGACCGCTGGATTACGATGTTACTATGAATTTTGTAATCGCTATCAATAATGCTTTAAAAAACATTTGTTTCAGAAGGCATTGTGAATTTGTAGCTACTTATAAGCCCTTTTTGAAGTTTGGTAGGCCAGTTTGGGGATTATATTCCCCATTGTGTAATTTGTACCCCAATAATTCCGGGAATATCAAGTTGACCAATTTTTATATTCAAGTTATCTCCCATTGTTAAACACGAGGATTTAATCTCATCGTGTTGCTATATAACAGAAGGAAGGATTATTTCTTATTCTGTTTCCCGGGATGTAGAGATTTATACAATATGTGCAATTAACATGATTAAGGGGAATTTTTTGTTTTGTTTTGTCTTTATTTCAGTGCAGCCATTCATGTTGAACTTGAGTGACACTTTGTCAGTTTTCGGTTATTTCTGTTTCAGAATAGGTAACCATTAGGGTACAATCCATTAACATAAAGCATCGCTTTTTTTTTAAATTGTGTAAATATACAATAATGTACAGGTTTATCATTACATCAAATGATTCTGACTTTGGTCACTGTTTGGCCTCTGGTTTGGCGGTCATCATTTGATGTTTACAGTGATAATGTGATTTATATGAACTTTAATTATAATTAATAATTTTGTCAATATTTTGCCAAATTAGATTCATTTATTTATATTTTGTTTATTATTAGCAAAATGTCTTGTATCAATACATCTAAGGTGGCCGAAAAGTTACGTATACACGCACAACACATGTATCGTTCTCAGTTTTACATGCATAGATCTGTTGGATATTCGGGTTGTAAATAAACAGGAGACCTGTTTACGTACTATTCAAATAATGATGTTTTGTACATGAGATCAATATGAGAAAAAAATACAAAGCAAATTGTGGATTTTTTAATTCAATATTAAAAATGTATAATTGGCGCCAACGTTTTTTCTAATCGAGTACACCTTTTCTCTTGTTGTTTATACTCCAATCGAGGCTGCGAGAATAATAATGATCTGATTGGTTAAAGAGTTTTCTTTCTACACAACATGCTGTAATATTTCATTCACACTTCGATTTCCATTGATAGAAATCAATTATATTAACCTAAAAATGTGTGATTCTGTGTGTCATGCACAATGGACTTAAGTCGAGTAATGTAGGTAATGTCATTTTGTGCAACATCCCTATTAGGAATTAAAAAAAAAAAGAACAATCCATTACTGAACCCATGTGTTTTAGAAGACTAAGCAGCTTCTGATCCACTAGTGGCACCATTGTGTTATTAGATTTGATTATGATAATCCAAACATATCCATCCTCATCTGTGACACAGATATTCCATAATAATTAACCAAGTCATTATGACAAGTGCAGAAAAGTGAAGGCTTCAACTTTACCACTATGAACACTGATTCTGTAGCTTCCTTGATAGCAACAAACCTCAATCAAGGGAAGTCCTGATATGAAACACAAGCTATGTGATACCGGTATAGTATCAACTCGGAGACATATACTCCAACATGCAGGTGTTGCTGGAATGTTGTTACATATACAGTAAAACCTGTCTATAAAGGGCACTAAAGGGAACCTAAAAATGTGCCCGTTATGAGCAGTTGCCCTTTATATACAGGTTAAAATGATATGCACTATACATTAATGGGGAAAATGAGGCTGCCCTTTATAGACAGTGGTTTGTTATATAGAGGTGCCCTTTAAGGCAGGTTTGACTGTAAATGGAAAGTCCCAAGTAGCATTTATACCGATTTTGATCCAATTGGACCAGTGGTTTGTGAGAAATAGAATGAAATGCTAAAAGTTAACGGATGCCGATGACGCTGATCAATGCAAAGTGATGACTCCCATGACAATCAACACCTTACCTGTACTAAAGTACTCAGTGTAGGGAGCTAAAAATCTCATAATGTAGTAAAATAGTTTCCTCTTCCTTTTTTGGAAGCTTGGATTGTGCTTTTATTCTATGTCTGTGTACTACTGCCTGTCCTATTAACTTTAGGTATTGTGGCAACATTTCGCTGGTTTTTTCGATTTCATAAAGTATGAGTTTGATGGTCCTCTCACATATGGCTCATAAGTTGCATTCCGTTTACAGTTTTTTTCCGATTGTTTGTCTTTCTTGTTTTCTCCATCTTTGAGTAATATATACTTACTGATTATGTGCCATTTTTCATTGATGTGTAATACATGTATTGTGTAAAGTTCCAGAGTTTATTATTGTCACGTTTGTTTGGAAAATTACAGTGGACCTTATTACTGGACTCTTGTTGAAAGCAATGCTGGAAATGTTCTTTTTAATTTGATTATAACCACATTTTCTACATAAACGTATTATATATCAAAGCAGCAACTAAAGGTTAGGACTTACTCTGAGGGCGAACTGGCGATATGGGCATTTTGCGCAATGCCCGTGTGTCGCTCAGATAAGCAACATATTAATGAACAATGGACCGACTTGATTAATGACTAATGCCCGGGTCGGTTTTAAGACCAAGCCTTACTATACATTTTGTATTTGAATATGTCGAAAGTGAAGTTTAACACTCACAATAAAAAGGTAGATATAAAATTTAGTGCGCATGATTCTGGAATAGCCTTCATTATGTATGCTCAAAGCCAAATAATTTAAAAGTCTTTGAGAGCAAGAAAACCAAAGGACCTAAACAGGATAGCCAATATCTGCTAAGATCACCTATGCCTGAGGGGGGGGGGGGGACCTTAGTTTTAATTATATGCAAACTGATCCAAAGATCACGACATTGCAAACAGATCCAGAAATCACGACATTGCAAACAGATCCAGAGATCACGACATTGCAAACAGATCTAGAGATTACGACATTGCAAACAGATCCAGAGATCACAACATTGCAAACAGATCTAGAGATCACGACATTGCAAACAGATCCAGAGATCACGACATTGCAAACTGATCCAGAGAACACGACATTGCAAACTGATCCAGAGATCACGACATTGCAAACAGATCCAGAGATCACGACATTGCAAACATCCAGAGATCACGACATTGCAAACAGATCCAGAGATCACGACATTGCAAACAGATCTAAAGATCACGACATTGCAAGCAGATCCAGAGATCACGACATTGCAAACTGATCCAGAGATCACGACTTTGCAAACAGATCCAGAGATCACGACATTGCAAACAGATCCAGAGATCACGACATTGCAAACTGATCCAGAGATCACGACATTGCAAACTGATCCAAAGATCACGACATTGCAAACAGATCCAGAGATCACGACATTGCAAACAGATCCAGAGATCACGACTTTGAAACAGATCTAGAGATCACGACATTGCAAACAGATCCAGAGATCACGACATTGCAAACTGATCCAAAGATCACGACATTGCAAACAGATCCAGAAATCACGACATTGCAAACTGATCCAGAGATCACGACATTGCAAACAGATCTAGAGATCACGACATTGCAAACAGATCCAGAGATCACGACATTGCAAACAGATCCAGAGATCACGACATTGCAAACAGATCAAAAGATCACGACATTGCAAACAGATCCAGAGATCACGACATTGCAAACAAATCCAGAGATCACGACATTGCAAACAGATCCACAGATATGATGAATAATATGTAATAAAAAGTAGTTGTATTCAAATAGCGAGCGCAGTGTTAGGATACAGCGTTATTACATAAATACTGTCATTAGATGGACTAATCATATAAAGTGTGTTTTTTACAAACAGTTAAGAAAGTCAAAGAGACAAAATTAATTGGCTTACGTATTCAGTTTCATGTGGATTTCAGTTAAAAATATGTGAGTTAGATAAAAAAAAATGTATTGGGTAATTCTTTCAGATCTCACAGTTTTATAAATTTTCACATTCAATGAGGTTCATGCACATTAGAGACTTTTATAATGTTAAGTTAATTAAGTAATTATATATGGGATAATTTCGAACACAATGATGACAATTTTCTCTTAATATTGTAAATGAACAAAAACTTTAAATACTTAGTAGTCTACTTAACATATGAAAAACAATACAATTTAGAATACCTTTAAAAGAGTTTTGTTTGTAAAATAAGTCAAAGTAAAAGCTGATTTTTTTAAACAAAGAAATTGCAAACCACAATATTAGTATACACGGAATAACGTATAACCTTAGAAATGGATAGATGTTGAGTGGTTTGGACTCATTAGTATACACGGAATAACGTACAACCTTAGAAATGGATAGATGTTGAGTGGTTTGGACTCATTAGTATACACGGAATAACGTACAACCTTAGAAATGGATAGATGTTGAGTGGTTTGGACTCATTAGTATACACGGAATAACGTACAACCTTAGAAATGGATAGATGTTGAGTGGTTTGGACTCATTAGTATACACGGAATAACGTACAACCTTAGAAATGGATAGATGTTGAGTGGTTTGGACTCATTTTCTCATTCACATCTCTCCAAAATGTTAGTAAGAAGCACACCATTTATTGTGTAAGTATTAAATATAATAGGACACAGGTGTAAGCAAAACACATGTATACAAGTTCCTTCATTAGACGATCTTTATAACTCTTAAATACTTTTACTTACAAGAGATATTGTAGCTTTGTATAAAAAATAGACTTGGTTTATTGTGTTTAAAGCGATTTTCAACAATATTTCAGTTATATCGTGGCAGTCAAGTTTATTGGTGGAGGAAACCGGAGAAAACCATGGACTTTCCGCAAGTCACTAACAAACTTATCACATAATATCACCTGAGTGGGATTCGAACTCACAACGTTAGTGGTGATAGGTAAAAATAAATTGTTTTCATGTTTGTATGTTTTAGTCACACACTGATTTAGTTTATATATATGGCAATAACGTTTATGGTGTAAAATTTCGCAGTCATTTTTTTCTTCTTTATATTTTGTGTGGTACGTATGGACATAGATTGCAAAATACACTATAGTTGAAGATAAGCAAAATTCGTGAACCGCAACAGTTTTAACACATGAATTTTTGGAGAGAAAAAAAAAGAGAAAGTTATTGCAAATTATGGGGTTTCACAGAAAAGGGGGTAGGTCTAGTATTCGAGTGCGAATGTCCTGAATCAGTTACCCCTGACTGTTCCAAGTAAAGATGATGGGAATTCTCTTTTACCTTCAAGCGTCAAACAACATTTTTGGCCAAAAAAACGTGAATCGCTGTAATTATCTAACGGTGATTCGATAGACAGCTATAATATTTGATCGGTATAGTTTATTTTGCTCTAGTTTATCGTTACTCCCCCGGGCGCTGCTCTTATGGGTTTGTTATTTACCACTTCTAATTTATCGGTAGCGTTATTTTTACCGCGAAGCGCCACGAGGGTACCGAAAACTAGAAAAAATATTGGTTTTAAAAATGAAGGGGGGGAAAAACAATCAGCACAACACGTTGATCAAAGTTTGGAGAATAAAATAATCAGATCCGAGTTTAATCTCGATTTATTGTTCAGCTTATTTATTCCTCTAAGCTCCGTTCACATATATAGCGAAATTCTAATAAAAATATCAAAACATTTAATCTAAAAATAGGTATCAAACATTTCTAAAATGAACATACAACATGACATGTCTTACAAGTGAAATGAATTGAAATGGTTCCGATTGGATTAATTCTCTGATCTTTTTTAAATACAGCAATTATAAAATTGCTTTTAAAGGATTACTTTATAATTCGATGTGAAAACACGTTATGTATTTCTAAAAATATACTGTCAAAGTAGTTTAGGTATATGGTAAGAAAATCTGATTATCTTAGATACTTTTGGCATATTAAAGAAAGTAATTATGTCACGGTGCATATCTATAACGGGCCATTCACGCAAAAAACATGCTTCTTTTGGATACTTTACTACGATAAAGCAACGGAGATTTTACACTGACAATGAGGCAAGTTATCGTAAGCTCGATGAAATTTCTTATTTTTACAATAGGTCATTGGTACAATGTATATCTGTCAATTCGACGATTTAAGAGCAAATCATTGACTTTCTTAGAATACCTTAACTATTATTAGACATGTACGCTTTTTAAATAAAACTAGGCTAAACGACGATGAAAATGTATAACTAATAATATACTTATATGAGAAAAAAATACCAGGGAATAGTTAAAAAATGTAATTGAAAAATCGTACAATATCGATACCCCTAGCACACATGTATACATGAACGCTCATTTTACTGGCTTGGTACACTATCGATACCCCTAGCACACATGTATACATGATCGCTCACTTTACTGGCTTGGTACAATATCGATACCCCTAGCACACATGTATACATGACCGCTCACTTTACTGGCTTGGTACAATATCGATATCCCAAGCACACATGTATACATGACCGCTCACTTTACTGACTTGGTACAATATCGATACCTCTAGCACACATGTATATATGACCGCTCACTTTACTGGCTTGGTACAATATCGATACCCCTAGCACACATGTATACATGACCGCTCACTTTACTGGCTTGGTACAATATCGATACCCCTAGCACACATGTATACATGACCGGTCACTTTACTGGCTTGGTACAATATCGATACCCCTAGCACACATGTATACATGACCGCTCACTTTACTGGCTTGATACAATATCGATACCCTTAGCACACATGTATACATGACCTCTCACTTTACTGGCTTGGTACAATATCGATACCCCAAACACACATATATACATGACCGCTCACTTTACTGGCTTGGTACAATATCGACACCCCTAGCACACCTGTATACATGACCGCTCACTTTACAGGCTTGGTACAATATCGACACCCTTAGCACACCTGTATACATGACCGCTCACTTTACTGGCTTGGTACACGCACATCAATAAAAAGAATACTAGTTTTATGACCCAAACCTTCCCTCTTACTGAGAATGCGGCCGTCAAGTAAGCGTTTTCCAAATGTGAGTAAAATGTCAACCCTCACAAATATCCAGGTGAACAGCGTTGTTCTAAAGAACGTCGAGTCCGAGTCCTAATCTTGAATTTTATCCATGATATATTTAAATGATCGTGATTAAAAACGTAGACATCAAATTATCTGGAATAACCTTCAGCAGGTATGCTAAAAATCGAAAGATTGGAAAGCCAAATAATTTAAAGTTTTGGGAGAAATAAAACCAAAGGACCTAAACAGGATAGCCAAAATCGGCTACGGTTCACCTATGACTGAGGGAGGAGAACCTTAGTTTTATTAATAATTACATTATTTAGCAACTGTAATTTTCAGTAATAAATATATTAATAAACCATGTCAGTGCCAAAGCACTTACAACTGGGCAGATGATACCATCGGTGACTAAAGTCCACCAGCAGAGGTATCCACCTAGTTATAGTAATTAAAAACGTAGATATCAAATTTAGTGCGCACATCTATGAATGATGAGTTTTCCGTGCACGTTAAAGACGAAAGGAGCACCACATAAATTTCGTGCCCAATTATCGACTTCACATATACTTTGCATGTAGCTTTTATGTAATTAAAAAATAAGAACAGCTTGCAGATACCAAAGGGGTAATCCGTACACAGAAGCACTGATCATTGGCCAACAGAACTAGACTCACCTGCTGAGGCCGTATCGCTCACCTAGTTATTATAAACAGTTTGTGTTCAATCAAGTCAGCATTTTGCAAAGCAACATTTTACTTCATTTTCACATAGGGCCCTCTCATCTCATCGAAACAGTAAAAGCTGCAACAAATCTGTTGCCATACTTCGGACAGTGAATTTTCTTCTAAAGAATTTGATAAGAAATATAATCACTGAGGTGGTGACCCCATAAGTGCTGATGTTAGTTGATCAACAAAAAGGTTCAATTAACTTCTTATTTAACTAGGTTTGATTAACAGTACTGTAAAATAAGTTTTTAGATATACAACATGACATGTTGTAAAATGGGTCAGATGTTACTGTCAATCAAATTCTTTTATTCGAAGAAATGTCAGATGGTCAGTGGTTTCCTGTTCCTGTTTCCTGTGGATTTACTTGTGCCGGAAAACGTTTAAATCATCTGGCTTTCCAATCGTATGATTATGAGGTTTTCACGGATTATCCTAGGTTGACAATTATCCACATTTAATTAAGTGGTATGAAAATGTCAATTAATAATTTAAAGAATTAATGATTTGCTGTTGGAGCCCTCTGATTTACTTCTGCCCCCAGTATATAGACTGAGAATATTAGATAATACAATTCTGATTATATGATCCTGCATTAAATATTATTCACTACTAGGATGCAGGGGATAGTAGCCTCTATTTGTCCCCCTCCCTTATTTATTAGTAGAGCAGTATGGTGATATTTAAAAAAAAATGAGACTTTATAGCTAAAATGACTGACAATTCTTCAGTATAATTTCAAAGGTGATTAATTTCTGTAAAAGCTTTTCTGCAAAATACATTGGATTTGAGATTATAAGCTGCTACCGGCACAGGTACGCTCCTGTACTGACCCTGTGTTTTTGAAAGCGTTTTTTGGTAGGATGCTATGTGCAGATGAAATGCTTTTATTCAGTTTTGTCCCTGTGTTTTGCTTTTTGTAAATTCCATATTGTGGAAGTGTAATACCGTCCGTACAATTTAGTGGTATTTTGAATTTGAAATTTCTATATGTAAACCTCATTTTATATTTTAAGTGAGCAACAAATACCATTTTTGTATATTGACTGACAATTTCATTACTATTTCACTTTCATAGCGCTTTCATTTGTTGATGTGTAGTGTCCTTGACTAAATAATAGCAACAAATAGAAACACTGTCAATTGCCGTAGATTTTGGTTAAAAGTACTATCCCCTGCATCCCTAGGCATAATTGTCCCCAATATTGAACCTTTGAAACAGCACTTGCTTTAGTATGTCCAACAAATTCTGACCGACCTTATCACCCTTAGTCAAATAACATGATAATGTATATGCCAATATTTTGTGACTTCTTGTCTTTTCACAAAATGTTCCAAAGTGTTATGTGCTATAAGTGACCAGAATCATTTGACCAAATGTTAACCAACTTTTGATCAAAATGTTCAGTCAGGAATGTATTTTTTTTCCTTAATGCTATTACGGGAATTACCTATATAAATACAATACGATTAATTACGTTTCTCATATGTTAATGTCACCTCTACTAAAAGATCTACATTCATCAACACAAACTGGTTGACCTTTATGAAATATACATTTCTCAAATGACAAAGGATCTTTTACGTAATATTGTCTGTCCTCTATCAGTGATAATACTTTTACCGGACTTGACTATGAGTAGCACTGTGGGTGTCTTATAAGAAACACGAACTGTATACCCTTCGCGAGTACCTGGGTTCATCCTCCGTATTTTGGTGGGGTCCGTGTTGCTCTTCGTTTTAGTTTTCTGTGTTGTGTTTTTTTGTTTTCTTTGTCTTCCTTCTGTGTTGTGCTCAATATTTACAGATTCATTTCAGGGGGAGAGGGGTTATAAATGACATTGTGTACATCTTCTACATTGATCTTTATCCTGAAATCTATACATTTTCTTAGATTACATTGCTTAATTCCAATTATGAATTTTACACTTTTTTTCAGTAAGATCGGCCACATTCTGTAGAAATACACTGATCATTGTATAATGTTGGTTAAAGCTATCATGTCATGCACTGTGCAGAACATCATTCATTGATATGGTAGAGTGTTACCTTGACGGATATACATTCAGACAGTCTTGTCCTGCTGGCTGCTGTGGAGACAAATGTTGTCTTGACAATGAACTGTAAATGTGATTTAATCTAATCTAATCATAGAAACAAGCAAAATCGATTCCCTTAACACACATGCACATAACCTCCTCTCTTAATGAAACGATGAAATTATATATATTAATGAACTAATACCATTATTCATTATTTAAAGGTGTAATCTTTTATACAAGATACAGAAGACCCCATAAAGCAATAGGGTTAACTTGTGTTCTCAATTTCACAATTCAGTTTATTCAAATTCCATTATCGTATATTTAAAGAATTGCTATTTAAGAAAATTATTATCAACAAGAAATCCATGAGTTGAGCAATATATTTGTATTTAATATCACCTGGTTCTCTTCTATCATTGTCTTTTATTTATTTTGTTTTAGATTTGGAGGTGACCTTACTGGGATTCTAACAGCATCCGTCATCATCCTTCTTGTTTTCAGTGCAATAGTTTCAGTATTGTGGTATCGAACGGATCAAAATGGCCGCCTTACTAGTTGTAGATAGATTTGTCCGTTATACGAATTCGATTTGATAAGGCAGATGTAACATCATATATTAAATTTGAGTAGCAGGATATACAAGTCAGTATCGTGTTAGTATTGGTGAGAATAGAAGATATGTAACTTATTACATGTAGCAATGACACAGGTGTCTTTTACAATTATTATAATGCAAAATAGTGACAAAAAATAGGCCTGTTTAAAGGCAAAAACAAACCTACAACTATTTTCAAGTAGAGTGGATTCGTACATACATATGCATTGTATTCAGTAAACTATCCAAAATGAAAAATAAAGTGATGGAACTGCATCCGATTAAATAAAACCAAACACTGTAATACGTGCAGACGGAAGAAGCTGATTGAGTTCATACCATGACAACAGACAGATAAATATAATCTCAGATCCGTCTTGTCGTTGTGGTGCCAATCGCGAAGACTCCTATCATTTCTTCTTCGATTGTTCCCATTATTCAAATATAAGACATACATTGTTTCAAAATCTCAACTGGCTACCTAATAATTGTGCTTTAGACCTTACACTTTTGACCTGTGGTAATCCTACACTCCCGTGTGAACAGAACGAAATAATTTTTAAGCATGTGTTTGAATATATAAAGAGGTCTGAAAGGTTTCTTGTTGTCTAGTTGTTCAGCAAAACAACAATCGCACACATCATTACCACTAACCCTCTCTTTCATTCCTTTCTTCATTCTCTGTTTTAGTTCAATCTACACATATTAATGTAAGAAATATTTATATACATGCATGCTCTATCAAATAATGTTGTAACTTATTGTATATAGGAGAAGACTTCATAAGTTTGTTTAACTTGTGTCTTATCCTTTTTGCACATTTGAGCAAATAAAATATGTTTAAACTAAACAGACAGAAAACAAATATGACACCGTGCATAGTTTATGATTTTTTTCAATATTCGGCATGACATCCGACATACATATATTTCAGAGACGGATATCATCATCAGTAAAAAAAACGTAGATCTATATCAAATATAGTGAGCACAACGCGTTTCTTGATTAACCTTCATCAGGTACGCTCGAAAGGTTGGAAAGTCAAATAATTTAAAAGGTTTTGGGAGTAAGTAAACCAAAGGGCCTAAACAGGATCGCCATAATCGGCTAAGGTCACTTATGCCTGAGGGAGGAGAACCTTAGTTTTAATAAATCAACTTAACTTCTGAACGCATAACTCCTTTTAGAACTATTCCTACTATGTACTGGCTGCATACATTACATAAACAACCTTTCAAATTTCACTTAATGCAACTTTTCTACCACAACAAATATGTTCTCTTTACAAACACTTTAACTACATTCAAACAGCTTGTTATCAATTTATGTGATAGTTCTACGAACACATAACAGAACAGTTTCTTTGACTGTAAGCTTAATTCCCAGTAACTATGACGTTTCTATTTTGTATACCACGCTACCACATAACTCATCAAAGACAATATTCTTCTTCTTCCATTAAAGTGCAGGGCTGCAGCAAGAACATCTTCTTGTTAATTAATTATTAATTATATGGTAATTCAATCAATCAGGCTGTGATTACATATGCTGTAACGACGGAAATAAAATTATTTAGTCATGATAAAAGATATAAATACTGTAATATAAATTGGACTTGTCAAGACATGACTTATGTTATTAATATTTTGATAGACAACATAATTCGTCAAATTGTTGGAATTCAAATGGGAACGGATTGCATTCCTCTTATTGTTGATTTGTTTGTATACTACGTACACGCTTAGTGTTTCTGAAATATGGACATGTTGACGGAGTCTAGCGGTACCTCGATATAGATTGTCCAAGTAGACAACAGCTCTCAGCGTACTTTCAGTTAAATGATCAATAAAGCGACATCCGTAATCCAAACTGCCATCACAAAGCAATCCAGAATACGTTGTTTTAGTTTTGACAGATACATCCAATATAATATACATACATTAGTTCGATCGTAAACAGCATTTTAAAAAGAACAATCGACAAAAATATTGAAATAACGATCGACATCTTGAATTTTAATTCATCATGATTTGGTAGCCTCGTCGTTTATATTAAGAAATAAATCCTGAGCCAGAAGCGAGGGATAAAATTTACTAATATCCGCCAATCCATGTTAAAGCTCAAAACACATTCTGGCTTCCATGATTTATTTCGATTCTGATATGTCTAAGAGCACAAATACGGTAGTATACTTTGATTAGAAGACGGTAATTTATATTTACGTTTGCGGAAAATGTCGCACACAATTTATGCTGCCAATGGAAAAGTCAGACACATTCACCGGCGCATGTGCTAATGAGATTATACCGAATGGATAACTCGCTCGTTTGTTAACAAAGCGAAAGAAGGAGGTTATGTTAGAATGCTTTATAATTGAAGCTAAGACACGTGCATGCACCAAGACGTAGGAGAAACGGTTAGAAAAGTTGGAAGATACCAAAGGGGTAATCAGAAGGGATATAATGAAGAAGGACAGACAATACAACTACCAAAAGACAAAAATACAAAAGGACAAACAACGATCTACAAAAAAATACATAGAAAACTACAGATCGAGCAACACAAGCCCCAATGAAAACCGGGTGGTGAAGTCAGGTGCTCCAGAGATGTAAGCAGTTCCTGCTCCATATGTGGCACTCTTCGTGCTACTCTTGTTACAAACTCTGTGATAAGTCATGAATGAAGAAATTGTGATTTGTGATTTCGACAAATGGAACATATCTCTAGTCATTTGTGACATAGGTACTCCGTAACAGTTAACCAAGTCGTGGTGGCGACCACAACACTTTTGAAGTGATGACTTCAACTTAACGACTAGAAACCCTTGGTTCAGTAGCTTCCTTGTTAGCAGCAATAGATGATAATGTATTGTAAATAAAAGATCCAACAAATATTTTATTGTAATATGATTGCATTAAAACAGAAACCAAATTGGTTCCATATGATGTTCTATTCTATGAAACATTTACTAAAATCAAAATTGAAGATTTTTCCAGTTGTCTAATAATTAAGGAATATCAAGCAATTTAGTGTTTAAAATCCTTATTTTCCTAAAACAGCCCATTAAAATTGTTGATATATAAGATAGATATTGTATTTGTACGTCACCTTATAATTTACGTTTAGTAATCATACGAAATAAAACACAAACGCATGTTCTATATTCCAAACATGTCCATTTTAATATCATTATGTCATCTGACCGTATGGCACATCTGTATTATATGGAGCTTTTGACATCACCACTTCATCATTGACTTTACTAAACATCATACGATCAACTACACTGTTTCGACGAACATATTTTCCAGCGGTAGCTAAAATAAATATAATATCCGTCTTAACACTAGCTAATATACAGGTTCATTTTATAATTTAAAATGACTTTGACTGAAATGCGAATGGGAGGTTGGATATTATCTTAGTGTTTGCATTCGTTATTATTTTTGTAAAGTCAGGCATCTTGATGGCGGAATTTAGTAAATGACAATTTTGCCTCCAGTGTTTAGTGAGGTTCGTGTTCCTCGATGTTTAGTTTTCTGTGTAACGTTTTGTATATCGTTGTTGTAGACCTTTAGCCATTGTATTGTAGGCCCTTCTTTGATTTACGGCTTCTCATTAACCCTTTGGTATCGTCAATCTTTTATTAGTTCAATAAGTAATTGCAATATCATTAGAAAAATGAAATTTTTCGAGAGAATTTTTTTCCACTGTTTGGGTGGGAGGTCACATTCAATTTGTATTGGTATAATGTTCGATCATTTGTCTCAATCTATATAATCCACGTTGAATATTTCTATGCTTACAGTATGTTGTTATGTCCGATGATCGTTTTATAGTATTAAATTTTTTCATGTTGACTGGGGACGTTGTCTAATTTTGATTTAATGTTTATAGTAGTACAACCTGAAACCTTCTCATTCTTGGACATAAATACCATATTGTCATTAAGTTTTTGAACCCTGAAATAAACAGACATTTTCTTATATATGTCTTCCAAGATGATGAGTAATTGCGATTTTATGACTTCAAATACACGGTATTTAAATACTTACTATTTCCAAGTGCTTTCTGAATCGTTTTCCCGAAAATTCTAAACACAATAAACAAAACCAAAACTATCACAATTACCACAGCAAGTACCAGTCCCACAATTAATCCAATGTTGTTTTCCCTGAATAAAAAATTTTTTCTTCACACTTCGTAAATAGCATATTTGCAAAATGGTTAGCAGTATTTGAATGTGTACCATCTGAATTAGAAATGATATGTTGAGAAAGAGAATAATTATTCTGTAATTAAAATATTTAAAATTAACTGATACTACTTATTTTCTGCATTCTCTGTTACTGTCCGAAGCATTACTTGTTACACAAAATGTGGCATTAAATATTACACATAAAACAGAAGACAGCTATATCATCAAGCTTTTAGGCAAAGCAATTTAATATAAATTTATAATAAGTAAAAACTACATACCCTGACTGTTTATTGCTTCTGTATGAATGGGTAATGGGAATTATTGTAAGTCCAGATTTTGAAGTATGTCTTGATGAAACAGACGAAGTTTCTGAAGATGTGCTTGTTATGTGAATCGTTGTAGGTAGATCTGGTATCTTTTGTGTTTGTTGTTTCTTTGTTGGTCTTGGAGGTATCTTATGAGTAATCGGATGCTTTTTAGTTGAAACCATTGGTATCTTATTGGTTGATGTTTGCAGCTTAGTGGGAATTGGTACCGTTTTAGTAACTGTCAAATGTGGTGGCGGTGTTTTAAATGGTTTGGTAGGTTTCCTTGGTGGTATTCTAGCAGTTGTAGTTGTAATAATGTTATAAACACACAAGGGAAACACATCTGTTGTATTCCATATACAATTTGATGCCAAATTACACTTATCCTCCTCTTCTCTATAAAATAGGGAAATAGTCAAATTAGACTTAGTAAGGGACGGTCCATTTAACTTCCAGGGGGTGGGGGTGGGGGGGTGGTGGGGGGGTGGGGTGGGGGTGGGGGGGGGGGGCTATGGTTTTCTTCTTAAAAAAATATTCTGATTCCCAATGTTGCTGAAAAAATATTCTGATTTTGGTGGAGGAAAAAAAAATAATCTGATTCAGAATTTTTGTCATATAATCTAATGTTAAATGCTGGAAACAAATTTCGCGCTTTGCGCGACAAAAAAAATAAGTATTCTAACTCTCGTGTTGTCCGAATAAAAATTTCAGAACGAAAAAATAAACCATAGTCCCCAAAGACCAAATGATCAGTTAATTACATTACTAAAAAACATAATCTAAAAACACTGTTTTCTTACATTTTTGTGATGATTTCAAACGCATTTTTGAAAGGTTCAACGTGCTAGACGGAAAGCTGCAAGTTTGCAGCACAAAAAGGTTTGTTTTCTCTAGACGTTTTACTTATTTTTTTGTCCCCTTATTACAACCGAAAATAAACAACAGGATTATTTTTGATAATTTAGTGCTGACTAATTATAGCTATGATTCGGCAGATATCAGCTAAATATCTGTTGTCAGGAACTAATTATAGCTATGATTCGGCAGATATCAGCTAAATATCTGTTGTCAGGAACTAATTATAGCTATGATTCGGCAGATATCAGCTAAATATCTGTTGTCAGGAACTAATTATGGCTATGATTCGGCAGATATCAGCTAAATATCTGTTGTCAGGAACTAATTATAGCTATGATTCGGCAGATATCAGCTAAATATCTGTTGTCAGGAACTAATTATAGCTATGATTCGGCAGATATCAGCTAAATATCTGTTGTCAGGAACTAATTATGGTTATGATATCAGCTACATATCTGTTGTCAGGATTGTCTAAAATCGTTTCCCTGTTCTGATATTAATCTCGTGGATGTTATCTTCTTCTTAATAGAGAAGATACGTGCATGTTATCTTCTTCTTAATAGAGAAGATACGTGCATGTTATCTTCTTCTTAATAGAGAAGATACGTGGATGTTATCTTCTTCTATATAGAGAAGATACGTGCATGTTATCTTCTTCTTAATAGTTAAGATACGTGGATGTTATCTTCTTCTTAATAGAGAAGATACGTGGATGTTATCTTCTTCTTAATAGAGAAGATACGTGGATGTTATCTTCTTCTTAATAGTTAAGATACGTGGATGTTATCTTCTTCTTAATAGAGAAGATACGTGGATGTTATCTTCTTCTTAATAGTTAAGATACGTGCATGTTATCTTCTTCTTAATAGAGAAGATACGTGCATGTTATCTTCTTCTTAATAGAGAAGATACGTGCATGTTATCTTCTTCTTAATAGAGAAGATACGTGGATGTTATCTTCTTCTATATAGAGAAGATACGTGCATGTTATCTTCTTCTTAATAGTTAAGATACGTGGATGTTATCTTCTTCTTAATAGAGAAGATACGTGGATGTTATCTTCTTCTTAATAGAGAAGATACGTGGATGTTATCTTCTTCTTAATAGTTAAGATACGTGGATGTTATCTTCTTCTTAATAGAGAAGATACGTGGATGTTATCTTCTTCTTAATAGTTAAGATACGTGCATGTTATCTTCTTCTTAATAGAGAAGATACGTGCATGTTATCTTCTTCTTAATAGAGAAGATACGTGCATGTTATCTTCTTCTTAATAGAGAAGATACGTGCATGTTATCTTCTTCTTAATAGAGAAGATACGTGCATGTTATCTTCTCCTTAATAGAGAAGATACGTGCATGTTATCTTCATCTTAATAGAGAAGATACGTGCATGTTATCTTCTTCTTAATAGAGAAGATACGTGCATGTTATCTTCTTCTTAATAGAGAAGATACGTGCATGTTATCTTCTTCTTAATAGAGAAGATACGTGCATGTTATCTTCTTCTTAATAGAGAAGATACGTGCATGTTATCTTCTTCTTAATAGAGAAGATACGTGGATGTTATCTTCTTCTTAATAGAGAAGATACGTGGATGTTATCTTCTTCTTAATAGAGAAGATACGTGCATGTTATCTTCTTCTTAATAGAGAAGATACGTGCATGTTATCTTCTTCTTAATAGAGAAGATACGTGCATGTTATCTTCTTCTTAATAGAGAAGATACGTGGATGTTATCTTCTTCTTAATAGAGAAGATACGTGGATGTTATCTTCTTCTTAATAGAGAAGATACGTGCATGTTATCTTCTTCTTAATAGAGAAGATACGAGCATGTTACCTTTTAAATTTCCTGTAGCTCGCCCAACTCTAAAATAATAATCATAGAAAAAGAATAAACCTGCTGCATACGTTTGATGAAAGCAAAAACTATTTGCAGTGAAGTGGCAAACATTTTATCATATCTTCACAAAAATGTACATACATGGCTTGGCAAGGTTTCTCACACAGTTTGACAGGTCCTGCTTTGATTTCAGTAAATTTTAGGTGCAAAGGTTTGTCTGTAAATATGTTGTAACAAGACATTAAAAGCGAAAACATTATTATATACATATCATGTGCTGCATGTTATTATTAGGGTGTATGTTTTGTCCTTTTTGTTTTGGTCTCTTTCTATATTCGAATTTTGTTTGGTATCCTTTTAGACATTTTAGTCTACAATCTATTGACTATTCACATTCCTGATGAGGATAATTTCAGAAACGTCTCATGTGCACTAAATCAAAACTATGGTTTTTTACCCTCAGGCATATGTAAGCAGTTCCTGTTCTACTAGTGGCGCCTCTCGTTTTACTCTTATTGCACAAAATGATCTATATTTCAAACACGTTCAGTCATCACATAGATTCATGGTATTGATTGGATTTCATTTTGTTGGTATTTTTAAGAGCGTGGTAAGTTTGAAAATATTTTTGAGTTTACAATACATGTAGTTTTAGTGTTCATAAATTTTTGCATTGAATTACACATCAATAATCAAGGGAATAACTAGTTTGCTTTTTATGATAATAGACGAAATACTATACCATATGGTTCAAATTGAAACAATTATAATAACTTACAATAACAGGCTTGATGTGGGAAATATGTCGAGCTGGAATCATTAAATTGACTAGAACATTGATCAAAATCCACATCACAGTAACAAGGACACTGGCAAATAGGCTTGGTTTCTCCTATACATTGATTACATTTACTGTAAGTTGGTCCACAAGATTCACATACCTATTGGAATTGTAAAAGATGAAAATCAGCAACAGAAACATATCAACATGATATATTACCAGTAACAGCCAGATCAAATATCTGACTTTTAATTTAGCAAAAATACACGAAACTCATAGCTTAATGAAAAAGAAATACAATCTCAAATAAAAATTATCCAGAACATACCTCTGTGTCTGTACAACTGTGAGACTTCCGATCATTAACAACCAATAGAAAAAGATTTGTTCCAGTTACTGCACCAATCAAAAACATCCTACAATCATCTGTATTGTCGTCATTTTCTCCTTCCTCAGGTACTTGTATCGAATACGATAATTGGTGAATTCCTTCCGACATGCTGGTACACCACACTGGCTAAATTATACACAAAATATCTTTGCATTTTGTTTGATTTTGTATGTCAATTGCAAAACATGATATTAGTGGATAAAACGAAGAAAAAAAGATCATACTGTCGGAACAGTTCAAATATCAAATAGAAAAAATTCAGAAAAAGAGGCAAAATCGATACCTCCAACACACACATGCACAGCCAATTATTTTCCTGGCTTGGTACATGCACTTCAAAAAGGTGGCGGGGTTAATTTAGTTTTATGGACCCAAACCTCCTAGTGAATTGATGCGGTCATGCGTGTCTTCTACATAAAACATATGACTGAGTTGTTATAAAGAACACTTTCATATTCAACATCATGCATAATATATTTAATCGTTGGGACAGAGAAGTTGTCATATGTATAATATTTGTTGAATAAACGACAACCGATGTGAATATACAAACAACATAGACACATCTGATTCTGATTTCAAATTGTGAAACCGAATTATCTTTTATTATTATTGTGAATATATTTAATATGCATGGCAATATCTATTATGGATTCCGAATATAAAATTGCCCAGAAAATGAAAAAAACTTTAACGCCCATCATAATTAAGTACAAATGTATGTACAGTCCATGGACATAAGTATTCGTCACCTTCGATTTTTTACTATATATTTCATATAAAACCACATTTTTCAAATATCTCTGGGCAAATTTTTATGAAATTTATTTCAAGACACGCAGAATTCTTTGAATTTTATTTGTTTATCTGATAGTAATTTTTGTCTGCATGGTTTTTGTTTTCTGGTGATTTAAGCACAAATGTTGATTTTTCCGATTTTATTTTTGTTAAAATATATAGCAAATTTGACTTCAGAAAAAAAAAATTGTCTTTAAATCATAAGAAAATAAAGGCTATCAAACGGAAAATCATGCTAAAATAAACAAATAATCTTTAAATATTTCTGCTTCTTCTGGTGCAAAAATGATCAAAATCCGTTTAGAAATGACTTCACAATAAAAAAAAATCAAAACGTGGTTTTATATGTATATAGCGTAAAATCGAGGATGACGAATACCTATGTCCATTGACTGTACACATGGCGCACGACGGACGTAATAATTATTGTTGTTTTACCTGGAGAAGTTTTTTCTGTATCAGCTGCGTGGCCAACCATGGAAATTTTCGTGTCAAATGTATCGTGTGTTTTCCGTTCACGTCGGCTGTGCCATGTGTTAACAAGAACCTGAAAAAAAGAAAAGTAACGTCTAAATGTGTTTCTATGCATTATATAGTGGGAATGAAAATAACATAAGGACATATTTTAACCTTTCGATTGACCTATTGATTAGTGGTATTGGTTGCTTAAAGTCCAGTGGCAAATATGTTATGACAATCTTATTCTGTAAAAAAACATTCTGATTCTACCAAAAAGTTCTCTGAAACTGATATCATCAAAATGCTCGAGTTTTTGATTGACTATTTATGTTATTCTTGGTGGACGTGTTTTTCAACATAGTCGACATTTCTATGGGTACCAGCTTCTTATCGCCGACTTGATCCATTATTCGTACGATACAGAGTTCATACAGAGACTTCTCAAGAAAAATGAAAAGAAGTTAGCCATATCTTTTAATTTCACGTTCTGCAATATGGCTTTTCACAAAGTAATTCTAAATAAATGCTATGAGAAAACTGAAGAGGCAATCAAGATTGGACAATCAGGAGACACTGGCAACATTGGGCATACATGACAGAGAACGAAGACAAACAAATCAAAACAAAACAAACAAAAACAAAAACAACAACAACCCCCCTAAAAAAAAACAACAACAAAAAACAACAAAAAACACAACACAACACAGAAAACTAAAAAGATGAGCAACACGGAAAAAACCCAGGTGCTCACGAAAGGTGAGCAGTTCCAGCCTCTTATAAGACACCCGCCAAGAAATGCACTAAGTTTGGTGATTTTGGTGATCGCATCTATCCCGTTGATCTTGAAATAAAGGATACCACATATACATCTAGTTCTGCTTCTTACCTTGACCTACACCTCGAAATTAACTGATTTTTTTACATTTTTTTTCGTTTTGTGCGAGATTCTAAATCAAATATTACCGAACTCCGAACAATCTTACAAAGGTTAAACTGTATGTATGATGATAAACTGATATTAGAATATGAAAACACAATTCTTGTATTCTCTGAAAAAAGGTGTAATATTCAATTACCCAAATTGCTAGCATAAAATATTTACCCTTCTTCATCTAGTAAATGGCATTCCAAACCTTTGCCAGAACAATCTGTCAACTGAAATGATAAAAAGAAGTGCAGAAAAGTTCAAAATAATGCAGATTTGTTTAAAATGTTTCTTTTATATCTGTTTGGCACTTACAGATCTAGCTATGAATAGTAGTGCTGGTCCCATCGACCTCTTTAAACCCACCGTCTTTTTGTGCCTATCCAATGCCAGGACCTAGACCTAGATTTCCATCGTATTCTGTGGTTGTAATTTTTTTAGATTGCCCTTTTCAGGTGTGGTTCGTGTTCTGGTTTGTTTATATAGTAGTCCATTATTGCTTTAGTTAATTTTTTTTTAATAAATGCACAATATAAAAAATCAAAGTTGATTGCTGACTACATACATGTATTTATATATTTTTTGGATAAATATTTTAAGAAGAATTTTTTTTATAAAAGATCAAACAAACATTTTAATGGCATTATTCATAAGCTAAATATATGTTTATAAGTGTCACCCATATACATCAATTTGTTTGTAAGACTTACATTATTAATCATTGTCGCTGTCAGTTGACTATGTGTCATGGTAGCTCCTACAACTCCTCGTAAGTTAGCTTTATCAGGGCCAGGCTTACTCCTAATACAAAGGTAATAAACAGAACATAGGAAATCATCTAAACCATTTAAGGATTTATCCCAATTTTTTGTTGGTTCATGAATAAATAATCTCAATCAGATTTTAAACACCGTGTAACCCACATATAGCGGGTACGCAAGGGTGTATATACAACCTGATTGAGGTTATTTCGAATGAACCAAACAAATAATTTCGATCATAAATTAATTCAAACTTTTTTTGCTATGATATTGAAAAATATTTTTTTTTTTCAAAATAAGGCAAATAATCGGAAATAAATTTAAATAACCTCAAAGGTGCCTCATTTAAAGAAAATCACCCGATGACAATGGCACGCGACGCCTTGAGAACGACGTTTATTTTTATATTCGGTACATTGGAAAATAACCTCATCTTTTCAAACCAATCAAAACACGTATAAAATGACATGTGACTCTAAGATTAATCTATTTATCATTATCTAGCAACTTAACAACAATGGAAATATTTTATGCCTACTTCCATGCATATTTAACAAAACATTGACAAAAAGAACAGATACAACCAGTTCCAGTTAGATGTTAAGGTTATTTTTCATCTACAGGCTAAGGCATGCCTCACACTCAGTTTGAAGTATTAATTTTACTTAGTTCACGGTTCATGGTTGTAAAATTAATAATAGCCAGCAAAGTTGCTCAACTTCCGATTTTTACTTGATATTTAAATGGATATTCATTGATGTTCTCTGATATCCATTTCGTGTTACAAATAACACATGCTGCGAAATCCAACAGAAAAGTGCGTTAGTGAGTGATTTTTGCTTGATGCCATTTTGTCCAATACTACAATATCATGACACATGTATTGCAACAAATATGGCTGCCGTATTTATCATAAATGAAAATGTTTTTTTTAAATAACCTTAGCGAGCTAGTGTTTGGCGATTTTGTATTTACTGACAATAACCAGTCTCAATTGAATAGTATTAACTTTTTACATAGACCTGGGGGAAGCTTTTCCCTTAGTTTGAGGATAGCAGTGATTAGATCTGCTCTGGTATGCACAAAGTTAAACATTAGAACTCATTGTTATTTACAACAACGCTGCTCACATTTGGAAAACACTTCCATGGCCGCATCATTTCTATAAGAGGGGAGATATGGATCCATAAAACTAGTTTAACCTCACCATTTTGTATTGAAGTGTCTGTGCCAAGCTATGCAGATAAACGGCCATGGATATGTGTCACTGTGTTAGAGGTATCGATTTCGCCTCTGCGATTTTCAATTAGATTTTGGAACAATTCTGACAGTATTGTATTTTTGGTTTATTAATTATGTTTTTCAATTTATGGTTTCTGTTTGCACCTTTGATATCATCAAACCTTCCTGGAACGCTAAAAACTGTTATTAAATATTACACACTTATCTTCTATAGCAATGGCTCTGGTGAAGATAACAACATCTTTCGGTGTAAATTCACTTATTTTTCCAGAGGTAAAAATCAAATCTTTGTATCTGGCAACACTTTTCTTGTACCTATAAATAGTTGAGTTAATGACAAAAATCTTGTGTTCTGCAAATAAAGTCTGGGTCAGTATGCCTTGCATACTCAATCATCTAAAATATGCAATATGGTAATTTGGAATAATATTACATATCATTTAAGTACATGTATAATTACATATGTTATTGGTTTGTATTACAGTATTATTCTACTTACAACAGTATGGTACGACATGACCAAAAGTATCCTATTGATCTACAACAAAGTTATATTAATTATACTGCTGAATATTTATCAAATTCACCTGGAATGCAACCGTTTATTTCATTTGTCTTTAATTTCAATCTCTCCAGAAAACAGTCCACTAATGACGATGAATTGTCTTCGTCATGTGTCTTATGTACCCAATGTTGCCAGTTTTTTCTGGATTGTCCATTCTTCATTGCCCCTTCGGTTGTTTCTAATATTTGTGTACATCAAAAGTGAGTGAATTTCCAACCAAATAGGACTATGGTTCCCAGCAATATTCTAGAACATTGATCTACCAACGACGCTCCGTCATATCAAAAGTCACTGTAATATTCTAGAACATTGATTTACCAACGACGCTCCGTCATATCAAAAGTCACTGTAATATTCTAGAACATTGATCTACCAACGACGCTCCGTCATTCTAGAACATTCATCTACCAACGACGCTCCGTCATTCTAGAACATTGATCTACCAACGACGCCCCGTCATATCATAAGTCACTGTATTACACTGTATAAAGACTTCCAATGAAATACGATACTGAAATTCAGTACAGTGTTCCAATTCATGATAGTAACTATAAGATCTTTAAAGCGGAAATTTGAAATATTTCGTAAGATTCCCCTTATTTCTACACATTAAATATATATATAACTGTAACAAATCTTACCACTGATATTGAACATGATCGAAAGTATTACTGAGAGCTACTCCAGGATACATTCTAAAGACACCATTAGGTGCTCCAAAAAATCTAAAATTGAAAATTAGCTTGATAATTCATATTTTCACTAAAAGATATGAAATCATGCTTAACATCAAAAAGTATATTTGGAATTGACAATGTGTGGTACTGTCCAATATTTCTGGAAAAACAATTGTCTCTGTCAAGTCAAGTCGTGACTAAAATTCAGTAACAATCGGTCGTTACATTTCTGTTGCGAAATATAAATGTTTAAATCATGCATATGTAAACTACACACAAACTAAGTCTTGTTTTGTTATTGTTGATTTTCTTCAGATAATGATAAATAAAAATAGTAACACAAATCATTTTGTCAAAAAAAATTTCATACCTACAAAGTAATGTGGCACGTAAGATCATATGATACATGTAGCCATATATTTGTCCAAGTTTCGTTTTCCTTATACGTTTTGAAACCGAATATTGAATCTCAATTTCACTAGTTTTTCAGTTTTTCACAGTGTCTAAATTCAATATAAAAAGTACAAATTACCCATCTACAAGGTTAGCAAACTGGAAGACAATGTAAATGTCTTAATATAAGTAACAATATACCTCTCTATAACTTGGTGTTTAGAACCTCTCCAATAATCAGTTAGGTATTGCGTTTCTATCAACGAATGCCAAATCTCTGCCTTTAAATCTGAATCAGACATATATAATTATTATTTTCAATAAATCACAGATTACTCATAGTATACTATTAATTTAAAGGAATGAAATCTAAAATATATCTTCAATAACTCGAACATTAATGGGAAGCTACTGAACTAGTTTCTAGTGGGTTCCTAGTGGTTAAGTTGAAATCATCACTTCAAGAGTTTTAACTTCACCATCATGACTTCGTTTGCCGTTAGGAAATACCTCTGTAAAAGATTATCACTGATATGTTCCGTTTGTCTGAGTCACAATCCGGTCATTCATTCTTCTTTCATGACTTTTCATAATATTTTTAACCAGAGTAACACGACGAGAACCACTAGTTGAGCAGGATCGACATGCCTTTCCGGAGCACCTGAGCAACTGATTTATAGTGAGTTTCATGTTACTAAATTTTAAGTTTTCTGTGTAGTGTGTTGTCGACCATCGTTTGTCTTTTTGTCTTTTTACGTTTAGAAATTGTATAATCTGTCCTTCTGATGATTGCGTCTCTGGTACCTTCAAATCTTTTTTTAGATTTTTTATTTAGGAGTTTTTATTTCAGTTAGTATCAACTTATGTATTATTTTATTTTTTAATACAAACACAACAAATATTATAAAATATAGTTGCATATACTGTATCACAGTACAGGTAAGTCTAATTAAGATATTGGTTTTGTAATTGTATATACTGTATCACAGTACAGGTAAGACTAATTAAGATATTGGTATTGTAATTGTATATACTGTATCACAGTACAGGTACGTCTAATTAAGATATTGGTATTGTAATTGTATATACTGTATCACAGTACAGGTAAGTCTAATTAAGATATTGGTATTGTAATTGTATATACTGTATCACAGTACAGGTAAGTCTAATTAAGATATTGGTATTGTAATTGTATATACTGTATCACAGTACAGGTAAGTCTAATTAAGATATTGGTATTGTAATTGTATATACTGTATCACAGTACAGGTAAGTCTAATTAAGATATTGGTATTGTAATTGTATATACTGTATCACAGTACAGGTAAGTCTTATTAAGATATTGGTATTGTAATTGCCAGGTTGAACAAACAATTATAGATTCATCCTAAAATACTACCTACGAAGAAAACACATGTTAGATGAGTACTGGCACTATTAGTCATGAAGGGGAAATCTTGCCTGTTTTAATGAAGTCTGTATTATTCCTTCCAGTAAGAAAATAAGAAATAACTCCAACACGTGGTTGTGTCTCCTCTGTAAATTTATACACTTCCGAGTTCACAAATACAAACGGGGAAAGCTGTCAATAAACAAAGCACGTTATTCATTTGAATGGCTTTTAATTTCATTCATGGCGTTTTTGGATGCTGATATTTTGATAAAATACTGCGTTGTGCATACTTAATTGCTTATTCCTTCCTAAAAGTTATCAAGCCAATCTGAAATAGTATGAATATGATGAGAAACAATGAAAACACTAAAATAAATTCAGAATGCCACGATTTTGATAACCATAAAGAGATCAAACAAACAACACAAATTTTCAACTGCTGATTTCAATTTCTTTGTTCTTTATGATTATTTCGTAGCATTTTTTTTTGAAAGTCGGAGCAAAATATGAACTATGATGTTTAGACTTATGTTGATAAAACCAAATGCTCAGTGGCCAGTTGTACATTTAGCTATTTACCTTAACAGTTGTTATAGCTGGTGCTACAACGTGTCCGTCTATTGAACATACTGGAAACTTGTGGTTTATGTCAATGCGATGGTATGGCGAATGTGGGATTTGAAAATTCTGAATAAAAAAATATTCAATGTCGATTAAAATAAACCTTTACTTGTAGTGTTTGTTTATATTTCATAAAACAACAATCATGGTACATAATAGCTTAAGCTAAATAGTCACTGTCATTAAGCAATCATTGAAGTGAACTTCGATACTGGCCCGTGTGGAATAAGAATGAATTCTGTGGTTCTAGCAATAAGGCTTTTTGTTCATGAAAATACGGCGACCAATATCTCTTTCCGGAGCTTCCTGTGTATTAAAAATGTCGATAACTAATGTAGTGCTACGACACGTTAATATATGAACATTCGTCTGTCTCACAGATGACCACGGATATGTTCTGTTTGATTTCCAACATAAGTTTCCCCACAGGTGCTAACAGTGGAACAGGAACTGCCTATGCCTTTTGTTACAAATAAGTTCAGCCGTTGGTGTTCATGTTACTCAATCTTTTGTTTTCTGTGTAGTATTTTGTTGGCCATTGTTTGTCATTATGTTTTTTTACCCATTATTACATTGTCTGAACTTATTCGATTTACGTTTATTCAAACTTTTCTTCACCATGCATACGCTCAAATTCAAACAATTGGAATCCAAATAAACAACAGTTTTTGGCTAAGGTTACCTATGCCTGAGGAGGATTAACTATAGTTTTGAATAAATTAATTTTAGAGTCACATGTCATTTTATACGTGTTTTGATTGGTTTAAAAAGTTGAGGTTATTTTCATATTTACTGAATCTGAAAATAGACGTCGTTCTCAAGGCGTCGCGTGCCGTTGTCATCAGGCGATTTTCTTTAAATGAGGCACCTTTGAGGTTATTTAAATTTATTTCCGATTATTTGCCTTATTTTGAAAAAATAAATATATTTTTCAATATCATAGCAAAAAAAGTTTGAATTAATTTATAAGGATTGTTCGAAATTATTTGTTCGGTTCATTCGAAATAGCCTCAATCAGGTTGTATACACTCTTGCGTAACCCGCTACGCGGTTACACGGTGTGTACAACCTGATTGAGGTTATTTCGAATGAACCGAACAAAAATTGCGATCAATCCTTAATTACAGTTGCATTATTTAGGTAAAGTGTAAATTCAGTAGTAAATATATCTAATAAATTATGAGAGTGCTCAAACCACTGATCACTGGGTGGGCGATACCCTCAATGGCTTAATTGTTATCACATTTTGTATAATAATTTAATAATAAGTTATTTCAAGTATAACGCTGCTTGTTGTTTTATCTATCTAAAGATAAAAAAAGTTATTATTCTTTTTGTTTCATGGCCGTAATTTTGTTGCACTTGAATATTTAAATATAACTATATTCAGATTGAAACATTACTGGCGTAATATAGTATAATAGACAGTGTTGTAATACACATTTATGATATATAATGTACTTTTGAAAACATTTTATACAAATTATGTTTTTCAAAAAGTTACTAACAACGTTACCCGAACAGATGTAAAACTGCAGGTTTTTTTAATTTAAAAGTGTGGCAAACCTTAATAAATATCAGAAAAAATGGTTTGCACACCGTTGAAAAACTTACTTTTGGTATAGAATGTAATGCTAGAAGGGATCCATCTGTATGGAACATTACTATTACCATAACAAACCAGGTACCTGTCAGTGTTTTGTAGAATATTGTAGCGTCTTTTAAAGGTACATTGACATTTGTCATGAATGTACTCCTACCTGGAATCATCTAAAACAATAAATATCATGGTGTTGTAAATGTCATGATTTTCTTTTAAGATATAATTTCCCGCATTACATATTTTCCTATGTATGAGTTACATGTAGAATGCACGTCCATGAATGCGTGTTTAGCTAATGTTCGCTTGATCTTGCAAACTTATAATATTATTTACATTAGTGTTAACAATTAAAGCATTATTTTGTTCAGTGCTAAATAGTTTGATAATGAAATATTTTAGATTTGGAGATAAGGTTTATTAAAACTACTCATAATTTAGATATTATTGATAAACTGTATTAAGTCACATTTTCTTGTCTTTGTTTCGTCTGTTATATTTTGTTGTCTTTGTTTGATCTGTTATATTTTGTTGTCTTTGTTTCGTCTGTTATATTTGTTGTCTTTGTTTGATCTGTTATATTTTGTTGTCTTTGTTTGATCTGTTATATGTTGTTGTCTTTGTTTGATCTGTTATATTTTGTTGTCTTTGTTTGATATGTTATATGTTGTTGTCTTTGTTTCGTCTGTTATATTTTGTTGTCTTTGTTTCGTTTGTTATATTTTGTTGTCTTTGTTTGATCTGTTATATTTTGTTGTCTTTGTTTGATCTGTTATATTTTGTTGTCTTTGTTTCGTCTGTTATAATTTGTTGTCTTTGTTTCGTCTGTTATATTTTGTTGTCTTTGTTTGATCTGTTATATTTTGTTGTCTTTGTTTGATCTGTTATATTTTGTTGTCTTTGTTTGATCTGTTATATTTTGTTGTCTTTGTTTCGTCTGTTATAATTTGTTGTCTTTGTTTCGTCTGTTATATTTTGTTGTCTTTGTTTGATCTGTTATATTTTGTTGTCTTTGTTTGATCTGTTATATTTTGTTGTCTTTGTTTCGTCTGTTATATTTTGTTGTCTTTGTTTGATCTGTTATATTTTGTTGTCTTTGTTTCGTCTGTTATATTTTGTTGTCTTTGTTTGATCTGTTATATTTTGTTGTTTTTGTTTCGTCTGTTATATTTTGTTGTCTTTGATCTGTTATATTTTGTTGTCTTTATTTGATCTGTTATATGTTTTTGTCTTTGTTTGATCTGTTATATTTTGTTGTCTTTGTTTCGTCTGTTATAATTTGTTGTCTTTGTTTCGTCTGTTATATTTTGTTGTCTTTGTTTGATCTGTTATATTTTGTTGTCTTTGTTTGATCTGTTATATTTTGTTGTCTTTGTTTCGTCTGTTATATTTTGTTGTCTTTGTTTGATCTGTTATATTTTGTTGTCTTTGTTTGATCTGTTATATGTTGTTGTCTTTGTTTGATCTGTTATATTTTGTTGTCTTTGTTTGATCTGTTATATTTTGTTGTCTTTATTTGATCTGTTATATGTTGTTGTCTTTGTTTGATCTGTTATATTTTGTTGTCTTTGTTTGATCTGTTATATTTTGTTGTCTTTGTTTGATCTGTTATATTTTGTTGTCTTTGTTTCGTCTGTTATAATTTGTTGTCTTTGTTTCGTCTGTTATATTTTGTTGTCTTTGTTTGATCTGTTATATTTTGTTGTCTTTGTTTGATCTGTTATATTTTGTTGTCTTTGTTTCGTCTGTTATATTTTGTTGTCTTTGTTTGATCTGTTATATTTTGTTGTCTTTGTTTGATCTGTTATATTTTGTTGTCTTTGTTTCGTCTGTTATAATTTGTTGTCTTTGTTTCGTCTGTTATATTTTGTTGTCTTTGTTTGATCTGTTATATTTTGTTGTCTTTGTTTGATCTGTTATATTTTGTTGTCTTTGTTTCGTCTGTTATATTTTGTTGTCTTTGTTTGATCTGTTATATTTTGTTGTCTTTGTTTCGTCTGTTATATTTTGTTGTCTTTGTTTGATCTGTTATATTTTGTTGTTTTTGTTTCGTCTGTTATATTTTGTTGTCTTTATTTGATCTGTTATATGTTGTTGTCTTTGTTTGATCTGTTATATTTTGTTGTCTTTGTTTGATCTGTTATATTTTGTTGTCTTTGTTTGATCTGTTATATTTTGTTGTCTTTGTTTCGTCTGTTATAATTTGTTGTCTTTGTTTCGTCTGTTATATTTTGTTGTCTTTGTTTGATCTGTTATATTTTGTTGTCTTTGTTTGATCTGTTATATTTTGTTGTCTTTGTTTCGTCTGTTATATTTTGTTGTCTTTGTTTGATCTGTTATATTTTGTTGTCTTTGTTTCGTCTGTTATATTTTGTTGTCTTTGTTTGATCTGTTATATTTTGTTGTTTTTGTTTCGTCTGTTATATTTTGTTGTCTTTGATCTGTTATATTTTGTTGTCTTTATTTGATCTGTTATATGTTGTTGTCTTTGTTTGATCTGTTATATTTTGTTGTCTTTGTTTGATCTGTTATATTTTGTTGTCTTTGTTTCGTCTGTTATATTTGTTGTCTTTGTTTGATCTGTTATATTTTGTTGTCTTTGTTTGATCTGTTATATGTTGTTGTCTTTGTTTGATCTGTTATATTTTGTTGTCTTTGTTTGATATGTTATATGTTGTTGTCTTTGTTTCGTCTGTTATATTTTGTTGTCTTTGTTTCGTCTGTTATATTTTGTTGTCTTTGTTTGATCTGTTATATTTTGTTGTCTTTGTTTGATCTGTTATATTTTGTTGTCTTTGTTTGATCTGTTATATTTTGTTGTCTTTGTTTCGTCTGTTATAATTTGTTGTCTTTGTTTCGTCTGTTATATTTTGTTGTCTTTGTTTGATCTGTTATATTTTGTTGTCTTTGTTTGATCTGTTATATTTTGTTGTCTTTGTTTCGTCTGTTATATTTTGTTGTCTTTGTTTGATCTGTTATATTTTGTTGTTTTTGTTTCGTCTGTTATATTTTGTTGTCTTTGATCTGTTATATTTTGTTGTCTTTATTTGATCTGTTATATGTTGTTGTCTTTGTTTGATCTGTTATATTTTGTTGTCTTTGTTTGATATGTTATATTTTGTTGTCTTTGTTTGATCTGTTATATTTTGTTGTCTTTGTTTGATCTGTTATATTTTGTTGTCTTTGTTTCGTCTGTTATATTTTGTTGTCTTTGTTTGATCTCTTATATTTTGTTGTCTTTGTTTCGTCTGTTATATTTTGTTGTCTTTGTTTGATCTGTTATATTTTGTTGTTTTTGTTTCGTCTGTTATGTTTTGTTGTCTTTGTTTGATCTGTTATATTTTGTCTTTGTTTGATCTGTTATATTTTGAAGTATTATCAGTTGAACCTGTCTTTTATAATTGTGACATTTTCACCTTAGTGGTAAAAGAACCAAACTCATCAACATCGTTCATTAATTTATAAATTTGGTCTTTGGATAAATTTGGTTCTAAAGTATTAATAGCTGGGAAAATTGTTTCCCCTGTTTGGTCTGGAGTAGTGTTGGCAGGATCCTTTAACTTTGGGTGAAGTAACACGTGTCCTGTAAAATAAAAGTAGAGACGTTGTTTTTTCATAATCTATTTAGAAATTAAAAAAAATACATTAGTTAAAATAATTAATGACATAAAATTTATTCAAATTGGTGGACTTAATTGTTTTCTTACCGAGCCGCATCTATCAACACAATCGAAAGAATTATATGCTTGTGCAGGTCTCTAACTTGACACTTATATGATATAGTGTTCAACACTTAAATGTAATATTTATAATTAAAACTAAGGTTCTCTTCCCTCAGGCATGTATGACATTAGTGGGTTTTGTCTATTCTATTTGATCCCAAAGATATTAAAGTATGTGGCTTTCCAATCATTTGACTTCGAGACCATATGAAGGTCATTCCAGAAACGCGTCGCTATTATTATCTAAATGAGAAAATGCTTACATTGTTATGCATAATTAGGAATACATGTTGTGGGGCATTTTAGTTCGCTATGGTTCTAAATTTCTTTGATGGTATTTATCTATCTGGATGGTGGTGCTTTATGGAAAAAATATGTCAGATTTGTTTTTAAACTTTTATCTCACAATAATATATACGATTATTTACATAGCGTCTTTGGATACTGAGATTGCGCATTTTTGTGCCTGTCCTTAACCAGAACTTCAAATAAACGTCAAATATTGTTTGTGTTCAGTGATTTCAGGTGTGAAGTAATTCTTCTTTTTTGTTATCTGTTGAGCATCATTTCTTAAGTTTGCTGTTCATGACATTACTGCTGTGTTCTGCTCAGAAACAGGTATCATTAAAGTGTTGCAAGTGACTTGTATACCAATTCCCACATTGATTATTTCATCACAAAAGATAGAAAGGAATGTCAGACTGGATTGTTGCTAATCTATAAGACCATAGACCCTCACTAACACTACACTCATTTCTCAATAAAACATTTTGACATCAGTTTTGTTCAGAGAAATACTCAGTAACCTACAGAATAAAACGGTAATCATCCCAATTCATAAGTATGATGTGGATTACCAACTCTAAGTGTGTTATATTCACCATGTCTTTTCTCTATTAAAAATGCATAACTATGGACGCCAAGAATAAAATCTTCAATTTCTGTGAACATAGTTGCCATGGACACGTCAACAGCAGCAGTTCCGATCAAAGAACTGTTTGTAGATGTATCTACTACTGGCATACTTATTGTCATTTTCAGACCTACAAAATAACACATGTATTATGTATATCATTTTCAGAAAATCAAAATAACCAGACTGTCAGAACAGTAACAAAATCAAAATAACCAGACTGTCAGAACAGTAACAAAATCAAAATAACCAGACTGTCAGAACAGTAACAAAATCAAAATAACCAGACTGTCAGAACAGTAACAAAATCAAAAAATAACCAGACTGTCAGAACAGTAACAAAATCAAAATAACCAGACTGTCAGAACAGTAACAAAATCAAAATAACCAGACTGTCAGAACAGTAACAAAATTGAATCGAAAAGTCGTAGAAACAAGAGGCAAAAATCAATACTTGCTAAGACTCATACAAATGACCTCTCACTTTCCTGGAATAGTATATGGGCTTCAATAAAAATTGGTATGTCAAGCTAGTATTAGGGCCCAAACCTTCATTCTCAAAGAAATGAAAGCTCACAGCAAACGGTAAATTGGTTTGTGAAATTCAACAGGTGAAGAAAAAAAATGTGTTGTTATATAATTTGGAGATAATACATATTAAGAAAAGTGTAAATCTGAAATTTAGCAGAATATAAATTGTAATCAGTATTGTCTTAACACGAACAAATTTACATACAAAGTGCTTTAATTTTGAATTATTCTGTCTAAGATAGCTTCAACAATTGTGAATCCTATTAATTACTTGTTATTATGTAATGTATATAGATGAAAATTGTAATGTTATATTGAATTAATTAATAAAATATGTTTAAACTAACAATTGTGACGATAAAGGGTATTTTCTACTAGAATGAATACCGAGTCACAATTGTGATAAAAGGTATTTTCTACTAGAATGAATACCGAGTCACAATTGTGATAAAAGGTATTTTCTACTAGAATGAATACCGAGTCACAATTGTGATAAAAGGTATTTACTACTAGAATGAATACCGAGTCACAATTGTGATAAAAGATATTTTCTACTAGAATGAATATCGAGTCACAATTGTGATAAAAGGTATTTACTACTAGAGTGAATATCGAGTCACAATTGTGATAAAAGGTATTTTCTACTAGAATGAATCTTTTCTGCCAAAGTGAATACCACTTAAGTTTATATTCCTGGAGATACAGGTGGCTATTTTTTTGTTTGAGAGCCAATAGCATTCATAAATAAGGTACTTATCGACGCTCGGCGATTATCTCAGAGAACACCGACTTCTTACAATACTAAATCTCATCACTCAATGTTTGTCTTATATAGACCTTTTTATTCTTAAAAACATGGGCGCGGCCATTATCGACTTCCGAGTGTGTCCGCCATTAGTAAAGTGACAAAATCTTATGTTCTCGGGGTTTATCGATACGCTAATGTATGGATTCTCTAGTACAGGTGTCACAATATACTGTTATTTCGGCTTGAAATTCAATGATAACACCCGCTGTGAAGTGATTTTTAAATGGAGATATAATGACAATGATATAATGACAACAAATAAATTACCTGGTATGTATTTTTTTTTTAATTACCGTTATATTCCCCATACAAAATCAGTATAAATCCTACTTGATTGAAAACTGCATGCACTTTTTTTCCTTTTTTGTTTTTTGTTGCTTTTCAGGCATAGGAAAAAAGGGGTAATCAAATTAATATTTTGTATGAAATTAAAAAGTAAATATATAAATTATAATATACGCTTTTTGAAATTATTACTATACGATTTAAAGTGAAGTAATAATGATAAAAAGTGTGCCTAACATATAAGAAAGAACTTAACTTTGAATGTGACATCTTAAGGTGCATTTTTCAATTCTGTTTTATTTCATTTATTTTTTGTTTGTTAAATTGTAAAACAAATTAAAACTTTTTGTTGGTCAATTTCTTTATAGGGATCTGTAGTGAAGATGAAAAGGAATTTAAGTTTTATCAAATTAAAACATCTGAATATCTGAATTTCTTTATCTGAAAAAAAAGTTTCATGAGGAACCTACTCTCAGGTTTCAGATACGTGAACCGGACGGGCATTTTTCACCCCAATTGTCTTCTTTTTTCAATTTCTTTGCTAGGATTTCATAGTTTTATATTGATTTATTCTTTAATTTTATATGTTTTTGAAGATTAATTAAAATTTAATATTGACGTGTTAAGGAAGTGGTAGCGCGTTCTAGACTTGTAGTCTGCTGAAGGTCAACCTTGTCAACAGCGATGCGATGCTTCCCGGGTTTGGCACTTACCCCTAAGTCGTGTCATTTTGCAACAAAGGTGTTAAATTCATATTGTAGAAAGATAACTATCATTATAACTGATAGTTAACTGTGTATTGCATAACAAGTTATAGCAAAGACATCACTAAAGCACAAAAATTTAATTTATGTATTGGGTTGATTCTTAAATGTTTTTTGATTTGCAATATGACAGTTAAACTCTACCCCCTTCCCACAAAGGGTTAAAAATGATAAACATATATATAACTGAATTAAAATGACAAAAAACTAAAAGAAAAAAAAATCGCCGAATTTTGTTGCAGGACATCATGTCGTTCATGTTTACTTCTTACAGAATCAAGATATATCTCTTTGTAAATTGTTAATTATTTTATGCGGCTTCTACATGAAAAACAATAATTCCTACACTGCTCACTTTGTTCCCGTTTCCTTTGTTTATAGTATTTAAACTTTCATTTAAGACAACATTTAACTCAGTTTTTTTTCTTTCTATGTTATCCTCTACCGCATACGAAGGAACATTATTCCTCCACATATTTGCTACTCTATCATTGTGCAAATGATTGATTTTTTGGTCAATTGCATAAATGCTCCCTACATCATAAAAATATGCGACTTTGTGAAGTGAAGACAATAAATGTCAATATTCGAATGGAACTTAGTTCTTTTGTACAAAATATATACCGTTAGTAAAAAATGTGTGTAGAGGGTTTCCATACCGACCGGTGTTTTTTTTTGCGTACCCTGCTTTGTATTGAAATTCTGCCACATAAGCAAGGTTAAAATCTGAATAGCTACAGATCGATTTGTTAGCTAATTCTTTAATTTTTATAATATTGATGACCGTATAGATTTGTCCGACCTGGTGCTGAACTTTGTGATTCTGAACAATTTAAACAATAACCGTTTAAGTTCGAATCAATAATCCATATTTCGAAATATTCGGCCAAAATCACGGGAATAAGCCATACAATATCAACTGAAGCGTGTTTATCTAATCCAATTATGAATACTGATTAATCGTATCTAGTGTAAACAACTGATTGTTGCACTTTATTAATGGCGGACGATAGTAACGCCACCTAGCGACGACGAACGATAACTAGGTAATCACCGATTTCTGGAAACGTCTATACTAGTAATAATATTGTGCTGTTGTTTGTGTGGTTTTTTTGTGTGTTTTTTGTTTGTTTTTTTCATAAATAACTGTTACTACCTATATTGTCCTCAATTACAGGGGCGACAAAGGCGTAGGTTTTGTCGGTATTGGCGGTTTCTGGAATAACTGAAGTAAATCTTGTAGCTACGTCAAATGGAAAGTGTGAAAGGTCAGAATTAAAGTAAACAAAACCCTCGTTCACATGTCGTACACTAGGTTTTATAGAGCTGATGTTGAAACCCTGAAAAGTAATTACATGAGTACAAACATGTTTGATATAGCTACTTATGACATCTATTTCTTAGCATAAATGATATTTACTTCAATACCTTTTTATTAATTCATTAATGGGGGTTTCTACACAGAAAAAATGTAATTTTTGATAAAAAAAAAAAGAAGAAGAAGAAGTAGAAGAAGAAAAAACCCGCATATGAATAGATAAAGATACAAATTTTGTCAAATTTGCTATGGACGCCTGGCGAAGTGAACTGTTTACATTAGCTGTTATTCACATGAACGCAGTGCTGACTAGAGTTGATACATGTAGGTGTAAATGGAGCGTGCATATTTAAGATATGATTATGAATGTCAATTAAAAAGAATATATTAATACATTATACATAGTTCCATCTAAATCGACACAAATCCGACATTGTGAAAATAATATAAATAATTATACTATAAAGTAAGGTAGAGAAAATGTCAATTTCTAATGACCGTTTCTTTGGTACCTACCATTAAGCAGTAATTTCAAAATTTGTTTTTAGCATCAAAATTAATAGTAGGCAACTTACCACTGGCCAGTTTGGTACATGTTGCTTTGCAATGTTGGTGAGGATCTGTTTTGTTCTATTGTTGCTAGTAGCTGGTGAATATACCAGATGTAGGATTGTACGTCCTAGTTTTTCCTGGTTTTGATCAATCATTTCAAACAGATTGGTAGTGTTTACTGTTGGTGACTGTCCATCAGTTATAAACATCACAATATCCAGTGTTTTGGTAGTTGTGATCTAAAATTATACAGTATAATACTATGAAAAACAAATAATACCACACTGTTAGAACAGTTCCAAAATCCAATAGAAAAATACCACACTGTCGGAAAAGTGCCCAAAACTAGTAGAAGAATACCACACTATCGGGAAAGTCCCTAAAAATAGTAGAAAAATACCACACTGTCGAAAAACTCCCCAAAACTAGTAGAAGAATACCACACTATCGGAAAAGTCCCTAAAAATAGTAGAAAAATACCATTGTCGAAAAAGTCCCCAAAACTAGTAGAAAAATACCACACTGTCGGAAAAGTCCTTAAAAATAGTAGAAAAATACCACATTGTCGAAAAAGTCCCCAAAACTAGTAGAAAAATACCACACTGTCGGAAAAGTCCATAAAACTAGTAGACAAAAACCACACTGTCAGAAAAGTCCATAAAACTAGTAGAAAAATTTCACACTGTCGGAACAGTTATAAAATCCAATAGAAAAATACCACACTGTTGGAACAGTTATAAAATCCAATAGAAAAATACCACACTGTCGGAACAGTCCCAAAGACCAGTAGAAAAATACCACACTGTTGGAATAGTTCCAAAGATCAGTAGAAAAATACCACACTGTCGGAACAGTCTCAAAGACCAGTAGAAAAATATCACACTGTCGGAACAGTCCCATATAGAAAAATGGTACAGTATAAGTATGTCAAATTGTTATTGATGATACTGATATTTAGACTAGAACATTATGCAAATATTGTTACTACGAAATTCACAAACAATGCAGAACTAATAATGAACTTGTACATAACATGAGTAAACAATCATCTTTAGTGAAAATTATTTCCTAATTAGAAGAACTTGCATACTCTTATTGGTTTCAAATATATTTTCGACATGTTTATTACTATCACTGAGACGGCTGCTTCATTATTAGTCCCCGATAGTATCATCGGTCCAGCTGTCCGTGTTTCGACAATGACGTAATTTTTTTAAGATACATGTGTGTTTATTATTGAAATTTACACTTATGTAATTATAAAGAAAACTAAGGTCCATCTTCCTCAATTATAGGTAATATTAGTCGTGTTATTCTTTGGTTTTCTTGCTCCCAGACTATTAAATTATTCGGGTTTCCAGTCCTTTAACATTAGGTGTACCTGATGAAGATTATACCAGAATACGTCATGCGCACTAATTTGGATATTAACATGTTATTTTTCACTATTTGAAACGTTTCCAGACAGACAAGCTATTTCCAATCCTCTTTTTGTCTTTCGCGTACCCGATGTATGTTATTCCAGAAACGCACACTTAATAAGATATATATGTGCTTATTAATCACGTTTAATAAGTTTATAAATACTTACAGATTGTTCAGCTTTAATCAATGTGTACGCTGTTTCTAAGCCTGCGCTATAATCAGAAATACCTGCAAATGGAAGTGATTGAAATTGTAATAGAGTAATGTATCAAAATAAAAGGAACATAGATATCCATATTAAATAAAGGTAACGTAATCAAGGTGTCTGACTTAAAAGTACTTTCCTACAAATGTTTTAGTTAAACATTGAGGAGGAATGGTTTCGGATTTTCTTCTCTAAACCAAAGAAAACAAAGACATTTCACAAGATACATTATACTAGTCTTTGGTCTTTACATTTTCCTGCATTTTCTAATTGTAAGATTACATATCTTGTCTTGTGGTACCTTTGAACGGAAACAAATATACTCCAATTGCCGCACATCTTACCCTTGTCTGGCATTGTTTATTCAGGAACTTCTCTAAGATAAGACTAAGTATTGGATCGTGTTGGTTAATCTTTAGTTTTGGCTATTGGATTATCTGTCCTTCTTTGATTTGTGGCTTCTATTTACACCTTTGGTATCTTCAATATTGTCTTTTGTTGTTTTTGTATCCATATGGTATTAGTAAATTAAACTCGTTTAATACGTTTCCTATTTAAGCAATATTTTTTTTGTATCTGTGTCACGGATATGTTCCTTTGTGGTAATCGCAATCCGGCCAATTCCTCATTCATGACTTATCACCGGTTTTGTAAATGGAGCAACACCACGGGTACAACTAGTGGAGCAGGAACTGCTTACCCTTCCGGAGCACCTGAGTTCGCCCACGGTTTTAGCTGGGTTCATGTTGCTCAGTCGATTTACGGCTTCTGATTTCCCTTTCGATATATTTAAATGTTTCCTTTAAAGACATTAGATACCATTGTCGTCATCCAATAATTAGTATGATCTATATTTCATTTTACGTCTATTGCACACATGTAAATTGATTCAAGAAAATACATTTCGACTTATAAATGTTGATCAGAACAAGAAATACAATCCCATTTCTGTGCGTAGTTCAAAACTACAACTTACGCGCAATTTTTAAGTTTAAATACCAAAGATTGTAAGTGAATTACCATTGGTGCGGTAAAGACAATGAAATGGTATGTTCCTTAGAAAACAAAATGAAATGTTAAGTCATAAATTACCAGAAGGGTTATCTGTAGTCTTTAGAAAGTCTGTTATGATATCCTTATTTCTCTGGTTGGCTATGAAGAGACCATCGGCACATTGTATTGGTGTGTATGCGCTGCTATTAAAAGCCACAACATTAATCTGCAATTTGTACAATAAATATGCTCAATAAAAGTCGACATGATATTATTCTTATCAAGTCATCATATTCAGATAACCTCTTGTCCGTCAATGTCTGAGGATGATATGATATCAGTTATTATTTTCAATCTAAAGTAATTTTTATCTTCAACAATACAATTCAATTTATTTCAACAGAATGGTTACTTTCAAAATCCATTTGTTATAGTTCAATTTAAAAGAATGCACACATCAGATGCGTTAATTTCATGATTTTGAATAATTGTAGGCATACTGAATATAAATTGGTTTTGTGCTTTGTGTGTTTTGTTTTTTGTTGTTGTTTTTTTGTTGTGTTCTTTTTTATGTAATTGTAATTATCTTTACCTTGTCATTAGGGGTAAGTGTCTGCAATGTCTCTTTCACTGATTGTACTATAAGTTCATTGTATGTCCCTCCACTGCCAGGTACAGTCGTCCCTGTATTTTGACCAATATCGAATACAATTACCAGATTCTTCTCAGCTTTCGTCATTTTTACAGCAAACCAGTCTCTAAAATTAGAAGCAATACGATATTTCAATAATAGTAAGTGATGATAGCTACAGGAATTAACGAAGGGTGTGATCACTTTCTTTATTTGCAATTTAAATATAAAATGCTTTATCGGTCTGAACAAGAAGTTTGGTGCTGATGGGAGATCCCCACAAACCTTAGACATTTAGATCACATTAGTAAATTATGTTATATATGTTATATATTTACCTTTTTTTATCTTCCATAAAGTGCGAGAAGAGTTTACCATTTTGAAACAAATGCATTGTTTTTATTACAAAAACTTGTATTCTTTGCTCCTAAAAGCATTTGGTTGTTTTGGTGTTGTTCTCTCCGGGTTGTTCTTGTTTTAATCTCTTCTCAGCAGTATAAATATTACCATAGAAGTCTCATCTAGACCGTAAAACATTCTACGTAAATCTGTTACTTGCAAACAGTTATCGCAAAAGACTAGTTTTTGGAAGTCCTTAACATGTTATACAATAGAAAATATATGGAATGAAAACGAATATCATAGAACAATGATAAACTATTTAAACATACAGTATGGCCATTTCTTGATTGTGCTTAACATTTAATTTGTACATCTATGTTTTTTGTACTTAATTAGGATTACATTTTGCCGTTATCATTTTGTACACGACGTCAAATTACCTAAAAACTCTAATTTCTTAATACACAGAGTGTAACCTTTAATAAGAAAATATAATTACGAGACGTTCTGGATACAAAGGAAAAATCACTAGCATATGCATACAGTAGAACAAAAGATCAAAACCTCGGATAGCAATCCATCCAACAACTGAAATGAGACGAGGTATTCCGAAAAGGTTATAATCGTCTGTCCCATTCATGACATTCACTGCGAATTTCTAATTCTGAAAACCTGCTATGGAAACAGATGTCTTCAGAGCATGTAAGAACTAGCTCTGCAATCCTCTGATAGAATAAAACTCCATATGCGTTAGCACACTAGCAAACATGTGATGGCATAGATAACATTTAATCCAGATACACAAAGCTACAATAAAAAGAGAAAACAATCAAACAATCAAACAAACAAAGCAAACATTAGAAACATAAGCTTATATAATACTTCTTACTACTTTGAATGAGTTGTAGGTTAAGGTTGAGGAGCTAAACTTTATGTCAAACGAGTTGAACTTCAGATACTGCACTTACTCAGTCAATGGACTAATGGTATTTCCATTCTTATCACATTGATGGTTGCTACTGTCTGGGTATTCTATAAAATCACCATGGATACTGGCATAATACTGCCATAAAACACTGGGATATTGCCGATAGTTATTCTGAAAAAATAATATAATTTTGAATCACAGAAAAAAAGATGATATATAAATAAAAATTTCAAAACATTTTAGTTCAATAGATATTCAAACACGTAAACATTGAAGATGGAAATGCATCCATGTTTTAAATTGCAAGCACATCCATATAATGATATAATTGTTAGACAAGAACGTGTAAAACAAATAAAGAGAGTTTGAACTGGACATGTTACATTGGTTAAGTTGAAGCTGAAGAACATCCAATAACTTTATTATATTTTGTTTCTTATTTCTAAATCACAATGATAACAGATTGAGAATGCAATAGAAATATTAAGCCAGACTAAACGTAAGATAAAAACATGATATGATAAGCAGGGGTATATATCATAAACCTAGATACACAATTTCGATATTGCTACCAATGCCTAATCAACGTCTACAAACTAGATACTACAGACATTATACAGTAGGTAAAAAGGTCAATGATTTAAATCATATTATGATTAAACCTGGGCGAAGAAAAAGTAAACAGATGTGTCACATCAATTTCATTTGTGGCTATCCTTTGTGTGCCCTTTGTCATTTGGCTTTCCAGTCAGTTGACAATGAGCGTACCTGATGAAAGCTACTCCAGAAGCAAGCTAAATTAGATATCTACCTTTTTATTTAATTGTTATCTACATAATGTAAGCGCATCTATGTATAATCAGTGATACCATAAAATGCTTGAGTCTGTCCCACCCCATGACATTGATTTATATTGGCAGATATCGTGGCCTTTTCTCTGTTCAATGATTTGAGGTAGTTCGTTACGTTGTTATTGATTGATATGACCATCACTGCTTAATATTTCTTTTAGTAAAATAAAAATACAGAACACACCCAAATGTGATTCCAAATACATTTGTGAAGAAAATATCAAAAACAAATGTATTATATAACTGGAAATAATCTTGGCTTTAACAACTTGCTACCCATCTACACTTCTGTTTCTGTACATCTGTTAAGTATATAGTGAATTTGACAATATACCTATGCTTGAAATTCCAATATATTGAGGTATAGTAGTGTACGTTAACAGTAACAACGTAGATATATAATATAGTGTGTATGGCGCTTTTTATCAGCATATACATTTGTAATTGTATATGGTATCTCCCTAATTTTATGAAATGTATAAGCAAGCTTGTCGTAAGATTCGGGAAATGTCCAAAGAATTACATTGTGGGACATTCTAGAACATTATATGAGATTCATGGAATACTTTGATAGTCAAAAAATATTCGGATTACGTATTAGTATAAACTAAATAAAAGAGTCAAATGAAACATAATTTCATTAAATGTCTTGTTAGTTGAATACCTTTGTTTGGGTATATTTGGATTTTGGTAGTTAATAAAGATACTATTATACTTAATATAATTATACTTCAACCCGTGTCGTCATCCGAGTCATCATCACAAAAATCATTGATAATAGGTTCTATGACACTTCTATTTATACAGTTTTCTTTGCCGTATTCTTTTTCAATTCTGACCACATGTTCTTCTGCTTTTGTCCACACATCTTTTGTAATTTTTCAGAAAGCGGCGTACGCGAGTTCTTTAACATCTTTTAATCGGAAGGTGGTATTGTTATTAGCCACGAAACCTTTGACTTGCGCCCATATTAATTCTATCGGGTTAAGTTCACAGTGTCGAGCGGGGGTTTTTAATACTTCATATCCGTGTAAATTAGCAATGTTATCTGTTTTATAAACTACTGGGGTCTTTTTTTCTTTTTTTCCATATAATACTTTTTTGGTATCAGTAGCAGAAAAGGGAATGTTGTGTTGTGTAAGATAGTTTTGGGCACACCGTATCTTCTGTTTTAACATTGTGATAACTTTCATTATCTAACACAACCAAACAAGGATTTTTCCGAGCAGGCATCAATTGATTTTCAAACCACTCAAGAAAGACAACACTATTCATCTCCTGGTGATAGTCACCATCCTTTGATTTGGCCAGAAACACTAAATCGCAGCCGTCAATCAAACCCTCACTTCGCGTACCTGCATGCAAAACAACCAAACGTTCGGTATTTTTGGGGCATCAGACTCATTATTCGGAAGCCACATATAATATGTGCAGTGATTTTGGTTAAGCCATGTTTCATTCATGTACACGATATCATACCCTGCTTCCCTAAAAGATTTGATCTTTCTCAGATAATTACACCTATCATTGATAATATACACTTGATCGTACAGAACTCTTCGATTATCACCTATTTTTTTATAAGTTTATCCAAGATCAATGAAAGTTAGTTTAGACTTTGATATTTTAATATAATCTTTTATTTCCTTATGCATTACTGTAACATTTTTAGTTAGCACTCCTAATTCTAAATAAAACTCGTTTATTTTGCTGTTCAAAAATCTATAGCTTAAGATATTTGGATTTTTCATTATTTTAATCAAAAAATTATTATTTTTAGTACAATCTACGTATTGTTATTTTTTTATTTCTTTATCATAAAATGAAGAAGAAAAACCACACTGTCGGAACAGTTTCAAAATCAGAACATCAGAGACACTCTGAGGGATGTGACGTTGTGAAAATGTTGAATACAAAGTCGAATGTATGAGCTGTGAAATATAAACTCCATTCGCAGGAGCGGATGGTATACATGTATTACGATCAAGGCGTGGAAACTTTATAATGGCAATATTGAAGTCGTCTCTATTGTCATAAAGTGTGATAGAATGTTGACCATTGAGTGACATGACAAGAAGTGAGTCAGAGGAAGCTGTTTCTTTTCTTCCTTTTATTTTTGGGGTATATGAATGGAATCAAGATAGAAAGGTTTGGATTATTGATTGATAGAACATCACCTACATACCAGAATGTGATATTAAAGGCTTTAGCTTCTGTAATTATTTTGTCGATGATAATTTTTTTGCTTAAACTTTGTCTCATGTTAATAAAGGAACAAATTGGAAAGGAGAAGGACAATTTGTTCCCCTGGGGAATGCCGATGATTTTTTTAAAATGTGCCCTCCAAACTCGACAAATATTCTATCGATAAGGAATTTCAACATACTGATAACTTCCTGTGTAGCACCTTTTGCTTTTTTTTAATGCTCGACTAAATAAGTTAATTCGTGATCCAAAACTATACACTTGTAATGGTGTTTACCCTTTTTGAAACGAAATGCGTTGTGAAGGATTTCTTTTAATCAAGTTTTTAAATATTCATGAAGAATTGTAGTGTAAAGTGTAGAAAAGTTAAATGTTGCATAGATGAAATGTTCAAATACGAACGACAATTGAAAGTATTCAAGAGGTCCTTGGAGTGTTTCAGTATCTGCATTTGATTGATGCTACTACGTGAATAGACTCTGTCATAATATGCCTGTAGTTCCTCTTTGGTTGCAAACATTCTTGGTCATAGTTATAGACAGTAGAAGAACCGGCAATATTGATTCTTGTGAAGTTTTCGTATTCAACATAACGTAGTCATCAGTTTCTTTATTAATTGGAATATTCATTGATGACATGAATGACTTGTGGTAAGACAACGTTTCTTCTTTATAAAAACTAATATTTTTATAAGTAGAAATACCAGAGTTCTTGGAAATAAATCGATAGAATATGTATAGGAACAGTTTGAAAGTATAAAAGTGGTAGGTATAAGCCAACAATTCAATTAACATAAGAAAAATGACAAGACAAACAAATGTACACACTACACTGAACATTAATGATTGAGCAGTATGAACCCCACTAAATCTTGGCGAGGAACGCAGATGCTCTAGAAGGTGAAGCAGTTCCTTCTCTACAAGGACATTATTATAACTATTGGTTTCCATTCAATTCTGTGATGTAAGACTTATAATTCCTTAGTTTAACCCACATGGGTTTGCGAGTCTTTTGCTTTTTATACATGGAGTCTCTGTTTTCCAGCTACCATATACATCTTCCAAGCCCTTGCGATTAAACCTTATGAGTTTCATTCGGATTCATGTCAGTAATGAATTGATTTTTTATGATATAACACTCACCTTAAATACATCAGAAAATTTGTGAACGTCCATTGTGGGTATCGCTGATCCATTTCGTGATCCAATACATGCTATGTTTGTGTTGACTTTCTGTCGAAGTCTGCCTTCATAATGTAGTCCGGGTGTATGCATATTTTTACAACATCTTTGAATATTCCCGTTTGGCTTTACAGGAGTCTTAGATTCGGCTGCACTTTTTAAAGCAACTACACTTGATTTAACGTCTGTAAATCTTTGTTCTATATTTTCACACATTTTATGAAAAACTTCATTTTTAATGGGATCTTTACTTAAAATTTTAATTTCGTTGTTTGTTCTATGATTTGAAATTGCTCCCTGTATCTTATCTCTCGCTAAAACTTCGTCGGAAAACAATAACAAGCTATTTGAAAACTTTGGAATCCAGCTAGATTTTACAGCGTTTAGGTCGATTTTTGCATAGCATAGCGAATTATCCTTTACTAAAATTACAATGTAAAAAACACAATACAGAACTTGCCACATGTTCACCATATTTTACAATTGATTGATTATTTTAATATATGTACCTAACTTGTATGATTAACTAAGATTAAAACTTTCACAAGTGTGCTACCGTAGCCCTAAAATTTATACACATTCTTCATCTGAGCATTTACACCTGGCAAGATCTCAATTCAGAATAAATACTGATTAAAGAATTCATTCAAAAGTTATCACAAGACAATTTATCAAATAATATAAAGAATTCAATAGACTAGGCTTAAAGGAATCTAACTGAAATATATAGAGGCAGTAAAAAAATTGAGGTAACAGTACATCGTGATATTCAAGGATCCATTTAACACTGAAAGTACTAAATTTGTCACCTTTTTATCTGACCATATATGTAAATAATCAAATATAACGACAAATATTTATAAAAGATGAGACGGAAAGAATGCGATCAGCCACACAGTGTTTCTGTAACTTTGAGGTTTTAGAATGAAAACTGTTTCAAAATATAATTTATTTTGGTAATTTTGGACTAACTATGAAAAGAATGTTTAAATGGTGATGGTTAACATTTCCAATTATATCAATACCTCTCATCTTAGATCATTGAACACAAATACGACCGCGACGTATGTCGACAAAAATCCAGTTCATAGTTTAGAACAGGCACCGAAATGGGGTGGCGTTAATTATTGACCAGGTCCTGAATTAGATGGCGTCAGGTGATCCCATCGTTCAGAAGACTAACATTGTTTGCTTTGCGTCACACATTTGAGAGGGATACCCCCTCCCCATTTGAGACTTGCTATGCTCTCCCTTTGGACGTGATCGTATGGTCATTCAAACATCTGACAATGCAATCAGCGCCCTTCATCATTACGTTTACGAGGTAGACCACGGCACGGGTACTCGATTAAATTGTATGTGTTATATACGGGAGGTTGTGGTTTTACACGAGTACATGTGTTTTCCTTAGACATAGCATATTCTGAATGTCTTGAAATCGTAACAAAGCTGTTTCACTTATGTTAAATGATAGATTTTTCTTATCGTATACTATTGTTGTAACTTACTCATATAAGTCAACACGATTTGAACTTTTATATATGTTGCAAATCAATGGACTTTAAGTTATCTGAATTTCCAACCTCTCCTATTAAACTTTTATGCCCTTTTAATTGGACATGGGTAACATTTGTAAAAGCTTATATACCATTATCACATATAACATTATGTTAATTCTTGCTAAAGTCTGTGTACAAATACCCATAGGGATTGTCGTGCCGAGATCGTTCAACAAGAGTTCCGCACGCTCTGCAACAGTCTGGCGTTGAACTATTAGTAGGTTCTTCACAGATAGGTGGGATATGAAACCATTTTTTTTAAAACGCATGTGACACTATATGAAAGCATGGACGAAAGAACGCTCAAAGCTAAAATATTATAAAGCCAAATAATTTAAAAGCCTTTGGGAGCCAGAAAACCAAAGGGCCTGAACAGGATAGCCAAAATCGGCTAGAGTCACCTATATCTGAGGAAGGAGAACCTTAGCTTGAATTGTCTGTTAGTTTTAAAGACACCATATGAGATAGAACCAAATGTGTTGCGTAGAGAAAGCATCGAAGTAAACGTTAAATTGGTTGAACAAGACTAATAGAATCAAGTAACATTGCTACCATGGCAAGTTTGACTATATTTAATCTTATGTTTGTCAGTGACTGGGGCAGGTAGGTAGTTCTTTCCTTGTTCTTCCACCATTAAAACGGACATCAATGATATTACTAAAATACTATTGAAAGTTGCATTAAAAACCGATAGGCCCAGTGCAAACAGCCAAATTCATATTTATATGAGACTCGTTTTTTTAAATATCAACAAATGATGATTATTATCATTATTCAAGGGAAATGCACTATATAAAGGAATTATTTTTACATCATTATCAGAGAAAGTAAAATATAAATTAGAAGAACGTATGGGACGAATATATTACGGACATCATGTGATATAGGCCTAGTCATATGATTTCTTTTTTTACGCCAATGTGAAAAATAAGATATATTGCATATACAAGAAAATACAAGAAAAGGACTATAACCTTGACATATGTATCAATAAATAAAATGGTTTCTTTTGGTAACTTAAAAGTTTTCTAAAGTATCATGGTTGTTTATGTAATCAAAGTTGTTTATTTTGTGGTTGAATAAATAACGATTGCCATGTTTATAGATTTTCAATGTATAATACTTGATAAATTTATCACAACTGTAAGTAGATGGGATTGGGAAATGTTATTACGAACAATTAGAAATCGACAGTAGATAAAATATGTCCCCTGGATTTCGTTATTTATGACTTTGTATTAAACAAACTGTTATTTAAGAAAGAAGATAAATAAAATAAAGTCATGCTTGTTCTGAATGTATAGGTGGTTTATATGGTTAGACCTAGATAAAACAGTTCAAGTCAGCATTTATTTACTTTATATACATTAGAGTATGCCAATTTTCAAAGAAATTAATACATACAATAAAATGGAACCTAACAAAATAAAACATGTTCTCTTAAATTCTGACACTTGTTCATAATGATAAAAATAACGGGTACATGTATACATACAAAGTTAAAACATACAATTTTTTAATGGAAACAGTCTGAAATCTGAAATTTCTCTCAACAAAACGCTGTCTGTGGAACATATATAAATCTTTGGCATATGTTTTATATAGTAATTTAAGACTTTCATTATAAATTGTCATGTTACTCATTGGAATCGCAAGACAGTACGCTTATAGGAAGGTTTGGATACATTTATTTAAATGTCAGTTCACTTATACAATACTACTTGGGTTACACGACACGACGTTTTGACGGGACCTTATCCCAGGCCTTCATGAAATTCATATAAATATAATGTTTTATACCCCCCTTATTTAGGATCCCAGTCCATCTCGAAAGAACCTACAGTAGTTTAGTGAAGTAGATTCTTCCAATGAAAACTACAAATTGTATATTGCTGAATAAATTGAATTTTGACAAGAATCCCGATATACTGTGGGAACGAACGGTCCTCTTATCTTTTGAGATACTGCCCAAAGTAAAGTATTGTAATCGCCGATGAATGACAGACTCCTTACACTCAAGACAACATTTATCAGTCCCTGATAGCTAATAATAGTTTGTTGAGTGACTGTTGGTGGCCCGATTGCAAGATAACATTTTCCGAACATATCCACCATTCTCTTTTATTTGTTGCAATATGATACTTAATTTACTTCAAAACACAAAAAAGACAATGCTATAAGCCAATGGAAATCAAGGACCAACCATAAAAACTTGTGTTTCAATAAAAACATTCGTCTATAGGTCGATGCAAGTATCACCATTTTTTATCTAGGATTTAATGTTTGTAAGAAGAACTTGAAGATGCCAAATGGGTAATCATAATCCATATATCGAAAGACAGACAACACAATGGCCAAAAGAAAAAGTACAAAAGAACAAACAATGATCTACCAAACATACACATAAAAAGATCGATCAACACAAGCCCCAAGTCACAAATGAGGAAATGACCGGGAAGTGCTTACGAGAAGTGAAACATGTCTGTGGTCATTTGTGATAGATATTCCGTAAGGGTTAACCAAGTCATGGTTGCGACGGTAAAACTTTCGGATAATTTCAGCTTAACCAATAGGAACCCTAGATTCAGTAGCTTTCTTGTTAGCAGCAACCCTCTATCAAGGAAATCCTGATAAGATCCACAAGCCTTGAATATCATATCAATATATATACTCACGCCATATACAGGTGCTGCTGGAATGTTGCTACATATAAATGGAAAGTTCACAATTGGAAAATTGTTATCATCTTTTGTAAAATTTCAATCTTAATCAGCCCTCAATGTCAATTTTGAGGTGTAGGTCAAGGTATGAAGCAGATCTAGCTGTATCTGTCCACTAGTAAACTTCCCTCATGAATATCTACCACTGCAATCAGTGTTATTAACCACACATGTCTGTGTTTGATTCAGGTCTATGGATACAACTTTCTGTGATGTTGTCAGTTACTTTTAGCAGGTCAATGGTTTTCTACATGATATAGCTGAAGAATAGTTGAAACTAGTTGATCTATATCTGTAATTCTAAAATTTAGGAAACATATAATTCAGGATTTAACTGGAAGTTTTTAAACTCTACATTACACACCAGATAAGTGGTTAAAGTGTGTGTGACACTGACAATAAACTTCTCCACTTCTCAATGATCATTCATGCAGTAGAAAGATTTTTATTTCATAGACAATATGTACATATGTACAGTCTGCATATCACAATGATATTTTATGTCAGCATTATCATATTTTTTCCATTGTTAGTTCTAAAGATTTCTTTAGATCATACAGTTACTAGGACAACTATTTATAAATCTAGTTATCAAACCGATTTCCTTGTTAAGAGGTTTGCTGTTAACAAGGAAGCTACTGATCCAAGGGCCCCTAGTGGTTAAGTTGAAGTCATTACTTGGTTAACCGTTAAGGAATATCTGTGTCACAAATTATCAGGGATATGTTCATTTTCCGCAATCACAATCCGGTCCTTTCCTCATTCATAACTTATCATCAGATTTGTAACAAGAGTAACACGACAGGTCTCACTAATGGAGCAGGAACTGCTTACCCTTCCAGAGCATCTGAGTTTACTCTGTGTGCCTAGAGAAAATGCAGCAAATACCAATTTTATTATCTTTGGTTTGATAAGAATAGGGCTTGAAACTACGATCTACCACACTCAAGTTGAAAGTGTTGACCATTACACCAAGGAAGTGATGCAAGACTCCATAACCTTTTGTCAGATATAATTATATGATCTTGTGTGAAAAATAAAAAAATGTTTAATAAAATATTTTATTCCATCAAAATATGTCTAAAGGACACATTTCTGATGTATCGACAATAAATATTTCTGATCAATTAGGGATAATCTCAAAAGCTTCTATACAATTAACTTAAGTCATTGTAAAGCATCCACCCATTCTCCATATAAGAGACAGATTTATTTCTTTTTCTGAATTATAATCGACACGAGGACCAAAAACCACCAGCTATTCACTATATACAAAATACATTGTGATTTGAGGAAATTGTATGTGAACATTTGAGATTCTCCCTTAGTGATCAGTATAATCATGTATATCTTATGTGGTACATTTTATATGATATTGTTAGTAATCACAGAGTTAACAATCTAACATATTACAATGGCAAGTGTCCCTCAATGTGAGGATCCACTGTGTAAACATCTGTATTATCATCTAATACAACTTGATTTAACCTTACGTACAGGTGAACTTTAAATTAACCAATGAAAACCTTGATTGTGAAATCTTGCCAGAAGGATGGTTCGGTTACAGGCAGCGAAAGAAAAGAATGAGAGAATGTAAGTTCACATTGTCCTTACAGTCGTAAAACTTTTCAGTACTATTTTTGAACTAGTATTCAACAGCCAATCAAAACGCTGTCAAATCAATCCACTGTTCGGATTGGTTGATTTTAGGGTACGAGTACAAAAATAAAAGGCTTTATGACAATAAAACCTTGACATAAGGTAAGACCGAGTTGTTTCAGATGTTATTGGACAGAATCATATTTAATATATGCTATAATAAATCAAATTGTATTAATATCAATATGATAATTTGGCAGTTTTATAACACATCAGGTTCAAGTGATTACATTAATACAGTAATGTCATAGATATATTTTTTTTATGAACATTTGTATATCATTCAGGAAATGGGAGTCATCTTCATTTAATGAAAAACATTTATGTACGATGTGGTCATACATTGTATACAATAGGATATGTTTTCCAGAACAATTTATTTTTTTATTCTGAACATTAAATATAGGACATATAGCATACAAGTTATACACAAATACACATCTGAACATAGCATACAAGTTATACACAAATATTTTCCATTTTTTTTGTTGCTATTTTTCAAATCTTTGAGGAACATTTTCAATAGGGTATTTTAAGATGCTAATGCCATGTCTGATTTAGTGTGAATGCCAATAACTGTCATTTTACAAACTTTTTTTATACCAACTATAAGATGAAATTTTAGATGTACAATGTACACAATACCGGATTGAATCCGATTTTATCCAAGCTTACATATATTTATGACTTGATATCCAGTGTAAATAAGTCCATTGTATTTTACTTTTTATACATAAATCATTTTAATACTTAGATAGGGACACTATAGATGAATCTACTTGTGTTATGGAGTGCTCCGAACAATGGAGGTATTATACCTGAGCAAAACAGATAGATATGTATTGTGCTTAATATTTTCATCAAGGTTTCAAAATTATGAATTTTCATTATTAATAAAACCTTGAAATGACTCCTTCATGAAAGTCAAGTGCTGTTGTACAAAAAAAGAGAGATATTTAGACTATTGCAATGGTCAGCTTAAAAATACAACCTGTATGTAGTCGTTGATTACAATCAAAAATGTAGAATATGACTGTAGTAATATATATAAAATGTAGGAATTGTGGTTACAATGTTCAACACAAGTCTTAATAGCACAAAATGCTATAACATTCCACATTAGTCTGAACTAGTATTACTGTGAGCACAGCTCACTAAGATATACCCCCCCACTCCCAACATCTGTCCAACCTATTTCCATAACCAAAACATTACTGATTGTTCTGACCAAAAATGAAAGGGACCATCCTCTCTTCACCGGTAAGCTGCTGATAAAATTTCAAAATATTCTGAGAAACACTACTCACGTTATCATACGACATAGGGTAAAAATCCTATTTTCCGTCATATAAGTCCAATAACTCTGGAACGGCAAAAGTGAAAATCGTCAAAAATGAAAGGGATCCTCCTCTCTTCATGGTAAAACTAGTATACCCCCTTACAACTTTGTTGTGGGGGGTATAATGATACAAACTGCACTCTAAAATGCTTAACTTACTTCTTAAAAGTACATGTTTAATTTGCATCTTAAAAGTATTTGTACATGTTTAACTTACTTTTTAAAAGTACAGGTACATGTTTAACTTACTTCTTAAAAGTACAGGTAAATGTTTAACTTACATCTTAAAAGTATTTGTACATGTTTAACTTACTTCTTAAAAGTACAGGTACATGCTTAACTTGCTTCTTAAAAGTACTTGTTTAACTTACTTCTTAAATGTACATGTTTAACTTACTTCTTAAAAGTACATGTTTTAACTTTCATCTTAAAAGTACATGTACATGTTTAACTTACTTTTTAAACATACATGTACATGTTTAACCTGCTTCTTAAAAGTACATGTTTAACTTACTTCTTAATAGTACATGTACATGTTATATAATTTGTAGAACTGAATACCTTCAAACAACATTTTATGTTGTCACAGTTTAAAATATTAAAACAAGACATAAACAGTCTACTATAGTAAACTTCCAACTTCTAAATACACAAAAAGGAGAATGACATAAACCATTGAAAATCTAGGACCATCTTTGAACTGGCACCAACACGTGTTGAAGTTAAATCAATTAATGGGAATACCACCCCCTCCCCTGTTGACAACCTTGACCTTATACAGCAAACAACATGTAAATAAATGTCACAAATAGATATTATTATCCACTTAAAACTGGATATGATCTAAGGATTCCCTGTGTAAGCAATGCACCATACTTTTAAGAATGACTAGATGGAAGAGACAACAGAAAACATTTCATCTATTAGTATGGTATTGAAAGTTACTTGTATTGATGTCCCCGTATGAATTAAACAAAGCAATACATGACACAGATATCGAATATTCCATTTTACAGAGGTAGAATTCACAATTTATTACGGAGTATGAAGGTTTAAATTCAACCTTTGTTCATGATGAATTGATATTTTTAGGAGATGATTTTCAAAAGTGACATTCTTCCTCTACTTCATAAACTTGAATGGATTTATAAACCATTTACCATTACAAACATCAAAACCATAACCATTATTAAAATAAAAAATATATATAGAAAATACCAATCTAATCAAAATTAGATGTTTGTTGTATCTTTTTATTATATTTTATGTTGTGTGTTTGTCAGTTTTAAAAAGTAGGTTCCTTGCTGATTGGTCGGTTGAAAATGTGAAACCTGACATGACCCCAAATGGGATGATGTTAGATGTAAGTGTATCGCCAAGGAACAAAAAAATATAAAAAAATACACCAAAGATCTAATTTTAAGTTGATAGAAAATATACATATTTTACCATGTAAAAGAAAATTTAATTGTACAGACTTAGGAACAGGTAGAAATGTGAGGGTTACTGAAAATTTAATTGTACACTTAGGAACAGGTAGAAATGTGAGGGTTACTGAAAATTTAATTGTACAGACTTAGGAACAGGTAGATATGTGAGAGTTAATGAAAATTTATCACCTCATGCTGAGTACTAATAAATATTATATTCAGAAACAAGGTATGTATATTCTATTTATCCTGCACCATTATATTTATCAAAATTGAAAATCAACAAAAAAAAAACAACATCAATATACCACAAAAGTATTGCCTCACATTAGTGAAATACTAAGGTGAATTATTGCGAAGTTATAGAAAAAGTGATATACTGTCAGTAACAAAAATTGAAAGTCAATGCATTTCGACTGATCTAATAGCGCAGCTTTAGGATACATATATATTTCTATGTCTATGAGAATTTAACCCAACAGTGTTAGAATTAAATTTTTCGTTCTCCCTCAACGGGATTTGAAATGACACCATTGATACACTGCAGCACCAAATGTCTAACCTTGTGTCCAGTGCCCTAAACCATTCGGCCGCATCCACTATATAGATTTACCTTACGAGAAAAGGTAACACTAGGATTATTGAAGCTCCTTTTTTTAGGGAGTGGATGTGGTCGAGTGGTCTAGGGCGCTGGACGTAAGGCTAAGCGAATGGTGCTGCAGTGTATCAATGGTGTGGGTTCAAATCCCGTCGACGGAAGAACAAAAATTTGACAGCTCTAAAATCTAATTCTAACACTGTTTGGTTTAATTTTCAGATGTATATATATATATATGAAATGACGATTTTGAAGGTCTTTACATATATTATTACTAGTATGCTAGTATGACATCAAGCTTGGAATACTAGTGATAATGTATATCAAGACCTTCAAAACTGACATTATTGTTTTTATCGGTAACGATACAATATGTTTGACATGACACTGACCAATAATTACAGTATTAAAGTAAGTTGATACTGACAATATCCCTAGAAACATCAGAGTGAAAAATATCAAAATTACCCGTTACCGATAAACAAACAGACATAAATGATTAACAATACAGCACCATAAATACTACAACAACTATATCACAGGAATTGCTGTCAATAAAATCTTGTCATAGACAAAGTACAGTTATTTCTACTCTGTAAAATCTCATGCAACAACTCTGTAATATATGTAATCATTCTATAAACATAGCACTCAAAATTTGTAAATGGCTGATTAAGCAATCACAAGTTTAATCATATTTCAAACTCAACATATGGGTATTAAATCCACCAAATTTCCTTTTGGCTGTGTCATGTTATCTGGGAAAAATGCAACAAGTTGATCAAATAAATTAGTTCTACCCTGATAATGATCACTCATATCTGCTATTGTTTCTGAAATAGAGAAACATTTCACAATATCATAACAGAAACAATAAATGAGTAACAAAAACACAGAAAACTCAACTGGTTATAATATAACAAATAGGTAGATATCTAAATTAGTGTGTTTCTAGAATAACCTTCATCAGGTATGCTCAAAGTCAAATAATTTAAAACTCTTAATAAATTATGCTGTTTATTCAATGTATATTTATCTACAGTTTGAGCTTAACTATATGGTCCAGTAGAAAAAGATTGAACAAGATGAACTGTGAGCTAATGCTCACCTATGATACCCCCGCTCTTTGGCAAACAGGAAGTAGGAATCTGACGGGTCAAAAAACGCTTCCCACGATATGGGGTACCTATATGAAGCTTGTGACCAAATATCAGATCTCTGTCATCAATAGTTGCTGAGAAAAATGTGACGAAAAATGTACATATATGTTCAATGTGTATAGAAATCAACTAAGTCGGCAAACAGGAAGTAGGAATCTGACGGGTCCAAAAATGCTACCCACAATATGGTATACCTATATGATGCTTGTGACCATATATCAGATTTCTGCCATCAATAGTTGCTGAGAAAAATGCGACGAAAAATTAGCATATTTGTTCAATGTGTATAAAAATCAATAAAGTCGGCAAACAGGAAGTAGGAATCTGACGGGTCCAAAAACGCTTCCCACGATATGGGGTACCTATATGAAACTTGTGACCAAATATCAGATCTCTGCCATCAATAGTTGCTGAGAAAAATGTGCATATATGTTCAATGTGTATAGAAAAGTCGGCAAACAGGAAGTAGGAATCTGACGGGTCCAAAAACGCTACCCACAATATGGTATACCTATATGATGCTTGTGACCAAATATCAGATTTCTGCCATCAATAGTTACTGAGAAAAATGTGACGAAATATATCTTGGACGGACGGACAGAGGTAAAACAGTATACCCCCCTCCCCCTTCGGGCAGCGGGGGTATAAAAATTTAGCTTACAACTACTTTGAACATACCACATTTTTACTTCGAGTTATTCAAGAAAATAACTTATCTGAGTTCAAGATAACAAGGTTTAACTGTAGTTTTTTGATGAAATCGAATGCTTAGACAACAGTGGACAAATAATTATGACTCACATGCCTCCATGTGTCAGTTGAGCTAAAGAGATGTGTGTGGATAACGATGAATAGTTTCAGCATATTTCATTCAAATTATGGCTGTCGGTTTTATTGGTGGAGGAAACCAGAGTAAACAACAAGCCTTTGATTAGCCACTGACAATCTTTATAACAAAAGGTTGTATCAAGTGTACCTCATCACATGTTAGAGTCAAATTCACAAATCTTAGTGGCAATCAGTGGCTATTGTATCGGTAAATGTGAATCTAACTACTTTATGAAAATTAACCTTATTTTTCTATGTTACCCAGATATGATTCTACTTTATCTTGTATGAGACTAACCATATCAACGCAGAAAAGGCACAAGGATCATGACAACAACAGCCATTGTGAAATAGTCATGACAACAACAGCCATTGTGAAATAGTCATGACAACAACAGCCATTGTGAAATAGTCATGACAACAACAGCCATTGTGAAATAGTCATAACAATACATCCATCAGTATAAATATCAATATGTTATTCTTTTTAGTTCAGTATAGTTTCCAAACACAGAAACATACATTATTCCAGAATGAAGGGAGGTAGAAAGTTGATATACTTAATATTGATACTTATAAATATTCTCTATCTACTAGACTTACCATCAAACATTTCTTCATTTTCATTGTCAGTTCTAAATAATGTTGATGCTAGCAAATGGAACTGAAATGAAAAGATCAATCATCAAACATTTTAATTACAATACAAAACAATGGCAGGTCGAGTAATTTGAATTCAGAACCAGAGATATCTTATTATTTTCTGGCCAAACAGATAGAAAACTTTCAAGTATTTTTTTCATACTTGTACTACAAAATTGTCCTATTAGTACACAGTATTTCAGTTTTCCGATTGGCAGTTATTTTCAAGTACGAGTACAAACTCGTTCTCAAAAGTTGTATGATTGTAAGGTCAGAAGTTTACTTAAGATTGTACCATATTGTTTTCCTATTTATTTTAACCAAGACACCTCTCATAAGAAATACCAAGTGCTATAAAATATCTCTGAGATATCCCTGAACAAGACAATCTCCATATTTTTCTATAAATATGTCTATACTTTTAATTCTTGAAAAAGAGTTTTTTAAATAAGCAAATATCAATTAGACCACATAGAAATATGATACAAACAAATGTTGAATCTTCCATAAAGTAGGGGCCGTCGTGGTCATATATTAGTTGGATTTACAACTACCTCTGCAATCAGTGCCTATCAGAACTAATGTTGTGAGTTCGAACTCCACTCAGGTGAGGTGTACTCGATACAACATTATGTGATAAAGTTTGTCAATAACTTGCAACAGGTCAGTGGTTTGTCTCCGGTTTCCTCCACCAATAAAAACTGACCACCACGATATAACTGAAGTATTGTTGAATGTGGCATTAAACACCATAAACCAAACCAAACCATCCATAAAGTAATATGAATGCTTAAAAAACTGATTTCCCAGACAATTCTTATCTTGAGCTGAAAAAAAAATCAAAGTTCAAAGTTCAAAATCTAACCTCCTTTTTTTCTTCCACACAGTTATGGTCTACTATCTGTGCTAAATCTCCTTGTAAATATTCCATGGCCTTTCGTGGGTGATGCTCTGCAACCTCCTGATATTTATGTTTTCTAATTAAGTATTGGCAACGCCTTAGCAGATTTTCAGGTGAAGGTCTACACAGCTATGAAACAAACAAATATCTAATTAGACAACAGGCAATAAAACTCCTTACATTCAAGCAACCCCAAAAAATTTAATTTCAATACAATCTTCCTTACATAGAGTGAAAATTCAATTAAATTTGAATGTTTATTAGGAAGAATGAATTACTTTCTTCCTTCCAGGAGTAAATACAATCATTATACAAAGTGTTGAATTTTTGTGTCTCAAAATATAATACTCTGTTTCAACATACTCATTGAGTTCATAAATACAAAGTGCATTAAAATTTTCCAATATTCTAAGTGCTAGATCTTACTTATTTTGGTAGTCTATTCAGATTTACATAATCATAAGGCCAGAATACTGGTGTAAATATGAATGATGTTTACACAATTAAGCATAATGTATGTATAATGATGTTTTATATTGTACATTGCAGAGTTTTGTAATCCAATTAAAATTACCACTATATGTTTTTTCGGATACAAAACAATTATTTGTAAATCCACTAACATCTGATATATGATTATGTCAAAAGTCACATTTCTACTGTCCAATCAGTGATGAATTTTTAAATTCTTTAGTTAATGAACAGCATAGTGGTATTACAAAGGAGTAGAGGTTTCTAAATGTGAATGAAAGGTTACCTAACGTGACTTGTTACAATATGTTGTTTGATATTAGTTGATCGCCAAAGAAAAAAGGAAGACCCCCACAAAGATCTAATTTTAATTGATTACCTACCTTTAAAGCCCAGAAATCATCTAATCTCATTTTTGGGAGACTTTCTTTACCAGGATTACCACCAAATAAATAATGCACCTAAAATATTAATGGTAATATATTTATCTTAAAGAAATCTACAACAGAATCATTTTATATATAAAATAAATTTAAGATTCTATCTACAACATTTCATATCTGTATCATAACATGGTGATAATTAACCATGCCAAGTAACCAGATTCTGTTGTTGTCATTTCTGTATTCAGGAGATTGAGGTTTGTCAGAAACGTGATCTGTGTTGATGTGGTTAGTAAAATTGTTGACCATTATTAGGGGCCCGTCGTGGTCATGAAAGTATGGTAGTTGGATTTACTACTATCTATGTGATCAGTGCCTATCACCACTAAATTGTGATTTCGAATCCTGCTCATGGTGAGGTGTACTCGATACGACTTGATGTGATAAATTTGTCATTGACTTGCGGCAGGTCAGTGGTTTTCTCCGGTATCCTCCACCAATAAAACTGACTGCCACTATATAACTGAAATATTGTTGAAAGTGGCGTTAAACATAATACCCCTAACCCCTTGACCATTATTGTTAAAGAGTTCATCTTATTCAAACTGAGTATAAATGAGGAATACAATGTTGTTGATATCATCAGACAAAAGTAAAAGTAATTCTAATGTCAGGTTATAAGTATAAATGAGGAATACAATGTTGTTGATATCATCAGACAAAAGTAAAAGTAATTCTAATGTCAGGTTATAAGTATAAATGAGGAATACAATGTTGTTGATATCATCAGACAAAAGTAAAAGTAATCCCAATGTCAGGTTATACTACACAAACAACAGATGAATTAATGAAGATTGTAAACAACTTACCTTTTTAATATAATCAAAGACTAGTTGATGGGCAAACCTTGGCACAGGTTCTAAATGCTGCATTTTTGTCCAATATTGCTGACCTGAATTTTCATTTTTATATATACATGACCTACAAATTTACAAATCAGATATATACAAGTAAAACAATGATACAGCACAACCATTTCTTCTCTGCTTTCCTTAAAAATGGTTCATTTTACTGTTTTTGTCTGGGTTAGGATCCAAGTATTCACATAAACAGCAATAAAAAGATCATTCCTTTACTTTTTATCTTAAGCATAGGTATGACCACTTACATCCACATCCTTCAATATTACAGTAATGCTATGATTGGTGTTTGTCTGTTTGTAATGTGAAGTAGGTGTAACCTTTCCCGTGATTAAGATGCACTAGCTACCAACCCTATCTTGACAAGAACCCAATCTCGCTAACACTTGTGAACCACGATATCAGAAACATTTTTTCAGGCATTTTTTTTTATAAACAAGATAACATTATAACTAGCTGTTATAGCATAAAAACATCAAATCAATCACACAAACTTGAGGCATTTCCGGCTGTTAGATTAGGTACATGGCGAGATAGGATCGTCACCAAGTACACTTATTCATACAGTTTTGAAATACATTTTTGTGTATTTGTAAATGACAGACTATTTCATACTAGTGTTTCTTCAACCATAACCTTTTAAACATGTTGTTCTAAATTTGTTTCAGGGGTCAATTCCTCTGCTTTAGCATGGGCTATAAAATTAAAAAAATTAACTATAAGAGTGGAGAAATATTGCAATGTTTCTTCTATGACCAAAACCTCAAAAATATTTTTAAGTTGTTAATTTCTATCGTTAATGACAATAGAAAGGAAACCGGCAGAAATTCTCATGCAGAAATATAACTACCATGGTGATTATAAATACCACAAAACTTAACCAGCTAATTCAACATGTTAAGAATAGGACAATCTTACCATTTATTTTTATTAATATCATACACCCATAGAGAATTCTTTACATTGTCTCTTCTGTCTTTGTCTTTACTCAATCCCTAGAGAAGAAAATAAAATCAAATAAATACCTGTATGCATGAACACAAGAGACAAAACAATACAACAACAGATGTTTTATTTAACCTTTACTTAAAATAGAATAACACTATATAATATTACAGATGTTTGATTTATTGAATATATGTTGTATGAAATTTTCTGTTATGCTTTAGCAATCAAGTTAAGAAGTGGAAGCAGAAGGAGTTCCAGAAGAAATACATAAGTTAAGCAGTGGAAGAAGCAGGAGTTCCTATAGAAAGCCACCATTTAAGAAGTGGAAGAAGTAGGGGTTCCAGTGAAAGCCACCATTTATGAAGTGGAAGAAGCAGGAGTTCCTATAGAAAGCCACCATTTAAGAAGTGGAAGAAGCAGGAGTTCCTATAGAAAGCCACCATTTAAGAAGTGGAAGAAGCAGGGATTCCAGAAGAAAGCCACCATTTAAGAAGTAGAAGAAGCAGGAGTTCCTATAGAAAGCCACCATTTAAGAAGTGGAAGAAGCAGGAGTTCCTATAGAAAGCCACCATTTAAGAAGTGGAAGAAGCAGGGATTCCAGAAGAAAGCCACCATTTAAGAAGTAGAAGAAGCAGGAGTTCCTATAGAAAGCCACCATTTAAGAAGTGGAAGAAGCAGGAGTTCCTATAGAAAGCCACCATTTAAGAAGTGGAAGAAGCAGGGATTCCAGAAGAAAGCCACCATTTAAGAAGTAGAAGAAGCAGGAGTTCCTATAGAAAGCCACCATTTAAGAAGTGGAAGAAGCAGGAGTTCCTATAGAAAGCCACCATTTAAGAAGTGGAAGAAGCAGGAGTTCCTATAGAAAGCCACCATTTAAGAAGTGGAAGAAGCAGGAGTTCCTATAGAAATACATAAGTTAAGAAGTGGAAGATGCAGGAGTTCCTATAGAAATACATAAGTTAAGAAGTGGAAGATGCAGGAGTTCCTATAGAAATACATAAGTTAAAAAGTGGAAGAAGCAGGAGTTCCAAAAGAATGACACAAGTTAAGATGTGGAAGAAGCAGGAGTTTTATAAGAATGACACAAGATAAGATGTGGAAGAAGCACGAGTTCCAGAAGAATGACACAAGTTAAGATGTGGAAGAAGCATGAGTTCCAGAAGACTTTAATTTAATTTAATTGTCCTTTCAGTATGAATCAGAACCCAAATTCAAACTACATATTTAGTTGATGTAAGTATTATCGAGTTATTAAGATGGTGAATATTAGTCAAAGAAAGTGTTCGGAAATCTAATGAACATTTGACACATATCACTAGAGGGGAGGTTTGGGTCCATAGAACTAGTTTATTAACCTCATCACTTTATATTGAAGTGCCAGTTTGACTGCCTAGCTGTGTAGGAGACGAGACTTGACTTGACTGCCTAGCTGTGTAGGAGACGAGACTTGACTTGACTGCTTAGCCGTGTAGGAGACGAGACTTGACTTGACTGCCTAGCCGTGTAGGAGACGAGACTTGACTTGACTGCCTAGCCATGTAGGAGACGAGACTTGACTTGACTTGACTTGACTGCCTAGCCGTGTAGGAGACGATACTTGGTACCAAGACAGGATATTGCTTTTGCCTGTTTCCATAATTTTTCTAAATTAAATTTAGACTAATAGTTTAAAAAAACAAGTTCTAATTTAACCTGCATTTGGTTGTCAGTCATTGTCTTCAAGGGGAGCTTAAGTGTTAAAAAACAGAGATAAAACCACAACAAATTTTGAAGCCATATCAAATTTAATTGGTAACTATTCCACTCATTAAAAAAAAATCCATGTTGTTAAATATTGTGGGCACATAAAATACTGCATGTTTTTGGCAAGGTAATTATATAACTAAATTAGAAATTGTAAAAATATGATGAATCTATAAATAAATTTATCATAAACAAGCAAGTGTTACTCACAGATAGTACATGGATTTCATCCCTATCAGGATCAATAGTAGCTCTCTGTGTAAACCCAGCAGCTGGAACTATAAATAGGACAGAAAAAATATATAAAGAAATGATTAAATAGTATCATACCAGGTGTTCACAGTTTTAGTTGCTCACTATTTATATTCCTACTAGTAGTTTAGTTTTTATTTTGAGTCCCCAATCCTTGGTCCTAATAGACCCAAGGATCTGCATTTGTAAAAATTTGAATCTTATGTTAGGATTACTAGTGTTTAAAGCTATTTTCAACAAAATTTCATTAATATATTATGGTAGAGGAAACAGAAATATTTGAAACAACAAAAAACCTGTCTAAAGTCATTGATAAACTAAATATTACATAAGTTGTTCAAATACACATTCCCATGTAAAGGAATCCAACTCACAACATTTGTGGTGATAAGGTGAAATTAATAGCAACACTTACAACAATATTTCAGCTATTCATATTGAGACAGTCCGTTACTGGTTGACAAAACAGGAGTACTTGGAGAAAACGTCATATAAATTTGTATCGAATACACCTCACCATGGCTGGAAATAAAATTCACCACATAGTGATGATAGGGGTTGGGGTTAGGATTATGGTGTTTAATGCCACTTTCAACAGTATTTAAGCTATATCATAGCAGTCAGTTTTATTTGTGGAGTACCAGTGCAAGTCACTGACAAACTATCACATAATGTTGTATTGAGTACACCTCGCTTGAGCAGAATTCGAACTCACACAACTTTAGTGGTGATAGGCACTGATTGCATAGGTAGTTATAAATCCAACTACCATATGATCACAGCCACGATAGCCCCTAGTGATGATAGGTACAGGTTGCATAGGTAAATGTAAATTCATCTACCATAATATCACAGCCATGAGTATGACGACAGCCCTAAAATTTGAATCTACATTTAACAAAATGCTTCATAAGAAATACAGTTGTATTACTATTCCTGATCTTTATTACTTTTCACCAATTGTTGCCTATGTTGGACTCTCAATTTTTAGAACATATATAGCTAAACCTGTTCATGTGGTCATCCTTAATAAGCAGTCACCTGTATTAAAAGGTCACCTTTTTCTTGTCCTGTCATAGACAATTTCATATTAATTGAACCTCTTTAAAGAGGCCTCCTGTCTTAACAGCCCACTTTTTGCTTGTTCCAAAGGCAACCTCCTAATAGAGGTTTGACCTTGGAGGGACTTCATTTTTACCCAAATTTTAATCTTCATATTTGGAAAATTTGAAAGGGGTATATTAAATGTTGTTCTTTGTCTTCTGAGTACATACAGAGACGTGCAAAAAGTATTCGGTCACAATGGCGGCGTGTTTACGTTTTCACAGCTAACTCAGTTTAAATGGCCTTGCTCTAACGTCATTCACGTCACTCATGATTAAAGCATTTATTTTTAGCATAGTTCATCACATGGTCTACCATCATGTGACATTTTGTTTTCGTCTGCTATCTTAGGATCGGTAGAAAATCTGAAAAACCAAGATGGGTAGAAAAGGTCAAGAACTCGCAACAGATGTGAAAAATATAACAGAATTGTTTCAGAGTGGGTATTCACGGCGTAAAATTGGTGACATACTTAAAATCCCAAAGTCAACAGTTATTCGTAAATTTGTAGTAGACACTGGTTCTGTCCAAAATAAGCCGAGAAGTGGCCAACCACTTTCAGTGAAACTGCACGATTACCACAAGCTAGAATGCATTGTGAAAACAGGTCGTAGGGATTCTTTGAATGACATTACAAACAAGTTTAATGAAGAAAATAGTGTCCCTGTAACTAAACGTACCATTCAACACCATTTACATAAACACGGGTATCACAGGCGTGTTTATAAGAAGAAGGTTGTCATCAGGGAAGTCAATCGTAAGAAGAGACTTGCGTGGTGTTGAGAAAAAAGGAGATGGACGGTTAATGGCAACTGGAAAAAGGACATTTTCTCGGATGAGAGTAAAATTATGATCGGACATGATCAACGCTTGTATGCATGGCGGAAACCAGACTTGGTTCAACTGCAGATATCACAACCCAAATACGAGGTCATGATTTGGGGTTGTATTTGCTGGAATGGTGCCGCTACACTTGTTGCAGTAGTGGGTAACATTAATGCTACAAAATATCAAGAAATACTCGATGAACATTTTGGCCGCTGATAGCTCGGCATTTTCCTGGAGGTGATAACTTTTTCCAAGATGACAATACTCCCGTGCATCGTGCACGGCCCACCCAAGATTTTGTCGCCCAGAATGGAATTAACGGTATGAGCTGGCCAACACAGTCTCCTGACATTAATGTGATAAAAAACATTTAGTTATTACTCAAAAGGAAATTTCAAACACGTACTGGAATGAGTAAATCTAAGAACGATTTGTTCCGAGAAATCCACAGTATTTGAGACCAGTATTACACCTGCTTACATTCAGTGTTTATACAAGTCAATTCCAAAAAGGATGTTAAATGTAGTCAAGCTCAAAGGACACCTCACAAAATATTAAAGGTAAGTTCCCAATTTTGTTGCACTTTGTTCGTTCGTTTATTTATGGTACGCATGTGAACTTTGCTACTTTCGTTTTCAAACATGAACATGCCGCCATTGTGACCGAATACTTTTTGCACATCTCTGTAGTAATGGTGTTGTGACGTTTTGTGTAGTTTTTATTATTATTGATTAATAGAGAATACAGCATGGCTTCTTTAATATCACATCTTTATCAAACCCAGTGACCAATATAATCCTGAGTGCTGTGTTCAACCGACTATGACTATATTGCTCAAGGTTGATAAAAGTATGACTGAAAAAGTCATATCATATACAATATAAAACAGAAGGACAAATTCAGGGTAGTGCAATGGTGTTTAATGTCACTTTCAACAATATTTCAGTAATATCGTGGTGGTCAGTTTTATTGGTGGAGGAAACAGGAGTACCCAGAGAAAACCACTGACCTGTCACAAGCCACTGATCACATAATGTTGTATAAGAGTACACCTCGCCTGAGCGAGATTCGAACTCACAACGTTAATGGTGATAGGCACTGATTGCATAGGTAATTGTAAATCCAACTACCATACGATCAGACCACCTATCAAATTACCGGTAACCAGTGTTTATAACTATATACTGTATATAATGATTATTTCTATTACATGTATATTGTTATGTTTGAAAACGAGATATATATCAATTTATGAATGAAATACAGGAGTTGGTATGGCAATGAGAACATAACTGTAAAATGATCAGAATAATGAACAGATATAGAATGAAACACTCATGCTGTCTCTGTCTCTGTAGTCTTTCTGTATGTATAAATTTGAACCAATGAATTCTAGGAGTCGTCTTGTCAATGGAAGAATACATGATCACAGAGAGGATTTCTGTTAAAGATGTTAATATTGAAATCTCTACCGTCAGTGATGACGTCACATACTGTAAATCATTCGTTTCCTGTCCATATTATCAGTACAACAAAGGCTTGATTCAAAATCATTAAAGGCTGAGGGCTCAACGAAAAATTTGTACTGTCTAAGTGAATTTTCCCCATTCCATAAATTCCCATCATCACACGGGTAGAGACTGTGTCAGTTCTATACTGTTAAATAACTCAAATTTAGTGAATACAAATTTTCATTATTTGTATTTTGAATAAAAGTGATTTTACGGGAAATGTATTCTAAATCATTGTAAAATGACCAGATTAGTTGACAAAAGATGGTATTCATTTATAAATTTGAAATGATATTAGATAGAAATGCAAAAAAAAATGCATGGTCCATACAAAAATATACATCATCTTCTGATTATACTCATTAAGATAGTTAATTAGATACATCAAATGAATGACTAAATGCTGACCCTGACTTTAATGGTTCACCTGTATGGATATGTATAGGGCTAATAAAGTGCTTTTTAAAAGAAGATTCAGACAACAACAACAAAAAACATGAGTTAATTAAAACCATTATAATAGTATTAAAAAGATTACATTGTGAAACTGGGTATTAGCAACAAAAACCAAGGTTATGAATAAAGACAGTTAGTTTAACAAAAACAAAGTCCAAAAAAAATCCCAATGAACAAGGGAGTTTATTATAGTGAGAAATTTACTGTAAATATAGTCATTTTCACTATTTTTGTGATAGCTTATTTCATATGAATATCTGAAAAGATGCTGTATCTTAAATTGACTAAACATCAATTTTTTTATTTCATAATTGATAAAATGAGCTTCCACAAAATAAACTAAATCTGTGTAAATGACTATATTTACAGTATAACAAATTCTCACCAGATGTTTTGATGAAGTCTTTCAATACAGGATGATAATATGCTTGATGACCTGGCTGATCTAATAATATGGGCAGAGATGATATCATACCCCCTAGTGAATCCTTCTTTGTCCCATCAACAATCATGTCTATCTGACCAGTGTCCACATTAAACGTAAAAAAGTCATTCAGAAATTCTTTTGATCTTTGACCAGCAAAGATATACAGACATCTTTTCCTCTGAAAAATACAAGTAAATATCCAGAAATAAAAATACAAGTAAATATCCAGAAATAAATATACAAGTAAATATCCAGAAATAAATTTATGTACATTGTTTCTAGTTACAAACTTACAAAATAATTTTAATTCCTATAAATGTTCAAATCAATTACCCACTCAAGCAGTAGTCAATACATATGATGGATGATAAATAATTATGTAGATCTCACATTGATGCTATTGTTAAGAACACAGCTCATATTGTAATTATTCTATAAAAGCAATACATTTTTAAATAAAACAACAAAGTTGAAAAAGAACCTGAACTCAGTAGTAGTATTTTACTATCTCAATGCATCTGAAATCTGATATAAGAGGGGTGGCTTCTGGTGGGACTACTGTATTGTGACGACAATGCAGACAATGGCAGATAGAGATCTCTATATCTAAACTCTGTTATGAAGGCAAAATAAAATTGGAAAGTTTAACGTGTCTTCTTATGTTTATTTACACCTTGGTGATTTCTTTTCCATTTATAGTACAACAGATTACATTTCTAAATAAGCACGGAATGCTTTAAATAAATGGGTTGAAGGAATAAATGAATCTCTAAGTTAACAAGAATCCTTAACTTATTTAAGTACATACCGGATGAAACAACATAGAATGTCCTATTCTAGATCTAAGTTCAGTAGAATCGTCCATGACTAGTTTCCATGTATTAGTTGGTATATGGTAAGCATATAAACCACTAAATATTGGTTCACTTCCTCGTTCTCCACCATCTGTAGGACTGCAAAGTTCAAAATACAACAATGTCAATTTTTTGTTTTGTTTCATTGATTTTTTTATGAACTCTGAAGAAACTTTAACACCATTGAGACTAACTAATATCCATCACTCAAGGTGAGTATACTAGAAAAACACTTTGAACCAAAATGTTAACCAGATGAAAATAAAGTTTAAACAGTAATGGTCAACAATTCAATGAATATCAACAAAGCAAAAAATCACCTCTAACCTAATATCATTATACATAAACTGCACCATGACATATGCTGATGAAATTTCAGGTTCTGAAATTGCACAACAATGTGGCGAGATATATAGAATCTAACATTGGGGAGGGTACAAGATAGGGAAATCTCCGACACCCGAGGGTAAGATTTCAATCGTTCTCTTTACGAGGCTTGCCGAGTTAGAGAATGATTGTAATCTTACCCAAGGGTGTCGGAGGTTTCCCTATCTTGTACTTTTTCCGCTGTTTGATTTTATTTCTCACTAAACACCTAATTGTTTTTGTTTACATTCCATCGAGCGTTTTCCCGCAATTTATTTTTCCATTGCTGAAGTAAATATTCGATTTATCCATATGCAACCGTATCTCGGCAGTATTTCAAATGTATTTCATCATAAAGTACAATGTATTTGATAAATATATTATCAATGTTACTACAACAGAGATAAATACCTGTAAAAAAATATTTGAATTTGGTCAAAGGGAGGTAATTTCTTTCTTTACGTTAGTTACTAACAAGGGAGAGCACTCTATTATTTACTCAAAGTAAACAAACATTGACTGGAAGAGAGCCTGAAAAAAGAATCCAACACTGAAAGGTGCACATTAGCTAGCAGAATATAATACATAAATGAATTTAAAAATACTTATGTAGTAGAATCGTGGTTAATTGTTTATTTTAAAAAGGAAAAGCATGGAGAATTGGGGGGCACTTGACATAAACTGTACAGCATGCATTTGCCGGTAAAACGCACATGATTTTTTTGTCTTGCACTAGTGCAGGATAAGAAAATCTCACATCGCTAAAAATAGGAACTGGTCTGTCTCAAAAGTGAGAAATAAAGGATCTAACAGCGGTAAGAGGGTAAGACGGAAAAATCTCAGACACCCAAGGGAAAGATTTCTGGTCTCCAACGAGGCTCTGCCGGGTTGGAGACCAATAGAATTCTTTCCCGCGGGTGTCTGAGATTTTTCCGTCTTGCCCTCTTACCGGTGTTTGATTCTTTTTCTCACTAATTTCCCTATCTTGTACGTTTTCCAGTGTTTGATTTTATTTCTCACTAAACATCTTTGTTTTGCTTCATTCCATCGAGCATTTTCCCCGCAAAATTGTTTTTCGTTGGTGAAGTTAATTGTCGATTTATCGATATGCATCCATGTATTGGCAGTATTTTAATTGTATTTCATAATAAAATACAACGTATTTAATAAATATATTATATATGTTACTACAACAGCGATAAATACCTGTAAAAATTATTTGGCTTTGGTCAAAGGGAGGCAATTTCTTTCTTTACGTTAGTTACTAACAAGGGAGAGCACTCTATTTTTTGCTCAAAGGAAACAAACATTGACATGGTAGAACGGGGTGAGAAAAAGTCAAATGCAGTGAAAGGTGCAATATCGTTAAATCGTTAGAAAGCAGAATAGTATACATAGATTAATTAAAAAAAATACTTATGTGGTGGAATCGTGGTTTTATTGATGAGAATAAAGACGGAAGCGTGGTGAAGTGCTATTTTGCGAAACGGGTTGAGACAAAGATATCTCACACGGCTAAAAATAGGAACTGTGCTGTCTCATTAGTGAGAAAAACCAGTTAATGGGATCAAGACCTCCTCCTGTTTTAAAAACATATATACATACCAACAAATTATATACAGAAAGGACATAAAATTGTAGTAATGTCTGGTGTTTATACTTCTTATCTACACTGTACTTGTGTGTAGTAAGACCTGATACACCTGATTATATCTTAATGTTGCAAGTTGTTTATGTCATCTGTTACCATGACAACAGAGACAATGTTATCACTACACCCTCCTGGATTGGTGTAGTATAACTTGCAGTCATCCTTTACAGAAGAAACAGATATTTGAGGTAATTATATGAACTTCATCCATTATTACGGCGTTTTAACCCTGCTGAACCAGTGGTGGAAAAATCTGTAATCCTTTAGAGGATTAAAATGTCTCGTGCCTTTCCCTGCATGTTGTCAAATCGGTAATTGAATCGGATTTTGAAATAAAGTTTGTGTTAAATAATGGGAGAAACAAATTCTCCTTCAGTTGCTCATGTGGGTTACGATATTTCTCCACTCTCGAGAGTTAAATTTAAAATTTTAACCACTCGCCTAATGGTTTGAGGTTAAATTTTTAATTTAACTCTCTCGAGTGGAGAAATATCGTAACCCACGGGCAACTGAAGGAGAATCTATATATCTTCCACTCTCATGCTTTATTATTTATTATACATGTAGCTAATATATTCTCCACAATTAAATATAAAATAACGAGACAGATTAAAAAATGTCTCCCCAGTCCATCTATCTCATCATAGTGATAGCTAAATAATATACTGTGTGGTTAATTTCTGGGGTAAATTTAGTGATTCAATGTTTTGAAAATCATTCGTGTGGGGGGTTAATTTTGCATAAACATTCATCTTTTTCTGTTAAACACATAAATTGAAAAGTTTTCATTTGGAGGTTACTATTGCACCTTTTTGTGAAATAAAAATCAAGCGTAAATTTGGCCCATTCAAACATTTCCACATAAAGGTATATGATACTACAAAAACTCATTTAATGTGAATGTTAAAACGTTATGGAGTTACAAAAATTAAATATCTTATCAAAATTAACAGTATCAATATCTATGTTACAATCTGTCTATGCCAACAGTTACCATGACAACAGAGATTATGAAAATAAATGACATTTTCTTTGGTTGGCTAGTTAAACTTTCAAGTACATGTATTTAAGATCTACATGATTTAGCTTCTGTTTCTTCTCAGCTTTATTCCCTGTAATATGTCTATTAACTACAGCTACAATGACCCTCCAAATTCTATAAAAGAGGTCTTTAACGTGAAGGGAACTCTCACAACATGTTAGCAGCTATGATCCACATGCACCCTTTCTGTATTATAACCTGAAAACCCAGATCAAGAGGGCATCCCCATCCATCATCTGGGGATGTACTGGGCAGCTTTGTGGATCAAGACTTCACACTGAGCTATTAACTAGTACCTTAATAAAACTCTTCCTCCAAACACAAATAAGGTCTGCCTTTCTACATCTATAACCATCTGATGATCAAATACCAGCCTTGGTCCACCCATGGCATGAGTATCTTCTGTAATTAATGTCCATTTACTACTACCAATATCATACATGTAAAAATCACTCTGAAAAATAATCAGGTTTACTCGATATCATATAATAAATATTGGTATAAAAGTCTCACTGTCTAATTAATAAGACGGCTCTGTCTATTACCTAATTAATAAGATGGCTCTGTCTATTACCTAATTAATAAGACGGTTCTGTCTATTACCTAATTAATAAGATGGCTCTGTCTATTACCTAATTAATAAGACGGCTCTGTCTATTACCTAATTAATAAGATGGCTCTGTCTATTACCTAATTAATAAGACGGTTCTGTCTATTACCTAATTAATAAGATGGCTCTGTCTATTACCTAATTAATAAGACGGCTCTGTCTATTACCTAATTAATAAGACGGCTCTGTCTATTTCCTAATTAATAAGACGGCTCTGTCTATTACCTAATTAATAAGACGGCTCTGTTTATTACCTAATTAATAAGACGGCTCTGTCTATTACCTAATTAATAAGACGGCTCTGTCTATTACCTAATTAATAAGACGGCTCTGTCTATTACCTAATTAATAAGACGGCTCTGTCTATTACTTAATTAATAAGACGGCTCTGTTTATTACCTAATTAATATTGTTAAAACAAACAGATATTGGAAATGTTGTATATAAATTGCATATATGTAAATAAACCATAAAGACAAACATTTTGCACAAAAAGTAAACTACATTAATATTGGATGAAAAATAAATAAGTTCAAATTTTAAACCACCCTCTTTTGGCCCCTTTTATATTAATTCACCAAAAACAAAAACAAAACAAACAAAAACAGATGAACAATGCATTATATATACCCATATATATGGAACACCTTATTTAGCCCCTTTGGGTCTCTTTTTTTCTGTGTTACTTCTGATTAAAAAAAAATTTGTAGAGGATTATCCAATGAACATATCTGCCAGGTTTGGTTCCAGGGAATAAGATTAAAATGTGAAAGCTTACAGATGAAGAACATCCACTTTTGAAATTAATCCGTATTTTGAAAGGTCACACACTGTGTCAAAAATTATGAAGATATGTCAAGCAGATGAAACAATTGTTTTAACAGTTGATAACTGTATGATACAGGACAACTACTTACAGATAATTAGATGGATACAGTCATATACAGTAGTCCCTCTGTTACATGGTCACTCCCACCACCCCACTTATCAGGCCAGATTTCAAATGAACTAAGGTAGTAAAATATTACTTAATTGTCCCTCTGCAGAATAGGAGGCTTTTTAAGAGGGGGGGTGGGGGGGGGGGCTACTGCATAACAAGTTAGTATGAATATTAAACATTTAACATTTGAAGAGACATTCAGTCATACAGAAGTTTATAAGATCTGGCTATTTTGCAAAAGTATGCTTCATACCTACAAATTCTACAACATGGTCAGGTTAGAAATACCTTTAAATTTTCTTGTGTTCTCATGGCAGAATCTAAGTATCTACCCAAAGTAAATATCTGTTTTCTTTCGTGATCAAGACACATCTTATGACATGATCTAGCACCAGGACCACCCTACAAGTAAATACTTAATATTAGGCATTTTTACCATATTTCATAGTTATATGTGAAAACAGATTGGTTGGGATCACATTAACCTGTTTAACTCTGCAACAATTTGATGACTGTCTCAAGCCAGGATCTCAATTTCCTTCTGCAAATGTTGTGGTTTGTTTTGTGTTCAGTATTTTGAGGTGAGAGGTGGTTGCTCATTTATGTTGATATTGCTGGAATTGTTGATCATCATTGTTTAAGCTTTCTTTGCAAAAAAAAAATACATGTACATTTTAATAGACATTTAAATAAAAAATATATTAATCTTAACGAGTGTTAATAAAGTGTTAACCACAGTTTGTAATTACTATTGGGTTTAATACTCTAAACTATTTTCAAATAATTTCAAATTGGAAGTGGTGCTTGAGATTTTTGCAACATATTGCTTTGTATTGTCACCTATATAACTTTTCTCTGTATCTGGCACCATCTTGAATATCTGATCTGATATCTGATTCACTTCATCAGATTTTAAACATGAGTAACAAGACAGGTGCCACTAGTAAAGAAGGAACTACTTACCCACCCTGAACACATGAATTCACATCTGATTTTAAACATGAGTAAGAAGACAGGTGCCACTAGTAAAGAAGGAACTACTTACCCACCCTTAACACATGAATTCACATCTGATTTTAAACATGAGTAAGAAGACAGGTGCCACTAGTAAAGAAGGAACTACTTACCCACCCTGAACACATGAATTCACATCTGATTTTAAACATGAGTAACAAGACAGGTGCCACTAGTAAAGAAGGAACTACTTACCCACCATGAACACATGAATTCACATCTGATTTTAAACATGAGTAAGAAGACAGGTGCCACTAGTAAAGAAGGAACTACTTACCCACCCTGAACACATGAATTCACATCTGATTTTAAACATGAGTAACAAGACAGGTGCCACTAGTAAAGAAGGAACTACTTACCCACCCTGAACACATGAATTCACATCTGATTTTAAACATGAGTAACAAGACAGGTGCCACTAGTAAAGAAGGAACTACTTACCCACCATGAACACATGAATTCACATCTGATTTTAAACATGAGTAAGAAGACAGGTGCCACTAGTAAAGAAGGAACTACTTACCCACCCTGAACACATGAATTCACATCTGATTTTAAACATGAGTAACAAGACAGGTGCCACTAGTAAAGAAGGAACTACTTACCCACCCTGAACACATGAATTCACATCTGATTTTAAACATGAGTAACAAGACAGGTGCCACTAGTAAAGAAGGAACTACTTACCCACCATGAACACATGAATTCACATCTGATTTTAAACACGAGTAACAAGACAGGTGCCACTAGTAAAGAAGGAACTACTTACCCACCATGAACACATGAATTCACATCTGATTTTAAACATGAGTAAGAAGACAGGTGCCACTAGTAAAGAAGGAACTACTTACCCACCATGAACACATGAATTCACATCTGATTTTAAACATGAGTAACAAGACAAGTGCCACTAGTAAAGAAGGAACTACTTACCCACCATGAACACATGAATTCACATCTGATTTTAAACATGAGTAAGAAGACAGGTGCCACTAGTAAAGAAGGAACTACTTACCCACCCTGAACACATGAATTCACATCTGATTTTAAACATGAGTAACAAGACAGGTGCCACTAGTAAAGAAGGAACTACTTACCCACCCTGAACACATGAATTCACATCTGATTTTAAACATGAGTAACAAGACAGGTGCCACTAGCAAAGAAGGAACTACTTACCCACCCTGAACACATGAATTCACATCTGATTTTCAGTGGTGTTCATGTTGCCCAATCTAATTTGTTTTGTTGACCATTGTTTGTCTTTTTGTTTATTGTTTATTATGGCCAAATTATATTGTCTGTCCCTCTTGGATTTACAGCTTCTGATTATTCTTATGGTATATTAAATCATTGTATCATTTTATCTATTGGAAATGTTACTAATTTTGACCTCTAAATGTGTGTTTCTTGATAAACATGTCCATTCTCTGGAAGGTGAATGATAAAACCAAAGATCAGCCAGATCACGATTACCGTCCCAACCACCAAATAAATACAATGATTCTAAAAGTACAAATAATAAACATTATTATATAATATGATAAATATAGAATAATAATTAAGAATAATAATATAATAAATAAAAATTCTATATTCCTTTCAAATATGTAAAATTTTTGAATTCGGGTCTCTTCAACACTCCTTTTCAAAATGAAATTTATGTCCCATCCAAACCCATAAAGATGATCATTTTGCAAAAAAAACACCAAACACATTAAAATCGGATGAAAAATAAAAAGTTCAAATTTTGAAAACGACATATACTGCTAAAAAACACTGGTCCATCTAAACATTTACAAAAAAAATATAACAGACAATAACTTTATCTGAAATACTATAAGTACCTGTTAAAACATCTACACACATTTGATGACCACCTCTCATACCAGGTCTATTATCTGTTAGAGATTCAATATCTGTAAATAAAGCAGAATTATATAGAAGATACATGCAACTGTTTGTATATCTGTAGATTTAAAAACTATACAATGTAGTGGTATACTAAAGAAATTTAAACAATATGATAATGTCTAGAAGAAATATGTGAGTGCAAAATAATGTTACTGGAAGGAAATTGGAAAAACTTGTGATTCCTAGTGATTATATTGAAGTCGTCACTTTTTATGGTCATCACCATGACTTGGGTAACTGGTATAAAATATCTGTCACAAATGATCACAGAATGGTTTTTTTAATACTCAATTTTTTCTGTAATAACAATATTTTGACCAGTAAAAAGCTTCTGCTCAAGTTTAATGAAATTATATTAAGGTTTGATCAGGTTATTCAAGCTTAAAATACTTTAACATTGGGTTAACCTAAATATTAATACAAACAATGACCTGATCAAGCTTAAAATACTTTAACATTGGGTTAACCTAAATATTAATACAAACAATGACCTGATCAAGCTTAAAATACTTTAACATTGGGTTAACCTAAATATTAATACAAACAATGACCTGATCAAGCTTAAAATACTTTAACATTGGGTTAACCTAAATATTAATACAAACAATGACCTGATCAAGCTTAAAATACTTTAACATTGGGTTAACCTAAATATTAATACAAACAATGACCTGATCAAGCTTAAAATACTTTAACATTGGGTTAACCAAAATATTAACACAAACAATGATGTATCACCTTCATTCACTTTTGTTGCAGGTGAGACAAAAAAAACTTACTTTTATTTACAGGTTCAATAGGATTCCATAATGGTTTATAATCTTGTAAACTAATATAATGTTGAAATAATCCTTCTGTAAATGTAAAATAATTCTAATTTATACACAACTTATTTCAATTTGCTTATAAACTAACAATTAACCTCTTGAAGAATCACATATACAAGCTCAATTCAAAAATGCTCTTTTCTTGTTTATACAGATTACTATTCTTTTAACTATTATGTATATGCTTGCACCATCTGTCAATAGATAACACTCACAGTAGTATACAACAATAATTTTTATTGAGTGAGTGATTATTGTTTGATGTTTTCAAATGAGCAATATTTCAGCTATATCATGACAAAAACAAACTAGTATTACTAAGATATACCCTCCACTCCCCACATCTGTCCAACCTATTTCCATAACCAAAACATTACTGATTGTTCCGACCAAAAATGAAAGGGACCTCCCTCTCTTCACCGGTAAGCTGCTGATAAAATTTCAAAACATTCTGAGAAACACTACTCAAGTTATCATACGACATAGGGTAAAAATCATATTTTCCATCATATCAAGTCCAATAACCCTGGAACGACAAAAGTGAAAATCGTCAAAAATGAAAGGGATCCTCCTCTCTTCACCGGTAAGCTGCTGATAAAATTTCAAAACATTCTGAGAAACACTACTCAAGTTATCATACGATATAGGGTAAAAATCCTATTTTCCGTCATATCAAGTCCAATAATTCTGGAACGGCAAAAGTGAAAATCGTCAAAAATGAAAGGGATCCTCCTCTCTTCACCAGTAAACAGCTGATAAAATTTTAAAAGATTCTAAGAAACACAACTCAAGTTATCGTACGACATAGGATTTGTCTACAGACGGACGGACATGGTGAAACCAGTATACCCCTCTACAACTTCGTTGCTGGGGATATAATTATTGATGATAATGATATTCGCTGCAGTATGCCCACAGGTTTTTTCATCTGGGGGTACATGTACCCGTTTACCTTCATTTTTGGGGGTGCAATGTAACCTCTAACTCTTCATTTGGGGGTACAAAGAAAATGAACTGCATTTTCTCCACACAAGGTCGTGCACCATGCTGTTTTTTTTGTAAATATTAGGCCCAAAAAAATATATATGTGTGTTTACTGTCACATGTCAAAAAAATCTAGGGTCGGTCGGTCAGGATTAATTTTTTCTTTTTTATTATCGGCAAAACCGGAAATAGTCGTTCCCGGTTCCGGAATCCGATATTTCATTTTCGAAATTTCGAAACCTTCTTTGCTCTCAATTTCGAGAAAAAGCTAGCAGTTGAATAAATAAAACATTGCTGCTGGTTAAACAACAAAAATGGTTATTTAACTAATCAGAACAACTCTATTACGTACTTTGAAGTGAATTGTAAACGAAAGGTAATTTTTTTAGTGCTCACAATGGATTCTTTACGTGCACGCACGTAGGGTTCTTTCAATTATACGTGCATGATTTTTATTCTACGTGAAACACGTACTGCAGTACGTGAATGGGAATGCTGCGCTGTGTACTAGACCAACTGCTTAGTTGGATTTTTATAGTGCTAGCTTACTGAAACAACAGAGGGAGTAGACATATATATGATTGAGTCTTCGCTCTTTTACCTTAATGGTGTGTGCTTAGCAGAGAAGCAACAAATACCAATTTTATAACCATTACACCACTGATGCGGTTACAACCATTTACTCAATTAATCATAAATAATGACCAGAAAAGAAAATTCTCAGTTTTTATAAGAAAATTGATTTTACTTGGTCTTTAAAATTAAGAATTATTTTTCTCTCTTACCCTCACATGCTCTATATACTAAACTTTCACATGCATCAAAATCACCATCTTTTACCTGTAAAACAAATTTTTTCAATTTATTTTCTATGCATGCTCTGAAACAAAACAGTTCAAATTGTTATTTTTAACTTGCTTATTACCTTACAATCAAATACTCCATCAATATTTCAACTATGGTGGGTAAAAATTCAGTGACTTGCATCAAAATGTGAAATCACCACTCTCTTACTAATAAAAGTACAAAATAATGTATTCAACAATTATAATTAAATGTCTGAATGCATCAAGAATTGATAAAAGTGAACATGCAACATGGAGATCTAAATGAGTCTTATTAGGGGAATAAAACACCAAAAATCTATATATATCTACATCAATTATTTAAACCAATATTAGGATTCCAATTAACATGACAGGTGCCACGCATGGAGCAGGAACTGATTACCCTTCCGGAGCACCTGATTTCATCCAAGGATTTCAGTATGGGTTTGTGTTGCTCAGTCTTAATTTTCTGTGTAATATTTGTCACCCATTGTTTGCCTTGTCCTATTTCTTTCAGTCACTGCATTGTCTGTCCTTTGCTTCTGATTGCCACTCTGGTAAACTTTTCTTAAATAAGATTAACATCAATAAAAAGAAAAGACTTACAAGTTTGGTATGTAACTCTGTAAGTATGGGATGCTCTAATACTATTTTAGTTTTCTTTTCTAATGCTTCATATGCCTCCAAGTACTGCCTCTGTCTAAAATGTTTTAAACAAAGTCTTATTGCTTCTTTTTCTCGAAACTGAAATAAAAAATAAAAACATGTATCAATGTACAAGTTTTATGTAACTGTGCATATGTTAGAGTACTCACTTGTAACATGGAAAATCTGAATACCACAGATGTGTTGAAAATTCTCATACATTTGACTATTTTTTGTTCTATTAATCTTTGTTAATTCAACATGTCAAACGCTGTAGAGCTGTGTAAAATTTTTCAGTTTTGAAAATATTTTGTGCAATGTAGAAATGTAAAAAAAAACTGTCTTTGAAAACACATGTGCACTGTACAAATGTGAACACATATCATCAAGTTCTACTGAACATAAAAATAAAAAGAAACACCACACAAGTGGTGTCAAAACGAGTATAAAACAGCAATTCTTTTTATCATTTCCACTGACACTTTTTAATTTCACAACAGTAATGATTTCATGAATAAATAACAATTCAGTTTACTTAAGTTGCATTAAATGTTAAAATGGGGTACAGTGTAAACAAGCACTAATGGGATACAGTGTAAACAAGCACTAATGGGGTACAGTGTAACAAGCACTAATGGGGTACATTGTATACCAGCACTAATGAAGTACAGTGTATACAAGCACTAATGGGGTAGAGTGTAAACAAGCACTAATGGGGTACATTGTATACCAGCACTAATGAGGTACAGTGTATACAAGCACTAATGGGGTACAGTGTAAACAAGCACTAATGGGGTACATTGTAAACAAGTACTAATGGGGTACAGTGTATACAAGCACCAATGGGGTACAATGTAAACAAGCACTAATGGGGTACAGTGTAAACAAGCACTAATGGGGTACAGTGTAAACAACCACTAATGGGGTACATTGTATACCAGCACTAATGAAGTACAGTGTATACAAGCACTAATGGGGTACAGTGTAAACAAGCACTAATGGGGTACATTGTATACCAGCACTAATGAAGTACAGTGTATACAAGCACTAATGGGGTACAGTGTAAACAAGCACTAATGGGGTACAGTGTAAACAAGCACTAATGGGGTACATTGTATACCAGCACTAATGAGGTACAGTGTATACAAGCACTAATGGGGTACAGTGTAAACAAGCACTAATGGGGTACATTGTAAACAAGTACTAATGGGGTACAGTGTATACAAGCACCAATGGGGTACAATGTAAACAAGCACTAATGGGGTAGTGTAAACAAGCACTAATGGGGTACAGTGTAAACAACCACTAATGGGTACAGTGTAAACAACCACTAATGGGGTACAGTGTAAACAACCACTAATGGGGTACAGTGTAAACAACCACTAATGGGGTACAGTGTAAGCAACCACTAATGGGGTACAGTGTAAACAACCACTAATGGGGTACAGTGTAAACAACCACTAATGGGGTACAGTGTAAACAACCATTAATGGGGTAGTGTAAACAATCACTAATGGGGTACAGCGTAAACAGCCACTAATGCGGTACAGTGTGAACAACCACTAATTGATACAGGGTTTGTTCTGTGGGGTAGTGTAAACAACCACTAATGGGGTACAGTGTAAACAACCACTAATTGCTACAGATATGCTACAGGGTTTGTTCTGTGGGGTACAGTGTAAACAACCACTAATGGGGTACAGTGTAAACAGCCATTAATGGGGTACAGTGTGAACAATCACTAATGAGGTACAGTGTGAACAACCACTAATGGGTACAGTGTAAACAACCACTAATGGGGTACAGTGTAAACAACCACTAATTGCTACAGATATGCTACAGGGTTTGTTCTGTGGGGTACAGTGTAAACAACCACTAATGGGGTACAGTGTAAACAACCACTAATGGGGTACAGTGTAAACAACCACTAATGGAGTACAGTGTAAACAGCCATTAATGGGGTACAGTGTGAACAACCACTAATGAGGTACAGTGTGAACAACCACTAATGGGGTACAGTGTAAACAACCACTAATGGGGTACAGTGTAAACAACCATTAATGGGGTAGTGTAAACAATCACTAATGGGGTACAGTGTAAACAGCCACTAATGGGGTACAGTGTGAACAACCACTAATTGATACAGGGTTTGTTCTGTGGGGTAGTGTAAACAACCACTAATGGGGTACAGTGTAAACAGCCATTAATGGGGTACAGTGTGAACAACCACTAATGAGGTACAGTGTGAACAACCACTAATGGGTACAGTGTAAACAACCACTAATGGGGTACAGTGTAAACAACCACTAATTGCTACAGATATGCTACAGGGTTTGTTCTGTGGGGTACAGTGTAAACAACCACTAATGGGGTACAGTGTAAACAACCACTAATGGGGTACAGTGTGAACAACCACTAATTGCTACAGGGTTTGTTCTGTGGGGTAGTGTAAACAACCACTAATGGGGTACAGTGTAAACAACCACTAATTGCTACAGATATGCTACAGGGTTTGTTCTGTGGGGTACAGTGTAAACAACCACTAATGGGGTACAGTGTAAACAACCACTAATGGGGTACAGTGTGAACAACCACTAATTGCTACAGGGTTTGTTCTGTGGGGTAGTGTAAACAACCACTAATGGGGTACAGTGTAAACAACCACTAATTGCTACAGATATGCTACAGGGTTTGTTCTGTGGGGTACAGTGTAAACAACCACTAATGGGGTACAGTGTAAACAACCACTAATGAGGTACAGTGTAAACAACCACTAATGGGGTACAGTGTAAACAACCACTAATGGGGTACAGTGTAAACAACCACTGATTGCTACAGATATGCTACAGGGTTTGTTCTGTGGGGTACAGTGTAAACAACCACTAATGGGGTACAGTGTAAACAACCACTGATGGGGTACAGTGTAAACAACTACTAATGGGGTAGAGTGTAAACAACCACTAATGAGGTACAGTGTAAACAGCCACTAATGGGGTACAGTGTAAACAACCACTAATGGGGTAGTGTAAACAACCACTAATGGGGTACAGTGTAAACAACCACTAATGGTACAGTGTAAACAACCACTAATGGGGTACAGTGTAAACAACCACTAATGGGGTACAGTGTAAACAACCATTAATGGGGTACAGTGTAAACAACCACTAATGGGGTACAGTGTAAACAACCACTAATTGCTACAGATATGCTACAGGGTTTGTTCTGTGGGGTACAGCGTAAACAACCACTAATGAGGTACAGTGTAAACAACCACTAATGGGGTACAGTGTAAACAACCACTGATTGCTACAGATATGCTACAGGGTTTGTTCTGTGGGGTACAGTGTAAACAACTACTAATGGGGTACAGTGTAAACAACCACTAATGGGGTACAGTGTAAATAACCACTAATGGGGTACAGTGTAAACAACCACTAATTGCTACAGATATGCTACAGGGTTTGTTCTGTGGGGTACAGTGTAAACAACCACTAATGGGGTACAGTGTAAACAACCACTAATGGGGTACAGTGTAAACAACCACTAATGGGTACAGTGTAAACAACCACTAATGGGGTACAGTGTAAACAACCACTAATGGAGTACAGTGTAAACAACCACTAATGGGGTACAGTGTAAACAACCACTAATGGGGTACAGTGTAAACAACCACTAATGGGATACAGTGTAAACAACCACTAATTGCTACAGATATGCTACAGGGTTTGTTCTGTGGGGTACAGTGTAAACAACCACTAATGGGGTACAGTGTAAACAACCACTAATGAGGTACAGTGTAAACAACCACTAATGGGGTACAGTGTAAACAACCACTAATGGGGTACAGTGTAAACAACCACTAATTGCTACAGATATGCTACAGGGTTTGTTCTGTGGGGTACAGCATAAACAACCACTAATGAGGTACAGTGTAAACAACCACTAATGGGGTACAGTGTAAACAACCACTAATTGCTACAGATATGCTACAGGGTTTGTTCTGTGGGGTACAGTGTAAACAACCACTAATGGGGTACAGTGTAAACAACCACTAATGAGGTACAGTGTAAACAACCACTAATGGGGTACAGTGTAAACAACCACTAATGGGGTACAGTGTAAACAACCACTAATTGCTACAGATATGCTACAGGGTTTGTTCTGTGGGGTACAGCGTAAACAACCACTAATGAGGTACAGTGTAAACAACCACTAATGGGGTACAGTGTAAACAACCACTAATTGCTACAGATATGCTACAGGGTTTGTTCTGTGGGGTACAGTGTAAACAACCACTAATGGGGTACAGTGTAAACAACCACTAATGAGGTACAGTGTAAACAACCACTAATTGCTACAGATATGCTACAGGGTTTGTTCTGTGGGGTACAGCGTAAACAACCACTAATGAGGTACAGTGTAAACAACCACTAATGGGGTACAGTGTAAACAACCACTAATTGCTACAGATATGCTACAGGGTTTGTTCTGTGGGGTACAGTGTAAACAACCACTAATGGGGTACAGTGTAAACAACCACTAATGGGTACAGTGTAAACAACCACTAATGGGGTACAGTGTAAACAACCACTAATTGCTATAGATATGCTACAGGGTTTGTTCTGTGGGGTTCAGCCCAAGGAAACATAGTAAAAATGTGAAAGTTTAACAATGATTGAAGAAAGTATGAATTAACTTACTGTATTATACCAGTACATTGTTGGCTTGACTATATTCCAATCTGATATACCAAGTAACTCTACATACCATATACTAAAATTAAAACTAGGTCCCCATGACTGAATTGGAACTGAAAAAAAGTACTTGACATTTTACACTTCTAACTGTAATTAAAGCTAATCATAGATTATATTTTATTCGGTCTTTAAATGCTTAAGCACACAATGTTGAAGTGAATGATATATTTTTTATCCTGTAGTACAATAAAGGTACAGTAGTCCCCCTCTTATAAGACCACCCCTCTTATCAGGTCAGATTTCAGATGTAGTCCCCCTCTTATCAGGTCAGATTTCAGATGTAGTCCCCTTCTTATCAGGTCAGATTTCAGATGTAGTCCCCCTCTTATCAGGCCAGATTTCAGATGTAGTCCCCTTCTTATCAGGCCAGATTTCAGATGTAGTCCCCTTCTTATAAGACCACCCCTCTTATCAGGCCAGATTTCAGATGTAGTCCCCTTCTTTTCAGGCCAGATTTCAGATGTAATCCCCCTCTTATAAGACCACCCCTCTTATCAGGCCAGATTTTAGATGTAGTCCCCCTCTTATAAGACCATCCCTCTTTAACACTTATCAGGCCAGATTTTAGATGTAGTCCCCTTCTTATCAGGCCAGATTTCAGATGTAGCCTCCTTCTTATCAGGCCAGATTTCAGATGTAGCCCCCTTCTTATCAGGCCAGATTTCAGATGTAGCCCCCTCTTATAAGGCCAGATTTCAGATGTAGCCCCCTTCTCATCAGGCCAGATTTCAGATGTAGTCCCCTTCTTATAAGACCACCCCTCTTATCAGGCCAGATTTCAGATGTAGTCCCCTTCTTTTCAGGCCAAATTTCAGATGTAGTCCCTCTCTTATCAGGCCAGATTTCAGATGTAATCCCCCTCTTATCAGGCCAGATTTCAGATGTAATCCCCCTCTTATAAGACCACCCCTCTTTAATACTTATCAGGCCAGATTTGAGATGTAGTCCCCTTCTTATCAGGCCAGATTTCAGATGTAGTCCCCCTCTTATCAGGCCAGATTTCAGATGTAGCCCCCTTCTTATCAGGCCAGATTTCAGATGTAGCCCCCTTCTTATCAAGCCAGATTTCAGATGTAGTCCCCCTCTTATAAGGCCAGATTTCAGATGTAGCCCCCTTCTTATCAGGCCAGATTTCAGATGTAGTCCCCTTCTTTTCAGGCCAGATTTCAGATGTAGTCCCCCTCTTATCAGGCCAGATTTCAGATGTAGTCCTCCTCTTATCAGGCCAGATTTCATATGTAGTCCCCTTCTTATAAGACCACCCCTCTTATCAGGCCAGATTTCAGATGTAGTCCCCTTCTTTTCAGGCCAGATTTCAGATGTAGTCCCCCTCTTATCAGGCCAGATTTCAGATGTAGTCCCCCTCTTATCAGGCCAGATTTCAGATGTAATCCCCCTCTTATCAGGCCAGATTTTAGATGTAATCCCCCTCTTATAAGACCACCCCTCTTTAATACTTATCAGGCCAGATTTTAGATGTAGCCCCCTTCTTATCAGGCCAGATTTCAGATGCAGTCCCCTTCTTATCAGGCCAGATTTCAGATGTAGCCCCCTTCTTATCAGGCCAGATTTCAGATGTAGCCCCCTTCTTATCAGGTCAGATTTCATATGTAGTCCCCTTCTTATAAGACCACCCCTCTTATCAGGTCAGATTTCAGATGTAGTCCCCCTCTTATCAGGCCAGATTTCAGATGTAATCCCCCTCTTATTAGGCCAGATTTCAGATGTAATCCCCCTCTTATAAGACCACCCCTCTTATCAGGCCAGATTTTAGATGTAGTCCCCCTCTTATAAGACCACCCCTCTTTAATACTTATCAGGCCAGATTTTAGATGTAGTCCCCTTCTTATCAGGCCAGATTTCAGATGTAGTCCCCCTCTTATAAAGCCACCCCATTATCAGGCCAGATTTTAGATGTAGTCCCCCTCTTATAAGACCACCCCTCTTATTAGGCCAGATTTCAGATGTAGTCCCTCTCTTATAAGACCACCCCTCTTAATACTTATCAGGCTAGATTTCAGATGTAATCCCTCTCTTATAAGACCACCCCTCTTATCAGGCCAGATTTCGGATGTAGTCCCCCTCTTATAAGACCACCCCTCTTTAATACTTATCAGGCCAGATTTTAGATGTAGTCCCCCTCTTATAAGACCACCCCTCTTATCAGGCCAGATTTCAGATGTAGTCCCCCTCTTATAAGATCACCCCTCTTTAATACTTATCAGACCAGATTTCAGATGTAGTCCCCCTCTTATAAGACCACCCCTCTTAATACTTATCAGGCCAGATTTCAGATGCACTGAGATAGTAAAATACTAGTAAATTGTCCATCTCAAGAGAGGCAACCCCATTTATTAATTACAAAAGGAGTGGCTTTATAATAGGGAGCCTACTGTAAACAAATAATTATTTTGCTTTATTCCTCTGGTATACAAATAACAGTCAATTGGTACCTGCTTCATTTTGAGAGCACAATAAGAAATGGTAACAATATAGCATGTATGGAAAAGGAAGAAAACTATTGAAAATGATTGGAATGACATTTGCTTCTGCTCTTTTCAGTAAAATTTGGCAGTTGTTTTGGACTTTTTGATATTGCAGGAAAAACACAATATATATACATTATCTGTAAAAATAAAATTAAATTCCACTTGCTGCAAAACAGTTCTGAAAAGCTACCTGTTTCTAAAGCTTGTACAAATAAATTATATATTTTCCGACAATATACATATATTAATTAGATTAGCAAATGAATTTGGTTATTGATATGTCGTCTTTGAAATAGATATATATATTCATTCAAATACATTATATATAAACTAGTTATTGCTTCCCAGTTTTGGAAGAATGACACATTTCTTACAATATAAGGAAGCCTTGCATTTTCCATATACAATTCACTCATTTGCATGCTGTTCTAATGACAAGTTGTGTATTTGATTTCCTGTTACCAAAAACTATCAGATACCCTTTTTGAATGGGTTGCACCCAGTAATAGAAATAATAGATTCTATTTCGATAGCCCAGCAGTGCCTGAAATGAGGGGCCGAAAAAAATAATTGGGCCAGTAAAAAATTAGAGTCACTGGCCCAAATGGCATAATGGTGGCCCCAAAATGAAGAGTGACATCACTTGTTTCAATCCACTATGAAGAAGTGATTTTAAAGTAAAATAACCTCTCAGTTCGGGGTAATGTCAGTTGGTTATTCATTCCAAACAAGTATCTCACTTTGTTGAAATAACAAACGGTGCTGTCATTTTCTGTTATATAATTGTTAAATTTTCCTGTTATTTTTTAATTTGTAAACAAAAGTTCTGGTTCCAAAAAAGAAAACACTCCCAATTGGCATTAAAATGTAGCCGTGTACATATAGAGATGAACTATGAAAAGTTTAAAAGAAGTGACAGGCCAGATCGTTTCTGTAGTTTGACATTACTGTCAACGATTTTCTCTCCGTTGTTGGAGAAAAGTTTTTCAATGATTACCTAAGGATTGACACAAAAAGGTTTCCGATTTCTGTAAAATGAAATTCGTACATGTACATTTTGCAACGGATTGAATGAATAAATTTCCGAACCGTGGAAGATACCAGATCGCAAACATTATAAGTTGACAGAATTCTCTTCACAACTTTCCACTTCGTCCGTGAAAGTTAATAATTTTAATAATTAGATCATAAAGAAACAAAAAAAAAACATGTTTCTTTTCTAATATTTAGTGAATACTTGTGTATTACATGAAAACATGTAGGAAACGTGTATTTATTGGCTCGATAAAAATAAATAATTGGGGAGAACAGTAAATTACATTAGCTGTGCATTCATTGGCTACAAAAATGTATTTGGATCAATCGCTGTGCTCGTAACAAACAGTTTTCGACTAGAACAGAAGAGTTATCTACCGTTGAAGTTTCAGTTTATGTCCCAGTTTCGGTAAAACAACAATTTTTAACGGTCTTTTAGGCAATCGCCCAGACGTTTTTTGTTGGGCCAGTGACTACCTAATTTAGAGCAGCTTTTGGTCGCCCGAATAAGATATTAGTCACATTTGGCGACTGGGCGACCGTCCATTTCAGGCACTGCCCAGGAGAGAACACAAATATTCTAATAGACAAACGATTTTTGATTTCATTTTACTGTAGACACTTACCAATCTTGAGGTACTTGCAAGGAAAGTGATTACCATCTATTTCATTCTTCAAAGGAAATGTTTCTGGTATATGATCATTTTTTAAACCACTGAAAAAAAGAAGAAGAAAGCAATCATTAATAGCAAAGGTAAGAAAAACCTCATAACATATGTCGTACCTTTCGTTAAATAGGAACTACTGTTCAATTTTCAGCTGATTATTTGGGGGATGTGACTTTTATATGTTAGAAAGTCCATATGGGCTGGAAGAATGGCGGGTTCATCAAATACAATTTTGAAAGAAGACACCCTAATGTTGATTCAGTTAACTTTGTTTTATATTGGCCTGTTGTTTTCAGAGGAGAAGATTTCCTAAAATAGTTTATGGCAGACAGATAGATATAAAACGAAGGATGCCAAGTGATGGCAATAACTCACATGACCTTTTGGGTCAGGTGAACTAACAAGTAGAAACTGTAGTAATGTATGGTGTTTATACTTCTCATCTACACTGTACTAGTGTGTAGTAAGACCTGGTACACCTGATTATATCTTAATGTTGCAAGTTGTTAATGTCATCTGTTACCATGACAACAGAGACAACGTAAATAACTGATACCCTCCTGGATTGGTTTCAGTTAAACTTGCATAAAAAATTACCAGGACTCAATCATGCGGGTGATTTGAAAAATTGACTTCCCTTTCGTTTAAATTACTTGAAAGTTGTCCTGTATATATTTCCTGAGTTCTCCATAGTACAATTTTATACATGCACTTGAAAATTATGATATTTTGTTATTCAATATCCATTCCAATATTGAGAATACTATCACTCTTTCAATTCTAGATCTGGTATTAAACATATAACAATATGTAAGTCTGTTGTTGAAAATAAACTAGAGGCTCACCTGATTATTCATGTTCAGTTTATGTTCAATCAAGTCTAGTTTAATAAAAACTATTTCATTTATTTGCATATAAGGTCCTATGTTAAGCTGTGCCTCATCATGATGGCAGTCCTCACGATGAGCACCGGTCTTCCGGCCCAAGACCAGTAAAACTTCGTTCGGACCAGTATATTTTTCAGATTTTTATTAAGATATATATATATACGTCTGAAAATTAAACCAAACAGTGTTAGAATTAGATTTTAGAGCTGTCAAATTTTTGTTCTTCCCTCGACGGGATTTGAACCCACACCATTGATACACTGCAGCACCATTCGCTTAGCCTTACGTCCAGCGCCCTAGACCACATCCACTCCCTAAAAAGGAGCTTCAATAATCGTAGTGTTACCTTTTCTCGTAAGGCAAATCTAGGGATATACATAAGACATGTGTATAAGCGTGTGTAGATGGTACATATATACTTAATATTATAATTTGACAGCAATCTAACTCAGCAATTTTTAAATATATTGTATAGGATAATGAAGAATTCATTATAGTCACAGGAAATAAAGTATATTATACAAACGTCTAGAAGCAAGTGACAACCATACAATATATCTGTCCCACTGGATCTCAAATTTACTTTAAAGGATACTAGGTTAATACTAAATATTATATACGTCTGAAAATTAAACCAGTGTTAGAATTAGATTTTAGAGCTGTCAAATTTTTGTTCTTCCCTCGACGGGATTTGAACCCACACCATTGATACTCTGCAGCATCATTCGCTTAGCCTTACGTCCAGCGCCCTAGACCACTCGACCACATCCACTCCCTAAAAAAGGAGCTTCAATAATCGTAGTGTTACCTTTTCTCGTAAGGCAAATCTAGGGATATACGTAAGACATGTGTATAAGCGTGTGTAGATCGTACATATATACTTAATATTATAATTTGACAGCAATCTAACTCAGCAATTTTTAATATATTGTATAGGATAATGAAGAATTCATTATAGTCACAGGAAATAAAGTATATTATACAAACGTCTAGAAGCAAGTGACAACCATACAATATATCTGTCCCACTGGATCTCAAAGTTACTAAGGATACTAGGTTAATACTAAATATTATATATGTCTGAAAATTAAACCAAACAGTGTTAGAATTAGATTTTAGAGCTGTCAAATTGAAGAATTTGATTCAGACCAGTAAATTCAAATTTTCATTTTGAGGACTGCTGATGGCCATTATGCTTTCCAATCAACACACAATGTGAAGAGGATTAACCAAGGAACATTCCAGACAAGTTTTATTTCAATTGGTTCAATGGTTTCAAAGAAGAATCAGAACTCCAGATAATTTTCAAGTCCAAAGGGTAATTACCCTCAACTTTTGAAAATGATGCATATTTGCACATTTCCTTTCCACTGTTGTACTCTCTACTTCAGAAAAGATTGCATACATGTACACTTTTAAAATTATGTTTGACACAAGTGTTATTCAATAAATGCAGGATGCAAGTGAAATGTATATCTCTGTTAATTTGACACGATTGTGTCATGTTTATTAATAAAATGTTGTAAATATTTTGTTTTTTGCTCGTCGACTTCGGCAGTTTTCACAGCCGTGTTGATAATGTCATCAATGATTCCTTAACTATACTGTCACTAGACACAGATGCAACTGTCAGAAACTTAAATATATAATTTTCCGTAGCGCGCTTATTCATGCTCTTGCTCATTTTCAACGAACAACGTGTTCCCAAATTTACTTTCGTTTTAGTTCTTACTTATTACGTAAACCACATTTATTTGTAATATTGACCGTGATTGGATGATTTATCGTAAACATTCAATCAGATCTCTTTTGACATCGATGCTTAGAAAGGCAAGCATTCTGTACCCCTCAGATGTATACGCTCTCTCCTTCGAAAAGTATAAAGGGAAGTAATTATGGGGAATTTCTCAAAGACAAAAATGTATTGTTATGTACACGACTGTACAAGTACGCTCCGAATTTGGAAAGTTTGCCTACACAGCAATATGCATGCGTAATGTGTACACTCTGATCTGATAATACATGCATTTTTACTCGTTTTCACAGCGTAAAAAATGCAAATACGCAGCTTATCTGGAGCTCTGAGAATACCTTTAAAAGATTTCCGAGCCATACAAAAAAATGAAGGCATTGTAAAGGATCATCCAATGATTATTCATGTACAGATGGGATCAATCAAAAGTCTAGTTTTTGAGAAAAAGAATACATGTATTTATTCATTTTCACAACAGGGGCATAAATTGTAGTAATGTATGGTGTTTATACTTCTCATCTACACTGTACTAGTGTGTAGTAAGACCTGGTACACCTGATTATATCTTAATGTTGCAAGTTGTTAATGGTCATCTGTTACCATGACAACAGAGACCATGTAAATAACTGATACCCTCCTGGATTGGTTTCAGTTAAGCTTGCATAAAAAATTACCAGGACTCAATCATGCGGGTGATTTGAAAAATTGACTTCCCTTTCGTTTAAATTACTTGAAAGTTGTCCTGTATATATTTTCTGAGTTCTCCATAGTACAATTTTATACATGCACTTGAAAATTATGATATTCTGTTATTCAATATCCATTCCAATATTGAGAATACGATCACTCTTTCAATTCTAGATCTGGTATTAAACATATAACAATATGTAAGTCTGTTGTTGAAAATAAACTAGAGGCTCACCTGATTATTCATGTTCAGTTTATGTTCAATCAAGTCTAGCTTAATAAAAACTATTTCATTTATTTGCATATAAGGTCCTATGTTAAGCTGTGTCTCATCATGATGGCAGTCCTCACGATGAGCACCGGTCTTCCGGCCCAAGACCAGTAAAACTTCGTTCGGACCAGTATATTTTTCAGATTTTAATTAAGATATATATATTTAAAAATAAATTGAAGAATTTGATTCAGACCAGTAAATTCAAATTTTCATTTTGAGGACTGCTGATGGCCATTATGCTTTCCAATCAACACACAATGTGAAGAGGTTAACCAAGGAACATTCCAGACAATTTTTATTTCAATTGGTTCAATGGTTTCAAAGAAGAATACCTTTAAAAGATTTCCGAGCCATACAAAAAAAATGAAGGCATTGTAAAGGATCATCCAATGATTATTCATGTACAGATGGGATCAATCAAAAGTCTAGTTTTTGAGAAAAAGAATACATGTATTTATTCATTTTCACAACAGGGGCATAAATTGTAGTAATGTATGGTGTTTATACTTCTCATCTATACTGTACTAGTGTGTAGTAAGACCTGGTACACCTGATTATATCTTAATGTTGCAAGTTGTTAATGGTCATCTGTTACCATGACAACAGAGACCATGTAAATAACTGATACCCTCCTGGATTGGTTTCAGTTAAACTTGCATAAAAAATTACCAGGACTCAATCATGCGGGTGATTTGAAAAATTGACTTCCCTTTCGTTTAAATTACTTGAAAGTTGTCCTGTATATATTTTCTGAGTTCACCATAGTACAATTTTATACATGCACTTGAAAATTATATTTTGTTATTCAATATCCATTTCAATATTGAGAATACGATCACTCTTTCAACTCTAGATCTGGTATTAAACATATAACAATATGTAAGTCTGTTGTTGAAAATAAACTAGAGGCTCACCTGATTATTCATGTTCAGTTTATGTTCAATCAAGTCTAGCTTAATAAAAACTATTTCATTTATTTGCATATAAGGTCCTATGTTAAGCTGTGTCTCATCATGATGGCAGTCCTCACGATAAGCACCGGTCTTCCGGCCCAAGACCAGTAAAACTTCGTTCAGACCAGTATATTTTTCAGATTTTTATCAAGATATATATATTTAAAAATAAATTGAAGAATTTGATTCAGACCAGTAAATTCAAATTTTCATTTTGAGGACTGCTGATGGCCATTATGCTTTCCAATCAACACACAATGTGAAGAGGTTAACCAAGGAACATTCCAGACAAGTTTTATTTCAATTGGTTCAATGGTTTCAAAGAAGAATACCTTTAAAAGATTTCCGAGCCATACAAAAAAAATGAAGGCATTGTAAAGGATCATCCAATGATTATTCATGTACAGATGGGATCAATCAAAAGTCTAGTTTTTGAGAAAAAGAATACATGTATTTATTCATTTTCACAACAGGGGCATAAATTGTAGTAATGTATGGTGTTTATACTTCTCATCTATACTGTACTAGTGTGTAGTAAGACCTGGTACACCTGATTATATCTTAATGTTGCAAGTTGTTAATGGTCATCTGTTACCATGACAACAGAGACCATGTAAATAACTGATACCCTCCTGGATTGGTTTCAGTTAAACTTGCATAAAAAATTACCAGGACTCAATCATGCGGGTGATTTGAAAAATTGACTTCCCTTTCGTTTAAATTACTTGAAAGTTGTCCTGTATATATTTTCTGAGTTCACCATAGTACAATTTTATACATGCACTTGAAAATTATATTTTGTTATTCAATATCCATTTCAATATTGAGAATACGATCACTCTTTCAACTCTAGATCTGGTATTAAACATATAACAATATGTAAGTCTGTTGTTGAAAATAAACTAGAGGCTCACCTGATTATTCATGTTCAGTTTATGTTCAATCAAGTCTAGCTTAATAAAAACTATTTCATTTATTTGCATATAAGGTCCTATGTTAAGCTGTGTCTCATCATGATGGCAGTCCTCACGATAAGCACCGGTCTTCCGGCCCAAGACCAGTAAAACTTCGTTCAGACCAGTATATTTTTCAGATTTTTATCAAGATATATATATTTAAAAATAAATTGAAGAATTTGATTCAGACCAGTAAATTCAAATTTTCATTTTGAGGACTGCTGATGGCCATTATGCTTTCCAATCAACACACAATGTGAAGAGGTTAACCAAGGAACATTCCAGACAAGTTTTATTTCAATTGGTTCAATGGTTTCAAAGAAGAATACCTTTAAAAGATTTCCGAGCCATACAAAAAAAATGAAGGCATTGTAAAGGATCATCCAATGATTATTCATGTACAGATGGGATCAATCAAAAGTCTAGTTTTTGAGAAAAAGAATACATGTATTTATTCATTTTCACAACAGGGGCATAAATTGTAGTAATGTATGGTGTTTATACTTCTCATCTATACTGTACTAGTGTGTAGTAAGACCTGGTACACCTGATTATATCTTAATGTTGCAAGTTGTTAATGGTCATCTGTTACCATGACAACAGAGACCATGAAAATAACTGATACCCTCCTGGATTGGTTTCAGTTAAACTTGCATAAAAAATTACCAGGACTCAATCATGCGGGTGATTTGAAAAATTGACTTCCCTTTCGTTTAAATTACTTGAAAGTTGTCCTGTATATATTTTCTGAGTTCACCATAGTACAATTTTATACATGCACTTGAAAATTATGATATTTTGTTATTCAATATCCATTCCAATATTGAGAATACGATCACTCTTTCAATTCTAGATCTGGTATTAAACATATAACAATATGTAAGTCTGTTATTGAAAATAAACTAGAGGCTCACCTGATTATTCATGTTCAGTTTATGTTCAATCAAGTCTAGCTTAATAAAAACTATTTCATTTATTTGCATATAAGGTCCTATGTTAAGCTGTGTCTCATCATGATGGCAGTCCTCACGATAAGCACCGGTCTTCCGGCCCAAGACCAGTAAAACTTCGTTCAGACCAGTATATTTTTCAGATTTTTATCAAGATATATATATTTAAAAATAAATTGAAGAATTTGATTCAGACCAGTAAATTCAAATTTTCATTTTGAGGACTGCTGATGGCCATTATGCTTTCCAATCAACACACAATGTGAAGAGGTTAACCAAGGAACATTCCAGACAAGTTTTATTTCAATTGGTTCAATGGTTTCAAAGAAGAATACCTTTAAAAGATTTCCGAGCCATACAAAAAAAATGAAGGCATTGTAAAGGATCATCCAATGATTATTCATGTACAGATGGGATCAATCAAAAGTCTAGTTTTTGAGAAAAAGAATACATGTATTTATTCATTTTCACAACAGGGGCATAAATTGTAGTAATGTATGGTGTTTATACTTCTCATCTATACTGTACTAGTGTGTAGTAAGACCTGGTACACCTGATTATATCTTAATGTTGCAAGTTGTTAATGGTCATCTGTTACCATGACAACAGAGACCATGTAAATAACTGATACCCTCCTGGATTGGTTTCAGTTAAACTTGCATAAAAAATTACCAGGACTCAATCATGCGGGTGATTTGAAAAATTGACTTCCCTTTCGTTTAAATTACTTGAAAGTTGTCCTGTATATATTTTCTGAGTTCACCATAGTACAATTTTATACATGCACTTGAAAATTATATTTTGTTATTCAATATCCATTTCAATATTGAGAATACGATCACTCTTTCAACTCTAGATCTGGTATTAAACATATAACAATATGTAAGTCTGTTGTTGAAAATAAACTAGAGGCTCACCTGATTATTCATGTTCAGTTTATGTTCAATCAAGTCTAGCTTAATAAAAACTATTTCATTTATTTGCATATAAGGTCCTATGTTAAGCTGTGTCTCATCATGATGGCAGTCCTCACGATGAGCACCGGTCTTCCGGCCCAAGACCAGTAAAACTTCGTTCGGACCAGTATATTTTTCAGATTTTAATTAAGATATATATATTTAAAAATAAATTGAAGAATTTGATTCAGACCAGTAAATTCAAATTTTCATTTTGAGGACTGCTGATGGCCATTATGCTTTCCAATCAACACACAATGTGAAGAGGTTAACCAAGGAACATTCCAGACAAGTTTTATTTCAATTGGTTCAATGGTTTCAAAGAAGAATACCTTTAAAAGATTTCCGAGCCATACAAAAAAAATGAAGGCATTGTAAAGGATCATCCAATGATTATTCATGTACAGATGGGATCAATCAAAAGTCTAGTTTTTGAGAAAAAGAATACATGTATTTATTCATTTTCACAACAGGGGCATAAATTGTAGTAATGTATGGTGTTTATACTTCTCATCTACACTGTACTAGTGTGTAGTAAGACCTGGTACACCTGATTATATCTTAATGTTGCAAGTTGTTAATGTCATCTGTTACCATGACAACAGAGACAACGTAAATAACTGATACCCTCCTGGATTGGTTTCAGTTAAACTTGCATAAAAAATTACCAGGACTCAATCATGTGGGTGATTTGAAAAATTGACTTCCCTTTCGTTTAAATTACTTGAAAGTTGTCCTGTATATATTTTCTGAGTTCACCATAGTACAATTTTATACATGCACTTGAAAATTATGATATTTTGTTATTCAATATCCATTCCAATATTGAGAATACGATCACTCTTTCAATTCTAGATCTGGTATTAAACATATAACAATATGTAAGTCTGTTATTGAAAATAAACTAGAGGCTCACCTGATTATTCATGTTCAGTTTATGTTCAATCAAGTCTAGCTTAATAAAAACTATTTCATTTATTTGCATATAAGGTCCTATGTTAAGCTGTGTCTCATCATGATGGCAGTCCTCACGATAAGCACCGGTCTTCCGGCCCAAGACCAGTAAAACTTCGTTCAGACCAGTATATTTTTCAGATTTTTATCAAGATATATATATTTAAAAATAAATTGAAGAATTTGATTCAGACCAGTAAATTCAAATTTTCATTTTGAGGACTGCTGATGGCCATTATGCTTTCCAATCAACACACAATGTGAAGAGGTTAACCAAGGAACATTCCAGACAAGTTTTATTTCAATTGGTTCAATGGTTTCAAAGAAGAATACCTTTAAAAGATTTCCGAGCCATACAAAAAAAATGAAGGCATTGTAAAGGATCATCCAATGATTATTCATGTACAGATGGGATCAATCAAAAGTCTAGTTTTTGAGAAAAAGAATACATGTATTTATTCATTTTCACAACAGGGGCATAAATTGTAGTAATGTATGGTGTTTATACTTCTCATCTATACTGTACTAGTGTGTAGTAAGACCTGGTACACCTGATTATATCTTAATGTTGCAAGTTGTTAATGGTCATCTGTTACCATGACAACAGAGACCATGTAAATAACTGATACCCTCCTGGATTGGTTTCAGTTAAACTTGCATAAAAAATTACCAGGACTTAATCATGCGGGTGATTTGAAAAATTGACTTCCCTTTCGTTTAAATTACTTGAAAGTTGTCCTGTATATATTTTCTGAGTTCACCATAGTACAATTTTATACATGCACTTGAAAATTATATTTTGTTATTCAATATCCATTTCAATATTGAGAATACGATCACTCTTTCAACTCTAGATCTGGTATTAAACATATAACAATATGTAAGTCTGTTGTTGAAAATAAACTAGAGGCTCACCTGATTATTCATGTTCAGTTTATGTTCAATCAAGTCTAGCTTAATAAAAACTATTTCATTTATTTGCATATAAGGTCCTATGTTAAGCTGTGTCTCATCATGATGGCAGTCCTCACGATGAGCACCGGTCTTCCGGCCCAAGACCAGTAAAACTTCGTTCGGACCAGTATATTTTTCAGATTTTAATTAAGATATATATATTTAAAAATAAATTGAAGAATTTGATTCAGACCAGTAAATTCAAATTTTCATTTTGAGGACTGCTGATGGCCATTATGCTTTCCAATCAACACACAATGTGAAGAGGTTAACCAAGGAACATTCCAGACAAGTTTTATTTCAATTGGTTCAATGGTTTCAAAGAAGAATACCTTTAAAAGATTTCCGAGCCATACAAAAAAAATGAAGGCATTGTAAAGGATCATCCAATGATTATTCATGTACAGATGGGATCAATCAAAAGTCTAGTTTTTGAGAAAAAGAATACATGTATTTATTCATTTTCACAACAGGGGCATAAATTGTAGTAATGTATGGTGTTTATACTTCTCATCTACACTGTACTAGTGTGTAGTAAGACCTGGTACACCTGATTATATCTTAATGTTGCAAGTTGTTAATGTCATCTGTTACCATGACAACAGAGACAACGTAAATAACTGATACCCTCCTGGATTGGTTTCAGTTAAACTTGCATAAAAAATTACCAGGACTCAATCATGTGGGTGATTTGAAAAATTGACTTCCCTTTCGTTTAAATTACTTGAAAGTTGTCCTGTATATATTTTCTGAGTTCACCATAGTACAATTTTATACATGCACTTGAAAATTATGATATTTTGTTATTCAATATCCATTCCAATATTGAGAATACGATCACTCTTTCAATTCTAGATCTGGTATTAAACATATAACAATATGTAAGTCTGTTATTGAAAATAAACTAGAGGCTCACCTGATTATTCATGTTCAGTTTATGTTCAATCAAGTCTAGCTTAATAAAAACTATTTCATTTATTTGCATATAAGGTCCTATGTTAAGCTGTGTCTCATCATGATGGCAGTCCTCACGATAAGCACCGGTCTTCCGGCCCAAGACCAGTAAAACTTCGTTCAGACCAGTATATTTTTCAGATTTTTATCAAGATATATATATTTAAAAATAAATTGAAGAATTTGATTCAGACCAGTAAATTCAAATTTTCATTTTGAGGACTGCTGATGGCCATTATGCTTTCCAATCAACACACAATGTGAAGAGGTTAACCAAGGAACATTCCAGACAAGTTTTATTTCAATTGGTTCAATGGTTTCAAAGAAGAATACCTTTAAAAGATTTCCGAGCCATACAAAAAAAATGAAGGCATTGTAAAGGATCATCCAATGATTATTCATGTACAGATGGGATCAATCAAAAGTCTAGTTTTTGAGAAAAAGAATACATGTATTTATTCATTTTCACAACAGGGGCATAAATTGTAGTAATGTATGGTGTTTATACTTCTCATCTATACTGTACTAGTGTGTAGTAAGACCTGGTACACCTGATTATATCTTAATGTTGCAAGTTGTTAATGGTCATCTGTTACCATGACAACAGAGACCATGTAAATAACTGATACCCTCCTGGATTGGTTTCAGTTAAACTTGCATAAAAAATTACCAGGACTTAATCATGCGGGTGATTTGAAAAATTGACTTCCCTTTCGTTTAAATTACTTGAAAGTTGTCCTGTATATATTTTCTGAGTTCACCATAGTACAATTTTATACATGCACTTGAAAATTATATTTTGTTATTCAATATCCATTTCAATATTGAGAATACGATCACTCTTTCAACTCTAGATCTGGTATTAAACATATAACAATATGTAAGTCTGTTGTTGAAAATAAACTAGAGGCTCACCTGATTATTCATGTTCAGTTTATGTTCAATCAAGTCTAGCTTAATAAAAACTATTTCATTTATTTGCATATAAGGTCCTATGTTAAGCTGTGTCTCATCATGATGGCAGTCCTCACGATAAGCACCGGTCTTCCGGCCCAAGACCAGTAAAACTTCGTTCAGACCAGTATATTTTTCAGATTTTTATCAAGATATATATATTTAAAAATAAATTGAAGAATTTGATTCAGACCAGTAAATTCAAATTTTCATTTTGAGGACTGCTGATGGCCATTATGCTTTCCAATCAACACACAATGTGAAGAGGTTAACCAAGGAACATTCCAGACAAGTTTTATTTCAATTGGTTCAATGGTTTCAAAGAAGAATACCTTTAAAAGATTTCCGAGCCATACAAAAAAAATGAAGGCATTGTAAAGGATCATCCAATGATTATTCATGTACAGATGGGATCAATCAAAAGTCTAGTTTTTGAGAAAAAGAATACATGTATTTATTCATTTTCACAACAGGGGCATAAATTGTAGTAATGTATGGTGTTTATACTTCTCATCTATACTGTACTAGTGTGTAGTAAGACCTGGTACACCTGATTATATCTTAATGTTGCAAGTTGTTAATGGTCATCTGTTACCATGACAACAGAGACCATGTAAATAACTGATACCCTCCTGGATTGGTTTCAGTTAAACTTGCATAAAAAATTACCAGGACTCAATCATGCGGGTGATTTGAAAAATTGACTTCCCTTTCGTTTAAATTACTTGAAAGTTGTCCTGTATATATTTTCTGAGTTCACCATAGTACAATTTTATACATGCACTTGAAAATTATATTTTGTTATTCAATATCCATTTCAATATTGAGAATACGATCACTCTTTCAACTCTAGATCTGGTATTAAACATATAACAATATGTAAGTCTGTTGTTGAAAATAAACTAGAGGCTCACCTGATTATTCATGTTCAGTTTATGTTCAATCAAGTCTAGCTTAATAAAAACTATTTCATTTATTTGCATATAAGGTCCTATGTTAAGCTGTGTCTCATCATGATGGCAGTCCTCACGATAAGCACCGGTCTTCCGGCCCAAGACCAGTAAAACTTCGTTCAGACCAGTATATTTTTCAGATTTTTATCAAGATATATATATTTAAAAATAAATTGAAGAATTTGATTCAGACCAGTAAATTCAAATTTTCATTTTGAGGACTGCTGATGGCCATTATGCTTTCCAATCAACACACAATGTGAAGAGGTTAACCAAGGAACATTCCAGACAAGTTTTATTTCAATTGGTTCAATGGTTTCAAAGAAGAATACCTTTAAAAGATTTCCGAGCCATACAAAAAAAATGAAGGCATTGTAAAGGATCATCCAATGATTATTCATGTACAGATGGGATCAATCAAAAGTCTAGTTTTTGAGAAAAAGAATACATGTATTTATTCATTTTCACAACAGGGGCATAAATTGTAGTAATGTATGGTGTTTATACTTCTCATCTATACTGTACTAGTGTGTAGTAAGACCTGGTACACCTGATTATATCTTAATGTTGCAAGTTGTTAATGGTCATCTGTTACCATGACAACAGAGACCATGTAAATAACTGATACCCTCCTGGATTGGTTTCAGTTAAACTTGCATAAAAAATTACCAGGACTCAATCATGCGGGTGATTTGAAAAATTGACTTCCCTTTCGTTTAAATTACTTGAAAGTTGTCCTGTATATATTTTCTGAGTTCACCATAGTACAATTTTATACATGCACTTGAAAATTATATTTTGTTATTCAATATCCATTTCAATATTGAGAATACGATCACTCTTTCAACTCTAGATCTGGTATTAAACATATAACAATATGTAAGTCTGTTGTTGAAAATAAACTAGAGGCTCACCTGATTATTCATGTTCAGTTTATGTTCAATCAAGTCTAGCTTAATAAAAACTATTTCATTTATTTGCATATAAGGTCCTATGTTAAGCTGTGTCTCATCATGATGGCAGTCCTCACGATGAGAACCGGTCTTCCGGCCCAAGACCAGTAAAACTTCGTTCGGACCAGTATATTTTTCAGATTTTAATTAAGATATATATATTTAAAAATAAATTGAAGAATTTGATTCAGACCAGTAAATTCAAATTTTCATTTTGAGGACTGCTGATGGCCATTATGCTTTCCAATCAACACACAATGTGAAGAGGTTAACCAAGGAACATTCCAGACAATTTTTATTTCAATTGGTTCAATGGTTTCAAAGAAGAATACCTTTAAAAGATTTCCGAGCCATACAAAAAAAATGAAGGCATTGTAAAGGATCATCCAATGATTATTCATGTACAGATGGGATCAATCAAAAGTCTAGTTTTTGAGAAAAAGAATACATGTATTTATTCATTTTCACAACAGGGGCATAAATTGTAGTAATGTATGGTGTTTATACTTCTCATCTATACTGTACTAGTGTGTAGTAAGACCTGGTACACCTGATTATATCTTAATGTTGCAAGTTGTTAATGGTCATCTGTTACCATGACAACAGAGACCATGTAAATAACTGATACCCTCCTGGATTGGTTTCAGTTAAACTTGCATAAAAAATTACCAGGACTCAATCATGCGGGTGATTTGAAAAATTGACTTCCCTTTCGTTTAAATTACTTGAAAGTTGTCCTGTATATATTTTCTGAGTTCACCATAGTACAATTTTATACATGCACTTGAAAATTATGATATTTTGTTATTCAATATCCATTCCAATATTGAGAATACGATCACTCTTTCAATTCTAGATCTGGTATTAAACATATAACAATATGTAAGTCTGTTATTGAAAATAAACTAGAGGCTCACCTGATTATTCATGTTCAGTTTATGTTCAATCAAGTCTAGCTTAATAAAAACTATTTCATTTATTTGCATATAAGGTCCTATGTTAAGCTGTGTCTCATCATGATGGCAGTCCTCACGATAAGCACCGGTCTTCCGGCCCAAGACCAGTAAAACTTCGTTCAGACCAGTATATTTTTCAGATTTTTATCAAGATATATATATTTAAAAATAAATTGAAGAATTTGATTCAGACCAGTAAATTCAAATTTTCATTTTGAGGACTGCTGATGGCCATTATGCTTTCCAATCAACACACAATGTGAAGAGGTTAACCAAGGAACATTCCAGACAAGTTTTATTTCAATTGGTTCAATGGTTTCAAAGAAGAATACCTTTAAAAGATTTCCGAGCCATACAAAAAAAATGAAGGCATTGTAAAGGATCATCCAATGATTATTCATGTACAGATGGGATCAATCAAAAGTCTAGTTTTTGAGAAAAAGAATACATGTATTTATTCATTTTCACAACAGGGGCATAAATTGTAGTAATGTATGGTGTTTATACTTCTCATCTATACTGTACTAGTGTGTAGTAAGACCTGGTACACCTGATTATATCTTAATGTTGCAAGTTGTTAATGGTCATCTGTTACCATGACAACAGAGACCATGTAAATAACTGATACCCTCCTGGATTGGTTTCAGTTAAACTTGCATAAAAAATTACCAGGACTCAATCATGCGGGTGATTTGAAAAATTGACTTCCCTTTCGTTTAAATTACTTGAAAGTTGTCCTGTATATATTTTCTGAGTTCACCATAGTACAATTTTATACATGCACTTGAAAATTATATTTTGTTATTCAATATCCATTTCAATATTGAGAATACGATCACTCTTTCAACTCTAGATCTGGTATTAAACATATAACAATATGTAAGTCTGTTGTTGAAAATAAACTAGAGGCTCACCTGATTATTCATGTTCAGTTTATGTTCAATCAAGTCTAGCTTAATAAAAACTATTTCATTTATTTGCATATAAGGTCCTATGTTAAGCTGTGTCTCATCATGATGGCAGTCCTCACGATGAGCACCGGTCTTCCGGCCCAAGACCAGTAAAACTTCGTTCGGACCAGTATATTTTTCAGATTTTAATTAAGATATATATATTTAAAAATAAATTGAAGAATTTGATTCAGACCAGTAAATTCAAATTTTCATTTTGAGGACTGCTGATGGCCATTATGCTTTCCAATCAACACACAATGTGAAGAGGTTAACCAAGGAACATTCCAGACAAGTTTTATTTCAATTGGTTCAATGGTTTCAAAGAAGAATACCTTTAAAAGATTTCCGAGCCATACAAAAAAAATGAAGGCATTGTAAAGGATCATCCAATGATTATTCATGTACAGATGGGATCAATCAAAAGTCTAGTTTTTGAGAAAAAGAATACATGTATTTATTCATTTTCACAACAGGGGCATAAATTGTAGTAATGTATGGTGTTTATACTTCTCATCTACACTGTACTAGTGTGTAGTAAGACCTGGTACACCTGATTATATCTTAATGTTGCAAGTTGTTAATGTCATCTGTTACCATGACAACAGAGACAACGTAAATAACTGATACCCTCCTGGATTGGTTTCAGTTAAACTTGCATAAAAAATTACCAGGACTCAATCATGTGGGTGATTTGAAAAATTGACTTCCCTTTCGTTTAAATTACTTGAAAGTTGTCCTGTATATATTTTCTGAGTTCACCATAGTACAATTTTATACATGCACTTGAAAATTATGATATTTTGTTATTCAATATCCATTCCAATATTGAGAATACGATCACTCTTTCAATTCTAGATCTGGTATTAAACATATAACAATATGTAAGTCTGTTATTGAAAATAAACTAGAGGCTCACCTGATTATTCATGTTCAGTTTATGTTCAATCAAGTCTAGCTTAATAAAAACTATTTCATTTATTTGCATATAAGGTCCTATGTTAAGCTGTGTCTCATCATGATGGCAGTCCTCACGATAAGCACCGGTCTTCCGGCCCAAGACCAGTAAAACTTCGTTCAGACCAGTATATTTTTCAGATTTTTATCAAGATATATATATTTAAAAATAAATTGAAGAATTTGATTCAGACCAGTAAATTCAAATTTTCATTTTGAGGACTGCTGATGGCCATTATGCTTTCCAATCAACACACAATGTGAAGAGGTTAACCAAGGAACATTCCAGACAAGTTTTATTTCAATTGGTTCAATGGTTTCAAAGAAGAATACCTTTAAAAGATTTCCGAGCCATACAAAAAAAATGAAGGCATTGTAAAGGATCATCCAATGATTATTCATGTACAGATGGGATCAATCAAAAGTCTAGTTTTTGAGAAAAAGAATACATGTATTTATTCATTTTCACAACAGGGGCATAAATTGTAGTAATGTATGGTGTTTATACTTCTCATCTATACTGTACTAGTGTGTAGTAAGACCTGGTACACCTGATTATATCTTAATGTTGCAAGTTGTTAATGGTCATCTGTTACCATGACAACAGAGACCATGTAAATAACTGATACCCTCCTGGATTGGTTTCAGTTAAACTTGCATAAAAAATTACCAGGACTTAATCATGCGGGTGATTTGAAAAATTGACTTCCCTTTCGTTTAAATTACTTGAAAGTTGTCCTGTATATATTTTCTGAGTTCACCATAGTACAATTTTATACATGCACTTGAAAATTATATTTTGTTATTCAATATCCATTTCAATATTGAGAATACGATCACTCTTTCAACTCTAGATCTGGTATTAAACATATAACAATATGTAAGTCTGTTGTTGAAAATAAACTAGAGGCTCACCTGATTATTCATGTTCAGTTTATGTTCAATCAAGTCTAGCTTAATAAAAACTATTTCATTTATTTGCATATAAGGTCCTATGTTAAGCTGTGTCTCATCATGATGGCAGTCCTCACGATGAGCACCGGTCTTCCGGCCCAAGACCAGTAAAACTTCGTTCGGACCAGTATATTTTTCAGATTTTAATTAAGATATATATATTTAAAAATAAATTGAAGAATTTGATTCAGACCAGTAAATTCAAATTTTCATTTTGAGGACTGCTGATGGCCATTATGCTTTCCAATCAACACACAATGTGAAGAGGTTAACCAAGGAACATTCCAGACAAGTTTTATTTCAATTGGTTCAATGGTTTCAAAGAAGAATACCTTTAAAAGATTTCCGAGCCATACAAAAAAAATGAAGGCATTGTAAAGGATCATCCAATGATTATTCATGTACAGATGGGATCAATCAAAAGTCTAGTTTTTGAGAAAAAGAATACATGTATTTATTCATTTTCACAACAGGGGCATAAATTGTAGTAATGTATGGTGTTTATACTTCTCATCTACACTGTACTAGTGTGTAGTAAGACCTGGTACACCTGATTATATCTTAATGTTGCAAGTTGTTAATGTCATCTGTTACCATGACAACAGAGACAACGTAAATAACTGATACCCTCCTGGATTGGTTTCAGTTAAACTTGCATAAAAAATTACCAGGACTCAATCATGTGGGTGATTTGAAAAATTGACTTCCCTTTCGTTTAAATTACTTGAAAGTTGTCCTGTATATATTTTCTGAGTTCACCATAGTACAATTTTATACATGCACTTGAAAATTATGATATTTTGTTATTCAATATCCATTCCAATATTGAGAATACGATCACTCTTTCAATTCTAGATCTGGTATTAAACATATAACAATATGTAAGTCTGTTGTTGAAAATAAACTAGAGGCTCACCTGATTATTCATGTTCAGTTTATGTTCAATCAAGTCTAGCTTAATAAAAACTATTTCATTTATTTGCATATAAGGTCCTATGTTAAGCTGTGTCTCATCATGATGGCAGTCCTCACGATAAGCACCGGTCTTCCGGCCCAAGACCAGTAAAACTTCGTTCAGACCAGTATATTTTTCAGATTTTTATCAAGATATATATATTTAAAAATAAATTGAAGAATTTGATTCAGACCAGTAAATTCAAATTTTCATTTTGAGGACTGCTGATGGCCATTATGCTTTCCAATCAACACACAATGTGAAGAGGATTAACCAAGGAACATTCCAGACAAGTTTTATTTCAATTGGTTCAATGGTTTCAAAGAAGAATACCTTTAAAAGATTTCCGAGCCATACAAAAAAATGAAGGCATTGTAAAGGATCATCCAATGATTATTCATGTACAGATGGGATCAATCAAAAGTCTAGTTTTTGAGAAAAAGAATACATGTATTTATTCATTTTCACAACAGGGGCATAAATTGTAGTAATGTATGGTGTTTATACTTCTCATCTACACTGTACTAGTGTGTAGTAAGACCTGGTACACCTGATTATATCTTAATGTTGCAAGTTGTTAATGGTCATCTGTTACCATGACAACAGAGACCATGTAAATAACTGATACCCTCCTGGATTGGTTTCAGTTAAACTTGCATAAAACATTACCAGGACTCAATCATGCGGGTGATTTGAAAAATTGACTTCCCTTTCGTTTAAATTACTTGAAAGTTGTCCTGTATATATTTTCTGAGTTCACCATAGTACAATTTTATACATGCACTTGAAAATTATATTTTGTTATTCAATATCCATTTCAATATTGAGAATACGGTCACTCTTTCAACTCTAGATCTGGTATTAAACATATAACAATATGTAAGTCTGTTGTTGAAAATAAACTAGAGGCTCACCTGATTATTCATGTTCAGTTTATGTTCAATCAAGTCTAGCTTAATAAAAACTATTTCATTTATTTGCATATAAGGTCCTATGTTAAGCTGTGTCTCATCATGATAGCAGTCCTCACGATGAGCACCGGTCTTCCGGCCCAAGACCAGTAAAACTTTGTTCGGACCAGTATATTTTTCAGATTTTTATTAAGATATATATATTTAAAAATAAATTGAAGAATTTGATTCAGACCAGTAAATTCAAATTTTCATTTTGAGGACTGCTGATGGCCATTATGCTTTCCAATCAACACACAATGTGAAGAGGTTAACCAAGGAACATTCCAGACAATTTTTATTTCAATTGGTTCAATGGTTTCAAAGAAGAATACCTTTAAAAGATTTCCGAGCCATACAAAAAAAATGAAGGCATTGTAAAGGATCATCCAATGATTATTCATGTACAGATGGGATCAATCAAAAGTCTAGTTTTTGAGAAAAAGAATACATGTATTTATTCATTTTCACAACAGGGGCATAAATTGTAGTAATGTATGGTGTTTATACTTCTCATCTACACTGTACTAGTGTGTAGTAAGACCTGGTACACCTGATTATATCTTAATGTTGCAAGTTGTTAATGGTCATCTGTTACCATGTAAATAACTGATACCCTCCTGGATTGGTTTCAGTTAAACTTGCATAAAAAATTACCAGGACTCAATCATGCGGGTGATTTGAAAAATTGACTTCCCTTTCGTTTAAATTACTTGAAAGTTGTCCTGTATATATTTTCTGAGTTCACCATAGTACAATTTTATACATGCACTTGAAAATTATATTTTGTTATTCAATATCCATTTCAATATTGAGAATACGATCACTCTTTCAACTCTAGATCTGGTATTAAACATATAACAATATGTAAGTCTGTTGTTGAAAATAAACTAGAGGCTCACCTGATTATTCATGTTCAGTTTATGTTCAATCAAGTTTAGCTTAATAAAAACTATTTCATTTATTTGCATATAAGGTCCTATGTTAAGCTGTGTCTCATCATGATGGCAGTCCTCACGATAAGCACCGGTCTTCCGGCCCAAGACCAGTAAAACTTCGTTCAGACCAGTATATTTTTCAGATTTTTATCAAGATATATATATTTAAAAATAAATTGAAGAATTTGATTCAGACCAGTAAATTCAAATTTTCATTTTGAGGACTGCTGATGGCCATTATGCTTTCCAATCAACACACAATGTGAAGAGGATTAACCAAGGAACATTCCAGACAAGTTTTATTTCAATTGGTTCAATGGTTTCAAAGAAGAATACCTTTAAAAGATTTCCGAGCCATACAAAAAAATGAAGGCATTGTAAAGGATCATCCAATGATTATTCATGTACAGATGGGATCAATCAAAAGTCTAGTTTTTGAGAAAAAGAATACATGTATTTATTCATTTTCACAACAGGGGCATAAATTGTAGTAATGTATGGTGTTTATACTTCTCATCTACACTGTACTAGTGTGTAGTAAGACCTGGTACACCTGATTATATCTTAATGTTGCAAGTTGTTAATGGTCATCTGTTACCATGACAACAGAGACCATGTAAATAACTGATACCCTCCTGGATTGGTTTCAGTTAAACTTGCATAAAACATTACCAGGACTCAATCATGCGGGTGATTTGAAAAATTGACTTCCCTTTCGTTTAAATTACTTGAAAGTTGTCCTGTATATATTTTCTGAGTTCACCATAGTACAATTTTATACATGCACTTGAAAATTATATTTTGTTATTCAATATCCATTTCAATATTGAGAATACGGTCACTCTTTCAACTCTAGATCTGGTATTAAACATATAACAATATGTAAGTCTGTTGTTGAAAATAAACTAGAGGCTCACCTGATTATTCATGTTCAGTTTATGTTCAATCAAGTCTAGCTTAATAAAAACTATTTCATTTATTTGCATATAAGGTCCTATGTTAAGCTGTGTCTCATCATGATAGCAGTCCTCACGATGAGCACCGGTCTTCCGGCCCAAGACCAGTAAAACTTCGTTCGGACCAGTATATTTTTCAGATTTTTATTAAGATATATATATTTAAAAATAAATTGAAGAATTTGATTCAGACCAGTAAATTCAAATTTTCATTTTGAGGACTGCTGATGGCCATTATGCTTTCCAATCAACACACAATGTGAAGAGGTTAACCAAGGAACATTCCAGACAATTTTTATTTCAATTGGTTCAATGGTTTCAAAGAAGAATACCTTTAAAAGATTTCCGAGCCATACAAAAAAAATGAAGGCATTGTAAAGGATCATCCAATGATTATTCATGTACAGATGGGATCAATCAAAAGTCTAGTTTTTGAGAAAAAGAATACATGTATTTATTCATTTTCACAACAGGGGCATAAATTGTAGTAATGTATGGTGTTTATACTTCTCATCTACACTGTACTAGTGTGTAGTAAGACCTGGTACACCTGATTATATCTTAATGTTGCAAGTTGTTAATGGTCATCTGTTACCATGTAAATAACTGATACCCTCCTGGATTGGTTTCAGTTAAACTTGCATAAAAAATTACCAGGACTCAATCATGCGGGTGATTTGAAAAATTGACTTCCCTTTCGTTTAAATTACTTGAAAGTTGTCCTGTATATATTTTCTGAGTTCACCATAGTACAATTTTATACATGCACTTGAAAATTATATTTTGTTATTCAATATCCATTTCAATATTGAGAATACGATCACTCTTTCAACTCTAGATCTGGTATTAAACATATAACAATATGTAAGTCTGTTGTTGAAAATAAACTAGAGGCTCACCTGATTATTCATGTTCAGTTTATGTTCAATCAAGTTTAGCTTAATAAAAACTATTTCATTTATTTGCATATAAGGTCCTATGTTAAGCTGTGTCTCATCATGATGGCAGTCCTCACGATGAGCACAGGTCTTCCGGCCCAAGACCAGTAAAACTTCGTTCGGACCAGTATATTTTTCAGATTTTTATAAAAATATATATATTTAAAAATAAATTGAAGAATTTGATTCAGACCAGTAAATTCAAATTTTCATTTTGAGGACTGCTGATGGCCATTATGCTTTCCAATCAACACACAATGTGAAGAGAATTAACCAAAGAACATTCCAGACAAGCTTTATTTCAATTGGTTCAATGGTTTCAAAGAAGAACACCTTTAAAAGATTTCCGAGCCATACAAAAAAATGAAGGCATTGTAAAGAATCATCCAATGATTATTCATGTACAGATGGGATCAATCAAAAGTCTAGTTTTTGAGAAAAAGAATACATGTATTTATTCATTTTCACAACAGGGGCATAAATTGTAGTAATGTATGGTGTTTATACTTCTCATCTACACTGTACTAGTGTGTAGTAAGACCTGGTACACCTGATTATATCTTAATGTTGCAAGTTGTTAATGTCATCTGTTACCATGACAACAGAGACCACATAAATAACTGATACCCTCCTGGATTGGTTTCAGTTAAACTTGCAGAAAATAATTATCAGGACTCAATATTGGGGATAAAATTGGAAAATTGTTTTCTTTTTCGTAAAAATGATTTGAAAGTTGTCCTTTTTATTTTCAGAGTTCGCCATGTAAATAATCAAACTTGTTGAAAATTTCTTAATTCCATTTTTGTTACCTATTTAATATGCTCTTCTCTTGCATATACAGGTATAAATGTACATTGTGTGAAAACTGGAATTAAGGTGTGCGTTTTTTAAGCTATAAGCAATGAGTTGCAGATTGTTGAAAACTAACCTTTCTAAAAGCTGGATCATATGACTGTCTGAAACTCCACCAAAAATCTTGAACTTCTTCAGGTTACAAACATGAGTTTTTTCATATTTTCCAAATGTTATAGTTTCTACAATGCTTGGTTTTTCCAATTTTAATATCAAGAACTGAAAGAAAACAAATTCAAATGTAACAAGATATGATTATAATCTAACGATTATGAAGTCTCACAAACTGGCCACTGACAACAGGTTTAAAAAATAAATTAAAAGCGAACAATTGAAACTGAACAATGTTGAATTTTTGCGGTATTGTTGTGGCCATTTTGAAAATGATGACCGGTAGAAATTTTTCAATGTCGGGACATCATTATCTACCCACATATAAAATTTTGATGATATCGGACAGTGTTGAATTTTTACCGCCCATTTTTTATGCCGTGTTTTGGCAGCTATTTTGAAAATGGCAGACATCTCGAAAATGGTGACCTATCACTATGTCAAATTTTATGTCTCTATCATTATCCATTTAGAAGTTATCAACATTAATATACGAAATTTCAACTTTCCCATAGGATTCTATAGTAACCCCCACCCCCTTTGAACCCCTCAAAATATGACTTTGACCTCCTTTACCACAAAGCCGAAAACTTTAGGACCAACTAGAAACATATATCTATAACTCCACCAAGTTTCATGAAATTCTGTCCAGTAGTTCCTGAGATCTGCCATGGACAAGTTCATGGTCCACGGAAAGAAAGAAAGAAAGAAAGAAAGAAAGAAAGAAAGAAAGAAAGAAAGAAAGAAAGAAAGAAAGAAAGAAGGAAAGAAAGAAAGAGAATAATAATAATAATAAGAAACGGAGCAAAAACAATAAGTCTCCAAATGTTGTTTGGGAGACTTAATAATACCAATACTAGAATATCATTATTTAGACACTGCTAATTTGAAATATTACAATTTTTAAATTGGTTCATTTGGTTTCAGAGGAGTAGATTTTCAAATGAATTTTTTGTCAAAAATCAGTTTTATTTACATTTTCTTTTTTCAAAAATCAGCAAAACAAACATAGCATCATTTTTACACTGCTATTTTGAAATATCACAATTTTTGACAAATCTATAAATCCTTGAATGGGGTATTGGATATTCCACAACCAAAATTTTGCACTTAATTTACTGATGATATGTCTTATTTTTTTCATTTTTCAAACTGCTGAAAATAAATGAAATGAAAAGAAATACAAACCAAAGTAAACACAGCAGTATTCAAATATGAACTAAACACAAAAAATGTAGAGAATTTTTTGTTACCCTTTTTACAAAAGTCTCAATATTATTACTATATAATTAGGACGATATTACATTAAAAAGAAATTAAATACTATGTTAGGGAGTGATTGCTGCTTAATTGAGCAATTTTTCAGAAATTTCATATAAAGAACAATTTATTATTTGATGAAATGCTGATGTGTTTGTTGTTTAGTCCAGTACAGTCGACTCCACCTATTCGAATATCGTATAATAGAATGTTGTTGATAATCGGATATTCTTGCAAAACACCAAACCATTTCTTGAGTTTTAAAGGAAAAAACCCATGTTTATTTGCATATCGGATAAGTGTATATACCGGGTATTTGGATGGCAAAATCCAGGTAAAAAGTTGGCAAACTTCATAATAATCGAATATTCTTCTACATTTTGGACAGGAAGTGCAGCTTTGGAAGTTTACATGTTCAAATTGGAAGAGTTCACATATTCCATTCCATTGTTGTATTTTTTACTCAATAAGATATTTGAAAAATTTGTTCTTGAATTTTCTATTTCATTAGTTAACGATATATATATTATTTTTTTTATAGCGTCACATGTTTTGTTGGTTATGCATGTTGTTTGTTGACATCATGGTTTTAGTCATATTTTGATCTCAGAGTGAAATTTAAATGTATAACAAGCTTGCTTGCTGTATTTAACCTTTTTAAAGAAAATAATGTCATTATTCCTAAAATGTACCGCCAATTTATGTGTTTTAATCCATATTTTTATATCATGTGCATTGTTGTTTACATTTGCCTTATTTTGTTGTTGACATGGACAGGTTACATAATATAGTCTCTAATCTCTAATCTAATTCAGACGCTTTACTAATAAGTAAATGTACCATCAAAAACTAAATTTAAGTTTAATAATAGAATATATATAATAAATGTACATTACTGTCCCATACAAACCTGTGGAGGATGATTGGAATCTGAAGACCATCGAGATGACTGATCTGTCGGCTTGTCAAGGTAAATATTTCTGTAAAAGGTCATAACAAAGTTTTAATATTTCATCATACAGTTAGGAACTTTATCATATGACTGTTTATATGTGATACATTATTTTTGACATTAGGGTGTGGTTATTGGGTATTTTATCAGCCCCACTTTCCACAATATTTCAGTTATGTAGTGTCAATCAATTTATTCACTGACAAACTGTATCATACAAAGTAATTAAATACACCTCGCAACATACAGGAATCATACGCACAACTTTAGTTGTGATAAGAAACTGATTGCATATAGTATGTATATATTTCATGATTACGTCCTCTTGTACATGTACACCTAGGTATCTGAGGCTTAATGAAGTATTTGTCTTATCTTGTCATATTCAGGATTAAATTTCAAGAATCATACGATTATGGCCAAGAAAATGTTGTTGACATTATTACAAATCACACCAAACCAAATCTTTTCTACTTCTACCAGAATGCGGCCACCATCCATTTGTTGATTATTCTGCTCAAACTTGTATATAGATTTTAAGACATGGGGTTTGTTGATCATCACTGTTTAAGCTTTCTTTTCATATAAGTAATGACAATGAAAGAAGACAAAGGATATTCATGTCTTGCGTATGGATGCACACATCAATATGGCAGGGACGGGTGGAACTTGATTATGGGATCCACACCGGTGTGACTTTTTACCCAAATACAGCTTCAAATTATATTATATATACATGTATATTAAAATTTCATCTTTCAAAAGTCATTTCTAGAAGTTCAGTCTATGAATACTCTGGTTCCCACTGATATCCTAAGATTTCACTATTTGTATTAAAATAAAATTCCTTCTCGTTTTCTGACGACGACATGTTGATAATTTCAGTTTATTCAATGTTTTGTAATTTAATAAATGTTTACAAATACAAAGTGTCTAATTGACATCATCACCGGAAGCTGAAGATGCTGATATCAGTAAAGGGAGGTTATAAATCTTATCAATATGGCGACTCCCAGTCAGATAATTTTACTGTTAAAATCTACCATATCTTTTTAAATAAGATAGATAATACTGAAATATTACACACACTTATTTATTATGACATTTAGAATAAAACTAAGAGTAAAAATTTGTTTCCCTAACAATCCCTTTAATGAATACCATAAAATTCAATAAACACGATGTCGATATTTTCATAAATGGCACGTGGCAAAAATACGTGGGCAACATAGGGTTACTCTTCAAAATTACAAGGCTACTTGAACTTCGCTTTTGACCAACGAGAAATCAAAGTCAACCTTCACAAGGCAACTACTTCGCCCTCTAACGTGAGCCCAGCTTCTCGTCCTTTTTTAAAACCTACATGATGGTAAAAATATCAACCAATCAAATTGCGAAAAACAGACACACCTAAATCTATTTCGAATATCGGAAATTCTTAAAAGGAGTTTTTTGCCTACCCATTATTTGCATTGACTCGGCAGCAACTGAAAACGGAGAACAATAAACTAAATATCTACACACAATATCTTATTAAATCAACTTTTGAAACTATATGACTTTTTTTTCACAGGCCTGTCAGACTTGTGGAACTACTCATTTTATACGCCCGTGTACAATTTTACATGCCACAGGCTTCGAACTACCGCCTAATTTCGAAGACTGAAAAAATCGCATCCACACCCCTCTCAGAGAAAACATTAGGTAGTCTTATGTTCGATTGTTTATATTTTAGCCAATTTTGATATGGGATGCCTTCTCTTTTCATACTAAACAAGACATTATTTTCTTACAATAGGCTGGATATTTTTATTGATACTGATAGTGTCCAGTGCCTGTGGATCATTTGACTTGAATTTGCAAGGGCAATTGTGGCTATTCATTTCATTTAAGGACATTATCGACAGTGTGAGGAGATTAAATGAGTGATTGCAGTGCATATACATGTATGCTAGCCAGATAGATCGTGATAAAAATCAGATCCGTGGTTTTATATTGACGCATATTATCAATGAGCTGATTTTTGGTGAAGTAAATGTCATGAAAATTAAATATTTTATAAGTTATCTTGATGGACGCTCAAAACATACTCTGGTAAATAGTTGTATGAGAAGCTTGACCATTTTTGTATCGTGTATTTTAATATTTCTCTTCCCGCACAGTGTGCCATAATTATTCACTGCGGGGCAAAAAAACCGGATGTAAATTTTTAATGAATATAATTCTATTTTACTGAGATATACATGTTTTATTTCAAGTGAAAACAGTTTTAATAGCTACTATGCATACTTATTTAACTACAGTACAAGAATAAACCGTGTTTATATGTATTTAAATTTTTCAAACCGTAGTAGTCCGTGTTTGGTGAGGATATTACAATAGGTCATCGACTTCCTGTGTTTACCGGTGTCGATTTCGGATTTGTCCAAAAACTTTTCTCTGCGGTTTGTCGACACCTGTTGTGTTGAACAATCATGTTACGCAGTCAGAATTTCATCAGAAGAACTATTCCTCCAGTTGCATCTCTTAGAATAAGACAAGTAAAATGTCATTTAGCGTGCAATGCACGAACACCACAGTTTCTACAATCAAGCCAAGGTTCAAAGTTCAAAAAAAGAGTGAAAAAACACCAGAGCACTTGTCTTTCATCTATTCTACATCTACATCATACTATGCTCCGTCAATTGTGACAACTGTGCATTGGCTTGAACAGACCATATAGTCTTGGTGACATGTATTGTTGCTAATGCAGAAAGTAGTATCTTGCTGATTTCATCATTTCAATGTCAAAACAAATAAAACATTGAATGTCCACTAAGTATAAGCGAATCCAAGTCAACTCGCCCCACTGCCAACTCACCCCCCTTTTCAACCAACTCGCCCCCATGTAAACATTTTTTTTTTTTTTTCTCTAAGTGTGATATTTTTTATTGAAATCTGTACATTTGTTAGTTGAATACATAAAGTACTGGTACCTTATCCCGGCCTGATTAACATTAGTAAAGCACATAACATATAAAGATGTTAGTATTTGTTAGTAATTTACATACAGAATGGCATACTATTTCTATTTGAATAACCAGTACCAAAGACAAAACAATAATTATCCACAACCACATATACACTGACACCAACAAGAGTAACGGTCCAACAAAAAACCATGCACAATTACAGAGAACTGTAACCAGAGACGAGGAATTAGAGGATGTTCAAACACTCGCAGACAACCCATCCCGAAAGCCTTTTTTAGGATACGGCCGTGCGTCAACCACAGTGGATATACTAGCAAAACTACTGACAGGCCCGCCACTATACCATCGACGCCGACAATAGAGAAAGAATCCAACAAGCCAACCCAAAAAACAACAGAGACAAATACTAGTGCTGATACTGTAGGAGCAAAACAAAAAGTGGGGAAACGAATTAAAATTGGCAGCTTAAATATACAAAATATTAGAGGAAATACTATCTTTGCTCAATCAGTCATGAAAGAAACTGAAATTTTATTTATCCAAGAGCATTGGCTCTTTAAAGTTGAGGAAAAAGAGTTCAAAACAAGTTATACCTAATACAGACCACTATGCCAGATTTATTGAAGACTCACCAATCAACCATTCAGAGCACATAAGAGGATATGGTGGAGTAGCTATCCTTTGACATCCTAACTTAACACCATACATTAGACCACTGCCAGATGGAACAAACCATATCATTGCAATAGAACTTGAAGCTGAACCAAACCACTGTGCATGATCAATGCCTATATGCCATGCAGAGGAAGGAAAAACACAGCACATCAGTACAGCGAATCATTAGACATAATACGGGAAATGGTCTCAAAATACAGCAAATCACACACCATAATATTGGGAGGAGACTTCAACGCATCATTACACAGAGAACCTCCTAACAACATCGACAAGATGCTAAGAGATTGGTGCTCCGAGGCTGGTCTAACTACACCAGACAACTACCCAGTTAAACCAACTTTCTATGACCACGGCAACAAAAGCTCATCACAAATAGATTATCTATTTACGTTGAAAGACCAGATCAAAGATGGTATTAGAGCAATTAAGATATGGGGCCATCAGAACCTCAACACCTCAGATCATGTACTAATAACAGGTACGATTAACATCTCACAGATAAAGAAAAAATCCAAAAGCTTGCCAACAACAACATTATATAGGAAACCAAAGTGGAGTAAATGTGACGACCAAATGTACTTAAACTCAATCAACACATACCTAGATAGAAATCCAAAGTGCCAAATGGACAAGACCAAATTTCAACTAGTACTAGACGTGATGCACTTAGGAAACGTCCTACACACAGCACAGAAAATGCAATACCAAATCACAAGGCAAATGGTAACCGGAACAGCAAAAAAAGAGGGAGAGCACCTTGGAACGAGGAAATCGGTCAAGCATCGAGGAGAACAAAACAGACATTCCATAGATGGCTCACCAAAAGAACCTAGAAATGCATTATACAAGGAAATGAAAGAATCAAAGAAAACACTCGGACAAAAACTACGACAAGCCGAGCAAGAATCAGAGAAAACAAATACAATGACATCATGGAGTCTGCAGACTTTAATCAACAACTTTTCTATAAGCTCATCCGAGAACAGAGAACAACACGATCAGATGAAACCGACACCATCATCATCGACGATATGGTACTGAGTGAAGACGAATGCATACTCAATGGCTGGAATACACATTTTCAATGACTGAGTACACCAGATCCTGGAATAGAAAACACAGAAGACCCATCTGCCATGGAATGTACCCTCATAGAAGAAATATTGAAAGATCCAAAAAAGAGGAAAGAGATCCCAGATATTACAACTACAACAACTGAGGAAGCAATTCAGAAGCTTGCAAAAGGGAAAGCACCTGATCACATGGGCTTGACAGCAGAACACTTCAAAAAAGGAGGCAAGACAATCGCCAATTACACTGCAGCCCTGTTAAATGCAGCAAAAAAGAATTACAACATTCCAGAAGTACTGAAAACAGGGTTACTTACACCTGTTCTAAAGAAAGAAAAGGATCCCATAATTCCAGGTAACTATAGAGGCATCGCAGTAACCCCAGTCCTAGGCAAAATATTAGAAAGTATAATTAAAGACCATATAGAACCAACCCTGACCAAGGTACAGAATCCAATGCAACGAGGATTCACAGCGAAAACATCACCTATAAACGCTGCAGTCGTTACAACAGAGGGGATAAACGAAGCCAAGGACAACGGCAAGACGGTCTCCATAACCACCTTAGATGCAGAAAAAGCATTCGACAAGCTCGTCCATAACATACTGTTCAGGAAACTCTACCACTACAATATAGATGATGACGCATGGATTGTAATACGAATGCTACAAACTGAGGCAACGACAATAGTCAAATGGAAAGGAAAGTTCAGTACTGGCTTCCTCACACAACAAGGTATAAGACAAGGGGCTAAGCTCTCTCCAACACTGTACAAGAGCTACAACAACCAACTCCTAGACGTTCTTAGGGATAACAACATTGGAGCCCAAATTGGAACTATGTTCATCGGATGTCCTACAGTCGCAGACGATATAGCCCTGATTTCGTACCACCCAGAGGACCTACAACATGCATTACATATTGTACACAATGAGACCAGAAGGGACAAGGTTACCATCAACTCAACAAAAAGTGATGTTGTCATAGTCAATGGAGGAAGAAATAGGAAAACACAGACATGGCCACTAGGTAAACAGGTGATTGAAGAAGTACAGTCAACCAAGCACATCGGACTAATAAGACGGGCTGATGGTAAAAACGACATAACTAGCAGAATCCAACGAGGCAGAAGAACCCTATACGCACTACTAGGCACTGGACTACATGGTAAAAACTGCATAAATCCAGATGTGTCTTTTAAAATCTACACCACTTTTTGCTGGCCACGTATCATCTATGAATTAGAAGCGGTAAACCTTACCAAAGGAGATGAACAAGAACTACTCTCTTTTGAAAGACGACTACTCAAACAAATCCAAGGGCTGACAGATCGCTGCCCAACCATCGCAGTATACTCACTACTTGGAGCCATACCAATCACCACACAAATAGAGAAGAACACCTTAACAACGTTCTACAACATTGCTGCTAATAAAGAGTTTGTCGAGCATGAAATTGCCAGGAGACAGCTAGCTATAAAAGACCAAAACAGCAACAGCTGGTTCATACACATAAGAAAACTCCTACAGAAGTATAACTTACCAACTGCATACGACTTAATGGAAAGGCCACCTACCAAATGGAAATGGAAGGCAATGCTGAATAAGGCAGTCGAAGAACATCACATGACTGAATGGTACAACGAGGTAGAAGATAAAACATCACTAAAGTACCTCACACTGCAAAAACACCCAACCAGAAACTCACACCCGATCTGGCACACAGTACCTAACAACACACGAGCCGTCAGGAAAGCTAACATCAAAGCTAAGATCATCACTGGCACATACACCCTACTAGCAAACCGTGCAAGATTTAACCAACACTCAGTCTCACCTACATGCTTACTATGTAAAAACGACAGTGAGGACAGAGAACACCTAATATTACATTGCACGGCACACACATACATTCGCGAAAAACATCTCGCCGCCCTAAGACTCTTAATGGCTAGACAGTATAGCAGGGATACAGTTGATGAGATAATGAGTAACACCGAAATCCTCATGCAGTGTTTAATGGAGTCTCCCTGCCATGCCTCATGTTCTGGGCCCTACAGTCAATTAATAAAAACAGTAAGTGTTGTGTCAAGACCAAAGCAACTCATACAGCCCAATAATTAATCATAATACAATATAATTAATGATTGTTGCAACTTTATTTTTGGACAATATACCAACATCTAAAAACATTCTGTATGGTATCATGTCAATGGTCATATTTTCAAACAATGAATTGATGAGAATGTTGATGTTTATTTCCAGTGTATTATTATTTTGCAGATTGAACAAAGTGAATCAGTGTTTAGATGTAATTCACAGACACATTACTACAGGTATAAATAATATACACATATTTATTGTATAGACAAATTCCTACTGGTAATAACATATAAGCCACATTTTAACTAAATTAATAAACCATGTATGAAGATAATCCATAGCTCTGTTCTTAAAGTTGTGGCTAAAGTTGAAACAATTTGTTCAAGGGTGGTTTATATTAAGACCAGTATGTTCTGGTTCTTGCTGAGATTTAAGGTGATCCTGCTTGGTATACAGTCATTTTGAAATAATCTTTGATGGTAGGTTATTTCAGTGCATCAAACCAAAGGCCATTGTGTTCCTTTGCCATTAGGTGATGTTGTCAATCACTGTTAACATGTCATATTTTTAATCTTCTTCTATGTAATTACTGGGCCATATTAAACTAAATTGGCTGCTGACTTAGTCCTTAGGTGGTCCACATTCAAAATTTTTCAAACCACCCCACCCTCCATCCAAGATGGCCACCATTACTGAAAATAGAAATTCTTTAAATTACGATAATTTCTACATGTTAAACCAGAATGAACTGAAAATCATATTGTAGCTACATTATGCAAAGAAATATTGTCATCACTTTGCCTCCTTGTTCATCGTCGTCCTTTGGCCTTTCACATTTCAATTTTTTTCTAAGAAATCACCGGAGCAAATAGTCCTAGTTTTTAATGTGTCAGTGGAACGATTTGACTGCATGTTCATTTTTTGTTCAGTGAGCTAGCACTTTAAAAATCCACCTAGGCATGTTGATCTAGTATAAAGTGGACATCATTATCATCTCATTGAAATGTAACGTGTTCTTGTCATACTATTGCTGAAAATTGCTCACTGGGTGTTGAAGGCAACTTAAAACCATAGTGCATCTGGTTTTATGAATATCATAAATACAGAAACCAAGTAATTAGCATAATTTTTTAATGTCATATTCTGTTCAATATAATTTTCAGACTGCCTGTTAAAGTAGGAAAATATATTTTATGTGCACTATGTATATTATAGAGGGTGGTCAACTTAAAACCTCTTACCATATAGCTGTCTTGACAAAAGGGCCAATATGACCTACATGCTGTCGGTCTTCTCGTGTCTGCAAATATTTTCAAATTTGAATCTTCCATTAAACTACTGGATCAGTTGGGACTTAATTTTGTTTTGGTAATCAACTCTGTAATTACTAAGCATAGAATGTTTTCAAATGGTAAATTCCAATTCGATATTTTGTTGATATGCCAAATATTGACTTGTATGCAAATAAGATCTTTATAGGAAACATGCATATGAATATATGTAAATGAGAAAAATAATTGTGTTTATAAAATATTTGTAGATCTAATTTATTCAGGAATTCTTTATTTTAACATATCTATTGTTGATTTTAAGCAGATTATGAAAAGAAAGATGGGTTTCCATTTGTTGAAATATGAATATGAAAATCACTTTTATGAACTACATGCAATATAATTTTTTTTAGAATAATAGTTTTGCATATTCCTTCTCTTCAGTGACGTATATGTACATTGTATTATCAATATTTATATTTTTAGCACCTTAATAGATCCTGATTTTCTACACCAGAGTATAGTGCCTACCAATTATTTCCAGAAAAGTTTACCACGTCTTCCTATACCAAAGTTACACCAAACATGTGAGAGATATCTTAAAGCTCAACAAATCTTGCTCAACAATGTTGATTATACAGAGACTGAAGCTGTTATTAAAAATTTCAAAGAAACTTGGGGTTGGTTTTAGTTAGTAGATATGCATGTATTATTTTTTCCCTATTCATAAATTTTTCATTTTTAGAATATGCCAACAATGTTATAAGTATGTAGAAGTTGATGTACAGTTGGTGGAATCTTAGTTTTTAGCTCACTTGGTCCTTTGAGTTGTCATCACTTATATATTATTAACGGGAAAATGCTTTTTGTTTTTAAACTAATAAATCTTGTAAGCAAAAAAGGTTTTACAACATATAAAACAGAAAATAATCAGAGTTCTTATACTCTACTACACACAAGAACATATTAAAGTAGAATAATCAGAGTTCTTATACTCTACTACACACAAGAACATATTAAAGTAGAATAATCAGAGTTCTTATACTCTACTACACACAAGAACATATTAAAGTAGAATAATCAGAGTTCTTATACTCTACTACACACAAGAACATATTAAAGTAGATTAATCAGAGATCTTATACTCTACTACACACAAGAACATATTAAAGTAAAATAATCAGAGTTCTTATACTCTACTACACACAAGAACATATTAAAGGAGAATAATCAGAGATCTTATACTCTACTACACACAAGAACATATTAAAGGAGAATAATCAGAGATCTTATACTCTACTACACACAAGAACGTATTAAAGTAGAATAATCAGAGATCTTATACTCTACTACACACAAGAACATATTAAAGTAGAATAATCAGAGTTCTTATACTCTACTACACACAAGAACGTATTAAAGTAGAATAATCAGAGATCTTATACTCTACTACACACAAGAACCTATTAAAGTAAAATAATCAGAGTTCTTATACTCTACTACACACAAGAACATATTAAAGTAGAATAATCAGAGTTCTTATACTCTACTACACACAAGAACATATTAAAGGAGAATAATCAGAGATCTTATACTCTACTACACACAAGAACATTTTAAAGTAGAATTCCCAATTTATACATACTATTTATCAGGCGGTCAATTGAAGACTTGATGGAGCTTCTTGGTTTTTTAAAATATTTTTCTGCCGATTGTTTGACATGAAAATGCATTACCGGTATTTGTATTGATACATTAAACAAGCTACTTTTTCTTTTAGCTAGTGGTTTTGATAATGATTTGAGGTTCAAAAATAACAGAAATAAACATACAAGTTATGTCACAGGTGAGTAAAATAAAGAGTTCACCATGTACTGCTAATTTATTGTAAGTTATTACATTAACGACTTGATTTGTAAATACGGAAATCAAAAATGATTCCAGTAACTAAACAGGTAAATCAAGAATTACTGCCAAGCTTAACAAAGGCAAGCAGTAAGAACACAATCTAATTAAAATTAGATGTTTGAGCGATATGCTAACATCTAACAACATCTTGTATGAAGTCATGTCAGGTAACCTTTCATTCATCTTTGACTGTCCAATCATATGCAAGACAGCTAAATGTATTAATCAATAGCGGAGTTTCTGGTTATAGTGCCTTTCCTGTACAGGTGATTGTAAAACAAGAAATGAAACAGAAACGAAACGAAACAAGCAGAAACGAAACAAGATAAAGCAGAAATGAAACGAGACACAACAGAAATGAAACAAAACCAACAAAATCAATAAATAAAAAAACGAAACAAACATTAACGAAACAATTTTTTTTACATGAGACAACAATCCACAAAATGTCAGTGGGGGATTGAAAAACCTTTAAAATTTTAGGGAATTTGGGAAAATTTTGTGCCACCACCTCCCCTTCAATGTACCTAGTATTCTTTTCAGATTTTCAGAATGTTTGGATCCGCTACTGGAAAAGAAAAAAATATCTCCATTTCCGTACCCAGTTTTGCCGCCCGAGATTTGTAATATGATTTTTTTTAAATCCTGAATTCCACAAATTTATCAAACTGTTGAGATGGATGAAGACAAAGAAGGGGCTTACATTTTTATGTTACAAAATTGAATTCAAACGTTTGCGATCAACCAGCACCTTCGCAACTTCATTTGAACTTTATAAATGAAAGTAAACACCGACAAATCTTTTGCAGGGGTGTTTTAAGTTTTATATTGGCAAGGGCTCATTGTGATTTAGGTTATTTTTCATTTTGCTTCCTTTTTTATTATGTCTCGCGACGAAAAGTCCAGCGGCATATTAATTTACCCATGTTCACCCGTTCGTCCGTCCGGCTAACTTCTTCTACAGTTTTTGATCTAAGAATTTTATATTTTGAAGGGTGTTTGATCAGGATTTTAATAAAAAATTCACAAAAGGACATAATGTTGAACTTGGTATTTTTTTCTAGAAATAGGGTACGTTTGTAATTCAAGTTTGTCCATGCAGTCACAAACTTTTTCTACAGTCATATGATGGGACCCGCATGGCTAGGGTTAATCTAGAGCTCCGATAATTTGAACACAAACTAAAGGCAGTGCATATCAACGGGATTTTGAATTTTATCTAAAGTTGTTGAACTTAGTGGGTTTTTTCTATACCAGTGGGGGGGTGGCACCAAAAAGTGGTCAAGGTCGATTTCAGCACAATCCTGAGTTATGCTGTGGACTCCACATTTTTTTGTTAGGTTTTTTGTTGTTGTTTTAGGGGGTGTTGTTTTCCGATTTCCTAATAACTTAGAAAAAAATCTTAACAATTCCTTTAGGACATCTTATTTTCTCACATTTTGATGAAACTTACACTGATGTTTTATAATGGAACAAGAAGTCTACTGATTTTAAGATCGAAATATCAATTTAAAAAAACCCAACATGTTTAAGAAAAGAATTTGGTTTCCACAGAGATGTGTATTCACATCTCTGGTTTCCATAGCATAACTTCAGTTTTGCTCGACAAATTGTATCAAGGCTCCAGGAATTTTTCAGAGCAAAAATTCAGATTTCCTTGGCATAAGATGAAGTTTACTATTAATTGATTGTTTTGTCCGTATAGATCAAACCAACACAGATCGTGAACTGTTTTGCACAGCCACTTGTCACACTGGTGAACCGTCATACTAAGTAACTGAAAAAATGGGGGAAAACATGCACAACACAACAAAAAACAAGGTCCACATAGTTTATTATACCCCCACTCATAGAGTGGGGGCTATATTGCAATCACCTTGTCCGTTTGTCCGTTCATCCATCCGTTTGTCTTTGATATATGGTTTTGGCATGCTGACTTGTACCATATCTCCCCTTTCCAGGTTTACTGCACATCTACTTCCTGTTTACAGTGCGACTTAGAATTTTTCATGTTTGCCGTAATGAAAACTTTCGTAACAATTATCTCAGCTTCTACAGGAAGAAATGATTTTATATTTGATATATGGCTTTGGCATGGTGACTTGTACCGTGTCTCCCCTTTCCAGGTTTACTGCACATCTACTTCCTGTTTACAGTGCGACTTAGAATTTTTTATGTTTGCTGTAATGAAAACTTTCGTAACAGTTATCTCGGCTTCTACTGGAAGAAATGATTTTATATTTGATATATGGCTTTGGCATGGTGACTTGTACTGTGTCTCCCCTTTCCAGGTTTACTGCACATCTACTTCCTGTTTACCGTGCGACTTACAAATGAACGAGTGGGGGTATTCTTAGCACGATGTAGTGTGCAACAACTTGTTTTTTCAAACTGGTAATCTGCCCAGTAGTTCGTGTGTTTCCATTAGAATCTTTAATTTAACTTCACAAATAGATATCAAGTGGTATAGACTGTGTTGTTTCATGGGCTACTCGGAGATCGCTTCATGTTGTGGGTTTCCACCGTATTGAAGACCATGGGGTGACTTTGTTGACCGTCACTTCCTGGAGAGGGGATTTGGGTATCAATCAAATATATTTCTTCTTTTCTATGAATCTCAGAAATTTACATAACACACAAGAAGCAGGAAAGTGGTGAGCTTTTTGATATGAAATCCTGATTATTTTTTTCTTCCATAGCCAAATCTTCCCGTAAATTTTAAAGGTTTTTCAATCCACCACTGGCATTTTGTGGATTGTTGTTAAAAAAAAATCATTTCGTTAATGTTTGTTTCTGTTTTTTTATTTATTGATGATTTTTTTGGATTCGTTTCGTTTCTGTTGTGTCTCGTTTCGTTTCTTGTTTTGCAATCACCCCTCCTGTATGGAGGCGATATAAGTATACGAGAGATAACAAATGTTCAGCAGATGCACTTCTGGTATTCGTAACACCATAAGCCAAATGAAGTCAACAGTTACTTGTGCAGGATATTTTGAAGAATGTTGGTCCCAGACTTAAAATCGTATCTGAGTTCTCATGGATATATGTATTACATGTTTCCATATACAGAAAGGTCGCATTAGTTTGTTTGTATCAAGCTGCGTTTGATTTAGAGCTTGATGTCTTGACAACCGCAGATGATAAAGATATGGACAAATAAGTGTTTTTTGTTACTCTAAATACAGATTTTAAATTCTGAAAAATTTAGTTTCATTTTTAAAATTCTTCAGATTTTGTTTACAATTACAGTCGTGTACTTTTCTGTTTTGTGTAAAATATTTTTTTAATATGTCCTCCTTCCAGGCCCATACATTTAATATGTCCTCCCTCCAGGCCCATACATTTAATATGTCCTCCCTCCAGGCCCATACATTTTGTGATACATGGATGATAATCTACACAGTAACTTGATGTAGCCTAAATAAAGAACATGAAGTTTACATGACCATACTAACCAAAGTCAATCAAGCATGAAATATAGGTCATTGTAATTGGAGAGGGGTTATAGTGTTTAACGCAACTTTCAACAATATTTCAATTATATGTTGGCAGTCAGTTTTATTGGTGAAGGAGACTGTAGTACCTGGAGAAAACCACTGACCTGTCGCAAGTCACTGACAAACTTTATCACATAATGTTGTATCAAGTAGACCTCACCTGAGCGGGATTCAAACTCTTAACGTTAGTGGTGATGGGCACTGATTGCATAGGTCATTATAAATCCAACTACCATACGGTCACGACCACAACAGCCCCTCATTGTAATTGGAGTTTGTTTTGATGCTGGTGTCCTCTCTCAAATAAATATGAATGCAAGATTTTGAGATAGTAGGCCATTACAACATCTAAAAATTTTAACATAGAAATTTGTTTGGAAGAGGTTTAGACCATAATACATTAAATACTAGATTTACATTTTACCGTATTTTTTAAGTATAAATAGTTTACTTTATTTTGCTTTTTTCTAATTTCCTTTTACTTCTAATGTACAAAAATGTAGTGTATTTTCACTAGATAAGGAAAGGCAAAAAAATGTCCATCTGTCATTTTCCAGTTTTAGTAATATTTGGATGTAAATCTAAATCTTAATATATAGTGGTCTTTAGACTTTACTTATCACTTTCGGAGATATTTCATTGTTTTCATGATAACCTAAATTCAACCATGAAGGAATTGAGACCACCAATCTTTGACAAATCAAAGATAAACTTTATCCACTGCATTGAAGACCCTGAGGTGACCTCTGGATGGTTATTTACTTCGGTGTGTTTTTTTGGTTTATGGTGTTTAACACAATTTTCAACAATATTTCAGTTATATCGTCACGGTCAGTTTTATTGGTGGAGGAACCCGGAGAAAACCACAGACTTTATCACATAATGTTGTATTGAACATGGTTCCAACTCACAACCTTAGTGGTGATAGGTTCTGCTGGCAGTTTGCTTGGAGAGGGAATTTGTCTCTATGACTTGAATATCACCCCTTCTTTTCCAATAATCATTTTCGGTAATATAAGATAAAAATACAAAAACTGAAGTAGAAGATCAAAATTAATCTATTATTTTGTAAGAAGAAACAACATTATCATATTTAACAATATATATACCACATATCATATATATAATCAGTTCACTTTTTCACAAGAAGTTTGTCTAGATTGCACAAAGAATCTGAGACTTTAACAATCTGATTGCGGTAGCAAGAGGTTTATATTTCAAAGCCATTAATTACACTTGATAACATATGGAAGTTTTTGACTGTCTGAATAGCTCTCCCTGCATGAATTTTCTGAGAAACTGTTTTTGCTAGTTTAACTTCTGCTACAGTGAGCCTGCAACCATTATCCCATTTGCATCAGTCTCCAGAATAGCTACTCTTTGTGCAAGTACTAGTTTGACACCTCATCTTATCCATTTTCTGGATGGATATGCTAGATCTAATATTTTCTGGTTCCTTATAGGTCATAGTTATTATAGGAAAACATTTACTATACAGTTTTCAATACTTCAAGGTTTAACAAATTTGTCACTGATTGCTATGTTATGACTTTTCAGAATCTGGTATACTTGTAAGTTTATATGATCATAAGTCATGATGAGTAAATTTTACGAGTAGATTTAGTGAGTGAGTGATTGTTGTTTAATGCAAACTTAGCAATTTTTCAGATATATCAGGGCTCTAACACACGATCTACCACACTCAAGGCTAGCATGCTAAGCATTACACCATTGAGGCGGTTCGAGTAGGTTTATAAAAGATCATACTCAAAATTGGTTTATAAGTGGAAACATTAATAATACAGATATCTGATAAACAAACAATCAAGAAATTAAATAAACTTGATTATATGCTTTGTTAATTATAAAAATGTATGTTTAATATGTATAAAGAACTACTATTTTACTTTATAGATTATTGGTTTGACATGTACCTGTCAGCCAGGGACCCAATTGTATTAAACTACAATCCTTTCATTACCTTCCAAGATGAACCCAACAAAGAATACCAGACACAGGTAGTACATTACTGTTTAACAAGATGACAGTACTCATGAAAGACATTTTACATTTGATATAAAGTCGGTGATACAAAATCATCTGACATATCCAGAATACTGATCTCTGGTAACGAATGACATAAGAGCATTTCAGAGCTCACCAAACCAGACGAAATAGGTGACTTTTTTGCACTGGTTTTAATTTAATCACCATATTCTCGTCCTTGAAGGCAAAGTTAGTATTTTTTTTGCCAATAATTGTACTTCTTCTTCAATATTCATACTATGCAGGGTTTGATATTCAATATTTTATTCCAAGCTTGTTGATAGTATCTTTTTTAAGACTGTTCAGCATCACGTTTGTTTTGTGAAAGGTAGGGGTACATGCGGTAGTGGGGAAAGAAACATTAAAATATCTGCAAACTTTTTCAGAAGTCTCGCAGATTTACCCTCACTACACCTTTAAGTAATCTGAGAGAGATGTCATGTCGCCCTGTTTTTACTAAGCCCTGCATTTAATATTGTATATGGATGAAATATGACCTTTTCAATGAATCAATATACTAGTATACATGTAGAGTAGGAATGAGACACATTATCATAATGGGAAAAATTGTTATATACAGTCAATCCTCCTTGTGTAGAGGGTCAAAGATACCAATAATTTTACGGGGTGTTAAGACTGTATTTTATTTATGGGTGTTACAAATATCTATTTCATGAATATCTTATGTTTTACTTACTTGGTATTTTAGTATTGTTATATGAGAATCATGTTTTTATTGTAGCTACTCAGAGCCACGAATATGTTAGTGTCATCTCTACGTTTTCTAAAAACCTTCTCAGCAAATGTCCTGGAGCCAGAAGTTTTTCACTTAAGTCCAAGTAAAAGTGACACCATGCAATTCAGAAAATTTGTCAGGTTTGTAATTGTACATGTATTTTTTTTTTGACAAATCAACTTTTTATCTTTCCCATGTTTCAATGAATTAATTTAATTTATTAAAGCACACACATAAAACGACGTAGTCGTTCAACCATATTTGGTTTACACTATTTTTATGGAATGTATTTTTTTCCAGTCTATATAGGCGAAACATTTTGATGCACATGTCAAATTCAGTTTACTTATTTATTTTATAAGAAGTGGTTATTTATGTTAGCTTAATACAAGTTACAATCAGTTTGACAATTTATTGTAAAGTTATCAGAGTAAAGTTAGAAAATGCCTTAATTAAATTAAAAAAAAGTGAGGCATATTGTAAGCAAATAACATATCATTCTTTAATTAATTATATCGTAAAGATTTCTATATTTTTCAGATTAATTCCACGTTCTTTAGCATGGTATGGTGCATACTGGTACAAAGCATTCCCTCTTGATATGAGTCAGTATAATCGTTTATTTAACTCCACAAGAATACCAAGGTGAGACGATCTTAACTACGTTACGATAAAAATACAACTTATGCAGAATCTGTAATCAAAAATCTATATGTAACTTTGTATTCCTGTTTATGATCAAATGTAGATGTATTTATAACATAGATGTCTGTGAAATACTGAGATTTCCAAGTAAAAGAAAAATCAGTATTGCACCCTGTGAAATAACCTTTATTTTTGCTGTGTTAATATATACTATCATTGATTTATTATGTGAGGATGGATTTTCTAAGAGCAGTATCACATCGAAGGTAGATGAACCTTGCTGAGTTGGTGTTAAAGGTAGATGAACCTTGCTGAGTTGGTGTTAAACAACACTCAGTCACTCACTCAATGATCACATCGAAGGTAGATGAACCTTGCTGAGTTAGTGATAAACAACACTCAGTCACTCACTCAATGATCACATCGAAGGTAGATGAACCTTGCTGAGTTGGTGTTAAAGGTAGATGAACCTTGCTGAGTTGGTGTTAAACAACACTCAGTCACTCACTCAATGATCACATCGAAGGTAGATGAACCTTGCTGAGTTGGTGATAAACAACACTCAGTCACTCACTCAATGATCACATCGAAGGTAGATGAACCTTGCTGAGTTGGTGATAAACAACACTCAGTCACTCACTCAATGATCACATCGAAGGTAGATGAACCTTGCTGAGTTAGTGATAAACAACACTCAGTCACTCACTCAATGATCACATCGAAGGTAGATGAACCTTGCTGAGTTGGTGTTAAAGGTAGATGAACCTTGCTGAGTTGGTGTTAAAGGTAGATGAACCTTGCTGAGTTGGTGATAAAGGTAGATGAACCTTGCTGAGTTGGTGATAAAGGTAGATGAACCTTGCTGAGTTGGTGTTAAAGGTAGATGAACCTTGCTGAGTTGGTGATAAAGGTAGATGAACCTTGCTGAGTTGGTGATAAAGGTAGATGAACCTTGCTGAGTTGGTGATAAAGGTAGATGAACCTTGCTGAGTTGGTGTTAAAGGTAGATGAACCTTGCTGAGTTGGTGATAAAGGTAGATGAACCTTGCTGAGTTGGTGTTAAAGGTAGATGAACCTTGCTGAGTTGGTGATAAACAACACTCAGTCACTCACTCAATGATCACATCGAAGGTAGATGAACCTTGCTGAGTTGGTGATAAACAACACTCAGTCACTCACTCAATGATCACATCGAAGGTAGATGATCCTTGCTGAGTTAGTGATAAACAACACTCAGTCACTCACTCAATGATCACATTGAAGGTAGATGAACCTTGCTGAGTTGGTGATAAAGGTAGATGAACCTTGCTGAGTTGGTGATAAAGGTAGATGAACCTTGCTGAGTTGGTGTTAAAGGTAGATGAACCTTGCTGAGTTGGTCTTAAAGGTAGATGAACCTTGCCGAGTTGGTGATAAAGGTAGATGAACCTTGCTGAGTTGGTGTTAAAGGTAGATGAACCTTGCTGAGTTGGTCTTAAAGGTAGATGAACCTTGCTGAGTTGGTGATAAAGGTAGATGAACCTTGCTGAGTTGGTGTTAAAGGTAGATGAACCTTGCTGAGTTGGTGATAAAGGTAGATGAACCTTGCTGAGTTGGTGATAAAGGTAGATGAACCTTGCTGAGTTGGTGTTAAAGGTAGATGAACCTTGCTGAGTTGGTCTTAAAGGTAGATGAACCTTGCTGAGTTGGTGATAAAGGTAGATGAACCTTGCTGAGTTGGTGTTAAAGGTAGATGAACCTTGCTGAGTTGGTGTTAAAGGTAGATGAACCTTGCTGAGTTGATGATAAAGGTAGATGAACCTTGCTGAGTTGGTGTTAAAGGTAGATGAACCTTGCTGAGTTGGTGTTAAAGGTAGATGAACCTTGCTGAGTTGGTGATAAAGGTAGATGAACCTTGCTGAGTTGGTGATAAAGGTAGATGAACCTTGCTGAGTTGGTGATAAAGGTAGATGAACCTTGCTGAGTTGGTGTTAAAGGTAGATGAACCTTGCTGAGTTGGTGATAAAGGTAGATGAACCTTGCTGAGTTGGTGTTAAAGGTAGATGAACCTTGCTGAGTTGGTGATAAACAACACTCAGTCACTCACTCAATGATCACATCGAAGGTAGATGAACCTTGCTGAGTTGGTGATAAACAACACTCAGTCACTCACTCAATGATCACATCGAAGGTAGATGATCCTTGCTGAGTTAGTGATAAACAACACTCAGTCACTCACTCAATGATCACATTGAAGGTAGATGAACCTTGCTGAGTTGGTGATAAAGGTAGATGAACCTTGCTGAGTTGGTGATAAAGGTAGATGAACCTTGCTGAGTTGGTGTTAAAGGTAGATGAACCTTGCTGAGTTGGTCTTAAAGGTAGATGAACCTTGCTGAGTTGGTGTTAAAGGTAGATGAACCTTGCTGAGTTGGTCTTAAAGGTAGATGAACCTTGCTGAGTTGGTGATAAAGGTAGATGAACCTTGCTGAGTTGGTGATAAAGGTAGATGAACCTTGCTGAGTTGGTGTTAAAGGTAGATGAACCTTGCTGAGTTGGTCTTAAAGGTAGATGAACCTTGCTGAGTTGGTGATAAAGGTAGATGAACCTTGCTGAGTTGGTGATAAAGGTAGATGAACCTTGCTGAGTTGGTGTTAAAGGTAGATGAACCTTGCTGAGTTGGTGATAAAGGTAGATGAACCTTGCTGAGTTGGTGATAAAGGTAGATGAACCTTGCTGAGTTGGTGTTAAAGGTAGATGAACCTTGCTGAGTTGATGATAAAGGTAGATGAACCTTGCTGAGTTGGTGATAAAGGTAGATGAACCTTGCTGAGTTGGTGTTAAAGGTAGATGAACCTTGCTGAGTTGATGATAAAGGTAGATGAACCTTGCTGAGTTGGTGATAAACAACACTCAAGTCACTCACTCAATGTGAGATACAATGAGATATCCATTTTGAGCTTTAAAACATATCAATGCTAGTATTTTTATCAAGGAATTGTCGGGCAACATCAGTATAAAGTCCAATAGTTACTCATAGAAATCAGGGATAATATGTTTGTATCATGCTAGTTGCTAGATAATAGATATTATCTTGTGTATAGATCAAAAGGAAAATTTACAAATCATCATTATCAATGTTTATTTCACTGTGTGATGTCACAGTTCCTTTTGAGAAAAAGTCGAAAATCTACTTTCTGATTTGATTTTAGTTAAGGTTAATAATGTCTGTAGCAGCCATGTTGTATTTGATTGATTGTTGTTTACTCTTAATGTCTAGGTTAATAATGTCTGTAGCAGCCATGTTGTATTTGATTGATTGTTGTTTACTCTTAATGTCTAGGTTAATAATGTCTGTAGCAGCCATGTTGTATTTGATTGATTGTTGTTTACTGTTAATGTCTAGGTTAATAATGTCTGTAGCAGCCATGTTGTATTTGATTGATTGTTGTTTACTCTTAATGTCTAGGTTAATAATGTCTGTAGCAGCCATGTTGTATTTGATTGATTGTTGTTTACTGTTAATGTCTAGGTTAATAATGTCTGTAGCAGCCATGTTGTATTTGATTGATTGTTGTTTACTCTTAATGTCTAGGTTAATAATGTCTGTAGCAGCCATGTTGTATTTGATTGATTGTTGTTTACTCTTAATGTCTAGGTTAATAATGTCTGTAGCAGCCATGTTGTATTTGATTGATTGTTGTTTACTCTTAATGTCTAGGTTAATAATGTCTGTAGCAGCCATGTTGTATTTGATTAATTGTTGTTTCTCTTAATGTCTAGGTTAATAATGTCTGTAGCAGCCATGTTGTATTTGATTAATTGTTGTTTACTCTTAATGTCTAGGTTAATAATGTCTGTAGCAGCCATGTTGTATTTGATTAATTGTTGTTTACTCTTAATGTCTAGGTTAATAATGTCTGTAGCAGCCATGTTGTATTTGATTAATTGTTGTTTACTCTTAATGTCTAGGTTAATAATGTCTGTAGCAGCCATGTTGTATTTGATTGATTGTTGTTTACTCTTAATGTCTAGGTTAATAATGTCTGTAGCAGCCATGTTGTATTTGATTGATTGTTGTTTACTTAATGTCTAGGTTAATAATGTCTGTAGCAGCCATGTTGTATTTGATTGATTGTTGTTTACTCTTAATGTCTAGGTTAATAATGTCTGTAGCAGCCATGTTGTATTTGATTGATTGTTGTTTACTCTTAATGTCTAGATTAATAATGTCTGTAGCAGACATGTTGTATTTGATTGTTTGTTGTTTACTCTTAATGTCTAGGTTAATAATGTCTGTAGCAGCGATGTTGTATTTGATTGATTGTTGTTTACTATTAATGTCTAGGTTAATAATGTCTGTAGCAGCCATGTTGTATTTGATTGTTTGTTGTTTACTCTTAATGTCTAGGTTAATAATGTCTGTAGCAGCCATGTTGTATTTGATTGATTGTTGTTTACTGTTAATGTCTAGGTTAATAATGTCTGTAGCAGCCATGTTGTATTTGATTAATTGTTGTTTACTATTAATGTCTAGGTTAATAATGTCTGTAGCAGCCATGTTGTATTTGATTGATTGTTGTTTACTCTTAATGTCTAGGTTAATAATGTCTGTAGCAGCCATGTTGTATTTGATTGATTGTTGTTTACTGTTAATGTCTAGGTTAATAATGTCTGTAGGAGCCATGTTGTATTTGATTGATTGTTGTTTACTCTTAATGTCTAGGTTAATAATGTCTGTAGCAGCCATGTTGTATTTGATTGATTGTTGTTTACTCTTAATGTCTAGGTTAATAATGTCTGTAGCAGCCATGTTGTATTTGATTGATTGTTGTTTACTCTTAATGTCTAGGTTAATAATGTCTGTAGCAGCCATGTTGTATTTGATTAATTGTTGTTTACTCTTAATGTCTAGGTTAATAATGTCTGTAGCAGCCATGTTGTATTTGATTAATTGTTGTTTACTCTTAATGTCTAGGTTAATAATGTCTGTAGCAGCCATGTTGTATTTGATTGATTGTTGTTTACTCTTAATGTCTAGGTTAATAATGTCTGTAGCAGCCATGTTGTATTTGATTGATTGTTGTTTACTCTTAATGTCTAGATTAATAATGTCTGTAGCAGACATGTTGTATTTGATTGTTTGTTGTTTACTCTTAATGTCTAGGTTAATAATGTCTGTAGCAGCGATGTTGTATTTGATTGATTGTTGTTTACTATTAATGTCTAGGTTAATAATGTCTGTAGCAGCCATGTTGTATTTGATTGTTTGTTGTTTACTCTTAATGTCTAGGTTAATAATGTCTGTAGCAGCCATGTTGTATTTGATTGATTGTTGTTTACTGTTAATGTCTAGGTTAATAATGTCTGTAGCAGCCATGTTGTATTTGATTAATTGTTGTTTACTATTAATGTCTAGGTTAATAATGTCTGTAGCAGCCATGTTGTATTTGATTGATTGTTGTTTACTCTTAATGTCTAGGTTAATAATGTCTGTAGCAGCCATGTTGTATTTGATTGATTGTTGTTTACTGTTAATGTCTAGGTTAATAATGTCTGTAGCAGCCATGTTGTATTTGATTGATTGTTGTTTACTCTTAATGTCTAGGTTAATAATGTCTGTAGCAGCCATGTTGTATTTGATTGATTGTTGTTTACTCTTAATGTCTAGGTTAATAATGTCTGTAGCAGCCATGTTGTATTTGATTGATTGTTGTTTACTTAATGTCTAGGTTAATAATGTCTGTAGCAGCCATGTTGTATTTGATTAATTGTTGTTTACTTAATGTCTAGTGGCAAATATTTCGTGTACATTCAGAATGAAAACAAGTTCAATGACATATCACAATTATACAGTAATGATGGAGGAATAATGGGACAAACACAGCAGCGACTTCTCACATGTTATATTTGATTTTGAACAGAAGTTCACATAGATTACACAGGTATCAGAAATATATCATGTTATATGTAATACTGCAGTAAGGATCTTGTGATACCATGTTGACCATTTAGATTTTTTATTTGCAAATTGTATGTCTATTTTTATTAAGTATCTAGAGGTCAAATATAAAGTAGATTTGTTTCTGTATAACTAGGTATATATTGTATTTATTGTAGACTGGGTAAAGATGAGTTAGTAACAGATGAATCAGCTGATCATATTTTAGTGATGAGAAATGGACATTATTATGTATTTGATGTTTTTGACAGTAATGGTAAAATATTTACTTTTGTTTAGTATCTCTATTCTGTTGCATAGTATCTTATTGACTTTAACACTATACATGTAGTTAATTTGAGTCAAAACATTTTTTTTTTCAAGGTTTAGCTTATGCTCATCTTTGAAGAAAGACCCTACAATAATTGTGAGAGGAAGAACAGCATGGCAGCAATCAATGAACCATCTTTTTTACCTTGGCATGAAACATTTGCCTCCATATCCCTTTTTGTAAAACGTAGATAAAATTACTGTTATACTCACTGTGAAATCCTTAATATAATCTTTTAAGCAGTGATTTATATTATTTTTAAGTATTTCCTAATTTTGTTCTTTATGTGTATCCCCCAACTTATCTCCCTTTGATAAAAAAAAAAAATGGGGTAGTCTAAAAATGTGTTCCTCTGTAACTATTTTTTTTCTTGAGAAACATTTATATATTTTTTTTGCTATTATACCATGCTAGTTAAAAAGTATGTACTCTTGTCATCATGCATGTATATTTCAGGTCCAATACCTTGGAGTAAAATCTTCATTTACCAATTCATAACTTACTGTCAACACCTCCGACCCCCTAAAGAAATTGCCATTTTATATTTCACTTTCACTAAAAAATTGAGTTAAACTTTAATAAATAATTTCATTTCTAACTTCCTGTATTTTAGATATGAAATGTGGTATTTAACTTCCTTACAGGTGAAGTTTACATGAGGATAAAATTGAGTGCATTTGGTTTAAACATTTTAAAGTTATGTCCATTGAAATTCATAATTTGATAATATTCAAGTTTTCTCAAATGTATTTGGTACCAAATCCTGTGAGTTCAAAATTTAGCATGCTAGTAGTTCATAAAATCTTCTGTAACGAGTGAGCAATACATGCTCATGTGAGCCTCTGTAAACATTAATAAACACTAAACAAGCATTGTAAATTGTAAATTGGGGATTTTTAGCTCATACATGGTTTTATTTATTACAGGTATGATTTTACCACCTAATGTGATAATGACACATTTGAACTATATTCTACAAGACAACAGACCACCACCAGAACTACCTGTTGGAGTGTTAACTGCTGAAAATAGAGACACATGGGCTACTGTCAGAGAACAACTTCTTAATGCTGGTATAAACTCATCCTATTATAGTTTTGGCCATATTTTATAACTAACACATTATATTTAATAAATCCGGTTTCCTCCACCAATAAAACTGACCGCTAACCCTATATTTAATAAACTTGTCTATTATGTAATTATTAGCACATTTATGCATGTATAATTGACTTACTCGACTAATTTTGTGATTATAGAAGTAAAAGAAATGCATGAAAAACAAGGTCATCTGGTTTTATATGCATATTCCCTTATTTTGTTTGTGTAAGAATTACATATTTTTGTTATTGTTAAAATTTTAATTTGATATGAATACTGCAATATGATTGGCTGAATCGCCTGGAGAAAGACTGGTTATACTTGATAACCTGGGTTGGTATTGTGACGCCACCAACATATTCATTCGCCAACGACAAATTCAAATAGTCACATGAAATAATTGTAATTAAAATCGAGGAATCATTAAATTTTGTTTTAAATATTAAATTATAAGGAATATTTGAAATTTTTGAACAGGTTATACTTGTATATAACCTGATATGGAACAGTTTACGCTTTTCATAAACCGCTTCACGGTTTAATAAACCTAAACTGCCCCAAGCCAGGTTATATCGTATAACCTGTTCAAAAATTTCAAATATTCCTTAAATATATTAATCACACACTCACCATTTTACAGCCATGGAATTTGAAAATCCTATGATTCAAATGGTATTTTATTTAATATGATTTCACTTCTAATTTATAGGTAATGAAGAGACACTGAGTATGATAGACAGTGCTGCCTTCATTTTAACATTAGATGATTGTGCCTTTACTGAACCTAATGACATTACCAAGAACTTTCTCCATGGAGACGGAATTAACAGGTACTATACTCGATTGACAGGTTTAGCCCTCATAGCACCTCAGACCCCCCCCCTCCCCCCCCCCCCATAATATGCCATATTTTTCAGATTATACATTTTTTACTTAAAATATATATGTTTTACTATTACAGTGGAACCTGTCTAATACGACACACCAAGGGACCAGTGAAATGTGTCAGATTGTACAGGATGTCAGAACCTGTCTAATCTGACACACCAAGGGACCAGTGAATTGTGTCAGATTGTACAGGATGTCAGAACCTGTCTAATCTGACACACCAAGGGACCAGTGAAATGTGTTCGATTGTACAGAATGTCAGAACCTGTCTAATCTGACACACCAAGGGACCAGGGAAATGTGTTGGTTTGTACACAATGTCAAAACCTGTCTAATATGACACACAAAGGAAACAGGGAAATGTGTTCGATTGTACAGGATGTCAGAACCTGTCTAAATCTGACACATCAAGGGACCAGTGAATTGTGCCAGATTGTACAGGATGTCAGAATCTGTCTAATATGACACACCAAGGGGCCAGTGAAATGTGTCAGATTGTACAGGATGTCAGAACCTGTCTAATATGACACACCAAGGGACCAGTGAAATGTGTCAGATTGTACACAATGTCAGAACCTGTCTAATACGACACACCAAGGGACCAGTGAAATGTGTCAGATTGTACAGGATGTCAGAACCTGTCTAATACGACACACCAAGGGACCAGTGAAATGTGTCAGATTGTACAGGATGTCAGAACCTGTCTAATACGACACACCAAGGGACCAGTGAAATGTGTCAGATTGTACAGGATGTCAGAACCTGTCTAATACGACACACCAAGGGACCAGTGAAATGTGTCGGATTGTATACGATGTCAGAACCTGTCTAATATGACACACCAAGGGACCAGTGAAATGTGTCAGATTGTACACGATGTCAGAACCTGTCTAATCTGACACATCAAGGGACCAGTGAAATGTGTCAGATTGTACAGGATGTCAGAACCTGTCTAATCTGACACACCAAGGGACCAGTGAAATGTGTCGGATTGTACAGAATGTCAGAACCTGTCTAATCTGACACACCAAGGGACCAGTGAAATGTGTCGGATTGTACAGAATGTCAGAACCTGTCTAATCTGACACACCAAGGGACCAGTGAAATTTGTCAGATTGTACAGAATGTCAGAACCTGTCTAATATGACACACCAAGGGACCAGTGAAATGTGTCAGATTGTACAGGATGTCAGAACCTGTCTAATACGACACACCAAGGAACCAGTGAAATGTGTCAGATTGTACAGGATGTCAGAACCTGTCTAATCTGACACACCAAGGGACCAGTGAAATGTGTCAGATTGTACAGGATGTCAGAACCTGTCTAATCTGACACACCAAGGGACCAGTGAAATGTGTCAGATTGTACAGGATGTCAGAACCTGTCTAATCTGACACACGAAGGGACCAGTGAAATGTGTCAGATTGTACAGGATGTCGGAATACTCAGGTTAAATTTTATTAACAGAAATACTTTGGGATCATAAACTTTTGTCGGATGTCATAGGATGTTGGAAAACTTAGGTGTCGGATTGCACAAGTTCCACTGTATAAGCCTTTGAAGAATATATTAATTAGACATATAGTCCACACAGACTTATAGTTAAAGTGGTTTTAAAGAACATTGTTATATTTAATACTTCATTTGTGTTTCATTCAATTTCAGATGGTATGATAAAAGTTTTTCTCTAATACTAACTAAGGATGGTATTGCTAGTGTCAACTTTGAACATTCATGGGGTGATGGTGTAGCTATTCTCAGATATTTTAATGAAGTTTATAAAGATTCTACAGAAAAACCTAAAGTACATCCCAATACTCCTCTAGCAAATGTTGATTCTTCTAAAAAAGTCAAGTGTTTAGGTGAATATGACATACTTCTTGTTAGCACCATTTAGTTTTATTATTGTTATGCTCATTGTATTTTTCAAAGTCTTTATGAAATATCAGATTAGTATTTAGTGTAAGCATATTTTATTAATTATTTTGACCAAAATCAGACACAATATACATATAATGCATAATACAAAGTAAAATGCAAGTACACAAAAGAATTAATAGGATTTGGAAACAAGGCAAAGATTAGTATTACACTTGAGAAAATAAGAAGTTTGTACGATTCAACCATTTTCATCGTGTAAATGCATCCAGTACATTTTGTATGTGTATAAATAAGTAGATATACTTGTCTACGGACAGGGTGCTACCAAGCAAACATTTGAATGGTCTTCCTAACAAACATTTCAACAATCTTCTAAACAAACATTTCGAAGATCTTGTCTAGCTTAATACCTTTGTATACATTTAACAGTATTATATCACGTCTTAACCCATTGTACTTCTGTATTTTCAGCACATCTAAATGTAATGGAAATCGACTGCAATAAATTAATTTATCTTAAATATAATATGGAATACATCTGGAAGCCCTTCTTTTTATACAATATATTAGTAATCAAACCTGTAACACAAGACAGACATTCCAGGATGAAAGATAAACAACATTTAAATTTCAGATAAATAAAAGTTTGTGAAATGAAGAACAACAATCAAATGTTCATTCCTGCAGGGATCATCTCAAAAGGTCTCACAACATCTTAATCCTGCAGGGGTCACCTCAAAAGGTCTCACAACATCTTAATCCTGCAGGGGTCACCTCAAAAGGTCTCACAACATCTTAATCCTGCAGGGGTAACCTCAAAAGGTCTCACAACATCTTAATCCTGCAGAGATCACCTCAAAAGGTCTCACAACATCTTAATCCTGCAGGGGTCACCTCAAAAGGTCTCACAACATCTTAATCCTGCAGAGATCACCTCAAAAGGTCTCACAACATCTTAATCCTGCAGGGGTCACCTCAAAAGGTCTCACAACATCTTAATCCTGCAGGGGTCACCTCAAAAGGTCTCACAACATCTTAATCCTGCAGAGATCACCTCAAAAGGTCTCACAACATTTTAATCCTGCAGGGATCACCTCAAAAGGTCTCACAACATCTTAAGATTAAATTAATTTAGTCTAGAAAAATAACAGATATAGAAATCAAACAGGTTTTGAGAAATATATAAATTTGACAAAGGGAATTAAATACACTTAATCTTCATGTTAATTAAATATTTTAAAAATCAAAATTAAACATTTTATTCACATCCTTGCTGGAAAAGTAATATCTACATTTATTACTGTATAAAAAAAATTCAAAACATTTTTGTTTTAGCTTTTGATATACATGTCTTAACAATTTTATAATAAGGACAACATGTATCATATTCTTTGATTTCCAGATTTTAAATTTGATGAGGGTATCAAAGAAGCAATCAGATCTGCCAAAGCTAATTTTGACAAATTGACTGGCTCTTTAGATTTACATCATTTGGAATATAGAAAATTTACAAAAACTGCAGTTAAAAAAGAAAAGTTCAGTCCTGACTCTGTCATGCAGTTAGCTATTCAGGTATGTTAATGACTAGAAAGTAAGTATGTATTATCATTGAAAAGCTTCATTCAAATCATTCATGATGTTTATTAACTGTGACATCGAACAAATCGGGACATTTGATTTGAAATTTACTCATGTAATACTTCTTCATGTGACCCAGTGTCCAATTAACAAAATCCATTTAAAGAAAAATACTGCTTCTCCACTAAAAATGCAGCATTAAGAAGTAAAAGTACAGACTAGCTTACTCAGATAATGTGTATGATTGGAGCAACATTAAGAAGTAAAAGTACAGACTAGCTTACTCAGATAATGTGTATGATTGGAGCAACATTAAGAAGTAAAAGTACAGACTAGCTTACTCAGATAATGTGTATGATTGGAGCAACATTAAGAAGTAAAAGTACAGACTAGCTTACTCAGATAATGTGTATGATTGGAGCAACATGACTACATTTTGACTGTTGTTTTACTGAGCTGACACTATAAAAATCCATATCAGTCTATTTTTTCTAGTATTAAACAGACATTATCTTCATCTCATCTACATTTCATGGTCACAGTAGGGTCTTATAGCCTATTTTTAATAGCCGTATCAATGGTGTAATGGTTATCATGCTCGCCTTGAGTGAGGTAGATCATGGGTTCGAGGCCCGATCGTGTCAAACCAAAGACGATAAAATGGATATTTGTTGCTTCTCTGCTAAGCATGCAGCACTAAGGAGAAAGAGCAAAGACTGAATGGCACAGAATCAGGATAATTTGTCCTAGTGGAGTGATATGTCTACCTGAGGACTGTTGTTTCAGTGAGCTAGCACTATAAAAATACAACTAAGCATGTTGGTCTAGTACAAAGCAGACATCATTATCATCCCACCAAATGTAACATGTTCTCACCATGATATAGCTGAAATATTGCTCATTTGACATTAAGCAAAAATAACTCACTAACTCATACTTACTATTACGTGTATAATTCTATTGCAATTTAGTTTCTGACAATGAATAGCATCTATAGGTATGCAAATAAATTGTATACTGCCAAAAAATTATCAGCTGGTACTGCAATTACTCTAATTTTTCGACTGTAAAAAACACCCCTTTTGGGTCAATTTTACAAAAGTGATGAAAAATAAGATCACTACTGAAGCAGATACAAAAATCCACAAAAAAATGTCATCCAACTGGTGAACCATTGAAATTACAAAGGTAAGAATGGTCTGTATATTTGTCTATTTGAATTCATTTTTTTTTTATCAATTATAGATGTGTGTATTCTCAAATGAATAAAATGCATTAAAATATGTGCAATGTATTTATTATTGTGTGTGAGAACCACATGATGAATTTTATTGTCCCAGATAAGAAGTAAAAATGACTGCATTTTTTTATCTTTTTTTGTTGTTGTCAAAATTTACATTATAACTGCCTTATCCAAAATTTTATAGAAACAAAATTACAACAATATATATTAGTTACCAGTATGACTAGTTAATATATATTCTAATGTAGTTGTTTAAAATCACTAGTTTGTTATTGGACAATGCTGTAATTTACACGGTATCAATTCCACGGTTAAAATATGAGATATTTTTAGAATTGTAGTCGATTAACGCTTACGTCATCTTGTCAATAATGTGGCAATACACATGATTACATTAGAATGGAGATAACTGAATTGTATTTGAAAATTTCACGGCATCAATTGTCGATTTGATGGTGTAATTTTCACGGTTGAAATAGCATGAGATATTTTTAGAATTTTAGCTCAATACCACTTACGTCATCTTGTCAATAATGTGGAAATATAAATCTATCCTACACATGATTACATTAGAATGGAGATAACTGTATTGTATTTGAAAATTTCACTGCATTTATTATCGATTTAATGGTCGCAAATATCAGTTTACTGGCTCCGCTAGGGCATCGCCAGTAAACTCAATTTGCGACCATCAAATCTCCAATTGATGCCGTGAAATTTTCAAATACAATACAGTTATCTCCTAAGTGAACAATTTAAAGATTTACAATTTCCGATAAAAATATAAATTTCTTGAATAGGTGGATCACTCCTAATTAGGTACGTATGTATGTAGACAAGAACTCTTTTTCTTAATTAAGCAGAATTGGTATGTAATACTCCATTGAAACCTTATTGAAAATATTTTTTTTTTAATTAAATTTCAGATGGCTTATTACAGACAATATGGTAAATTTGTTGCTACATACGAATCATGCAGTACTGCAGCATTTAAACATGGCCGAACTGAAACAGTCAGACCTGCTACTATGGCAACAAGCAAATTATGCAAAATGATTATAGACAAAAATAGCGAAGCATCTCCAGAAGAACTTAGAGAGGCACTTGCAGAATGTTCCAAAGTACATTCTCAACTTACAAAGGAAGCAGCTATGGGTAAGTTTTTGCATATTTTTCCATGGTTTGTATACAAACACAAAATGTTGTTTAAACATTTGACACAATGTTTAGATTGTTTTGTTTGTGAAAAAGATTGTCACAATATCAGGGGTAGAAATTAACTTTTTTTCCCACAAGCAAAACTTTGGTAGTTGAATAAAAGTCTACTAGTAAATAGACTGACCTTACTAGCAACCAAATTTAATTAAAAAATGTATGCTTTACAATGTATAATATTAAAATTATGTTACAATAAACAGTAAAGTCTTAGTAGATATGTCTCTCCACTTGGACATATTATCCTAATTCCGATCCGACCAGTCTTTGATCTTACATGTATACCTTAGTGCTTAGTGGAGAATACCAATTTTATCGTCTTTGGTTTGATCCAACCATAGGTTGCGAATTATTGAAAAATTACAGTGGTAAATTTATTTGGTATATGCATCACTTTACATGTACTGAACTTTTTTCTACCTTTTCACTCGAATATTTATATAATTATTACCAAATAATAACAAATGACTGACTTGTTTGTTTATCTTTCATGGTTTAATGGGACAGAATAATTATTATAAAGGAAATATGCCTTTATCTAACTATTGCTTTTTTGTGGATTTTCGTGAGAAAAATGTATAGAAGAGCCGACTTAAAGTTTCACAAGCTTGAAACAGGGGGAAAATAACAATTGCAATAAAGTTGTGAGAATGGTCATGATTTCTGTTAAAATACACCTTTATTGATTTCACATGTGATCTTAGCATGTTATAGGTTATTTCAGGACTCATTTTTTTTCAATGTAAACAGATGATTTATAGTTGTTCTGTAAGAATATGAAAGCTTTGATGGTATAAATGAAAAAAGTAATTCCAAACCCTGTCTACCCTGGTTCCAGGTCCATTCACCCTGATAATTATATATATGTGGGATATTAAAATAAAAGAAATATAAATGATATTTAATTGTTTATAGATAATAATTTGAGAAATTTTAAATGAGGCATGCTAAAAAGTGTACATTTCGATAATTTAAACATTGCAGTCCCTTCGAATAAGTAAAGCAGGTAAAAATGGGTGAATCGAGTCTTTAGAAATTGTACATGTCCATGGCCATTATAAATTTGCTTTTATTTCAAATAAATTGAAACTGTATGGTGTCTATTGATTACTGTATTTTGACCATGGAAATTATGGAGATCTATCATGAATGTTCATCAGACAATATTCCTAAATATGGGAATGACAAAGGCTTTTGGATTTTTTCTAACTATATACCAAGAATATAAACAAAAAACAAGTAGATAGTAAGTATTTTTTTATTGAGATCAGTCAGATCAACAATCAATGCACATACTATCTCCCTTCTTTCACCAAACTCTCATTCAAATTGATATGTATACCATATTGTGAGTAGCGTTTTTGGACCCGTCAGATTCCTACTTCCTGTTTGCCGACTTAGTTGGTTTTTATACACATTGAACATATATGCACATTTTTCGTCACATTTTTCTCAGCAACTATTGATGGCAGAAATCTGATATTTGGTCACAAGCTTCACATAGGTATGCCATATTGTGGGAAGCGTTTTTGGACCCATCAAATTCCTACTTCCTGTTTGCCGAAGAGCGGGGTATCATAAGTGAACTTAGCTCACAGTTCATCTTGTTATTCATAAAGTTTATGATATTTTATAGTTCTATTGCAATTATTTCTTTTATCTGCCATCCATAATAGAAAATATATTTATTTCTTTTTACAGGACAAGGTTTTGATCGTCATTTATTTGCTTTGAAAAAAATGGCAGAGGAGCATCAACAAACAATGCCAATGTTTTTAGATCCTTCCTACATCAAGATAAATCATAATATTTTATCTACCTCTACTGTAGCTAGTCCTGCTATTAATATTGGAGGTTTTGCTCCTGTTGTCAGTGATGGTTATGGAGTAGGTGAGTCAGTACATCAAGTTAAATCATAATATATCCAAACAGCTGAAATATTGCTCACTTAACATTAAACAATAATTTAATCAATCAATCATGGATTATATGTAGTTTATAGGATGAGAATGTGACAAAAAATATAAGATTTAATTTTAGATGATAACCCTCAGTCGTTAGAAAAGTCATTACTTGTACTGTCCCTTTTCTCAGAATGTTCTGGTTTAAAAGTAAATTTAGACAAAACAGAAGCAATATGGATTGGCTCTAAACATGGATCGGGGGAGGAATATTTCCTCCAAAATAATATAACTTGGAATCATACAGGTAGATTTAAACTCTTTGGTATTAAATTTGATCTAAATTCTCCGGACAAAACTCTTCTTAATTTTTCAGATAAACTTCAAAGTATTAATAAGATACTAAGTGGTTGGTGCTGGCGTGATTTAACATTTATTGGGAAAATTACAGTTATCAAGTCACTGGCATTGCCAATTCTAATCCAAATTCTAACAGTTCTGCCAATCCCACCTGACAATATATTAAGAGATATACAAAAAACTTTTTATAAGTTTCTTTGGAATGGAAAAAGGGATAAGGTTAAGAGGGAAATACTAACAAACAGTTACGAGGATGGTGGTTTGAAAATGATTGATTTCAAACTTTTCTGTCAAGCATTAAAAATGACATGGATAAAGAAATATATAGATCCTTTAATTTTTTCTCCCTGGAAAATACTGTTAATTGATTCTTTAGAAAAATGGGGTGGGGATAAAATTTTACTACTTGGAAAAGAAGGACTGAACACAGTAGCAAGCACTTTAAACCCTTTTTGGAAAGACATTTTTGACAATTTTAGTAACCTACAAAATGAAAAAGTGATAGATGGAAATGATGTCTTGAGCCAATCTATATGGCTAAATAGTCATATCAAAGTCAACAATACATCTCCCTGTTTGAAGAATTGGATTGAAAAGGACATTTATATTATAAATGACTTACTTGATCAAAATAAACAAATAATGAGCTATGAAATTTTTTGGGACACGTATCATGTTGACACCACATTCGTGGAGTTCTATGGTATTATAAGTTCAATACCAAGACATTGGAAGCACTTGATCAATACCTGTCACTATTTAATATATAAGGAGAATAAGTTTATTCATCAGTTACAGATTGACCCAAAACCCTGTAAATATTTCTATAGAGAGTTTATTGATAAAAACACAGTTGTACCTGTAAATATTATTAATAAGTGGTCAAATGAGTTTGATATAGAAGAAACCGAATGGGGTCTTATCTTTTCAGTCTTTTTCATTATCAAAAAATAATAAATTGTCATGTTTCTAATATAAACTAATTCACAGAATTCTTGCTCTAAATCCCTATCTCTCTAAGTGTAAGATAAAAGAAACTGAACTATGTTCCTTTTGCAATGAAGCTAAAGAAACTTATAAACACTTTTTTTTGGGACTGTAATGTAACAAAACACTTCTGGTTTTCAATCATGGACTTCCTAAAAAATATAGATGGAAGCAATGTAAACTTGACTCCAAAAGGTATTATTTTGGGAAATGTACAGTTTGAAAGTAATCTACCTGTACCGAATTGTATACTTATTTTCAAATATTACTTGTATATATGCAAGTTAAAGGATATGTTACCAAACTTGAATGCAGGGTTACAATATCTTAATTCTGAAATAAAAATGGAAACATACTCTTCACGTCTTTTATCACCCTCTGTAGTTGGTGATTGCTTCAACATGAAATGACAGCCTCTTGAAGTAGCATTAGCAAATGTACATGGTTAAAATAGAGATGTATTTATCATTGAAAATGAACTTAGTATATGTGTGATGGGTGTCAAAAACAATATATAATTGATTAATGTAATTGAATGTATACATTGCATGTTTATTCCTTTTTCAAAAATAAACAAATTACAAAAAAAAAATAAGATGGCTTGAATTAATATATATATTTTGAAGTTGCATTAGACATGAAAAAGTTCAAAATTCCATTCATGGAACAAAATGTAATATGCCAGCTTTGGTCTTGAAATTCACCTATAAGTGTGGTATAAACTCTTTAAGTTAAATGAACTTCATTTACAAGAATCATTTTTCTGCCCCAAGACAGATCCGCCAGCTTATTGGCAGAAGAAGCCTTGACATTGATAACAAACCCATCAGTGGCTTGGGTAGGTGTTGGGAAAACTTAACACACATAACAAACCCACCAGTGGCTTGGGTAGGTGTTGGGCAAACTTAACACACATAATAAACCCACCAGTGGCTTGGGTAGGTGTTGGGAAAACTTAACACACATAACAAACCCACCAGTGGCTTGGGTAGGTGTTGGGAAAACTTAACACACATAACAAACCCACCAGTGGCTTGGGTAGGTGTTGGGCAAACTTAACACACATAATAAACCCACCAGTGGCTTGGGTAGGTGTTGGGAAAACTTAACACACATAACAAACCCACCAGTGGCTTGGGTAGGTGTTGGGCAAACTTAACACACATAATAAACCCACCAGTGGCTTGGGTAGGTGTTGGGCAAACTTAACACACATAACAAACCCACCAGTGGCTTGGGTAGGTGTTGGGAAAACTTAACACACATAACAAACCCACCAGTGGCTTGGGTAGCTGTTGGGAAAACTTAACACACTGACTCATATAAGCAATACCAGATACAAAAAAAAATGTATATGGAGTACTTACTATTACTAGTATGTTTTTTCTTTGTATTCTCTTTTTCATCATTTTTATGGTTTGATGTTAATATTATGTTTATTTTTAGGATATTCTATAGAAGATAACAGGATAGGATTTAATGTTACAAGCTATCCACCTGCCACTAATGTACGAGAATTTATTCAGTGCCTCAGTGATAGTTTAGATGATTTGAATGATATATTGGAAGGACGATCACCAACTAGATAAATAGTCTATATTATATTATCATTTCTATTAAGAACAATGTATTTATAAAAAGAATTTAAGATCTGTGATACTTGTGTGTAATAGGACCATTTTTTTAAAATATATTTCTTCTGGATAATGACTGAATATTTGGCAGTTTAAAAAAAAAAAAAAGATTGTAGGTCTTATTTTTCTTTTCAAAAGTGCTGAAATTTAACTGAAAAAGTACAATTAAACTGAAAACTAATTTAGAATTATTTCTTTAATAGTAAACTAATATTTATATGAATTTTGACTATTTATTTCACTCCATAGAATTTTTTGTGAAAATTATTTCTTTAACTCAATTTAAAACAAATAAATGACAAGAGAATAAAAAATTATTCTGTAACCATGTTTTTATCTTGGATAAGTTGTCAACTTGAAGTGAAGTATTGACCATGATATAGTAATTCTAAATTATCTTAATTTTCACTAGAAAACTGGAATTCTTGTTAAATTCATAATTCCTGTGACACAAACATGTTGGTATGTATTATAATCATCCCATGGGAACAGTGTTGTGATAAACTTGTACAATATATATCTTGGACTTATGGTCATAATACTTTCAAGTGCACTTTTTGTACTCATGTGTACTAAAAAGCCAGCCAATCAGAACAATGTATTCAGAATACACAGTGATTTGATTAGATGATTTTGGAGTAATGGTTGCCAATGAAATTAAGCATAACAATAAAATATTAAGATGTCGCACAATAATATTTCTACGGTTGGGTTTGATGAAACACAACATAACAGTTGACATGGAACATAACAATATAGAAGAGACATCACAATATTTTTTGACTGAAGCATTGGTTTACTTGATTATTGTCACAAATTCTGTAGGAACATTGACAATCCATATACATTTTGTATACTGTTATGTTTTTGTTGGAATGTATGGCATAAACATCTTTTTTCATCATGCAACTTGTGCTGTGAATTTTTTTTTATGGTTTAGTGTTGGTTTTTATTTAATTTAGTTGTTTATATCATTGAAAACCTGTAAAATTATGAAAGAAAACGAAAATACTGTTATAGCAAACTTGTGTCTAAAAATGATGAAAAGTAACATGTTTTAAAGGAAAACCCATGTTTTGTTTATTTTTATTAGAATGAAATTAATACAATGTACATTTAATTTGTAAAGGTACTTTCTCAAAACTATGTCAAATTATTAAAAAATTTATAAAGATTATTATTTACCCCTCCCCCATAAGAAAAAAACAATAAGTTATTCCTATCTAGTCAAATTTAATGGTAGAAGAAACTTATTCCTTGTCATGATAATAGCTTAACAATTCCTCTCTTAGTGTTAAACAATAATCACATGCTCACTTTTTTGGTGAAAGCAACATTGCACTGTGAACGACCATTTAACATCCCCCCCCCCCAAAAGTAAATACTCGTTCCCTAAGAACAAGTGTTTATTATTTGATCATGTTACTATTTACATTGTTACACTGTGACCAATATTCTTTGTTTTGTATTTGTTTTTTTGTTTTGCAACTTTGTCACTACTATTGTGAATTATTGTACAATATAATTGAATAAACAGAGTTACCTGTCTAAACTGAACTAGGAATAAACCAGGAACCTGTAGAAATGAACCATGCAGGCTATTGGTCATTCCCCAGTCATTTGAGTAATTAATTACTCTCATCGTAAAATAAAAAATATATTCTATTTATATACCATAGTGTTACTTGTCTTTTTTTCACTTTAAGGGCCTGTCAGGTCGTGATCATATGGTAGTTAGATTTCCAAGTATCTATGTAATCAGTGCCTATTATCACTAAAATTGTGAGTTTTAATTCCGCTCATGACAAGGTGTATTTGATACAAGATTATGTGATAAAGTTTGTCAGTGTCTTGCGACAGGTCGGTGATTTTCTCTGGGTACTGCGGTTTCCTCCAATCAATAATACAGACCGCCATAACTCTAACCTCCCTAACCCTTATTCACCTTACCGTGTCTAAATTGATATACAAACTGTGATCCTCTGTTGCTTAGAACACTGGAGATGCAGGGAACATACTTTTTAAATTGTTTATTGGTGGTGTAAATTGCACAAATTAAAATTCGTCGCCTCCCATGCATGCAAATAAACTGAGTGTATTGCGTGCGTATCCACATGCCATTTTCACCATTTTTCGCTGCCATCTATTTAATTTAACTACTATGGTACAATAGGACCCTGATTTATACCTCGCTGAAAACGTTGTTATGCTTTTAAATATCAAATCAGAAGTCTGGACCTTTTTTAAAACAAGAATTCCTTAAAGAACTAAAGAGAATGGATTTTTAAAATATAGATGTTATGGGTTATGGTGCTTAATGCCACTTTCAGCAATATTTCAGTTATATGGTGATGGTCAGTTTTATTGGTGGAGGAAACCGGAGTACAGAGAGAAAACCACCAACCTGTCTCAAATCATTGACAAACTTGAAAGTATATGTAAACACATGACCTAGATAAAGATTATTCATATTTGAAAACTATATCATTGTTGAGATAAACAGAAGGAAACAGATACCCCAATCAGTCCCTTTTATGAATAAACAACTAAGATAAGCAATTTACAAGAAAAGAATGCTGCATAACACCTTCATTAAATGAAAAAATGATTACAATTGGGAAGATACAGGCAACAGAGAAATCATGTAAATAAAATTAAATAAAAAAAATTAATCAATAAAAACATGAATATGATATCTGGGCTGGCAAAAGTCCAGCGACTTCTGGTTGACAACAAACCCTTTTATCCAACAAAAACAACTGCTACAAAGATATAATATTGGAAGAAGACAATAAGATTATAAATGTTCAAACAGAAGTGTCAGGGATTTTTAATCAGTTTTTCATAAAAGTAGCTAAAGATATTGGACCAAGCTATATAAAATCTGACATCGCAAGCATATCCCAAACATTATTGCCAACACACCTGATATAGAGCATTTAGTGTTTCTTGAAATAAAAGAAGATTTCATGATAAAACAAATTGATAACATTAATATTAAAAAGCAACAAGAAGAGATGGCATCTCGGTTAGAAATTTAAAATAAAATTGCAAAACCCATCTATGAATTAGTAAATAAATCAATTTCATTGTCTAAAGTGTCTTGAGAAACTTAAAGAAGCTATAGTACTTTTAAAAAAAGAGTAATGGTCTAGATAAAAGTAGCTATGTACACGTGAGTATACTGCCAACAATTTTCTAATTTTGTTTAAAGAGCAATAAACGATCAGCTCGTTTTCAATTTCAATAAAAATTTGCACCCTTACTTATCTGCTTTCCGTTCTAGATATGGGTGTCAAACTGTATTCTTAATAAGATAATTGAAGACATAATTTTACAGCAGCTATATTCATGGATCTATCCAAGGATTGCCTGCCGCATGACCTCTAATTTCAAAAATTAAAATATTACGGTACCTCAAAATCAACTGAATTTAATACAAAACTATTTGACAAATATAAAGTAATGTGTTAAATCATGGTAAATTTCAAGCAATTGCTATCGGTAAAAATACACAATCCAAAGATATTTTTTTTAAATTTAAATGGTAATATTATTCGATGATACATTCAGTTGTCGAGAAGCCTTTTTACAGAAGTTTGTAATGTGAGAGTTCAATTTTAATTCGTAATCAATTGATACCTCAAGGAGCTCAACTTCATCTTATAATACCAAAATTTACAACTATGCAATCAGTGCCTATCACCACTGATGTGAGTTCGAATCTCGACCAGGGTGAGGTGTACAACATAATGCGAATCGATAAAGTTTGTCAGTGACTTTCGACAGGTTGGTGGTTTTCTCCGGGTCCTCCGGTTTCCTCCATCAATGAAACTGACCACCACAATATAACTGAAATATTGTTGAAAGTGGTGTTATACACCATCAAACAAACAAACATATCACATATACTCGGCAAATATTACAATCACTGATTTCTGACTAACGTAAGAAAATTGCTTAAAATATAACTTTATCAAGCTTTCATGTAACTAACATGTGAAAAGTAGTGCGATTTATACGCCTAATGCATACGAGGTTATTTGCAGGGTAGCGAGAATGGCCGAGTAGTTACGATTGCGGTTCACTAGCAAACTCCATGGCGTTTGTTACTATAAAGTTTATGCACCTGCATATGATTGACTATTCAATTCAATTCAATTCAAAGCTTTATTTAGAGTCGATATAAATCATACATATAACACAAGCTCTAATGAGCTTTTAAAATCGACTATGGTATATAACAACACATACAATCATGCATACAAACATATTAAATAAAAACATACATCAATTTATGCAATTCAATATAGACACAAGTTACAGAAGCAGATATCAACTGAACAAAGGCAAGCTAAAAATAAGAGGCTCATGCATTTAAGCAACAACAGAAAATAATAAAATAATAAAAATATTTAAAAGCATGAAAATTTAGAAATAAAAATTTAAAGGTCATCTGCATGCACTGCACTGGCATGAGCTGCCGTTCCATGTGTGAATTATATTTTTAAAATGTTCTAATGATGTTTCTTGTCTAAAGTGATTCGGCAGCTCATTCCAGATTTGTGCAGCATTATATCGGAAAGAATTTAAACCATACCTTGTTGTTCGTACTCTGGGTAAAACTGCTTTATCTTGATGCCTAAAATTATATTTTGATCTTTAATTGAAATTAAATCATGAAGATAGCTTGGACTTTGTTTATGGATAATTTTGAATGTTTCAACTGCAATAGTTCTTAATCTTCGAATTTTTAAAGATGGCAATTTAGATTTTTTAAGTAAATTTTCATAAGTATTTTCATAGTCTTCATAAATGAAACGGAGAGCTCTTTCCTGGATTTTTTCAATTTTTTTAGTATTTTTTAGTGCCATGTTACCGGACAGTAATTAAAGTTTGAAAGAATAAAGGAGTAGTAAATGGTAAGGCGTCCTAATCTGTTTAAATATTTACCTATTCGTTTAAGGATATTTAATTGTTGGGATGCTTTTTTTTTACAAATTTCTGATATATGTTTATCAAAATTTAGATGGGAACCAACGGTTATGGCTAAAAGTTTAACATTTTCTTCACATACGTTCTCGAACAATGGTCTCTAATACTTTACATACTATGTAAGTTAAACGAATTGGTCTGTAATTACCAACATATTTGTGATCTCCTTTCTTGAACAATGCAATAACATTAGCACATCGCCATTCATCTGGACAAACACTGTTAGTAAATGAGTTGTTATAAATAATACTCAATGGTTCTGACAAAATGTTATTACAGTTCTCTTAATATGCGAGGATGTACATATATATTGTCGGGTCGGGTACCAGACAACTCGGCCCGCGGACAACTCGGACCGAGACAAGTCGGCCCGTAAGCGAGAACAAGTCGGCCCGTATGTTAAGACAACTCGAACCGTATGAAAAAACTACTCGGACCATCATTAATTATTGTTGTCTTACTTATTTTTTTTAATAAAATTGACGGAAATCATAAAGATACACTCTGACATCTGTCAAAAGTATTTGGAAATGCCAAAAAAAAAATCCCTATGTAATCAACCAAAACCATATTAAACGTTCCATATGGGAAACGTAAAAAAACCCAATATTTTATCAAAAAATTATTGTGAAGTCATTTCTGGATAGATTTTAACAAATGTTACACCAAAACATTCGGAATTGTCTATATTTTGATTGGTTATTTACTCATTATGTTGTTATGAGTGATTTTTATTTGTACATAATTTAAACACAACAAATAAAATTTGATTTTCCTATGTATTTCAACTAAAAATAAATCCAAAAAATTGACAATAATGGAAAAATTATGTACAAATAAAAACCGCGCACATAAACATAATGAGCAAATAAACAAACAAAATATAGATAATTCCGAATGTTTTGGTGTAAAATTTGTTAAAAATCTATCCAGAAATGACTTCACAATAATTTTTTGATAAAATATGCTTTTTTTTACGTTTCCCAATACTTTTGACAGATGACCAAGGGTGTAGCTAGCCTTTTTTGCAGTGCAAGCAACCAAACCCAGAATTTTTTTTTTGACTAGATGCAAAATGGTGCGTTCTGAGGTGTTTTCATGGGTAAATTGAATACATAAAGCAACACATTGATTTCATGATTTTGTTAGACAGAATTTACTTAGAATTGCCCAAAATCTGTTCTTCGTGTCTTAGCAGACACGAACTTCTCCATAGCTTTATCTAAATCCACACTGAAATGGCGATGGATATGCATTAATGCTAGCGATGACAACCTATCGTTATTCATTGTTGATCGTACATATGTCTTCAACCGAAGTAGTACACTGAACGATCGCTCTGCGGTAGCACTGCCGTAATTTTTATGACATTGAATTGTCACAAAAAGCCACAACGAGACTTTGTTTTCCACTTTTTTAAAAAAATTTATTATTCCTTATTTATTATTTTTTTGCTCTATATTTTGTTTTTCTGCACGCCGATGTGCACGCAACTGCGTATAGGGAGCTACGCGCCTGATGACTGTATGTGCAACTTCATTTCAAGGATCTTGATAGATAGTCTAGTGTTAATAAACTTAATATGTTTGGTTAGACCTATTTTGACCTACAATTCTGAAATATCTTTTATGGATTATGTTCTTGTTTACCATAGGGCAAAGCAAAGAGCTATATTAAGAAATGGAAACATGGACCATTTCACCTTTATTGATAGAACTCCCTTCGAAAAAGTTCACTTGATTTTTTGTAAGCATCTCCTGGGAACAAAGAAGACTTCCTCAAATATAGGAGTGAGAGCAGAACTTGGTATTAACCAAGACGTCTATGTCGGACAGGGAAAGTTGTTGATAATGATCATAGTGATACCATGAATTACAGGAGTCACCACTGCCCTGAGTTCTTGTTACAATTCTGTCTGCACTCACCACAACGCCAGAAAACGGACCTTTTTAAGTAGGAAATTTTGCGCTTTAGCATTTTTGTGGTTATAAGGAATAAGGGTAATAACAAAATTACCGAACTCCGAACAATCTTACAAAGGGAAAGTCAAAACTCGTAAGTATATAAACAGACAAAATCGGTCAACAACCGGAAAACTGAAAACCGTAATGACCCTGACTTGGTACAGGCATTTCTAAAGAAATGGTGGGTTGAATCAGATATATTTAACAATGTAAGAGCGATTTATATCTTTTTGTAATTCTATCTAGATTCAGGAACCAATCGTGAATTTGACCAATTTAACAGAAAATAAAATACTGTCCAATGATATCTACAGGAAATAAAATGTTGTCCAATATACAGGAAATACATGTCATTTCAATAATTTATGGTCTCAGTTTGCAATTGTTATATGGAAAACTTTAAAATGTCAAAAAGTGTGGTATGACTTCTTTTGAATTTTTGTGTTTCCTGTCTGTGTATATTTGAGCAATAGTGGCCATTTGATCGTTGCTATTTGTTAACAAATATATATACCTCATTAGTAGGTGCGTATTAAATTGGTAATAAAACATTCATGAGTTAATTATAATGACAATAAGTAATGTGTTTCAACTGATGATCTGTTCGATGGAACTTTCCAACAAAAAATCCTAGTTGTGGATAAAATGATTTTCAAAACAAAAATAAAATTAGAAAATTAATGAACCGAATTTTAAATAAATGATTAAAAATATCTTATTACTTCAGCAACTAAAAATAATTTGACAGGCATGTATTTAAAAGAAATTATGTAGCCGCGAAAATACAATGTATACAAACTTTGAATTAATGGCAACAAAGCCCAATTTTGACAAAATCCTGTTAACAGTTTAATTATGTCCCCCCCACTTTGGTGGGAAGACATATTGTATTTGTCCTGTCCGTCTGTTCGTCACACAGTTTGTCAGCGCAAAATTATTTATTTTTAATTTTTGATATTAATTTTATTCCTGTAAATGTTACGTAATAGACCATGTTATGAGAACAAAATCACGTCCTAATCACATTTTTGGTCACTTAATATTATCATTTAATAAATAATTCATTTTCACTAAAAGATAATAATTGTCTTTTAAATAAATAAAAAATTATACACATATAAATATTGAACAATATTATAAAACAATAATACGGTCCGAGTTGTCTTAGCATACTGGCCGACTAGTCCTCGCTTACGGGCCGACTTGTCCTCGCTTACGGGCCGACTTGTCTCGGTCCGAGTTGTCCGCGGGCCGAGTTGTCTGGCAATCGTCGGGTCCTGGTGACTTGTCGATTTGGGTCTGTTTACGCTTAATAAACCGCGAAGCTTAATAAAATGAAGAAAAAAATAAAAAAAAGTGCTTTATAAATGTGGAGAATGCGTTTACAATCAAAGAGAGACAACTCTAAAATAAAAAAAATAAAAATATAATAAACACGCCGGTTTTTAAGGGAAGTAACTCCCAAGATTTTTTTTTCGACCAATCAACTGAGCATACAAACGGGAAACATTCAAATGCGCGCCATTTGATGCAGTGCTAAATAATTTTTGTATTATGAAACAGTAACATCAAGAATCTTGTTACCCTATGTACAGATTATCTTAAACTAGAGTGGCTTTTAACAAAAATCGCAATGGAAGATGAAATGAAGGATGCACAAGTGTCCTGTTTGTCAGGAATAATTGATTTACAACGACTGTGTCAAAAACAAAATTTGAAACTTTCAACTGAAACAAATCAATATCTTGTATATTTGACACTGAAAAAACTGGGCCCGTTTATTGCTCAAAAACTCATAAGCAAACGTAAGTGATGACTGTATCTTCAAATTTGATTATTATGTGCAATCCATCGTTGTAGTTCAATGAATTTGAAATTCATGTTCAGTGATAATTTATTGCTTCCTCGTCTCATGCTTTCAAAATTAAATACATTCCAGATGAATCTTACGATAGTTCCATTTTAAATATTGAGCCCTTGATAGGGTATATAAATAGACAAAATTTCTGTAAAACCCCCACCATCCAATAATAACAATAAAGCTCCATCCAAGATGCCTGATTGTGATGACTCGTTACAATATAATCGGAAATTTCAAATTTTCGAGAGTGCTTCTAGACTGGAGGGAACACGAAAACAGAAGAAGAATTGCAAAAAAAAAGTATACTGTCAGTAGCTGATATTTTTCAATGGAATTAAGAAGTCCAATTGAAAACATGTTCCTGTGAGCCTCTAGTTCGCAATTTGATTTGATGCCTTGTCAGACCTGGAAGTTATACAATAATACAATAATTTCCACTTAAATTATATTGGCCTATTATTGAGTAATTAATATAGGATTTATCAATGGGATTGGTGGTGTAATGGTTAGCATGCTCACCTCGATTGTGGTAGATGTGGTTTTGAGCCCTAGTCTGGTCAAACCAAAGACTATAATATTGATATTTGTTGCTTCTCCGCTAAGCATGCAGTATTAAGTGGTTGGCTCAGAATCAGAATAATGTGTCCCGAGTGGTTGGGCGACATGTCTAACTGCGGACTGTTGTTTCAATGAGCTAGCACTATAAAAATCCAAATAAGAATGTTGGTCTAGTACGAAGCAGACATCATCATCATTTCATCAAATGTAACTTGTTTTCGTCCATGATATACAAAATGTAGCTGAAAAATTGCTCATTTGATCACTCGCTTACCCTATAGCATTCAGTGATTTTGCTGGCTTTTTTCAAAACTAGCCCCACCCTTTTTGGGGGGGGGGGGGGGGAATATGTGTAATTTTTTGAAAATTGGGAAATTTCGAATAATGAATTAAATGTACTAAAACCTTGATGGATGGGTTCCTAGAATAACCCCTTTGGAAATAAATACCCTTGTCGATGAAGATACAGCAAAAAACTTACAAATCTTGCACATGTAGCCATTGTCATGAGAAAAGTATAGCCAAATGTATTTCAGCTCATATTTTTGAGAGGTAAATTTTCTTTGATCCACTTTTGAACTAGAACTATCATTGGCATGAGCTCTTGCAGTCTCGGAGTGAGTTATGAGGGCCTGGGGTGAAGAAACTTCCTAAATGTTTTAGACGGATTGTCTATTTCAACTTCATTACAAACTTCTGTAATTATATAATCTAAAACTTGTCTAACCTCTGATTTGATTTCAGATGACTGATTATTTCCTTTGTTTATTTTTTTGAACACATCCCCTATTTTTTGCTGACCTTTGATGTCTTTTTTACACAGTTTTTTAACATAGTATTTTGAATTGTGCGACATTTTCAATTGGAAGGGAAATTTTTGGGAAGGGGAAAGAAACTGAAAAATTTACGATATCTTACCATTGAAAACCACGTGCGTTACAAACACTGCATTGATTCTGATATTAAAGTGCGGATCTCAAAAGCGCTTTCACGATATAAAAAAAAACACATTTCGAATGGAAACACGATATTCACGTACTTTAGTTTTACTACCGAGACTCACCGATTGGGAAAATTGTACATCTTATTGGGGATAATTTTAAGCCATTTTTTTGACAAATTGGGAAACTTTCTCTAGGGGGAACAGCCGAATTTCGGAGGTAATTAAAGGCAAACAATATCGCTGGCATTAACATGTATCAAAATTTTTATTTTATCATGGTAGTCCGTTTTAATGGTAGAGGAAAACATAGAAACAGGTGCTAAACATTGATCTTCTGCAAGTCGCTGTCAAAGTGGGAGTCAAATTGCTTAAATGATAATCTTATAAATTCACATCACACTCTTATATTTACCTCATTTTTAATAGTAAATACTTTTAAATGAACCACAATTCAATTTCAAAAGGTATTTTCGAAACCATTTGATATTTTAAATTTACCATGTTTTTTTTCAGCCCACTTTTCATGACTAATTATTAATAAAAGACCTATAATGCATAATTTCCTTTTGAAAAACTGGAATCATTCTTGAAACAACTATCAAATTGTGATAATACATTACAAGGTGGTCACTTCTTGTATGTTGATTGTGCTTGACCTCTAATTTTACCACTATTTCGACTCGTCATAAAAAGTTATAAAATAATGTGTATTTTTTTAAATCATAATTTTTACATACTGGAATGAATAGGAGGCAAGATGTAAGTTTGTGTAAGGAAAAAGAAGTTTTATGTTGAATTGCATTCATTTGAGTAAACAATTATACAAATGTAACTTTCTCTATTCCAGTTGTAGAAAAAGGTGAAATACATTGGGAAGATGATCAGTGGGAAGTTGAACAAATTCAAGATCACTGTGTAGAAGATGTATGTACTATGTTTTACTTATTACTTAGTCAGGGTTTAATTAATTGTATACATCTGTAGTGTTTTATCTAAAGAAAAATAGAATGGTACGGCGCCAAGCCCCTTTTGATAAAAAAAAAACGTGGCGCCATGTATTGCAGATGTGCCCTTTTTCATATCTTCAAACGATCCGTAAGATCGCTTGGTCGAAGGGCGACAACTCTAGTGAACTATCAAAATTTGACGCCATTGTGAAAATAATAAAAAATGCGGTCTGCCGATAGAAGGGGGAAAAAAGGGAGGAGATGAGGAAGGCAGAAGCAGCCTCATGCTGAAACCTAATGAAATTCTTCAGCAGGTATATAAAATGTTTCACCCGCTGTAAAATTGTGTGAACTTGTAATTAAGTGTCAATTTTTAATCAACTTCATCGGCAGGGGTGATGTTTACCCGAGTTTGGTAATCTGTCAACAATGTTTTGATAGCAGTTTATATGGATTCCCCCAAAACACCTGTAGGCCTTTACTATTCAACATTTGTATAAACATTAATTATTGTAGATGTTTTGATAGCAGTTCTCTTTGACTCGCACCACATGTACCTGTGTCATGTGTGTACGAATAAGGCCAGAAAAAAATATATCTGTTCAACTGGCACCTGAAATCGTCTTCTGGCGATTTTTTTGGCACCTAGATTTCCTTGTGTAAATTTATAGATAATCACTATTCACTGTGTACCGTAACAAAAATCAATAAATTATTGACGATTGATTTTCGAAAGTGACGAGTATTTCCCGTACCCAATTCGTCACTTGAATTTTCAAAAATTCGTAGAAAAATATTTTGTAACAATCCATTCTTCTTCTTCATTTGCTGCTTAAAACTAATTAGTCACTACAATGACAATTTTATTACATGTTACAAGCCAATCAATGGATTATACAGATATAATTTTTGTTTTGATTGTGTAATCTTTGATCACACCTGGTTTGATTTACCTGGTTAAAGATAATGATCCTGACAAAGAATTCGATCAACAATAATGATTTTTTTTATAGTTATGATTGACATGTACTCAAAATGTCACAGTATGTATTTTAAGTGGACATATAAAATTTGTGTAATCGTCATTCGTTGCATGATTTGTCACAATGTTCACCATAACGAACTATTTTTGCCACGTTTCATTTATGAAAATGTCGATATCATGTTTATACGGGAGTTCGGAGTTAGGAAGTCTTTTGTCAATCGTATTCATTAAGTATTTTGAAAGTGACTCTCGAAAAGTCATAAACTTGGCGCGATCAAGAGTTCGCAATGTAATCCACCTATACTTTTAACCAAGCGAACTTTTGCTATATTTATTCTCATTTCTGTGAAATGTAATCTTAGTTCTCATATTTAATATGGTCATTTTTTATATGCGAAGGTTGAAATGCACTGCACAAGGACGCATAAGTTTTTTTATCTATCAGCATCCGGGTAACGATTGTGTTCTATTTATAGAACTATTTACAAACAGACACGTGTCTGCAATTTAAAAAAAATAACCACAGTTGTTGCAATTTGATTATGAGATCTGAGAAATAATTATTTATTTTACAACTTGCTTCAGTTTTTGACGTTTGTTCTATTCATTACCTACATTTTATACAATGTATCTAGAAGTTGGACCATTGGCAGACATATTTTTTTCTGCTGAAGACTACACAAATATGAGTTATTACAATTGTTTTGGTATTAGACCAAAGCACAGTAACATTTCAAAAAGGGTGGAGGAGGGGGTTATTAAAATTTGTGTGGTATTAGATCAAAGCACAGTAATATTTCAAAATGAAACTGGACATGAAACTGGTAGTGGTACATGCAAATATCCAGTTTCGGTTAGAAAAAATTGGCTCCTTGTAAAAAATTTAGCTGGCTCCTGACTTTCGAAACTGGCACCTGGCGATTTTTCTGGCTCCTACTTTTTGGGAGCCAGAGCAGCCCCTGTTACAGTTTATGTCCGGTTTCGGTAAAGCAACAATTTGTAGCAGTCTTTTAGGCAATCGTCCTGACGTTTTTTGTTGGGCCAGTGACTACCTAATTTGGAGCAGCTTTTGGTCGCCCGAATAAGATATTAGTCGCATTTGGCGACTGGGCGACCATCCATTTCAGGCACTGTCTTGCTTGAAAGCAACCACTGCAGGAAAAGCTTGATATTGACAGTGAGGAAAGTGACCTTCATGCACTGAATATTATATGTGACACAGACAAGGACAATGATGACTTGTGTTGATTTTATTGATGGAGAAGATAATTGGAGAGACGTTTTCCTTCTCTCGGAGAGAGAATGTTAACAATAAAATTATTCGGAATATATATTGTTATGAAAATTTTTGTTCCCATACCATTCTTCTCCTTGTTGGTTTCATATGACATGGGTATATGAAATAAGAAAACAACCCTAATTAAAATCAATAACAATGAAAAGGGCTTTATACAAGTAAAGGAAACTACAGCCCAGCCATCAACAATGAAATATTTAAAAAATTACGATTTTCTTTCGGTCTGGTCAAAGTTGATTTCGGTCTAGTGAATCACCTTGGTTCACCTGACCGAATGTCCTGTAAAAATTTTTTTTACAATTTCGCATTCACTGATCTCCCTTTTTCTTTTCCTTCTGTCGGCAGTCGTCATTTTTTTCTTCTTTTCACAATGGCATCAAAATTTGATAGTTCGCTCGAGTTATTTCCCTACGACCAAGCAATCTTACGGGTCATTCGAAGAAATGAAAAAGGGGGCATGGCGCCGCGCCATTCTATTTTTCTTTAGATAAAACATTAGTTGTTATGGCGACTGTTACAACAAAGGAGATAACACAACTTAAAAATAGCGTTGCGAAATCGGAAACCAATGTAACGCGCAATGTATGAAACCTGCAACAGAAATACTTACTCTGCTCAAAATTTTCTTCTCTCCATTCTTCATTATCAATGTTATGTCAAAATTTTAACGGCTAGCTTACATTTTTGTATGTCACAGTTGTGTAGAAATCCAACTCCGTTACGCAGTTCGAAGACGAAAATAACGATAAGAAACGATGCATAAAAGTATGAAGATGGACATTGAAAATAATTTTTATTCATAAAATATTTACAATATATCAATGGTCACCATTCATCTAACACACCAACCAAGCATTTGACCATAGAATTACAACATATATCAAAGAAATATCAAATTTATCAGTTTTATATCGTTATCAGAAACGGTTCAAATACCATATTCTTGCTCATATACTGTAGGTCGAATACAAATTAGTATGATTTTGTGAATAAATACATTTATTTATTTATTAATATTATCAACATATACACCGCAATCAGACATGTTAGCTGTAGAACTGCAGCTCTTTGTTGTTTTTTTGTTGTAATGTTCTTTGTTTGGGTTTTTTTGGTGACCATAGGAGCTACAGATTTTACCCGTTTGTTAAAACTTGCGAAATTCCTACCTCAACTGAGGACAGGCCTTTTCAGTCTTTTGGGTACTATAATCTCTGTGTTATGAATATTCTGCAAGTCATCATTCACAAGTTGTGCATTTGAGTCTAGTATATTCACCTTTTCGGAAATTCTTGCCATTTCATGATTAACTATTTGGATTTCTTTGTTAAGTGTCATATGTAAATTTGCAAAACATTCAGAAAGGTTCTTACCGGTGTACATTCGTTTGAGTTCCTCAGATTTTGTTTGTCATCCATCGTACTTGAGGACAGTCTACTCGACTCTTAATGGCGGAAACGCGTGTACAACCACTTGTCCTTCTACTCAGTCAATAAATGCTGTGATAGATACAGCGTAGATATCCTTTGTCTGTTTCCAATGTTAATCACAATTGTTCACAAAATTTAAATTCACTAAGCCAGATATAAGTTGATAGAATAATGACGTATTAGTAAATAGTAAATGGTATTTTGAGAGCCTGTTAAACATGTCCTTACTCGGCTGCCATCATACCACTCGAATAAGTAAATTGATACTGTTGAGTTCAAATAAATGTTTTTCTACAAGCTTCCATTGAATATTTACCTTTACGTCATATTTAATGTACAAAAAAGTATACACATAATTTCCAGATAAGTGTGTGGAAAGTTAAGCCTTTAATTTCCCAAAATGTTTTCCAAGAAACCCTTTTTATGTATAATATAGCATGACCATGGCACAGTAAGACACTTTATGCCTGTCCCTAGTGCCTACACATATTTTTTCATCAATAAAACCAATAGATAACCACTATATAAATTGAGTATTGTAATGTTTAATTACATGACATTACTTCTTTGATGTCTTTAACAGAACTCTTTGTTAGCTCACCTGATTAAAAGTCGTCAGGGTGAGGTTTTGCCATCACCTGTAGGCTCAGGGATTTCAAAGTGGGCCGGTACCCGGTACTTTTACCCGTCTGAGATCGTGTATAGTACCGGCAGAAATTACTGAACCCCCCAAAATTAGCGGTGGTCAAAACCACAACTGGCACAAGTACGATGGTCGATAGGCTTGTAGAATATTTTTCATAAAAAATTAATGATCACGTCAATTGCTGAATTCTCGCATTCAAATCGAACAACTGCGTCACGACCAAGTTGATGGGATATTCCCTGTTTTAAAAATAACTCTACCTGTTACCTGTTACCTTAGAATCGTAAATTGCAGTTTGCGCATGCGGTAAATAGATATGTTTTCGCTCCAATATCTTTTCATCCTTGTGTAAAACTCGGACCGGAACAAAGATGACATCATTTCAAAATAAAAAAATGACCGATTACAAATTATGTTCAAACACAATTTAGTGTAATCTCCAGTAATATAAGTATGACCATTATGTATTATGAATATATGACTACACAATATTTTTTTTATCCATTTAAAACCCAGGGTCGAATCATTCTGGGGCGTACTGTCTTGTTGCTTAACTCTGTCCATATTGTTTAACTTCCGGTATAAAAAAATAAAAACCTATGGCTAATTTATTTACATATTTTGACGGGGCCCTACCGCGGTTGTTCACAGAAATGAAAGTGTGCTGAAAAACATTTTTAAAAGGGGGTACGAGGAGATAAGAGATAGAAAATTACTAGAAATCTTGAAAAAGGACCGGACATGGCTCCAATACGAATTACATTGTAATGTCAAAACGCCGGCCCCCCTTTTTTTCCAAAATAATTTAACTTTTGTGATTCAAATGTTAATAAATGTCTTCCCGCGAATCGTTTTTGTTCGAACATTTTTTTTTGCACATAAGTCGTGAAAGTAACAATATATATTGTTTTTGTTTAATTATATTTGTATTGATCTATTAAATTTTTTTATTAAAGATTGATGATTGCAAATTAAATTTATATGTTTCATCAAGGACGTATTCTATATACGTTCTTGGTTTCATTAATTATGACACTTATATGTCTTGATCCTGCCAACGGTCTTTGATGAGTTTAATTACTGGTAATAAAGTAAAAAAAACACACACAAGCCAAGGTATTGTGAAAAAGAAAAGGACAAAGCCAACAAAAGAATTTTGAGAAGTTTAAGCTTTGATAACAATGGCTTGGTCAAGCCTAGCTGTGGAACCGTAGCTCTTTATGGTCCTTTTGGGTTTTTTTAAGATATGGCAGACTATCTATGAATAATCTTGGCTGAAGTCTGTAAACTGAAATATTCAATAAAGAAATTGGGGGGAAAAATCAGGCATTATGCATGGTCTTCACTCTTGGTGAAATCTGAACTCTAAAGTTAATGGGATTTTTCTTTCAAAAACACTTAATGTTTTGCAGTCTCTGAAGTACATTTTTTGGTCCACAAAATGCTAGATTTCAGGAGCTTCCGCCCCCTGGACCCCTTGCGGCCCTCAGCCTATTTTTTTAGGTACCTCCTATTATAAAAAACTTTGAAACCCCTGGTAGGCTGTTGTCTCATTAACTTTTTACATTTTAATCATTAGTTCTTAGAAACTACTGCACCGGTATCAACCAAAGTTGGTATGAATGGTCCTTGGGTAGTCATCATTCTAAATTATATCCAATAGTTCCACATTCATTACAAGATAGCTGCCAATACATTTATATATTTTTTAAATGGGCTCAAATTTTAATTGTAGGGGTATAATTAGGAGCTCTTGACCATATTAGGGGTGTTTTTGTTTTTTGAAAAAGCATATTTAAGCAAATAATCTAAATTAAATTTGAACCAAACTTTGCTGGAAAAGTCCTTTAAGGTCCCCATATTGATTCATATCTGATAGTTCCAAACTTTAAAAAAATGAATTGTAAAATTGGAATAATGCAGTCAACAAAAAAGTATTAAATGAAAATTTAGAATGTTTAGAATTTATTTTATTTGTAGGATGAAGATTATTACTTGATCAAATGGAAGGATTGGAGTAATGCACATAATTCCTGGGAACCTAAGAAAAATCTAGACTGTCAAGATCTGCTAGATCAATTCCATGCCAAGGGAACAAAAAGGAAGTGCACATATGTTAATGATATTCCCATCTCTAAGAGAAGTAGAGTTGATGAAATTTTCCAAAAGTTGAAACCAATGAAAGAAAAAATTTCCCCTCTTCAGTTATTATCTGTCGGTAGTCCAGTGAAAGGTGGTAAACCCTTCTTTAAAGGACTTCTTGCAACAGGTGGAAAGTATAAACCAAAATATAATCATTCAGTAGGGAAGCCAATGAATCCAAGAACAAAGGCATATAAAGAAAGGAAGAAAGAAATCCAAAAGGCAATAAAAGAGTGGGAATCTCATTTGAATACTATCAGTACTGATCCTGCTGGTATATGTGTGGAAAACAACATCGATCTTGAAGGCCCTCCAGAAAACTTTGTTTACATCAATGACTATAAACCAATGGAGGGCATTGTTATACCAAATGATCCTCTTGTTGGCTGTGAATGTGACAATTGTTTAGACAACAAGAAAAATTGCTGTGTTACAGGATGTGGATCAGAGTTTGCATATTACAAATCTAAGAGATTAAGAGTACCTAAAGGAACCCCAATATATGAATGTAATAAACGGTGCAAGTGTGGGCCACAATGTCCCAACCGTGTCGTTCAATTAGGAAGAAAATTTAAATTAAGTATATTTAGAACAGCTAATGGCAGGGGATGGGGTGTAAAAACCCTTCAGAATATAAAGGCAGGATCGTTTGTAGTGGAATATGTTGGTGAGGTAAGGGATGAATCTTTGTTAATGTTAAGAAAACTCTTGAATTTATTTAATGATACAGTGTTTAATCTAATAATTAAACATAAATGATTTATTTAATGATACAGTGTTTAATCTAATAATTAAGCATAAATAATTTGGTTTCATGGTGCTTGGCACTACTCTCAACAATATTTCAGTTTTATTGGTGGAGGAAACCAGAGAAAACCACTGATTTGTCGTAAGTCACTTACAAATTTATCACACAATAACAATAACAATTTTGTTTGTTCCAACATCAGTGGTTTGACTTTCCAACTGTTGAAGGTCAAGCACAATAGATGTCGTTAAACATAGAAATATGTAGAGGTAATATGGGGGTTTTTAGTAAACATAGTCATTTAATTTTGGTGGTTTTGTGAAAAGAAGTCGGTAAATGTTTGGAGTAAAATTGTAGTTTTTGTGAGTTTTGAAAGATTGCAATTTTTGTACACTTCACTTTTTACTTGTATATTATGTTTATTAAAACAAAAAGACAATACAACATTTAATATTTTATATTGTACTTAAACTTTTGTGTAATAGTACTTTCTAGTGTCCAGTTTTCCAAATAAGCAACGAAATTGGTCATAAGTAAAAAATCTTGTTGATGTAAGTTGTTATACATTGTAATTCATATTTTCTAATGAATTTTCACAGGTGATAACAGATGTAGAAGCAGAAAAACGGGGAAAGTATTATGATGCAGTTGGACGTACCTACCTTTTTGATCTCGACTACAATGACGGAGACTGTCCATTTACTGTTGATGCTGGTTACTATGGAAATGTTTCTCACTTCATTAATCATTCAGTAAGAAGGCTTTAGATATGGAAATATGTGCCTAGCCAAATGTATTGATATTAAGAACCATATATTTGCAATTAATTTAAAGAGATAATCTCTGCAAATTAAAAAAAAAATTATACAGTGAAGGGACATTTTACGTGTATTCCCAGTTGAAATATTTGGGTTGGAAAAAATAACCCAAATCAGAGACAATACATGTAAAGATTTGAATTTTTGTCTCCACTTTGATTTCACCACCTTGTGAACTTTTCACATTTTAATCTTTGTCTAAGAAAAAACTTGACCAAATGGAACCACACTTGACAAAAATGCTACGGGGGGGGGGGTTGTGATTATTTTCACCAATTTTCATAATAATACAGCTTAACATGTATGTAAATTGTAATGTTTAAATTGAAGAGAAACAACTTAGATAACTTTGGACAAAAGAAGACTATATCAGGTTAATGTTCTAATTAACACAACTATTTTACGATGCATACCAAATGCTATGAATAAAATTCCAAAAAGGTCTAAATTGTTCCTTTTTGTAGATATATTGGTTTACAAGGCAAGCAATTTGAAAAGACATTTTATTCATCCATGAACAATTAAAAAAAACACCTGCTGAAGGGCAGAGGTAACATTTTTTTCCCACCTCTCAATTACAGAAGAACAGACACCAAGTGATGCTACTTTAATGTTATTGCCTTTCAGAGGAATTTTACCACCCTGGTCTCTGGCTGAGACATTATTGACTTCTTTACAGAATATACAGATTGAGCTGCATGATATAGTAAATGACATTTACATTTCTAAAAATTTGCTTTGTTTTTCAGTGTGATCCAAACTTAGAAGTTTTTGGAGTATGGATTAACACATTGGACCCTACTCTGCCTAGAATTGCCCTGTTTTCACGACGAGACATACACAAAGGAGAAGAACTTGCCTTTGATTACATGATGACAGGTATTGTTTTTTCTCTCCTGTATATACATACTGTAGGTGCTACTATTTCTGTGGTGACGGCATCAACAATTGTTTAGTTTTTTGTGATTACTCATGCAGTTCAGTTTTGTAACTATATATTCTAGGATTACCCTTGTATTTTTACATCCACATCACTCATCAATATAATATTTTATGTGTCATAGAAATTGATTTATTTTAATCTGAGGCCAAATAAAAAAAAGGTTTGGTTGCTGTTGGCCGATCGACCCTCCGAAATTGGGGCTGACCTTTTTGCATTTGCGGTAAATCAGGATTTGTACTTTTCTGGGTTGATCTGTATTTTATTGTAACCGGAACTTGTTCTAGATTCTCGGAAGTACTTGTATATTCAGTCCAATTATCAAGTAAAAGTATTGAAATGATCCGAATAAATCAGTGTCTTTTGTTGTTTTTTAAGTGTACATGGAAAACTAGCTGTAATAATGTAGCTCCTGTGACAAACTTGTGTCTCGGCAGAGCTACAAAGCTGTCCCATTTGTCACAATGGAGCAAAAAATAAAACTCACTATTTACGCTTCAAACATTTCATTATAACTATTACTGATGATCCCAGTCCTTGTTAAATCGGTTTGGCTGAGAAAGGTATGCTTTTCAAAGGTAGCAACAACCTTGTTAAAATTTATCGATCGTTCGCCATAACCGGAAACTACGGAAGGCAGAACTTTTCTAAATATGGTATTTCTTACTACGATGCTTACTACGACTGATGTAAACATTCACGCCTCAAATCGCCAAATATGGTATCGACATCCAAATAAGGAAAATACCAAAGTGAGGTCGGAAATGACGAAATTCAAAATGTTCAGAGAGAAACAACATGGATTTTTATTTTGTGGGAATTACATTCTAAAATACTGCTAGGTGATAAAAACTTGTTATAATAGTGGACAAAAGGAAAGGTTATGTCTTATTGGTAAATGCAGGCGTCAGAAACTCTGTAAGCGAGCGCAAAAAATCTCGGCGGCTGCTCCATTACATGTAATGGCATCACGTTAAAACCCTTGCGAGTAAGCGAGCATTTAGGGTTTTATTATTAGAACTAATGGAAAACCCTTGATCTGAAGTCCATCCTTGGTTCATTTGCACTTAAACTGGCAAATTAAGAATAAACATAGGTGATTGATACAAACTCTTTGCACTTCTATATGTTTGGGATGTTTAATATTTTTGTATTCTCACGTTTAACAAAATTATCATTTGATTCAATTCAGATTTATTTATACATGTTTCAGATGTTTTATTAAGTATCAGAATGTTTATAAGGAGCCTGATGTTAAATGGAAATATTGATGGTTGTGTTTTTCACCTTTTTTGCTTTTAAAGTCATCTCTTCTAGACTTGTTAAATATAGTATTTATGAGATGTCAGAGCTATAATGCTTTTGAATCCTAAAATTCTTCTATGGAAAATTAATTAAAAATGAGTAGTTTTTTTAAGTTTATATTAAAAAATATTGCTCAAGACATTGGTAGACTTTTGTGTTGATATTGCATTCTTTTATATTTATGTGATATATTCATTCTCAGTTTGAAAACAATCTATATAGAAGCCTTAAGTTAAAGATGGGCAAGTTTTTAAAATGAATCAAAAGCTTAAAATCTGATTTTTTTTGTCAGAGTTCATATCAAATAACATGTATAATAGAAAAGTTTTGACCATGAAAGATTTGTGACAATTTAATAAATTATTTAATTTCAGTCATTTTTGGAGGTTTTATAAATGTAAAAGGACTATACTAAGTGCGGTCCATGCAATTTTAATAGTGTAATTCTTGATAGGCTTTGTATGGATGAATACATTTACATGGCTCCAATTTCTTAAAAATCTTGATAATTGATATCTGATATTTTTATTTGTTGACAAGTTCTAGTTTTATATTTATGATTTATGTCAACAAAGAATTGTTGTTTTCTTTTTCTGTTTTAGGTTCTGTTTTATTAAAATGTCCAACAAATTGATTTAGTTCTTCTTTTATAAAGAAATTCTTTACTGTGAAAACATCCATGACAGTCAGTCTTCATATATTAAACACTTTGGTATATAAGACACCTAAAATGTAAAATCTACAAATTAAAGAATGAACAAAAACAAAGCCATAAATAGGGAGTCCAACGTCATTATGTGAATTGTTGGAAACGTCGTCGTTGTGGTGACGATAGTCAATGTTTATGTATTTATTACATTAAAGAATAAATATATTCATCAATAAAATTATATTCAAATGATTCAGCATTTTATTCTGATTCCACCCATATATTCAGATTTCTAATGCGTTGCGTAATTCGGAAAATATTGACGATTAAAGAACGTGCACCGCGTCGTTCGTATTTCATATACTTTCGTCGAACCGCTTTTTTTCAATGACATGCTTCTTTCGAGTGATTTTCCACACCTGAGCCAATTATCTAATAGGATGGAAATAGACACCAATGAAAAGAGGAGAAACTCCAGTTTCCGGTCATATAAGTTTCATGCCGAGGTCTCGGATAAGGAGAATTTCTGAAGGATTTAAAATTTTCTTTCCGCTGCCATTTTCATCAGAAGTAAGTATAAGCAAAGAAAATTATATGTCAAGAAAGCTGAAATATTCTAGTATTTAATTATTTATGGTTTAATTTGATAAAATGATCAGCTCAGGTGTGGTTTTCATGATTTAATGTGGTGAACTTTACTGCGCTGTGACCCCGACGTTGTACAATCTTGATCATCCTGTTTACCTGAATATTACAACGTTGTTGCATAAGTTATGTTTTTTTATTGCGAAAATTCTGTTTTTGAACATGAATTTAACATTTTATGATGATTATTTTTATTGAAATATCACTTTATTGAACATCTATATTTACGAATGCCGGGTTCAATATCCAGGACATTATGTTTGTTTACAAGCAAAGCGGTGATAAAATTTCATGATTCAAACAGAGATGCCGAGACCGAAAATTGTCAAGCATGTGTTAAATGTTACTACTTAATTTGTTTTCTTTTCTGATATTCTGATGTGCAATGGTAGTCAGATACAATTTTATGAATTTACCCTTTTTTCAAGTGAAATATAAAAATACATGAACCCAAAATCAATCAGTTTTATATCGGTCAAAAGCCCACTCCCTGTGTTGTAGAGTATGTGGACAAAAGTATTGCAACATGTAAAAAAAAATCCCTATATAATCAACCAAAACCATATTTGTTTAAAAAATTATTGTGAAGTCATTTCTGGATAGATTTTAACAAATTTTACACCAAAACATTCAGAATTGTCTATATTTTGATTGTTTATTTGCTCATTATGTTTATATGAGTGGTTTTTATTTGTTCACAATTTAAACATAACAAATAAAAATTGACTTTGATTTTCCTATATATTTCAACTAAAAATAAATCCCAAAAATTGTATTGTTATTTAAAATGCAGACTATAAATAAATCATATCTTAGTGACTAGGACCAGCTCTTTTTTAATCTTTGGATATCTTTTTTATTTTGTGAAATTCAAAAAAATAAATTTGAATTACATAAAGATCTCCTGAATGTACGGCAAGTTTTTAATGTTTAATCACTGATTTAGTTGGAAGTACCAATACAGTAAATATATGCTCAATTTTATCGACAATTTACATTTTTATTCCTGTGAGTGTTTGTGTAGATAGGGCCCAAATGCACTGCTTTACCCGGGAGCCTATAATGCTGTTAAGACGGGCCCTGCTTCTATGGACTAATTTATTGTCAATTATCACATGACAGTTTGAAAATAAAAATGCACTGTGAATTTATTTCTTAATAATAGTTATGAAATGTAAATATATACATGTAGATAGAACTATTTCTTTGTGGTGCCTTCTGGTTTTTTTTCCAGTTCATCTGACAGTATGCTGTTGGTCAAAGACAAATGTGATCCAAGTTGGCATTGGAATAGTACCTGAACTGGGTTCTAATCAAGGATAATTTACGGCGGAGTCTATATAAATTCTAATTTCATTCAATAGATAGATGGATAAAGATTTGTCAACATTTTCGTTAGTTTCACTATACACATTTGTATATACACCTTCAATATGTAGCATTGAAAATTTCACACATATTGTTCTTTACAGATGATCATGATTATTGGAAGTTAGAAATGTAACAAAAAAATCAACACATGGTGTGGCAATAATATATACAACTTGTATCTGAACTTCCTTAAATCACAATGGATGATGTATTTCACAAAATATCTATCATATTTCATTAATAAATAAACAACAATAATATTTTTTGCTGATTTCAAGTACATGTTTTAAGAAGCTAATTAAAATAGCATGGAGCCAGACTGAAACATCTGTCATAGAGAGTGAAACAATTTGACTTGCTCAGTTTTGTGGTACATGAATATATTTGCTTAAGTTGAATGTCACTATCAGCAATTTTTCAGTTACATGTATATTATTACTGCCGACATTGAGGTAAGAAAAGGGAAAACCACTTTATCAAGCTTACCGAAAACCCTTGCCATGTTTAGGAGGCAGTGAAATGTTAATCTTTGAGGCGACTAACCTACATTAGTTGTATATATCATGCATATGACATGAATAACCGTTTTGTTTTGACATTTTAGTTATTTTAGTATATAGATTTCAAAATGAAAATTAGTCTTGATGATCAAATTCGGACAAGAGACGGGCAAAATCCTAAAAATGTAAAACTACAAAACAAGTAATTTTGGAAAGGTTCCTGGTGTTGGTTTTTATTTACAAATGCCACTATTTGTTGTTTTTACAACACTTTAGGAGAGCATGTTAACCATTGCACCATCGATGTCATGATTGTATGCTGGTAGGAAATACAGTAGTATAGATGGACTGCTAGCCATGTGTTTTTATTGTGGTATCTCTTAGTGTTTATACATTCAGTTAATTTATCTTTACAAGAGATTGATAGAAGAGGGCTTTCAGTTGATACCTAGATGGTCAAAATCAGACAAAGAACACCAGAGAAATAATAAAAAAAATATGACTTTTTCTGCAAAAATTGTTGGCATTTGGTGGCCATTTTGAAACAAAATGGGCACCATTATAAGTTTATTAGTGTCCATGAAACAATATAATAAAAGAAGAAGATATCATCTATCTACATTTCAAGTTTCATGTAATTATCTTGTATACTTTTTGAGATCTAACCAGTTATATACATGTATAACTATATTCTATTTACAAGATTTCAATATGTTTGATGGTGACACAAAGACAACAACTAGCAAACTGCCTCAACACCCATTTTCATATCCAATAAAACTATATTTCCAAGGCTGAGAATGGTTGTAGTTCATAATCCTATTAAAAATAAATGGCTTAACAACCTCATTTATTTATCTGAACAAATTTATGTTGGAGTAATATGGAAAAGTGACATGAGCATGCCCTTTGTGGTCATTTCGACCAACAGAAAAGTCATTTCAAAGATTTTTACAGGTCTCAAAATTTGAAATTTGGCCCAATTTCAAACAGTCCTGTAGTTTTTCTTGTATACATATGTTTGTTCTCCCTGAAAACAAAAGATTATGCAACAAAAGAATACAATCATTGATATATTAACCATGGAAAAAGGGTCTTTTCCTTGGTGGCCATCTTGGTTTTTTGTGTGGAGTTATCTCCCTTTATATATATATATATATTTTTTTTAGAGATTTTGGCCAAACACAATCAACAACAGAGGAGACAATAGACATAATAATGTTAATTCCATCAAATAATAATATGATAACAATATTAGCTATTAAAATTCAGAAAACTATAAAATTACTGAAATATTTGCAAAAAAGAGACATTCTTTAATTTAAAAAAAAAGGCTAAAAAAAGAAATTTCCGAGATATTTTGGCTAACATTTTTTAATATATTTATATAACACATTACAAAAAATAAGTTAAAGCAGTTTTTTTTATGCAAAGTGGTCTTATGAAACAAATAACACATACATTTCATGTCGGAACAGTAAAACAGTGTTTTTACTATTTTTTAAGTAATAAATGAGCCTCAAAGCAGCTTTGTTGGTACTATTTGGAAAAATCTGTTGTAAGAGAACAGGAGAAATGACTTTCATAATGTTGTTTCGGTGTCATTTTGTACAGTCAATCACAGTTTAGGTCTCGGTCCTTCTGGTTTTTGCATAATCATCTTCAAAAATTGCCGGAAAAGCCATTTTCAATAGCAAAATTTAACTTGGCGGCCATTTTGTGGCAGCCATTTTAGTTTTCATCTTATTCATAAATATATGTAGAGTACATTTCTGGATACCCTAGGCCTTGCTTTTTCAAATAACCATTTATCATATACATATCTATAACCAGTTTGGTAAGACAGATGCTTGAAAATGTGTTGAAAGCCAATATAATGCAGAAAAAGTGTGGTGCCATCGAAAAAATATCTAAGTCCAAGTGTTTTTTTCAGGATTTTCAACAGCCCTTGTATCTTTATGCATAAAAGATATGCCAGAAGTATTTTATTTTATTTGTTATATGTCTTAAGGTGTTTAAAATTTACTATATGATTGCCTGTATTGTTAACATGTTATTAAATTAATAAAGGTTGAAAGTTACACTTGAGGTTGTCTGTCCGCCAATTTCTACCATTTTCCAAGAATAGGGCTGTTATTGACGACTTTGAATGTACATAGTTTCGTCAAATCTCAACCAATTTTCAATCCGTTTGTTTTGTATTGTTGGTCTTGAAAAGTTCTTAAACATGGTAATTAAATTTTAAACAAATATTCTAAGAATAATTTTGACTTGGAGTCCCTACCATAAAGTGATAACTTCTTTAAATTGTAATAGAAACACTGAAAACTGTGATTTCATGAATCATAACAGAGTTTCGACATACATTATTACATATGCATATTTTTTCTCAAAAAAGAAAGAAAAAAAGCCTACCTACCTACCCCCCCCCCCTTCTAAGTATGGGTACTCGCTATTTTGTTTATTTTCCCTTTGATGTTTAAAACCAATATATTTCATATCATGTAAGCGCCGAGATGATTCCAATTATCGCTAAGCGTTGTCAAGGACGCACGTAGTATTATCACTGTTTTCTTATATGACGTTATAATGACGTCACATTACCAATTCCTTGATAATAAGTGATTAACGATATAAAATATTAATTGTGTTTAAAAAAATGTCAGTATCTCAACAAAAATTAATTATGAATACAAAATAGCGATAAAATAATTAAAGAGGTTTTTTAAAACTCGAGGACGTTTCTCAGTCATCTCTCATCTCAGGGCTTCGATGAAAGATGACTGAGGAAAACATCGTTAATCACTTATTACTGATACAGGCAAGGTCACACAATTTATGTGATGACGTTGGCCATTCCATCTTCCACATTATCAAATTCAAGAAAGTTTTCAATTGTAAATTAAATTGGAGTGTATAAATGAAAAGAGCAATAAATAAAAAGAATAATATTTTCATATCAGATTTTACAATTATGTGTACAAAACAAGAAATCAAAAAAGGGCATTAAATTCATCTTAAAAAAAAAATCTAACATTCATCTTTGCAATCATATTTTTCCATTAACCTTGGAATCGGTAACCAACTTTCGTTGGAAACTACATCACAGGAATGCAACAATTTATAATAGTCAATAGATGGTTATCTTTAGTGTTGGGGGGGTTTTTTTCGGGGGAAAAAATGTAATATTCGTATGGACCATCGCATAGGAATGTCGTTAATTACTTTGTTTCTCAATCACAGTTAAATATGTTTAATCTTTATTTTTTTCAATTTACAAAATAATACAAAACTCACTCAGCACAATTTCTGCATTTCTTGTTTTATTGCAGGGTTTAAAAAATTTCCCAAAGAGTACCAGGAATCTACTGGTCCTGAATATCAGAATGGAGGAAATAAAATTTGTTGAACACAAAATTAGCTTACCCCTGTAGTAATAACTGAGTGACATTATTTAAAATGACTATTTTAGGTTGGCAATTTAATACCTGATCAGATGCTGCTGTAAACTTAATTTTATAAAAACCTGCTTTTCATTTTGTCTGGGCTATCAAACAGTCAATGTTCGTATATTGGTTGTACGGTACTTTAAATAAAACACTGGTGTTTTTTTTGTACAAATTCTGGATATATTCTAAAGTATTTACCCCACATATTTGCTTCATAATTCTCATTAGCATGATCGCCAGTAATCTCGTTGAGATTAGACTTCCAAAGACACAGAGAAGAAAATGTCTTCGGAAGTTTAATTTCAACGAAATTAGATCGCCGTGGTTATCAGCCTTCCACTTGCCTCAACTCAAGGAATTTTTTCCTTCCACGATGTTTGAAATGTACACTTCCGTTTAAGCCTATCATATCTTTGACTTTTTGTTAGTTGTGGTGTTTTTTCATTATGTAATTTATTGTTGTCGGTATCACAAGCCTAATAATCTATATAATAAAAAAAAACTTGTCAATGACTCGGCCATTTTGATGTTTGAACTGCTTCATTAATATGCTTGAGTATTATCGAAATAATTACCATTTCCGTAAAGCGCAAAATTGATCTTGAGTTATTCTGTTATAACCATCCCGGGTGTGTGTGCTCCGTTAATTACCGGAGGTTCATACGGAACAAAACACACTTAGTAAAGCACTAAAATGATTTGGAATTATTTCAGATTACGTGATCCAATGTTAACGATATCAAAAGAGGCAATCATTGTTGGATTAAAATTCTGCAATACATCTGTCACTTGGACTTTTAACCTCCTATTTAATTCAAGTCCGTAATTGGACAGTTTCAACTGCCTGGTCTATCAGTCTTTACAGGATTAGAAAATGTTGGGTCCAAACCCACAAATCACCGGTCTCGGACCAGCGGATTTTTTAACCCCTGTATTGATCACATACATACCTATTTCTCAGAGTTCACGAAATTGGATATGGGTTTGGTGGTCCTAGAGAGAGAAAAAAATGTCAGTCTTCATTAATTTTGTATTGCAAAATACCAATCTTGTGTCAGTCCTTATCTGACAGGACTGATGAATTTCGCGAACTCTGATTTCTTACCATCATACCTTTGTTTTGGGTTTTTTTGGTCTATATTTGACCTACTGCCAACTTTACCTATCCAAATGATGATGCCAGATTTTGGCCCAAAAATGTCAAATGACCTATAGCATGTTAAATACAATATTATTTTTGTTCTTGTAGGAGATACAACAAATCAGCCACCAACATTAGATCAAGTAGAAAAAGATCTCGCTACAGAGCTTCTTAAGCAGCCAGAGTTGGAATTAAATCCACAAACGGAGGTCAGAAATGAGGACAATATATCAAAAGATGTAGATTCAGAATCTGACAATGTTTATTCAAGTTCCGAGTCTGAAAAAGTGCTATCTAGTGACAGGACTATATCTGATGTAACATCCTCTGGAGATGCCACTAGCACGATGTCTGAAGTTACACCAGAAAATAAATCTGAAGAAGAAAAATTTGATGATGAACCTCCCAAACTTGAAACTGAAAAAATAGACGTTATTCCCAAGTCACTTACTGATCAGTACAGAATTGTTTGTCAGTGTGGTGCCACAAATTGTAGAAAATATTTGTTTTGATCTTCCTTGTTACTCATGTACATTATTTGACTCACAATTTTTATGAATAATCAACTATTTTTATTTTACAAGATTGAATATGAGATGAATATTATGTAAGATTTGTACAATACTACAGTGTATATTTACATGGAAATTATTTTTTATTCAGTTAAGACAATTACGTCAACAGTGGAGGGAAAATGTGTCTTGACCAGCATCCAAGTAGGAATATAATAAAACAGGTGAATGATTTTTGTTTCTTGTGCAAAATATAGATGTAGTTGATTAGTTATAGAAAGAAAAGAAAAGTTATAGTAATTCCCGACATAAAGCTAATATATATATATTGTGTCAGGAATTTTTTTACTAAAATACACCCAAGTCATTTAAAACAAAAAGCAATGATTTTCTTTATTTTGTGTATGAAGAAGTTTAAAACACTAAGAATGTATTTTGTTTGTGTAATATGCAATAGTTTTCATTCAATATTACTGAAACTTTGCACAGTGATTGCACTAACATTGAAAATGTACACCTCCTATTTTGGTCAAATTTGTAAAAAAAAAAAAAAAAAAAAAAAAAAAAAAAAAATGTTTTAAACCATGTAGATCTTTTTGTCATTGTCTGCTGTAGAGGGTACCTAGTTTGTGCAATCTGTAATTGCATTAAATATACTGTTGACCTTTACTACATTCTTTATAGTTGCATATTGTACACCTACATACCAAATGTAACTACAACCTTTTCCTTATAATGTGACAATTAAAATAGAGTTCAGTGGTGTGTGATGACAATGCTCCAGACCTGACTGGTCTTCTTTTTAAATCCAACATCTTGTATTATTCAAATGAATGTAAATGTTGAACACCCAAGTTGCCTTATATGTTTTCCTTCTCCAGCATGATTTGTTGGAAATTGACTTTGTTTTTATGGACAGTGCAAATACTATTAATTTGTTCTGTTTGAAAATGTGCAGCGTTAGAAAATGGACACAGCTTAAATAGCTTAAAGAAGTAAAGCTCCACATATATATGGAACTGGCAATAAAATAGCTTTGACTAAAATCCAGAAAAGGTGGTGTTGATCCCAACCTAGTATTTATTCTCAACTACTTGCCTGTAATATAGTTTTCTGTGAAGTTATTATTGTTTTTTTTTAATTTTATATAATTTTGTACATACAAGTCTCACTGGTCTCTCTTTTTTCTATTTGTAGAAAAAATACTTTCAAATTTTATGTCCATCTATTTAGAATAAGGAAGTTATCTTCATCTTCATTTACTTCTTATCTTGGAATGTGGACATGGATGAATGGTATACTTCATACCTTTCTGGTCCTGTTGAATAATACTTGTTAGAAAAACATATGGATAAGCTTGTTCTAAGTATTATGACATTGTTTTTGTTGCTCAGATTTTAAAATTTTAATGACAGTTTTTTATCTCAATTTTGTGACAATTAACTTCCTCAAGTTTGCTAATTTGATAACAATTAACTTTCTCAATTTGGTGACAATTAACTTTCTCAATTTAGTGACAATTAACTATCTCAATTTTGTGAAAATTGACTATCACAATTTGGTGACAATTAACTATCTCAATTTGGTGACAATTAGCTTTCTCAATTTGGTGACAATTAATAACTTTCTCAATTTGGTGACAATTAACTATCTTAATTTGGTGACAATTAACTTTCTTAAACTGGTGACAATTAACTATCACCATTTGGTGACAATTAACTATCTCAAGTTGGTGACAATTAACTATCTCAATTTGGTGACAATTAACTATCTCAATTTGGTGACAATTAGCTTTCTCAATTTGGTGACAATTAATAACTTTCCCAATTTGGTGACAATTAATAACTTTCCCAATTTGGTGACAATTAACTTTCTAAATTTGGTGAAATTAACTATCACCATTTGGTGACCATTAACTATCAAGTTCGTGACAATTAACTATCTCAATTTGGTGACAATTAACTTTCTCAATTTGGTAACAATTAACTTTCTCAATTTGGTAACAATTAACTATCACCATTTGGTAACCATTAACTATTACAATTTGGTGACAATTAACTATCTCAATTTGGTGACAATTAACTATCTCAAGTTGGTGACAATTAACTATCAATTTTGTGAAAATTAACTATCACAATTTCGTGACAATTAACTATCACCATTTGGTGACAATTAACTATCTCAAGTTGGTGACAATTAACTATCTCAATTTGGTGACAATTAATAACTTTCCCAATTTGGTGACAATTAACTATCTTAATTTAATGACAATTAACTTTCTCAATTTGGTGAAATTAACTATCTCAAATTGGTGACAATTAACTATCAATTTGGTGAAAATTAACTATCACAATTTTGTGACTATTAACTTTCTCAATTTGGTGAAATTAACTATCACCATTTGGTGACAATTAACTTTCTCAATTTAATGACAATTAACTTTCTTAATTTGGTGACAATTAACTATCTCAATTTAATGACAATTGACTATCTCAAGTAGTGACAAATAACTCAATATGGTGACAATTAACTTTCTCAATTTGGTGACAATGTAGTAATCTGTGTATTTCAATAATTAAGATATTAGTACTTGTATTATTCCAGTGTAGCCATTTAAATTAATTTGAATAAATAATATTTTTATTTAAAACCAATTTTATTAATGAATTCAGGAATATATATATTGTATATACTAGAAATAAAAATCCTTGCAGTGGAAAATCACAGTATTCAAAATAAATGTAAAACTTATACAGTTGTGTATATATAATTTTATATGTATTATTGTCTGTTGAAATTTTATTATTGATTGGAATATTTGAAGATGACAAATAACAGAAACTGAACATAATATTTAATTTGTATTTGCTCAAAGCACATTCATTATGCATATGAATTCCAATAAAAAAAATTAAAAAAAGGCATTTATTACGATTTTTTTTATTTTGGAGAAAAAAATAATCCTTTGCAGAAATGGTGAGCTGCTACAAATACTATTTTAACTGGCCTGAATCAAAGGTAAATATGAGCTATTGTCATCATTTGGTTACTGCTGTCTGACTAGACTTTCAAAATTTCCACATATTCCCAGAAGCAAAAGTTGGCATGAATCGTCATGAGAGTGTCTACTTTTAGAAATGATCAATAGATCATAGGGTTAAAAACACCAGTTGAAAATGAAATAAAATCCATCAAAAGTATTTACGTTGGTTCATAATCAGAAACATAAGTTGGAAATGTGGATATTGTATGGTTATATGATATTGTTCTTAATGCTGTAAAATGTAATATTCTGTACTTATTATACCCCCCGCAACGAAGTTGTAGGTGGTATACTGGTTTCACCATGTCCGTCTGTAGACAAATCCTATGTTGTACGATAACTTGATTTGTGTTTCTTAGAGTCTTTTAAAAATTTTCACCTGTTTACTGGTGAAGGGAGGAGGATCCCTTTAATTTTTGACGATTTTCACTTTTGCCGTTCCAGAGTTATTGGACTTGATATGACGGAAAATAGGATTTTTACCCTATATCGTATGATAACTTAAGTAGTGTTTCTCAGAATGTTTTGAAATTTTATCAGCAGCTTACCAGTGAAGAGAGGAGGATCCCTTTCATTTTTGACGATTTTCACTATTGCCATTCCAGAATTATTAGACTTGATATGACAGAAAATAGGATTTTTACCCTATGTCTTATGATAACTTGAGTAGTGTTTCTCAGAATGTTTTGAAATTTTATCAGCAGCTTACCGGTGAAGAGAGGAGGATCCCTTTTATTTTTGACGATTTTCACTTTTGCCGTTCCAGAGTTATTGGACTTGATATGACGGAAAATAGGAATTTTACCCTATGTCGCATAATAACTTGAGTAGTGTTTCTCAGAATGTTTTGAAATTTTATCAGCAGCTTACCGGTGAAGAGAGCAGGGTCCCTTTCATTTTTGGTCGGAATAATCCGTAATGGTTATGGAAATAGGTTGGGGAGCGGGGAGTATATCTTAATGAGCTGTGCTCACAGTAATACTAGTTTTTAAGGTTGAATTTATTTGTTGTAGTGCTAATTTGACCCAATACTTATACTTCAGGAATGCCATGATATGGCTGAAATACTATTAAAGTTGGTGTTAAACACCAATCAATCAATATACTTCAGGGCTGCGACTTGTCAAATGCAGAAAATCGTCCATCTACTTGAAAAAAGGGATTATATAGGAAATAACATGCTATCCTGGAGTGTATTTGTTACACACAGGTTTAGCAATTTAGTAGTCCTCCCTCATATCCGGCCAGATGTCAGATGCACTGATGGTAAAATTAAACTTAATTAGTTCCCCTCGAGATAGACCCACCCCCTTTTAAGGCCACTTTTGTCATTGCAGAACAAGTGGTCTTATACAGGGCCCGGGTGGCTCAATGAGTTAGGTAGTTGGATTACCTAACAACTCATACAAGCCTATTGCCAATACGGCGTTGGTTCGCACCCGGCTTTGTTAAATACAAAAAAGGGTGCTTGCAGCCGCAAGTGATAAAGTTTACCAGTTGCTTGCCCATGGTCGGTGGTTCTCTCCGGATACTCTGGCTTCTTCCACCACTAAAACTGGTCTCCATGATATAGCTGAAAGTGATGTTAAACACCAACAATTGATTAGAATTGACCTTATAATATGTAACTGATTTGTATGTTAACTTCAGATATATTAGACATCAGCAGATTATAGTACCGTTTCATACAAAAAAATGTTTGTCAGTTTATAGTTTTTGATCCAGATGTACATATCTGTGAACAGGAGTTTAAAAATTGGGATAAACACAACTTTGAAAATGACAGAAATTGGTATATTTTAATTCTTGGGTGTTTTGATTGGTTGGTTTGATGGTGCTTAACACCACTTTCAACAATATTTCAGCTATATAGCGGAGGTCAGTTTTATTGGTGGAAGGACCCGGAGAAAACCACCGACCGGTCGCAAGTCACTGACAAACTTTATCACATAATGTTGTGCACCTCGCCCCGATCGAGATTCGAAATCACATCAGTGGTGATAAGCATAGGCACTGATTGCATACATGTAGGTAGTTGTAAATCCAACTACCATACGATCATGGCCACGATGGCCCCTCTAGTGTTTTGAACTTGCGACTGCAATGAAGGGATTTGATTAATTTTATAGCTGCTTATCTTGTTTTGAGACTATTTGTGTTATGTCAGGACTGAAGAGAAGAGGAAGGTAAAAATTTGATGTTAGTCGATGAACAAATGTTAGTTTTCGGTTAAACAAATTTATCTTGGGGGTTGTATATCAGTAAATTAAATTAGATGATTGATTTGATTTTTGGTGTTTAATGCCACTTTCAGCAATATTTCAGCTATATCATAGTGACCAGTTTTAGTGGTGGAAGAAGCCGAAGTATGGACAAGCCACTGGTAAACTTTATCATTTGCGAGTCGAGTGCACCCTATTTTGTAATAAGCAGGGCGCTAACCCACGCCGTATTGGTGATAGGCTTGTACGAGTTGTTAGGTAACCCAACTACCTAACTCATTGAGCCACCCAGGCCCTATTTAAATTAGAGGTGGAAGTTATTGATAAAGCACCTTCAGTGGAATCTTGTCTCAAATTTCATAATTTTGTAGTAACAACGTTTGGATACGGGTACCTGTAAAGTGCGAAACGAAGCGACGTTACATTTCGTTTCGTTTCGTTTCTATTTCGCTTCGCACTTTACAGGTACCCTATTTCATATCATATAAACATAATTTTATTGAACAGAAGAGAAAATATGTGATTTTTCTTGATATAGGCGGAATTTTCGAAAAGGGGGTTCACGAATCGAGTGTTTGTGATACGGGCGTATATACATTTCCTAATTTCCACATTTTTAAGCAATTCCCATTCCAAATTGCCTACAATTTGGACCATTTTTTTTCAATTCTCAATTACATTTAACAATTCCTTTTTGCCTTTTCAATTCCCTTATCCTTCAATATTTGCCACATGTTACCCATTAACCGAAATCTTTACCTCTTTCCCATTTCCCCCAAACCGTGTCAACGCTCCCTTTTATCCGTCCGTTTGTTCGTCTTCGCCGACATATTTTACATCAACCTTTATTTCTAATCCAGCCAATGGTTTAGTAAGTGGCGAGGTATTATGTGATGCCCTTCGTTTGGTTTGATGTGTATGTGTCCGCCCATCCCTCTATCCGCCCAAATGGTTTCCAGATATAACTTGAGAACGGATTTCAAATTTTGTACTATTGTTTGGTACCATAAAATGCAGATCAAGTTCGAATTTCAGTGTGATCAGATAATTGGTTCAAAAGTTGTGACAGTTTGAAGACTGAAAATATGTGAAACGTGGCGGGGTATGAAGATCCAAGGCAAACAGTTTTTAATATGCTACACTGGGATGAACTTTTAATTAAATACAATTAGTTCTAAGATTTCATTTTTACTAAACCCACTGTCAAAAGAGCATATGAAGTTAATCGGCTCCTTTTTAAAACGGTCATTAGAACTGAAATAGAAGAGTCCTGATGTTCGCATATTTTTTCTTCTCTTTTGGATACTGTCTTCCTATTTTTTTTTTCATTGTTTGTCACAAACATTTACTTGTTTATTTGACAATAAAGATATTTGATTTGTTAACTGGTATCATTTAATGTACCAATAGATGCCCTGTTTTAGTAAAACTAATGGGAGAGCGTCGAAAATTTTGTGGAAATAATTCCATTATTGTAACTCATTTTTTTTTTACGAATGCTTAGACGTCAATGATCATCAGATTTTGAAAGGAAATCTCAGAAACTAAGTAGCAAATAAATTATTAGTGCAAAAAAAACAAAAATGATCAGCAATTAGACGAGATCTTCATCACAGCAATTTTTCATCGAAATCTGTTTATAAGTTGTATCCCTTAATTTTGTTTCCCAATTTTAGGAGTTTTGGCTATGAAAGATAAATGGAAATTGTAATTTTTATGTTACGTCTATAGGCGTCAGGGAGTTCAGTATCACCGCCGTCCGTAGGAACACGCAAGTCCCAAAATTGTTCGTCACAGATTCTCAGTTGCCGTGCCGTGTCGCGCCGTAACTTGAAAACTTTGCAGTTATTACATTTGAGATTATCAGGAGCTGTATACTTTTGGTGGCTTTACTCCAAAGTTTTTTTTTATTATTATTGGACTATGTTGAAAAAAGGGGGGTTCAAGATATACATGTCACGTCGAAAGTTGAGAACACCTTCATATATTTCTTTTAAACTTTGTACATATATTACATTTGTGGTTCGCAGGACCTGTATACTTTTGGGGTTTTACTCCACGGGGCTTAGAATTTTTTGGGCTTTGCTTAATAAAAAAGGGGAGTAAGGGATTGTGTGAAAACTTGATTTCTTTCAAACGTTTGATGATCGCAGTAGCTGTGTATTTAATAGATATTTTCTGCAAAACTGATCCAATAACTTTCTACTGATATTGCAGGTTACGAATACTTGAAAACGGGCTTTCATGCACTGTAAGCACAATTGTTTATTAGCCAATATCTTTGAAATTGAAACGGAAAACTGAGTACTGTAGACAACAAAAATTACCAGCAAGATGAGATCGGATGAGGCGGAAGATCAAGGTTCTTTGGGATGCATTTCGGGATTTTTTCAAATACATGTAGATATCTAACTACTGACTCCCTATAGTCTCATGATGGTGGCGGTCACCATGTGATCGACGTAATATATAACCAATTACTGATAGAGAAATTTGTTCGAGGTGCGATTAATAACTAATAATATTAATTGAACAAAAAAATGGAGCAGTAGTATTATATCCACGCTCCTGTCCGTCCGTTACATTTTAACGCAGGTTGTACAGTTTCAACTCCGTTGTCCTAATTTTTTTGACCCAGAGTTTTTATTATACCCCAACTTGGGTATAGTCCGTCCGTCGGTCCGTAGCGCTTGAGCTAGGGCCAATCTCTTATTCGCAACTCCACCCAGACAAATGAAACTTTCTTTAGACATTATTCTACTTACATTAAAGATGTGTCCCTCATGGTTTATATTTATAATGTTTGATTTTTGGGGTTTCCAGTATTTAAAAAATGGACTTTGTAATTTCAAGTTATGGTGAATCTATATCTTATCCGAAACACCTTCTAAATCTGTGAACGGATTTTAATTAAACCTACAAATTCAATGTGGTAGATGCCAAAGAGACAATCACCTACTCTTCACCAATAATTTTTTTTAGAAAGACCAAGAGAAAATTACTATTAAAGAACACTAAAAACTTCAATGAATGATGAGTATACTCATTCTACGCAGTCACCTCTAGAAGGCCCCAAATATATAAAAAAAAAAATATGCACAAAATCAAAACAAAAAAACGGCAGAACTTCTTGTTAACAAATACAATAAATGTAACTAAAAGATGAAAATCAGATGGGTAAAATCACTGGCCAACATTCACCTGACTTGAGACAAGCACATGAAATGTGACGGGGTTACATCAGTTACATGAGCACTCAACCCTCCCCCTGAATGCAGACCAGTGATTAAAAATGAGAACAAATCAAACACAATAAAAATCAGAACGAACCAGTGTATAATACGAGACAAAACAAGAAACATACAAGATCAACAACAGATTGAACAAGCTAAAACAAATTGAAAACGAGTAGGGTCTCACAACTGAATAATCGAAGTTAACTGACAACTACGTGTAGCTTAAGACAAAAAGGTCCTCTGACAAAAAGTCATACTTTTTTCACACTCATTTGTCGTGTTGTGTCTAAAAAAAAGCTTTAATAGCACGAAATCACAAACCGCGAGGGAAAAAAATACATGACTGCGATGCCTTGCATTTTAGCGATTTATGTTTTAACCTTTTAAAAACCAAAAGAACCGTTTATATTTTTAGACATTCCAAGGTGCTCCGAAATGTTAAGCGGCCTCTGCTCCGCATTTGGGACCTGCTGGGTTGTCCAATGCCACCCCAGTATAGAGTTTAATCCGAGAATTTCAACCACCGACCTATACTTTCTGTCTCATATCGGCTGTACAGTAACAATAAATCGCGTAAGAAAGTCCCCGAAAAGATGTCACTCCATTGGCTGAAAACGACCTTGTGATAATCAAAAATTCAATCGAAAGGAGTACTTTACAAAAAGTCCGCGAGTTTTTCAGATGGCAACAGTTCGGAATCTATTGATCTTGACAACAGTCATCTAAGTATTATTATCAAGTATGCGCAAGTAGTAATTCTATCAGTTGTTTAAAATTTTATATATAAAAAAAATGCTGAGGTATAATAAATTTGGATAATCATTATAGTATAAAACCGGGGAACCCTTTAAGTCTTCTAAATTTGGATAATCAATATATTATAAACCCTCCTAATCTTCATGCCATATTGAATTTTTCATTTTTTTTTCGTTACATTCCGTTTCGTTTTTTTTTCGATACAATTCGTTTCGTTTCGTCCGGTTTCGTTTCGTTTTGTTTGATTTCGTTTCGTTCGGTTTCGTTTCGTTTCGTTTCTATTTCGTTTCGCACTTTACAGGTACCCTTTGGATACTTATTGTTTTTGCTCCGTTTTTTTATTATTATTATTATTCTCCTCCTTTCTTTCTTTCCGTGGCACATGAACTTGTCCACGGCAGATCTCGGGAACTACTGGACAGAATTTCATGAAACTTATAGATATATGTTTCTAGTTGGTCCTAAAGTTTTCAGCTTTGTGGTAAAGGGGGTCAAAATCATATTTTGAGGGGTTAAAAGGGAGTGGGGGTTACTATAGAATCCTATGGGAAAGTTGAAATTTCGTACATTAATGTTGATAACTTCTAAATGGATAATGATAGAGACATAAGATTTGACATAGTGATAGGTCACCATTAGAGGAGCAATTCTGCGTTTTCAAAATTTTCGAGATGTCTGCCATTTTCAAAATGGCCTCCAAAACACGGCATAAAAAATGGGAGGTAAAAATTTAACATTGTCCGATATCATCAAAATTTGATATGTGGGTAGATAATGATGTCCCGAATTGATTCCCGACATTGAAAAATTTCTACCAATCGCCATTTTCAAAATGGCCGTCACAATACCGCAAAAATTCAACATTGTCCGATATCATCTAAATTTGATATGTGGGTAGATTATGATGTTCCGAATAGATTCCCGACATTGAAAAATTTCTAGCGGTCGCCATTTTCAAAATGGCCGCCACAATACCGCACAAATTCAACATTGTCCGATTTCAACGACAATTCATATGTGGGTAGATTATTATGTCCCGAATTTATTCCCGACATTGAACAATTTCTAGCGGTCGCCATTTTCAAAATGGCCGCCACAAATTCAACATTGTCCGATTTCAACGACATTTCATATGTGGGTAGATTATGATGTCCCGAATTTATTCCCGACATTGAAAAATTTCTAGCGGTCGCCATTTTCAAAATGGCCGCAAAAATTCAACATTTTCCGATATCATCAAAATTTGAAATGTGGGTAGATAATGATGTCCCGACATTGAAAAATTTCTACAGGTCGCCATTTTCAAAATGGCCGCCACAATACCGCGCAAATTCAACAATGTCCGATTTCAACAAAATTTCATATGTAGGTAGATTATGATGACCTGAATTGATTCCTGACATCGAACAATTTCTACCGGTCTCCATTTTCAAAATGGCCACCACAATACCGCAAAAATTCAACATTGTTCGATTTCAAAGGTAGCTTTTGATTTATTTTTTAATCCTGTTGTCAGTGGCCGGTTTGGGAGACTTGAGACTTCATATTCGTTAGATTATAATTTGCATTTCTAAATTATAATCATATCTTGATTATAATGATATCTTGTTTTAGTATAATTTAACCCATTTGTAGCTCTGATGTGCGGTACAACCTATCCCATTTGTAGCTGGTGTGTGGTACAACCTATCCCATTTGTAGCTCTGGTGTGTGGTACAACCTATCCCATTTGTAGCTCGGGTGTGTGGTGCAACCTATCCCACTTGTAGCTCTGGTGTGTCGTACAACCTATCCCATTTGTAGCTCTGATGTGTGGTACAACCTATCCCATTTGTAGCCCTGGTGTGTGGTACAACCTATCCCATTTGTAGCTCTGGTGTGTGGTACAATCTCCCATTTGTAGCTCTGGTGTGTGGTACAATCTCCCATTTGTAGCCCTGGTGTGTGGTACAACCTATCCCATTTGTAGCTCTGGTGTGTGGTACAACCTATCCCATTTGTAGCCCTGGTGTGTGGTACAACCTATCCCATTTGTAGCTCTGGTGTATGGTACAATCTCCCATTTGTAGCTCTGGTGTGTGGTACAATCTCCCATTTGTAGCTCTGGTGTGTGGTACAACCTATCCCATTTGTAGCTCTGGTGTGTGGTACAACCTATCTCATTTGTAGCTCTGGTGTGTGGTACGAAAAATTTCTAGCGGTCGCCATTGTCAAAATGGCCACAAAAATTCAACATTGTCCGATATCATCAAAATTTGAAATGTGGGTAGATAATGATGTCCCGACATTGAAAAATTTCTACCGGACGCCATTTTCGAAATGGCCGCCACAATACCGCACAAATTCAACAATGTCTGATTTCAACGACATTTCATATGTAGGTAGATTATGATGTCCCGAATTGATTCCTGAGATTATAGTCTGTACTGGTAAAATAGGGCTATGATAGGTTTCTTTAAGACAGTTGATCAAATTTTTTCCTGAAACTAAAACAATATGTTCATACTAGTATTTTTACTTATGCTTAAACAATTGACAGAATTTTTTGTTTTTGGTGTGGCCTAAGGAATGTTTTATACTGAACTTTCAGAACGGTTTCTGACAAATATGAATACTGTCAACTTCTTATTGATTATTATTTTATCAGCCATTTAAATCAATCAATAAAAAAATTATATTCTTTCAGTTTTTAGCCCTTCTGGCCTTCAGTCATAAAGCGTACGAGTATGATTGTCCAATCACAGCAAAGATTATTTTGATTGGCTGTCTCTTCAGATATGAGTACAAACTCATGACCAGTAAGGCATGGTCCAAAGAACCATGCAAGTATTTGTAAACTCATTGCTTCAATCATTGTCATTGCAGGGGTGTGGAATTGCCACATCCGACTCCTACAAGGATCTCTTGGCTTGTTCTGTAGTCTCTTTTCGGCAAGAAAATGTCTTGGATGATCGCAATTCTACATTGTATCGGATCCAGACACTCCAAGATGGCCGCTATTACTGAAAATAGAACATTCGTAAATGGGCCAAAGTAACTTTATTTGAAGACATAGTTGCAAGTGCCGGATTTACCTATAGGTTCTATAGGCTGAAGCCTAGGGCCTCAAAATTTAGGAGGCCTCCGGCCAAGGTGTATATTGTTTTTAGCAATGTTATTAGGACTTTCACACTTATGCTGTCATAACGTACTGTACTTTCTAAGCAACTCTTCAGTAATTTTCCTTACACAGTTGCACTCCATTTCAGAATATTGTAGAATTTTAAACACCCCTCATCACATTCACCTTTATTGAAATTGATTAAACACACTTCCATCCTCCTCCAGTCATGAAGGTGGGGGATTGGGAGGGAGGGGCCTCACAAATGGATTAGCCTAGGGCCTCTCTTTATCCAAATCCGGCACTGCATAGTTGGCTCAAATGTCAACTATAGGGGCACATATTCCTAGGGTTTTCATCAAGATTATACTTTTGCAGATTTTCGAAAATTACTGAAATAAGACTTATTTAAGAAAATAATCATTAAAACTATCTTCTCTGAAACTACTCCTTCAATTTTAATCAAACCTGGCAGTAATATTCGTTAAATGGTTCCCTTTCTAAATCTTAACTAATAGATGATCGAATCCATTACAAAAAAACCACACAAAAAATAGAAAATTCTTAAATGGGTCAAACAGCCTTATTTGAAGCCAGGATCGGATCAAATTTTAACTGTAACTCCAACATATATTCCCTGTTTTTTCGTCAAGTATATACATTTGCCTATTACAGAAATAAGGCGGATGCAAGCAAATAATCATTCAAAATCATCTCATCAGAAACTACTCTTTGAATTGGACATATTCTTGGGTGATCCCCATTCTAAATCAAGCAGATTCGTCCGAACTCAAATGTACTCGATACAACATTATGTGATAAAATGTGGCAGGTCGGTGGTTTTCTCCGGTTTCCTCCACCAATAAAATGTCTGCCACGATATAACTGAAATATTATTGAAAATGGTGTTATAAACCATGACCCTAATCCTAACCAAAGATGTCTAACTTTACTTAAAATAGAAAATTCTCTAATGGGCCAAAACAGCTTTATTTGAAGACAGATTCATCATAAATTTTATTGAGTAGCTCTTTAACATTCTATTTTTTGCGTTAAGTTTATTTTGTCGATTACAGAAATAAGGCTGATTTTACAAAGGCACTTGTTTCATTCAAAAAATATATGCCCCCTCCTCTTCCTTGCTTCAAGGTAAGCATCTACCCTTTTCCCCTTCCCCACTTCGCCTCAATATTTTTCTCTTATTTGTGATCCTTTCGCTGACCCAATTATATCGTTACACTCCCGAGATATTTCTTTTCGACTACCACATTTAAATATAGCTACCGGGCCCCCCTCAGACGAATTGGACAAGAATAGTCAGCGAACGTGACTTAGTGAAAATTTCAGTCATTGAAACGGTTTGCGCTGGATTTTTCATATGCATTCGGAATTCTCTAGACAGGTAATGTGTAATAATGCCACATGATCATCTCCTCTCAAATGTAAAGTACGCCTTTAAAATACAGATAATTGCTCCAATGCAGATTATAAAAATATGTTCAACTCCAAATTACTGACATTTGATTTTTAAAGCACTTTTTTTAAATTATTTTCTAAATCAATTTAAACCGGACCGGAAGTGGATGTATCCGTTTCAATGACTTAAATTTTCACTAATCCACGTTCGCTGACTATTCTTGTCCAATTCGTCTGAGGGGGGCTCCGTAGATATATTTAAATGTGGCAGTCGAAAAGAGAAATATCTCGGGAGTGTAACGATATAATTGGGTCAGCGAAAGGATCACAAATAAGCGAAAAATATTGAGGCGAAGTGGAGAAGGGGAAAAGGGTAGATGCTTACCTTGAAGTAAGGAAGAGGAGAGGGCATATATTTTTTGAATGAAACAAGTGCCTGTGTGATTTAAGTAAATAATCTTACTTTTTTTATTCTCCTTGGATAGTCGCCATGCTAAATTGTACTGATCGTTTCTAAAAAATATAAAATGTTTTCATATTGACCAACGCTGGCTCAAATTTTTATTGTAAGGGCATAATTATGAGCTCTTAAACATGTATTCTGGGTTCTTTTGTTAAGCTTACTTTTACCAATTACGGAAATTATGCATGCTTAAGCACACTTGTCAGAAAATAGGCCTTGAATTATTCTCATTCTGCATCTTAGCCAATAGGTCAGAACTCCATCCAAGATGGCCATCGTAAATACAAATAGATATTTTTTTTAATTTACCAATTTCGTCTTGTTTGAAACAAGAATCTGCTGAAATTGTAACTGCAAGAGGATAATTAGGAGCTGGTCCATAGTCAAAACCATTATGAAATGTTCAATTGTCATTTTTAGATAAAGTTTGTGCAGGTGAGCCTCTAGTTGTCAAGTGGGAATGGTCACGTCGAAGATGTTCCGAAAACGGCTACAACTGTAAGTCTCCAAGTTGAAGAATACGATGATAATTCTACTACATTTTACATAGCAATAGTTGGCCCGCTCAACAGGCTTTTTGTAGTTCTAAATGTGACGTTTCCTTTCCTAGAAATTTATTTTCCAAATCGTGGTTGTTTTCATGGAAATAGACAAATACTTAATTTAAACACACGATGAATAGGTTGTGACATCAAAGAACTACCTTAAAATATAAAAGACTTAAATAAGAAGGTTTCACAACGAAGTGTTCCTAGTAATGATAAAGATACGCAACGAACACGTTTCCCTATTTTTAAAACCTTTCTTTTGTTCTTATAGACATCTAATCATTCAAATAATACAAGACACTCATTCAAGATGAACAATTAAAAAACAACAGGACAAGCAAGTTTTTATACGGACAAGCAACTATTTCTAGAGACAAGCAGAAAATTCAATATTTCCACGCCCCCTATATGTACAGTGCATATCAACATCACTGAAATCACTGTTTAAAAATGGAAAGCAACGTTGTCGAAATGCTCGTTTGGTGAACATCTCCTGAATTTGTTGTAATTTTGGTACTAATACAAAATTCAACTTAGCTGACTGGTTTGAAATTATATGATTCTTGGATGTTTTTCAAAGTATGTACTTTTTATGTCAATCGGAAATCCAGTATTACCTATGAAACTATGAAAACTAAAAAGCTTTTAACTCACCTGACTTTGATTCAGCTGAACTATTCCCATCACTTTGCGCCCGTCATTGTCATAAACTTCACATTTTAATTTACTCCTCTAAAACTACAGAACTATTTTGATTTAAGTTTTAATGGTATGGTTTTTAGGTAGTCCCCTTTCAGATATGTGTCCAATATAGATGCGCCCAATTTCTAATATTGCCGCCATTATTAAAACAGAAGTACTTACTTACGGCATCTCCTATGAAACAACTAGACCAATTTTAACCAAAATAGTCTAGAAAGGTTCTTGAATTCTCCTCTTTAAAAGAATTGAACCGGACTGGTCCTCTCACTTTCAAAGATTGTTCGTTACTATAAATGAATTAAAAAAAATATTCATTGCTTCATTTTTAGCTCACCTGATCCAAAACGGTTATGTGCGTCATTATGACAATATCTTTGTATCTGTTGTCGCCTGTAAACTTTCAATCATCTATTTCGCATAAACCACTGGCCCAATTGGAACCAATCTTGTCTTAAAGGTTATTTAAGTAGTTATCAACTTTATACATGATTTTCGTTTCATGAGGACATTTAACATGGCTGCTAGAACCAATAATGCTTTCTGATTGGCTTAAATTAAAAAAAAAACTGCACGTGTGATGGAATTGTTCCTAGGTAGGAATGTTCCTTATATGGCTCTCTAAAAAGTTCCTTTTTCTAATCGGAAATCCAAGATGGTCGGCCACTCAAGACAAAGTTTTTGCATAGAACCATATGGGAAAATAAACAAACAAATTCTCAGAAACTAAAAAAAAATGATTGAACTCAAATGGTATATGAATACTCATTGGATGCTACCTACTATTTTTAGCTCACCTTGCCAAAGGCAATGTGAGCTTTTGCCATCACTTGGCGTCCGTCGCCAGTCATCCTGTCATGTCGTCCGTTAACTTTTCACATTTTAATCTTCTCATCTGAAACCGCTTAACCAAATGAATCGACACTTGGCAGGAAGCATCTACGGAAGATCCTCTATAAAGACTGCTAATTTCTTCCCGACCGATTAACAAACATGGCCGCCACAGACAATTCTTGTTTCTGGTTGGTCGCCGATTTCTAAAAAAATTTCTCCTCTGAAACCGCTTGGCCAAATGAACAGAAACTTGGTAGGAAGCATCTCTGGAAGGTTAAGATTTCTCAGTTCGTCCCGATCCGTTGAAAAATATGGCCGCCATAGGCAATTCTTATTTTTGGTTGGTCGATTTCTTAAAAATCTTCTCCTCTGAAACCGCTTGGCCAAAATGAACAGAAACTTGGTAGGAAACATCTCTGGAAGGTCCTCTAATAAGATTGCTCATTTCGTCCCGATCCGTTGACAAACATGGTCGCCATAGGCAATTCTTATTTATGATTGGTCGATTTCCTAAAAATCTTCTCTGAAACCACTAGGCCAAATGAACAGAATCATGGTAGGAAGCATCTCTGGAAGGTCTTATATAAAGACTGCTCATTCCCGATCCGTTTACAAACATGGCCGCCATAGACAATTCTTGTTTGTGATTGGCCAATTAAAAAAAATCTTCTCTGAAACCATTTGGCCAAATTAATTGAAATTTGGTAGGAAGCACCTATGGAAGGTTCTGTATAAAGTTTTCTCAAAACAGAATAAAAGGTGAGAGACACAGGCTCAGCCCGCCGAGCCTCTAGTTTTTTGTTGCGTCGATCGGAAGTCCAAGATGGTCACTATCACAAGAAAGGTTAACACAGGACACTATGAGGAAATGTATTAAAATTACTGACACCACTAAACCATGTAACACAAAACTTTGTTAGAATATGACTTGCATAGTTAAGAAGACTTTCGTGAATATGAGTAAATGTAAACTTACGACAATTTTAAAATTAGATGTAAGCGTAATTTTAAGATTAAATAAAAATATGATTGTAGATTTTTTTTACAACGTCATCGTGTTCTGTGTACTAAGCTATTAAATCTAGGATTTTTAAAGAATCATCTTATTTCAACACCTTGTTGAAAAGTATCCTACCAATTGTGTGCAGAAGACGAAAGATGGTATTAGCACATGCACTGTAGATACTATCATTAAAATTTCCATACAGTTAATGGTTTAAAAAATGTCAATGAACACATTGACATTTTTTTGACCATTGATTTTATGAAATGTGTAGGGTCCTTCGTAGTCGTGGTGTAGTTGGATTTATAACTACCTATGCAAGCAGTGCCTATCATCACTGACGTTGTGAGTTCGAATCCCACTCAGGCAAGGTGTACTCGATACAACACTATGGAATAAAGGTCGGTGGTTTTTTCTCCGGGTACTCCGGTTTCCTCCACCAATAAAACTGATCGACACGATATAGCTGAAATATTGTTGAAAGTGGCATTAAACACCATAACCCCATACCCTATGAATTATTTTATGATATAGTGTCTAGTGCCTGTGGTATTGGGTAGTATATTTTGGTTGAAAGTTGAATTGCTTCACTATTATGTCCGAAGATGACCTTGTATACTATCTAATACAAATGCATTTAAATGATTGTTGAGGCTATCGACTCTCTTTAATAGAACTAATATTATACATATGACAGCCTCTGTGTCACGAAGATTATATGTATAATGTTCAAGATTACAGCGTTCTTGAGGGTTAATAGAACTAATATTATACATATGACAGCATCTGTGTCACGAAGATTATATGTATAATGTTCAAGATTACAGCGTTCTTGAGGGTTAATAGAACTAATATTATACATATGACAGCCTCTGTGTCACGAAGATTATATGTATAATGTTCAAGATTACAGCGTTCTTGAGGGTTAACAGAACTAATATTATACATATGACAGCCTCTGTGTCACGAAGATTATATGTATAATGTTCAAGATTACAGCGTTCTTGAGGGTTAATAGAACTAATATTATACATATGACAGCCTCTGTGTCACGAAGATTATATGTATAATGTTCAACAATATCATGTGGAAAACATTTGCATGTCCTTATCTTTCACTAAGAGGGCTGGCCACTTTTTATTGAAGTGCCTGTAGCAAGCCAGGAAAGTGAGAGGTCATATATTTGTGCTTTAGGGGTATCGTTACCAAGCCTGTACCAAGTCAGGAAAGTGAGAGATCATATATTTGTGTTTTAGGGCTATCGTTGCCAAGCCTGTACCAAGCCAGGAAAGTGAGAGGTCATATATTTGTGTTTTAGGGCTATCGTTGCCAAGCCTGTACCAAGTCAGGAAAGTGAGAGGTCATATATTTGTGTTTTAGGGCTATCGTTGCCAAGTCTGTACCAAGTCAGGAAAGTGAGAGGTCATATATTTGTGTTTTAGGGCTTTCGTTACCAAGCCTGTGCCAAGCCAGGAAAGTAAGAGGTCATATATTTGTGTTTTAGGGTTATCGTTACCAAGCCTGTGCCAAGCCAGGAAAGTAAGAGGTCATATATTTGTGTTTTAGTGTTATCATTACCAAGTCTGTACCAAGCCAGGAAAGTGAGAGGTCATATATTTGTGTTTTAGGGGTATCGTTACCAAGCCTGTACCAAGCCAGGAAAGTGAGAAGTCATATACCGGTATTTGTGTTTTAAGGGTATCGGTACCAAGCCTGTACCAAGCCAGGAAAGTCAGAGGTCATATATTTGTGTTTTAAGGGTATCGTTACCAAGCCTCAACTGTACCAAGCCAGGAAAGTGAGAGGTCATATATTTGTGTGTTAGGGGTATTGTTACCAAGCCTGTACCAACCTAGGACAGTGAGAGGTCATATATTTGTGCTTTAAGGGTATCGTTACCAAGCCTGTACCAAGCCAGGAAAGTGAGAGGTCATATATTTGTGTTTTAGGGGTATCGTTAACAAGCCAGGAAAGTGAGAGGTCATATATTTGTGTTTTAGGGGTATCGTTACCAAGCCTGTACCAAGCCAGGAAAGTGAGAGGTCATATATTTGTGTTTTAAGGGTATCGTTACCAAGCCTGTACCAAGCCAGGAAAGTGAGAGGTCATATATTTGTGTTTTAGGGGTATCGTTACCAAGCCTGTACCAAGCCAGGAAAGTGAGAGGTCATATATTTGTGTGTTAGGGGTATTGTTGCCAAGCCAGGAAAGTGAGAGGTCATATATGTGTGTGTTAGGGGTATCGTTACCAAGCCTGTACCAAGCCAGGGAAGTGAGAGGTCATATATTTGTGTTTTAGGGGTATCGTTACCAAGCCTGTACCAAGCCAGGAAAGTGAGAGGTCATATATTTGTGTTTTAGGGGTATCGTTTCCAAGCCTTACCAAGCCAGGAAAGTGAGAGGTCATATATTTGTGTGTTAGGGGTATTGTTGCCAAGCCAGGAAAGTGAGAGGTCATATATTTGTGCTTTCGGGGTATCGTTACCAAGCCTGTACCAAGCCAGGAAAGTGAGAGGTCACATATTTGTGTGTTAGGGGTATTGTTGCCAAGCCAGGAAAGTGAGAGGTCATATATTTTTGCTTTCGGGGTATCGTTACCAAGCCTGTACCAAGCCAGGAAAGTGAGAGGTCACATATTTGTGTGTTAGGGGTATTGTTGCCAAGCCAGGAAAGTGAGAGGTCATATATTTGTGCTTTCGGGGTATCGTTACCAAGCCTGTACCAAGCCAGGAGAGTGAGAGGTAATATATTTGTGTTTTAGGGTTATCGTTACCAAGCCTGTGCCAAGCCAGGAAAGTGAGAGGTCATATATTTGTGTTTTAGGGCTATCGTTACCAAGCCTGTACCAAGCCAGAAAAGTGAGAGGTCATATATTTGTGTTTTAGGGCTATCGTTACCAAGCCTGTACCATGCCAGGAAAGAGAGAGGTCATATATTTTTGTTTTAGGGGTATCTTTACCAAGCCTGTACCAAGCTAGGAAAGTGAGATGTCATATATTTGTGTCTTAAGGCTATCGCTACCAAGCCTGTACCAAGCCAGGAAAGTGAGACGTCATATATTTGTGTTTTAATGGTATCGTTACCAAGCCTCAACTGTACCAAGCCAGGAAAGTGAGAGGTCATATATTTGTGTTTTAGGGGTATCATAACTTACCAAACCTGTGCCAAGCCAGGAAAGTGAGAGGTCATATATTTGTGTTTTAAGGGTATCGTTACCAAGCCTCAGCTGAACCAAATCAGGAAAGTGAGAGGTCATATATTTGTGTTTTAGGGGTAACGTTAACAAGCCTGTACCAAGCCAGGAAAGTGAGATGTCATATATTTGTGCTTTAGGGGTATCGTTACCAAGCCTGTACCACACCAGGAGAGTGAGAGGTCATATATTTGTGTTGTGGTATCGATTTTGTTTCTTTCCACAATTTTTCTATTGGATTTTGGAACTGTTTCAATGGTGTTGTATTTTTGTTGTTCATTTTATTACACATTTCATAAAGAGTTATTCCCCTTTAATGCGGATAAGAGGATCGCCTTTTATGCAAAGTTCAACGAAAATAACATATATTTTCCCATAGTAAGAACGAAATGTTTATGTTGCAACAGCAAGCAACTTTTCTATTTGTTATGAATTTATCTTTTGTTTTTTTTTACGACGTTCTACAAATTATAAGTAAACTAAGCTTAATTTTAGGTCATTAAGTTCCTTTGATCTTGCTAGAACGGGTACTATTTTGCCCGTCGTAAGGGAAATAACTCTTATGAAAACATATAATATTAGAATCATATAGAGAATTTCAAAAAGTCTATTCCGGCTTCTTCCGAGTGTCATAAAGCAATAGAGATTTTCTACGAAGACACTTTTTTCATTACATTAAATATCTCGTGGGCTCGACTCACGACTTCTTTAAAATTAAATGTAAATTTGCATTTATTATTATTTTTTTTTTTAGTTTTTACTTTGAATTCCACGATTCGTCATAATAATAATCAATAAATAATATTAAGAAAATTGCAGAATATTTATTGTTTCTCAAAAATGAATGAATATGTTCATATAATGTCTATTGTTGATCAAGCTCTTTCTCCAACATTTTCAAAAGTCTCTCTAATCTTTTTTGTGGTGGTGGTTGGCCTGATGCCGGTGGGGGTGGTGGGCCTGAAGCAGGTGGGGGTGGTGGACCTGAAGCAGGTGGGGGTGGTGCACCGGATCCATGTGGGGGTGGTGGGTGTGATCCATGTGGGGGTGGTGGGTGGGATCCATGTGGGGGTGGTGGGTGAGATCCATGTGGCGGTGGTGGGTGGGATCCATGTGGCGGTGGTGGGTGGGATCCATGTGGCGGTGGTGGACGTGATCCCTGTGGCGGTGGCGGGCGTGATCCTCCTTTTCCATTATTTTCCCCTCCTTTTCCACCCTTTCCAGGCTTTTTTCCTCCCTTTTTCTGTTTTAATCCTCTACTCTCTATAACTTTTAGTATTGATTCTAAGCTTCTGTATTCTTCTTCAAATTCATCGGGGGGTGATCCGGATGGTTCTGGTGGACTGCCAGACGGAGGAGGTCCAGATGGTCGTGGTGGTCTGCCAGAAGGAGGAGGTCCAGATGGTCGTGGTGGTCTGCCAGAAGGAGGAGGAGGTCCGGATGGTCGTGGTGGTCTGCCAGAAGGAGGAGGTCCGGATGGTCTTGGTGGTCTGCCAGACGGAGGAGGTCCAGATGGTCGTGGTGGTCTGCCAGAAGGAGGAGGTCCAGATGGTCGTGGTGGTCTGCCAGAAGGAGGAGGTCCAGATGGTCGTGGTGGTCTGCCAGAAGGAGGAGGAGGTCCGGATGGTCGTGGTGGTCTGCCAGAGGGATCAGGTCCTTTTCCACCATTCCCCTTGCCTTTACCACGCTCTGCAAATATAAAAAAGGAATTATTACAAAATATTTCCAATGCAAAACAAAAGAAAATGTGTCCACGGGAAATCCAGTGTCTTATTAGACCACGAGTAATAGTTGAAATTGTCGACTCTTTCCTTATCATGCCAATCGTATCAATACTGTAATGGCTAGCGTGCTCGTCTCCAGTGCGATAGATCGTGGGTTCGAACCCCAGTCGGGTCAAAAAACCAAAGACTATAAAATTGGTATTTGTTGCTTCTCTGCTAAGCACGCAACACTAAGGAGTAAGAGTAAATACTGGTTGACTGGGAATCAATGTGTCCGAGTGGAGCAACATGTCTTCACAAGGACCGTTTCAGCGAGCTACCCCTATAAAAAATCAAATTCAGCCTGCTGGTCTAGTACATTTACGGACAGCATCATCATCTTATCAAAGTGAAACTAGGTTACGGTTGTGCCGCTGGAGATTGAAAAACACATCCTATTCATATATTCCCTCCCCATTTACATATTCGAAGTACGAAAACTAGACCCATTCATATATTATTCAGTTATTAGTAACTCGTTCATTTATTGGACTAAATTCAAAATAAACACACATATATATCATGTTAAATTATAACATATAACAATTACAGGAGAATTTGTCTTGTAAATCAAGAAGCTGCATGAGTTGGTAGAAATATGACCTATTGATATATCATAGCTTTAAAATCCACACACATTGGTATATCAAGAGGAAGATTTACAATCCAATCATCAATTTGAAAGCTTAAAACTTCGACTCATTCGGAACAGCGGTACGTCTGTGTATACCGTTGGCTTTATATAGGAAGTGATCCCCCGTGGGTCGTTGATGGCCTGTTGCAAGGCAATATTTTCTGACGCTAAGCATTATCTCCGTTTATCCTTGTTGCAATCAAAACATCCGTTCATAGGCTCAACCCATTGATACCTATTATCATTTAAGAACGTGTTCTCATCATTAAGACAGCCCAAGTATTGCCCACTTAAGATCAAATAACTATCAATCAAAATGATCTTTCTTAAGCTTAGAATGAGGAGTTTGATGTGCTTTTATTTACTTTCTTGTTAATGTGTTTGTAATTTTACCGTTAATTAGTGTTATGTATATGTTTGTACGCTCATAGCTCATCTTCGTTCATGTTCAGTGTCATTCCTGTGATATGTTATAACTTCCTCGTATACCTAGCTGCACTACTTTTTATGCAATTCTTATTTATTAGTTGTGCATTTGTTCTCATTACAAATATAAATTAAACCCCACAGTGTTAGAATTGGATCTTTGAGCTGACAATTTTTGTTCTTCCTTCGTCGGGATTTAAACTCACACCATTAATACACTGCAGCATCAATCGCTTAGCCTTGTGTCCAGCGCCCAAGACCACTCGGCCACATCCGCTATATATATATGGTCGAGTGGTCTAGGGCGCTGGACGTAAGGCTAAGCGAATGGTGCTGCAGTGTATCAATGGTATGGGTTCAAATACCGTCGAGCGAAGAACAAAAATTTGACAGCTCTAAAATCTAATTCTAACACTGTTTGGTTTAATGTTCAGACGTATATAATAATATTAATATATATATATGTTGAAATACTGCTACATCGACGTTGAGCATTAATCAATCGAGAATAAGTGAAAGGTGTCCAAGTTTTTCAAAATTTGTCAATTGTGCAAAGAAAGTTCAAACAGCGATTGGCAACAATTCCATCAATATCAACAACACTAACAACCACTTTTCACCGAAAATAGGACCATATGAATAAAATGGATGAACGTTTGTTTCTCTCCACAAACCTTATTGAACATACAATGTACCAATGAATTAATAAATCGTAACCGCCTGAACGAGACATACTCGGGAATGCCACCATATGTTTTTATTCGAACCATTACTATTAGTACCTTAACATAACCTTAAATTTTGTATACATACCCTCAATGTCATGAAGTACCCTTTTCAGATCTTCAACAAATTCGCTATCTTTATCTTCATTTTGCCTCTGTAGAAAAGGTAAATGTTCATGTATCTAAACACAATCTATTTAAAAGTAGATGTTTATTGTATTTTTTAAATATTTTTTTTTCTTTGGCTATACTATAACATCTAACAACATCCGGTATGGCGTCACGTCATTTAAATCTAACAAGTACATACACATAAATTATGTTATTTCCAATTCAAATTCCAATGACAGTCTATAGGACAAATACAACTAGCCGCGAAAGCATAAGAGCTACATGTATATGGTATATTTCGGTCCCAAACAGTAAAAACATAAGAACTACAGTTCTACCGATACACCTAAAACTTGCCTGTGAAAAGAGCACAGGCGCTTGGTGCATGGAATTACCGCTCCCCTACTAAAGAAGAAATTTAGATTACAGATTGCTTTTTAATGAAATGTCTCCATTATTTGCGATTTTGCTTTATTTAATATGGTCTTGCCAATATCCATGCAATGTTATGGCAATCGCAACTTGTATGTGCCACCCATCTACTCTTATATTACAACTTGTATGTGCCACCCATCTACTCTTATATTACAACTTGTATGTGCCACCCATCTACTCTTATATTACAACTTGCATGTGCCACCCATCTACTCTTATATTACAACTTGTATGTGCCACCCATCTACTCTTATATTACAACTTGCATGTGCCACCCATCTACTCTTATATTACAACTTGCATGTGCCACTCATCTACTCTTATATTACAACTTGCATGTGCCACCCATCTACTCTTACAATACAACTTGTATGTGCCACCCATCTACTCTTATATTACAACTTACATGTGCCACCCATCTACTCTTATATTACAACTTGCATGTGCCACCCATCTACTCTTATATTACAACTTATATGTGCCACCCATCTACTCTTATATTACAACTTGCATGTACCACCCATCTACTCTTATATTACAACTTGCATGTGCCACCCATCTACTCTTATATTACAACTTACATGTGCCACCCATCTACTCTTATATTACAACTTGCATGTGCCACCCATCTACTCTTATATTACAACTTGCATGTGCCACCCATCTACTCTTATATTACAACTTGCATGTGCCACCCATCTACTCTTATATTACAACTTGCATGTGCCACCCATCTACTCTTATATTACAACTTGCATGTGCCACCCATCTACTCTTATATTACAACTTGCATGTGCCACCCATCTACTCTTATAATACAACTTGTATGTGCCACCCATCTACTCTTATATTACAACTTACATGTGCCACCCATCTACTCTTATATTACAACTTGCATGTGCCACCCATCTACTCTTATATTACAACTTGTATGTGCCACCCATCTACTCTTATATTACAACTTGCATGTACCACCCATCTACTCTTATATTACAACTTGCATGTGCCACCCATCTACTCTTATATTACAACTTACATGTGCCACCCATCTACTCTTATATTACAACTTGCATGTGCCACCCATCTACTCTTATATTACAACTTGCATGTGCCACCCATCTACTCTTATATTACAACTTGCATGTGCCACCCATCTACTCTTATATTACAACTTGCATGTGCCACCCATCTACTCTTATATTACAACTTGCATGTGCCACCCATCTACTCTTATATTCTACAAGAAAGGATTGAAGAAACCAAAGAAATAATCAGAAGTCGTAGCTCGAAGTAGGACACACACTACAATGGCCAACAGAAAAAGGACAAACAGACAAACAATGGCCAACAGAAAAAGGACAAACAGACAAACAATGGCCAACAGAAAAAGAACAAACAGACAAACAATGGCCAACAGAAAAAGACCAAACAGACAAACAATGGCCAACAGAAAAAGAACAAACAGACAAACAATGGCCAACAGAAAAAGAACAAACAGACAAACAATGGCCAACAGAAAAAGACCAAACAGACAAACAATGGCCAACAGAAAAAGAACCAACAGACAAACAATGGCCAACAGAAAAAGAACAAACAGACAAACGATGGATGGCCAACAGAAAAAGAACAAACAGACAAACAATGGCCAACAGAAAAAGAACAAACAGACAAACAATGGCCAACAGAAAAAGAACCAACAGACAAACAATGGCCAACAGAAAAAGAACAAACAGACAAACGATGGCCAACAGAAAAAGAACAAACAGACAAACAATGGCCAACAGAAAAAGAACAAACAGACAAACAATGGTCTACCAAACATTACACAGAAAGATAAACACAGAGAAACACGAACATCACTAAGCATCGGGGTTATAAACTAATGTGTTCTGGAAGGATAAGCAGTTCATGCTTCACTCGTCACTCGTGTTACTCATCATAAAATTCCGATGATAAATCATGAGCGAATATGGAAAGAAGAACGGGATCGCGACTATGACGAACGGAACATATCTGTCATCATCTATGACACATAATTACGTAACGGTTGAGAGACAATACAAATTGATATCTCATGGTACATGGACACGTCTATCGACATTTAACTATTCCACAGAATATCTTGATTGCATAGCTATTTTGGAACCTATAGCTTCATTTACAGAACCATGTGATACTCCCATGATAACTTCCGTTTTCAAGAACCATAACTTATATTTATTTGTTTGTCATCTCGACAAACCAAATTCAGTATTTTTCAATAAAAGGAAGTAGATGTGGAGTTATTATATAAATTTCCCTCGTCTGGTTGGTTTTGTTTGGTTGATGGTGTTTAACGCCATAAACCAAACCAAACCAATCAGACGAGGGAAATTGAAGAAACATAATTCTTGTAATGTGTTATATAACATCACTGCGGACAAGGCTTCCAACAATATCGTGTTTGTATGTAAATCATATTACCTCGAATGCCTAATCAAGGAATTAGGCATAAATAGCAACACCTCTAGTAATACCACATACAAACCAACTTCGTTCGACAAAGATGAAATCCTAGCTAACCACAGATCATTCATGACCACTTTAAACATTCCCTCTGGTAAAGAGTCTGAGGATTTACCCTATATTGGATACCTAAACTCCATAAGACACCATACAAAGAAAGGTACATAGCGGGATCATCAACTTGTTCGACGAAAGAATTGTCTATTCACCTGACAAAGATTCTGTCTGCAGTAAAAGAGGGACAACAGAAATATTGTGAAACTGTTTACTCGCGTAGTGGCATAAATCACATGTGGATTTTGAAAAACTCTAAAGATCTTTTGGATAACCTGAAATTAAGATCTTTCTCTCAGGTATCCTCCATCAAAACTTTTGATTTTTCCACTCTATTTACCACCCTACCGCATGACAAATTAAAAACCCGCTTAAAAGAAACAATTCATAAAGCTTTTAGTCATAGAAACTATGGCTCAAAATTTGTTGTGTTAGGCTACAATTCCACATATTTTTCAAACAAAATTCAAAAAGGTAAAACATGCTACTCCGAGGAACAAGTGATCAGTATGCTGGAGTTCCTCATCGATAACATATTTGTCTCCTTTGGAGGGACACTATTTCAGCAGGTCGTCGGCATACCAATGGGTACGAATTGTGCCCCTCTTCTAGCCGATTTATTTTTATACTCATATGAGTCGGAGTTTCTTCAAAAGCTTGTAAAAGATAAGAAGATTCATGAGGCTAGAGCCTTTAATTTCACATACAGGTATATTGATGACGCTTTATCTATCAATAATTCTAGATTTGCAGAATTTCTTCCATTGATATATCCTCCAGGGCTGGAAGTTAAAGAGACCACCGATACAGCTTCGTCCGCATCATTTTTGGACTTATATCTCGAATTTGACGACAGTGGTCAACTCAGTACTAAAATTTATGATAAGCGGGACGACTTCAATTTTAAAATCATAAATTTTCCAAACATGTGCAGCAATATACCAGCTTCTCATGCATATGGTGTTTACATCTCGCAATTGATTCGCTATGCAAGGGCCAGTAGCAATTATTCTGATTTCCTGAAACGTCATCTTCATCTGAGAAACAGGCTACTGGACCAGGGCTATAAAAAGATTCGCCTTATTCGATCTCTTAAAAAGTTTATATTCCGATACCAAGATCTTGTCGAAATATATTCCGTCTCTGCAGAAAAAATTATAAGCGATGCATTTTCATATAGTGAAAATGTATAAAGATAGAGAAGTCAAAAAATGTCAAGGATATTTTTTTTGTCAATGTGTGACGTAAAAATATTTTTGACATTTACGTCACCGATTATGGTACTGCTTTGACAACTATTTTACCTATTTTGTTCCTGTATTTAAATACTCTTATAATGACAGCCGGAACCTTTGAACCGTAATGAGAGCGGGAGGTTTGGCGCCTTAAAATCTGATTCAACCTACCATTTCTTTAGAAATGCCTGTACCAAGTCAGGGTCATTACAGTTTTCACAGTTTTCCGGTTGTTGACTGATTTTGTCTGTTTATATAAATATGAGTTTTGACTTTCCCTTTGCAAGATTGTTCGGAGTTCGGTAATTTTGTTATTGCCCTTATCACTGACAAAAATTAGACATAAACCCGATCTTTCCGAATAATTCCCCCCTCCCCCATTATCTGTTTTTTTTATTTCTCCATTTGACTGAATACAATGCAGATTCAGAAAATAAAGTAGGGCAAGTTCATATATAAAGAATTTAAATTATATAGTCTAGAATGCTTGTGTCCTATAGGCCAAAAAAGAATTGTGTGAGTATATAAAAACAGGTTAGATATTGTGACAATTTATACTCCGCTGTTTGACCATTAGTTGTATTACATAGATAATTATATGTACCTAATTGATCAAAAGGACATATAATGTATTTGCTCGTCTAGATCTTGAATCTCAATAGCTTACATTTTAAGCTGTATCTGTGTTTCAAGATTTTTTAAAATAACGCTCAGACACAAGAATGTGTTTCACGATGTTACGCCTGCTATGTCAACATAAAAAATGATTTAATTAACTTAATCAAAAAAGCAAAAAAGCAACAAATCAAAAAATAAAGCAAAAAACAAAACAAACAAGCAAACAAACAAAACAAAACAAAAACAAAAATACGTCATAGCGTTGATCAAGAATTAAAGTAAGTGATTAATCAAAAATTTATAAAATAACAAAATCAACAACAAAACTCTCCGTCTAGTTTAAAAAAATAAAATAAAGTGAATAATTTTAGCATAAGCAACGTTAAAACGACAGTAATAAACAAGGTCTGCATAATAGAGATGAAGATGTTTTTGTTTTTTATAAATATTAATCTGTTAAAACAAAAAATCATTGAAAAAAATAACTCCAATGTCACAAATATATTTCCCTCTTTTTTCCTGTTTTCCAATCTCAGTATCGTTAGGCGCACTTAGTGAAAACCAATTAATATAATATACTAAAAATTAATAAAAATTATAATCAATTCGAAACTCCGAGAGAAAAAATATTAGGGTTAAATGAAATATCATTGTAGAATTCTGTAGCTATCGTTGTAGAATTCCGTCGTTTGAGCGTGATAGGCTAGGGTTAAATGAAATATCATTGTAGAATTCTGTGGCTATCGTTGTAGAATTCTGTCGTTTGAGCGTGATAGGTTAGGATTAAATGAAATATCATTGTAGAATTCTGTGGCTATCGTTGTAGAATTCCGTCGTTTAAGTGTGATAGGTTAGGGTTAAATGAAATATTGTAGAATTCTGTAGCTATCGTTGTAGAATTCCGTCGTTTGAGTGTGATAGGTTAGGGTTAAATGAAATATCATTGTAGAATTCTGTGACTATCGTTGTAGAATTCCGTCGTTTAAGTGTGATAGGTTAGGGTTAAATGAAATATCATTGTAGAATTCTGTAGCTATCGTTGTAGAATTCCGTCGTTTGAGTGTGATAGGTTAGGGTTAAATGAAATATCATTGTAGAATTCTGTGGCTATCGTTGTAGAATTCCGTCGTTTAAGTGTGATAGGTTAGGGTTAAATGAAATATCATTGTAGAATTCTGTAGCTATCGTTGTAGAATTCCGTCGTTTGAGTGTGATAGGTTAGGGTTAAATGAAATATCATTGTAGAATTCTGTGGCTATCGTTATAGAATTCTTTCGTTTGAGCGTGATAGGTTAGGATTAAATGAAATATCATTGTAGAATTCTGTGGCTATCGTTGTAGAATTCCGTCGTTTGAGTGTGATAGGTTAGGGTTAAATGAAATATCATTGTAGAATTCTGTGACTATCGTTGTAGAATTCCGTCGTTTAAGTGTGATAGGTTAGGGTTAAATGAAATATCATTGTAGAATTCTGTGACTATCGTTGTAGAATTCCGTCGTTTGAGTGTGATAGGTTAGGGATAAATGAAATATCATTGTAGAATTCTGTAGCTATCATTGTAGAATTCCGTCGTTTGAGTGTGATAGGTTAGGGTTAAATGAAATATCATTATAGAATTCTGTGGCTATCGTTGTAGAATTCTGTCGTTTGAGCGTGATAGGTTAGGGTTAAATGAAATATCATTGTAGAATTCTGTAGCTATCGTTGTAGAATTCCGTCGTTTGAGTGTGATAGGTTAGGGTTAAATGAAATATCATTGTAGAATTCTGTAGCTATCGTTGTAGAATTCCGTCGTTTGAGTGTGATAGGTTAGGGTTAAATGAAATATCATTGTAGAATTCTGTGGCTATCGTTGTAGAATTCCGTCGTTTGAGTGTGATAGGTTAGGGTTAAATGAAATATCATTGTAGAATTCTGTGACTATCGTTGTAGAATTCTGTCGTTTGAGCGTGATAGGTTAGGATTAAATGAAATATCATTGTAGAATTCTGTGACTATCGTTGTAGAATTCCGTCGTTTGAGTGTGATAGGTTAGGGTTAAATGAAATATCATTGTAGAATTCTGTGGCTATGGTTGTAGAATTCTGTCGTTTGAGTGTGATAGGTTAGGGATAAATGAAATATCATTGTAGAATTCCGTCGTTTGAGTGTGATAGGTTAGGGATAAATGAAATATCATTGTAGAATTCTGTGGCTATCATTGTAGAATTCCGTCGTTTGAGTGTGATAGGTTAGGGTTAAATGAAATATCATTGTAGAATTCCGTCGTTTGAGTGTGATAGGTTAGGGATAAATGAAATATCATTATAGAATTCTGTAGCTATCGTTGTAGAATTCTGTCGTTTGAGCGTGATAGGTTAGGGTTAAATGAAATATCATTGTAGAATTCTGTGGCTATCGTTGTAGAATTCTGTCGTTTGAGCGTGATAGGTTAGGGTTAAATGAAATATCATTCTAAATTCTGTAGCTATCGTTGTAGAATTCCGTCGTTTGAGTGTGATAGGTTAGGGTTAAATGAAATATCATTGTAGAATTCTGTGGCTATCGTTGTAGAATTCCGTCGTTTGAGCGTGATAGGCTAGGGTTAAATGAAATATCATTGTAGAATTCTGTGGCTATCGTTGTAGAATTCCGTCGTTTGAGTGTGATAGGCTAGGATTAAATGAAATATCATTGTAGAATTCTGTGGCTATCGTTGTAGAATTCCGTCGTTTAAGTGTGATAGGTTAGGGTTAAATGAAATATCATTGTAGAATTCTGTAGCTATCGTTGTAGAATTCCGTCGTTTGAGTGTGATAGGTTAGGGTTAAATGAAATATCATTGTAGAATTCTGTGGCTATCGTTGTAGAATTCCGTCGTTTGAGTGTGATAGGTTAGGGTTAAATGAAATATCATTGTAGAATTCTGTGACTATCGTTGTAGAATTCTGTCGTTTGAGCGTGATAGGTTAGGATTAAATGAAATATCATTGTAGAATTCTGTGGCTATCGTTGTAGAATTCCGTCGTTTGAGTGTGATAGGTTAGGGTTAAATGAAATATCATTGTAGAATTCTGTAGCTATCGTTGTAGAATTCCGTCGTTTGAGTGTGATAGGTTAGGGTTAAATGAAATATCATTGTAGAATTCTGTGGCTATCGTTGTAGAATTCCGTCGTTTGAGTGTGATAGGTTAGGGTTAAATGAAATATCATTGTAGAATTCTGTGACTATCGTTGTAGAATTCTGTCGTTTGAGCGTGATAGGTTAGGATTAAATGAAATATCATTGTAGAATTCTGTGGCTATCGTTGTAGAATTCCGTCGTTTGAGTGTGATAGGTTAGGGTTAAATGAAATATCATTGTAGAATTCTGTGGCTATCGTTATAGAATTCTTTCGTTTGAGCGTGATAGGTTAGGATTAAATGAAATATCATTGTAGAATTCTGTGGCTATCGTTGTAGAATTCCGTCGTTTGAGTGTGATAGGTTAGGGTTAAATGAAATATCATTGTAGAATTCTGTGACTATCGTTGTAGAATTCCGTCGTTTGAGTGTGATAGGTTAGGGTTAAATGAAATATCATTGTAGAATTCTGTGGCTATGGTTGTAGAATTCTGTCGTTTGAGTGTGATAGGTTAGGGATAAATGAAATATCATTGTAGAATTCCGTCGTTTGAGTGTGATAGGTTAGGGATAAATGAAATATCATTGTAGAATTCTGTGGCTATCATTGTAGAATTCCGTCGTTTGAGTGTGATAGGTTAGGGTTAAATGAAATATCATTGTAGAATTCTGTAGCTATCGTTGTAGAATTCCGTCGTTTGAGTGTGATAGGTTAGGGATAAATGAAATATCATTATAGAATTCTGTAGCTATCGTTGTAGAATTCTGTCGTTTGAGCGTGATAGGTTAGGGTTAAATGAAATATCATTGTAGAATTCTGTGGCTATCGTTGTAGAATTCTGTCGTTTGAGCGTGATAGGTTAGGGTTAAATGAAATATCATTCTAAATTCTGTAGCTATCGTTGTAGAATTCCGTCGTTTGAGTGTGATAGGTTAGGGTTAAATGAAATATCATTGTAGAATTCTGTGGCTATCGTTGTAGAATTCCGTCGTTTGAGCGTGATAGGCTAGGGTTAAATGAAATATCATTGTAGAATTCTGTGGCTATCGTTGTAGAATTCCGTCGTTTGAGTGTGATAGGCTAGGATTAAATGAAATATCATTGTAGAATTCTGTGGCTATCGTTGTAGAATTCCGTCGTTTAAGTGTGATAGGTTAGGGTTAAATGAAATATCATTGTAGAATTCTGTAGCTATCGTTGTAGAATTCCGTCGTTTGAGTGTGATAGGTTAGGGTTAAATGAAATATCATTGTAGAATTCTGTGGCTATCGTTGTAGAATTCCGTCGTTTGAGTGTGATAGGTTAGGGTTAAATGAAATATCATTGTAGAATTCTGTGACTATCGTTGTAGAATTCTGTCGTTTGAGCGTGATAGGTTAGGATTAAATGAAATATCATTGTAGAATTCTGTGGCTATCGTTGTAGAATTCCGTCGTTTGAGTGTGATAGGTTAGGGTTAAATGAAATATCATTGTAGAATTCTGTGGCTATCGTTATAGAATTCTTTCGTTTGAGCGTGATAGGTTAGGATTAAATGAAATATCATTGTAGAATTCTGTGGCTATCGTTGTAGAAATCCGTCGTTTGAGTGTGATAGGTTAGGGTTAAATGAAATATCATTGTAGAATTCTGTGACTATCGTTGTAGAATTCCGTCGTTTGAGTGTGATAGGTTAGGGTTAAATGAAATATCATTGTAGAATTCTGTGGCTATGGTTGTAGAATTCTGTCGTTTGAGTGTGATAGGTTAGGGATAAATGAAATATCATTGTAGAATTCCGTCGTTTGAGTGTGATAGGTTAGGGATAAATGAAATATCATTGTAGAATTCTGTGGCTATCATTGTAGAATTCCGTCGTTTGAGTGTGATAGGTTAGGGTTAAATGAAATATCATTGTAGAATTCTGTAGCTATCGTTGTAGAATTCCGTCGTTTGAGTGTGATAGGTTAGGGATAAATGAAATATCATTATAGAATTCTGTAGCTATCGTTGTAGAATTCTGTCGTTTGAGCGTGATAGGTTAGGGTTAAATGAAATATCATTGTAGAATTCTGTGGCTATCGTTGTAGAATTCTGTCGTTTGAGCGTGATAGGTTAGGGTTAAATGAAATATCATTCTAAATTCTGTAGCTATCGTTGTAGAATTCCGTCGTTTGAGTGTGATAGGTTAGGGTTAAATGAAATATCATTGTAGAATTCTGTGGCTATCGTTGTAGAATTCCGTCGTTTGAGCGTGATAGGCTAGGGTTAAATGAAATATCATTGTAGAATTCTGTGGCTATCGTTGTAGAATTCTGTCGTTTGAGTGTGATAGGCTAGGGTTAAATGAAATATCATTGTATAATTCTGTAGCTATCGTTGTAGAATTCCGTCGTTTGAGTGTGATAGGCTAGGGTTAAATGAAATATTATTGTAGAATTATGTGGCTATCGTTGTAGAATTCCGTCGTTTGAGCGTGATAGACTAGGGTTAAATGAAATATCATTGTGGAATTCTGTGGCTATCGTTGTAGAATTCCGTCGTTTGAGTGTGATTGGCTAGGGTTAAATGAAATATCATTGTAGAATTCTGTAGCTATCGTTGTAGAATTCTGTCGTTTGAGAGTGATAGGCTAGGGTTAAATGAAATATCATTGTAGAATTCTGTGGCTATCGTTGTAGAATTCTGTCGTTTGAGAGTGATAGGCTAGGGTTAAATGAAATATCATTGTAGAATTCTGTAGCTATCCTTGTAGAATTCTGTCGTTTGAGTGTGATAGGTTAGGGTTAAATGAAATATCATTGTAGAATTCTGTGACTATCGTTGTAGAATTCCGTCGTTTGAGTGTGATAGGTTAGGGATAAATGAAATATCATTGTAGAATTCTGTAGCTATCGTTGTAGAATTCCGTCGTTTGAGTGTGATAGGTTAGGGTTAAATGAAATATCATTGTGGAATTCTGTGGCTATCGTTATAGAGTTCCGTCGTTTGAGCGTGATAGGCTAGGGTTAAATGAAATATCATTGTAGAATTCTGTGGCTATCGTTGTAGAATTCCGTCGTTTAAGTGTGATAGGTTAGGGTTAAATGAAATATCATTGTAGAATTCTGTAGCTATCGTTGTAGAATTCTGTCGTTTGAGCGTGATAGGCTAGGGTTAAATGAAATATCATTGTAGAATTCTGTGGCTATCGTTGTAGAATTCTGTCGTTTGAGTGTGATAGGCTAGGGTTAAATGAAATATCATTGTAGAATTCTGTGGCTATCGTTATAGAATTCTTTCGTTTGAGCGTGATAGGTTAGGATTAAATGAAATATCATTGTAGAATTCTGTGGCTATCGTTGTAGAATTCCGTCGTTTGAGTGTGATAGGTTAGGGTTAAATGAAATATCATTGTAGAATTCTGTGACTATCGTTGTAGAATTCCGTCGTTTGAGTGTGATAGGTTAGGGATAAATGAAATATCATTGTAGAATTCTGTAGCTATCGTTGTAGAATTCCGTCGTTTGAGTGTGATAGGTTAGGGATAAATGAAATATCATTATAGAATTCTGTAGCTATCGTTGTAGAATTCTGTCGTTTGAGCGTGATAGGTTAGGGTTAAATGAAATATCATTGTAGAATTCTGTGGCTATCGTTGTAGAATTCTGTCCTTTGAGCGTGATAGGTTAGGGTTAAATGAAATATCATTCTAAATTCTGTAGCTATCGTTGTAGAATTCCGTCGTTTGAGTGTGATAGGTTAGGGTTAAATGAAATATCATTGTAGAATTCTGTGGCTATCGTTGTAGAATTCTGTCGTTTGAATGTGATAGGCTAGGGTTAAATGAAATATCATTGTAGAATTCTGTAGCTATCGTTGTAGAATTCCGTCGTTTGAGTGTGATAGGTTAGGGTTAAATGAAATATCATTGTGGAATTCTGTGGCTATCGTTGTAGAGTTCCGTCGTTTGAGCGTGATAGGCTAGGGTTAAATGAAATATCATTGTAGAATTCTGTGGCTATCGTTGTAGAATTCCGTCGTTTAAGTGTGATAGGTTAGGGTTAAATGAAATATCATTGTAGAATTCTGTAGCTATCGTTGTAGAATTCTGTCGTTTGAGCGTGATAGGCTAGGGTTAAATGAAATATCATTGTAGAATTCTGTGGCTATCGTTGTAGAATTCCGTCGTTTGAGTGTGATAGGCTAGGGTTAAATGAAATATCATTGTAGAATTCTGTGGCTATCGTTGTAGAATTCCGTCGTTTGAGCGTGATAGGTTAGGGTTAAATGAAATATCATTGTAGAATTCTGTAGCTATCGTTGTAGAATTCCGTCGTTTGAGCGTGATAGGTTAGGGTTAAATGAAATATCATTGTAGAATTCTGTGGCTATCGTTATAGAATTCTTTCGTTTGAGCGTGATAGGTTAGGATTAAATGAAATATCATTGTAGAATTCTGTGGCTATCGTTGTAGAATTCCGTCGTTTGAGTGTGATAGGTTAGGGTTAAATGAAATATCATTGTAGAATTCTGTGGCTATCGTTATAGAATTCTTTCGTTTGAGCGTGATAGGTTAGGATTAAATGAAATATCATTGTAGAATTCTGTGGCTATCGTTGTAGAATTCCGTCGTTTGAGTGTGATAGGTTAGGGTTAAATGAAATATCATTGTAGAATTCTGTGACTATCGTTGTAGAATTCCGTCGTTTAAGTGTGATAGGTTAGGGTTAAATGAAATATCATTGTAGAATTCTGTGGCTATCGTTATAGAATTCTTTCGTTTGAGCGTGATAGGTTAGGATTAAATGAAATATCATTGTAGAATTCTGTGGCTATCGTTGTAGAATTCCGTCGTTTGAGTGTGATAGGTTAGGGTTAAATGAAATATCATTGTAGAATTCTGTGGCTATCGTTATAGAATTCTTTCGTTTGAGCGTGATAGGTTAGGATTAAATGAAATATCATTGTAGAATTCTGTGGCTATCGTTGTAGAATTCCGTCGTTTGAGTGTGATAGGTTAGGGTTAAATGAAATATCATTGTAGAATTCTGTGACTATCGTTGTAGAATTCCGTCGTTTAAGTGTGATAGGTTAGGGTTAAATGAAATATCATTGTAGAATTCTGTGACTATCGTTGTAGAATTCCGTCGTTTGAGTGTGATAGGTTAGGGATAAATGAAATATCATTGTAGAATTCTGTAGCTATCATTGTAGAATTCCGTCGTTTGAGTGTGATAGGTTAGGGTTAAATGAAATATCATTATAGAATTCTGTGGCTATCGTTGTAGAATTCTGTCGTTTGAGCGTGATAGGTTAGGGTTAAATGAAATATCATTGTAGAATTCTGTAGCTATCGTTGTAGGATTCCGTCGTTTGAGTGTGATAGGTTAGGGTTAAATGAAATATCATTGTAGAATTCTGTAGCTATCGTTGTAGAATTCCGTCGTTTGAGTGTGATAGGTTAGGGTTAAATGAAATATCATTGTAGAATTCTGTGGCTATCGTTGTAGAATTCCGTCGTTTGAGTGTGATAGGTTAGGGTTAAATGAAATATCATTGTAGAATTCTGTGACTATCGTTGTAGAATTCTGTCGTTTGAGCGTGATAGGTTAGGATTAAATGAAATATCATTGTAGAATTCTGTGGCTATCGTTGTAGAATTCCGTCGTTTGAGTGTGATAGGTTAGGGTTAAATGAAATATCATTGTAGAATTCTGTGGCTATCGTTATAGAATTCTTTCGTTTGAGCGTGATAGGTTAGGATTAAATGAAATATCATTGTAGAATTCTGTGGCTATCGTTGTAGAATTCCGTCGTTTGAGTGTGATAGGTTAGGGTTAAATGAAATATCATTGTAGAATTCTGTGACTATCGTTGTAGAATTCCGTCGTTTGAGTGTGATAGGTTAGGGTTAAATGAAATATCATTGTAGAATTCTGTGGCTATGGTTGTAGAATTCTGTCGTTTGAGTGTGATAGGTTAGGGATAAATGAAATATCATTGTAGAATTCCGTCGTTTGAGTGTGATAGGTTAGGGATAAATGAAATATCATTGTAGAATTCTGTGGCTATCATTGTAGAATTCCGTCGTTTGAGTGTGATAGGTTAGGGATAAATGAAATATCATAGAATTCTGTAGCTATCGTTGTAGAATTCTGTCGTTTGAGCGTGATAGGTTAGGGTTAAATGAAATATCATTCTAAATTCTGTAGCTATCGTTGTAGAATTCCGTCGTTTGAGTGTGATAGGTTAGGGTTAAATGAAATATCATTGTAGAATTCTGTGGCTATCGTTGTAGAATTCCGTCGTTTGAGCGTGATAGGCTAGGGTTAAATGAAATATCATTGTAGAATTCTGTGGCTATCGTTGTAGAATTCCGTCGTTTGAGTGTGATAGGCTAGGGTTAAATGAAATATCATTGTATAATTCTGTAGCTATCGTTGTAGAATTCCGTCGTTTGAGTGTGATAGGCTAGGGTTAAATGAAATATTATTGTAGAATTATGTGGCTATCGTTGTAGAATTCCGTCGTTTGAGCGTGATAGACTAGGGTTAAATGAAATATCATTGTGGAATTCTGTGGCTATCGTTGTAGAATTCCGTCGTTTGAGTGTGATTGGCTAGGGTTAAATGAAATATCATTGTAGAATTCTGTAGCTATCGTTGTAGAATTCTGTCGTTTGAGAGTGATAGGCTAGGGTTAAATGAAATATCATTGTAGAATTCTGTGGCTATCGTTGTAGAATTCTGTCGTTTGAGAGTGATAGGCTAGGGTTAAATGAAATATCATTGTAGAATTCTGTAGCTATCCTTGTAGAATTCTGTCGTTTGAGTGTGATAGGTTAGGGTTAAATGAAATATCATTGTAGAATTCTGTGACTATCGTTGTAGAATTCCGTCGTTTGAGTGTGATAGGTTAGGGATAAATGAAATATCATTGTAGAATTCTGTAGCTATCGTTGTAGAATTCCGTCGTTTGAGTGTGATAGGTTAGGGTTAAATGAAATATTATTGTGGAATTCTGTGGCTATCGTTATAGAGTTCCGTCGTTTGAGCGTGATAGGCTAGGGTTAAATGAAATATCATTGTAGAATTCTGTGGCTATCGTTGTAGAATTCCGTCGTTTAAGTGTGATAGGTTAGGGTTAAATGAAATATCATTGTAGAATTCTGTAGCTATCGTTGTAGAATTCTGTCGTTTGAGCGTGATAGGCTAGGGTTAAATGAAATATCATTGTAGAATTCTGTGGCTATCGTTGTAGAATTCTGTCGTTTGAGTGTGATAGGCTAGGGTTAAATGAAAGATCATTGTAGAATTCTGTGGCTATCGTTATAGAATTCTTTCGTTTGAGCGTGATAGGTTAGGATTAAATGAAATATCATTGTAGAATTCTGTGGCTATCGTTGTAGAATTCCGTCGTTTGAGTGTGATAGGTTAGGGTTAAATGAAATATCATTGTAGAATTCTGTGACTATCGTTGTAGAATTCCGTCGTTTGAGTGTGATAGGTTAGGGATAAATGAAATATCATTGTAGAATTCTGTAGCTATCGTTGTAGAATTCCGTCGTTTGAGTGTGATAGGTTAGGGATAAATGAAATATCATTATAGAATTCTGTAGCTATCGTTGTAGAATTCTGTCGTTTGAGCGTGATAGGTTAGGGTTAAATGAAATATCATTGTAGAATTCTGTGGCTATCGTTGTAGAATTCTGTCCTTTGAGCGTGATAGGTTAGGGTTAAATGAAATATCATTCTAAATTCTGTAGCTATCGTTGTAGAATTCCGTCGTTTGAGTGTGATAGGTTAGGGTTAAATGAAATATCATTGTAGAATTCTGTGGCTATCGTTGTAGAATTCTGTCGTTTGAATGTGATAGGCTAGGGTTAAATGAAATATCATTGTAGAATTCTGTAGCTATCGTTGTAGAATTCCGTCGTTTGAGTGTGATAGGTTAGGGTTAAATGAAATATCATTGTGGAATTCTGTGGCTATCGTTGTAGAGTTCCGTCGTTTGAGCGTGATAGGCTAGGGTTAAATGAAATATCATTGTAGAATTCTGTGGCTATCGTTGTAGAATTCCGTCGTTTAAGTGTGATAGGTTAGGGTTAAATGAAATATCATTGTAGAATTCTGTAGCTATCGTTGTAGAATTCTGTCGTTTGAGCGTGATAGGCTAGGGTTAAATGAAATATCATTGTAGAATTCTGTGGCTATCGTTGTAGAATTCCGTCGTTTGAGTGTGATAGGCTAGGGTTAAATGAAATATCATTGTAGAATTCTGTGGCTATCGTTGTAGAATTCCGTCGTTTGAGCGTGATAGGTTAGGGTTAAATGAAATATCATTGTAGAATTCTGTAGCTATCGTTGTAGAATTCCGTCGTTTGAGCGTGATAGGTTAGGGTTAAATGAAATATCATTGTAGAATTCTGTGGCTATCGTTATAGAATTCTTTCGTTTGAGCGTGATAGGTTAGGATTAAATGAAATATCATTGTAGAATTCTGTGGCTATCGTTGTAGAATTCCGTCGTTTGAGTGTGATAGGTTAGGGTTAAATGAAATATCATTGTAGAATTCTGTGGCTATCGTTATAGAATTCTTTCGTTTGAGCGTGATAGGTTAGGATTAAATGAAATATCATTGTAGAATTCTGTGGCTATCGTTGTAGAATTCCGTCGTTTGAGTGTGATAGGTTAGGGTTAAATGAAATATCATTGTAGAATTCTGTGACTATCGTTGTAGAATTCCGTCGTTTAAGTGTGATAGGTTAGGGTTAAATGAAATATCATTGTAGAATTCTGTGGCTATCGTTATAGAATTCTTTCGTTTGAGCGTGATAGGTTAGGATTAAATGAAATATCATTGTAGAATTCTGTGGCTATCGTTGTAGAATTCCGTCGTTTGAGTGTGATAGGTTAGGGTTAAATGAAATATCATTGTAGAATTCTGTGGCTATCGTTATAGAATTCTTTCGTTTGAGCGTGATAGGTTAGGATTAAATGAAATATCATTGTAGAATTCTGTAGCTATCATTGTAGAATTCCGTCGTTTGAGTGTGATAGGTTAGGGTTAAATGAAATATCATTATAGAATTCTGTGGCTATCGTTGTAGAATTCTGTCGTTTGAGCGTGATAGGTTAGGGTTAAATGAAATATCATTGTAGAATTCTGTAGCTATCGTTGTAGGATTCCGTCGTTTGAGTGTGATAGGTTAGGGTTAAATGAAATATCATTGTAGAATTCTGTGGCTATCGTTGTAGAATTCCGTCGTTTGAGTGTGATAGGTTAGGGTTAAATGAAATATCATTGTAGAATTCTGTGACTATCGTTGTAGAATTCTGTCGTTTGAGTGTGATAGGTTAGGATTAAATGAAATATCATTGTAGAATTCTGTGGCTATCGTTGTAGAATTCCGTCGTTTGAGTGTGATAGGTTAGGGTTAAATGAAATATCATTGTAGAATTCTGTGGCTATCGTTATAGAATTCTTTCGTTTGAGCGTGATAGGTTAGGATTAAATGAAATATCATTGTAGAATTCTGTGGCTATCGTTGTAGAATTCCGTCGTTTGAGTGTGATAGGTTAGGGTTAAATGAAATATCATTGTAGAATTCTGTGACTATCGTTGTAGAATTCCGTCGTTTGAGTGTGATAGGTTAGGGTTAAATGAAATATCATTGTAGAATTCTGTGGCTATGGTTGTAGAATTCTGTCGTTTGAGTGTGATAGGTTAGGGATAAATGAAATATCATTGTAGAATTCCGTCGTTTGAGTGTGATAGGTTAGGGATAAATGAAATATCATTGTAGAATTCTGTGGCTATCATTGTAGAATTCCGTCGTTTGAGTGTGATAGGTTAGGGATAAATGAAATATCATAGAATTCTGTAGCTATCGTTGTAGAATTCTGTCGTTTGAGCGTGATAGGTTAGGGTTAAATGAAATATCATTGTAGAATTCTGTGGCTATCGTTGTAGAATTCTGTCGTTTGAGCGTGATAGGTTAGGGTTAAATGAAATATCATTCTAAATTCTGTAGCTATCGTTGTAGAATTCCGTCGTTTGAGTGTGATAGGTTAGGGTTAAATGAAATATCATTGTAGAATTCTGTGGCTATCGTTGTAGAATTCCGTCGTTTGAGCGTGATAGGCTAGGGTTAAATGAAATATCATTGTAGAATTCTGTGGCTATCGTTGTAGAATTCCGTCGTTTGAGTGTGATAGGCTAGGGTTAAATGAAATATCATTGTAGAATTCTGTAGCTATCGTTGTAGAATTCCGTCGTTTGAGTGTGATAGGCTAGGGTTAAATGAAATATTATTGTAGAATTCTGTGGCTATCGTTGTAGAATTCCGTCGTTTGAGCGTGATAGACTAGGGTTAAATGAAATATCATTGTGGAATTCTGTGGCTATCGTTGTAGAATTCCGTCGTTTGAGTGTGATTGGCTAGGGTTAAATGAAATATCATTGTAGAATTCTGTAGCTATCGTTGTAGAATTCTGTCGTTTGAGAGTGATAGGCTAGGGTTAAATGAAATATCATTGTAGAATTCTGTGGCTATCGTTGTAGAATTCTGTCGTTTGAGAGTGATAGGCTAGGGTTAAATGAAATATCATTGTAGAATTCTGTAGCTATCCTTGTAGAATTCTGTCGTTTGAGTGTGATAGGTTAGGGTTAAATGAAATATCATTGTAGAATTCTGTGACTATCGTTGTAGAATTCCGTCGTTTGAGTGTGATAGGTTAGGGATAAATGAAATATCATTGTATAATTCTGTAGCTATCGTTGTAGAATTCCGTCGTTTGAGTGTGATAGATTAGGGATAAATGAAATATCATTATAGAATTCTGTAGCTATCGTTGTAGAATTCTGTCGTTTGAGTGTGATAGGTTAGGGTTAAATGAAATATCATTGTAGAATTCTGTGGCTATCGTTGTAGAATTCTGTCGTTTGAGCGTGATAGGTTAGGGTTAAATGAAATATCATTCTAAATTCTGTAGCTATCGTTGTAGAATTCCGTCGTTTGAGTGTGATAGGTTAGGGTTAAATGAAATATCATTGTAGAATTCTGTGGCTATCGTTGTAGAATTCTGTCGTTTGAATGTGATAGGCTAGGGTTAAATGAAATATCATTGTAGAATTCTGTAGCTATCGTTGTAGAATTCCGTCGTTTGAGTGTGATAGGTTAGGGTTAAATGAAATATCATTGTGGAATTCTGTGGCTATCGTTGTAGAGTTCCGTCGTTTGAGCGTGATAGGCTAGGGTTAAATGAAATATCATTGTAGAATTCTGTGGCTATCGTTGTAGAATTCCGTCGTTTAAGTGTGATAGGTTAGGGTTAAATGAAATATCATTGTAGAATTCTGTAGCTATCGTTGTAGAATTCTGTCGTTTGAGCGTGATAGGCTAGGGTTAAATGAAATATCATTGTAGAATTCTGTGGCTATCGTTGTAGAATTCCGTCGTTTGAGTGTGATAGGCTAGGGTTAAATGAAATATCATTGTAGAATTCTGTGGCTATCGTTGTAGAATTCCGTCGTTTGAGCGTGATAGGTTAGGGTTAAATGAAATATCATTGTAGAATTCTGTAGCTATCGTTGTAGAATTCCGTCGTTTGAGCGTGATAGGTTAGGGTTAAATGAAATATCATTGTAGAATTCTGTGGCTATCGTTATAGAATTCTTTCGTTTGAGCGTGATAGGTTAGGATTAAATGAAATATCATTGTAGAATTCTGTGGCTATCGTTGTAGAATTCCGTCGTTTGAGCGTGATAGGTTAGGATTAAATGAAATATCATTGTAGAATTCTGTGGCTATCGTTGTAGAATTCCGTCGTTTGAGTGTGATAGGTTAGGGTTAAATGAAATATCATTGTAGAATTCTGTGACTATCGTTGTAGAATTCCGTCGTTTACGTGTGATAGGTTAGGGTTAAATGAAATATCATTGTAGAATTCTGTGGCTATCGTTATAGAATTCTTTCGTTTGAGCGTGATAGGTTAGGATTAAATGAAATATCATTGTAGAATTCTGTGGCTATCGTTGTAGAATTCCGTCGTTTGAGTGTGATAGGTTAGGGTTAAATGAAATATCATTGTAGAATTCTGTGACTATCGTTGTAGAATTCCGTCGTTTAAGTGTGATAGGTTAGGGTTAAATGAAATATCATTGTAGAATTCTGTAGCTATCGTTGTAGAATTCCGTCGTTTGAGTGTGATAGGTTAGGATTAAATGAAATATCATTGTAGAATTCTGTGGCTATCGTTGTAGAATTCCGTCGTTTGAGTGTGATAGGTTAGGGTTAAATGAAATATCATTGTAGAATTCTGTAGCTATCCTTGTAGAATTCTGTCGTTTGAGTGTGATAGGTTAGGGTTAAATGAAATATCATTGTAGAATTCTGTGACTATCGTTGTAGAATTCCGTCGTTTGAGTGTGATAGGTTAGGGATAAATGAAATATCATTGTAGAATTCTGTAGCTATCGTTGTAGAATTCCGTCGTTTGAGTGTGATAGGTTAGGGTTAAATGAAATATCATTGTGGAATTCTGTGGCTATCGTTATAGAGTTCCGTCGTTTGAGCGTGATAGGCTAGGGTTAAATGAAATATCATTGTAGAATTCTGTGGCTATCGTTGTAGAATTCCGTCGTTTAAGTGTGATAGGTTAGGGTTAAATGAAATATCATTGTAGAATTCTGTAGCTATCGTTGTAGAATTCTGTCGTTTGAGCGTGATAGGCTAGGGTTAAATGAAATATCATTGTAGAATTCTGTGGCTATCGTTGTAGAATTCTGTCGTTTGAGTGTGATAGGCTAGGGTTAAATGAAAGATCATTGTAGAATTCTGTGGCTATCGTTATAGAATTCTTTCGTTTGAGCGTGATAGGTTAGGATTAAATGAAATATCATTGTAGAATTCTGTGGCTATCGTTGTAGAATTCCGTCGTTTGAGTGTGATAGGTTAGGGTTAAATGAAATATCATTGTAGAATTCTGTGACTATCGTTGTAGAATTCCGTCGTTTGAGTGTGATAGGTTAGGGATAAATGAAATATCATTGTAGAATTCTGTAGCTATCGTTGTAGAATTCCGTCGTTTGAGTGTGATAGGTTAGGGATAAATGAAATATCATTATAGAATTCTGTAGCTATCGTTGTAGAATTCTGTCGTTTGAGCGTGATAGGTTAGGGTTAAATGAAATATCATTGTAGAATTCTGTGGCTATCGTTGTAGAATTCTGTCCTTTGAGCGTGATAGGTTAGGGTTAAATGAAATATCATTCTAAATTCTGTAGCTATCGTTGTAGAATTCCGTCGTTTGAGTGTGATAGGTTAGGGTTAAATGAAATATCATTGTAGAATTCTGTGGCTATCGTTGTAGAATTCTGTCGTTTGAATGTGATAGGCTAGGGTTAAATGAAATATCATTGTAGAATTCTGTAGCTATCGTTGTAGAATTCCGTCGTTTGAGTGTGATAGGTTAGGGTTAAATGAAATATCATTGTGGAATTCTGTGGCTATCGTTGTAGAGTTCCGTCGTTTGAGCGTGATAGGCTAGGGTTAAATGAAATATCATTGTAGAATTCTGTGGCTATCGTTGTAGAATTCCGTCGTTTAAGTGTGATAGGTTAGGGTTAAATGAAATATCATTGTAGAATTCTGTAGCTATCGTTGTAGAATTCTGTCGTTTGAGCGTGATAGGCTAGGGTTAAATGAAATATCATTGTAGAATTCTGTGGCTATCGTTGTAGAATTCCGTCGTTTGAGTGTGATAGGCTAGGGTTAAATGAAATATCATTGTAGAATTCTGTGGCTATCGTTGTAGAATTCCGTCGTTTGAGCGTGATAGGTTAGGGTTAAATGAAATATCATTGTAGAATTCTGTAGCTATCGTTGTAGAATTCCGTCGTTTGAGCGTGATAGGTTAGGGTTAAATGAAATATCATTGTAGAATTCTGTGGCTATCGTTATAGAATTCTTTCGTTTGAGCGTGATAGGTTAGGATTAAATGAAATATCATTGTAGAATTCTGTGGCTATCGTTGTAGAATTCCGTCGTTTGAGTGTGATAGGTTAGGGTTAAATGAAATATCATTGTAGAATTCTGTGGCTATCGTTATAGAATTCTTTCGTTTGAGCGTGATAGGTTAGGATTAAATGAAATATCATTGTAGAATTCTGTGGCTATCGTTGTAGAATTCCGTCGTTTGAGTGTGATAGGTTAGGGTTAAATGAAATATCATTGTAGAATTCTGTGACTATCGTTGTAGAATTCCGTCGTTTAAGTGTGATAGGTTAGGGTTAAATGAAATATCATTGTAGAATTCTGTGGCTATCGTTATAGAATTCTTTCGTTTGAGCGTGATAGGTTAGGATTAAATGAAATATCATTGTAGAATTCTGTGGCTATCGTTGTAGAATTCCGTCGTTTGAGTGTGATAGGTTAGGGTTAAATGAAATATCATTGTAGAATTCTGTGGCTATCGTTATAGAATTCTTTCGTTTGAGCGTGATAGGTTAGGATTAAATGAAATATCATTGTAGAATTCTGTAGCTATCATTGTAGAATTCCGTCGTTTGAGTGTGATAGGTTAGGGTTAAATGAAATATCATTATAGAATTCTGTGGCTATCGTTGTAGAATTCTGTCGTTTGAGCGTGATAGGTTAGGGTTAAATGAAATATCATTGTAGAATTCTGTAGCTATCGTTGTAGGATTCCGTCGTTTGAGTGTGATAGGTTAGGGTTAAATGAAATATCATTGTAGAATTCTGTGGCTATCGTTGTAGAATTCCGTCGTTTGAGTGTGATAGGTTAGGGTTAAATGAAATATCATTGTAGAATTCTGTGACTATCGTTGTAGAATTCTGTCGTTTGAGCGTGATAGGTTAGGATTAAATGAAATATCATTGTAGAATTCTGTGGCTATCGTTGTAGAATTCCGTCGTTTGAGTGTGATAGGTTAGGGTTAAATGAAATATCATTGTAGAATTCTGTGGCTATCGTTATAGAATTCTTTCGTTTGAGCGTGATAGGTTAGGATTAAATGAAATATCATTGTAGAATTCTGTGGCTATCGTTGTAGAATTCCGTCGTTTGAGTGTGATAGGTTAGGGTTAAATGAAATATCATTGTAGAATTCTGTGACTATCGTTGTAGAATTCCGTCGTTTGAGTGTGATAGGTTAGGGTTAAATGAAATATCATTGTAGAATTCTGTGGCTATGGTTGTAGAATTCTGTCGTTTGAGTGTGATAGGTTAGGGATAAATGAAATATCATTGTAGAATTCCGTCGTTTGAGTGTGATAGGTTAGGGATAAATGAAATATCATTGTAGAATTCTGTGGCTATCATTGTAGAATTCCGTCGTTTGAGTGTGATAGGTTAGGGATAAATGAAATATCATAGAATTCTGTAGCTATCGTTGTAGAATTCTGTCGTTTGAGCGTGATAGGTTAGGGTTAAATGAAATATCATTGTAGAATTCTGTGGCTATCGTTGTAGAATTCTGTCGTTTGAGCGTGATAGGTTAGGGTTAAATGAAATATCATTCTAAATTCTGTAGCTATCGTTGTAGAATTCCGTCGTTTGAGTGTGATAGGTTAGGGTTAAATGAAATATCATTGTAGAATTCTGTGGCTATCGTTGTAGAATTCCGTCGTTTGAGCGTGATAGGCTAGGGTTAAATGAAATATCATTGTAGAATTCTGTGGCTATCGTTGTAGAATTCCGTCGTTTGAGTGTGATAGGCTAGGGTTAAATGAAATATCATTGTAGAATTCTGTAGCTATCGTTGTAGAATTCCGTCGTTTGAGTGTGATAGGCTAGGGTTAAATGAAATATTATTGTAGAATTCTGTGGCTATCGTTGTAGAATTCCGTCGTTTGAGCGTGATAGACTAGGGTTAAATGAAATATCATTGTGGAATTCTGTGGCTATCGTTGTAGAATTCCGTCGTTTGAGTGTGATTGGCTAGGGTTAAATGAAATATCATTGTAGAATTCTGTAGCTATCGTTGTAGAATTCTGTCGTTTGAGAGTGATAGGCTAGGGTTAAATGAAATATCATTGTAGAATTCTGTGGCTATCGTTGTAGAATTCTGTCGTTTGAGAGTGATAGGCTAGGGTTAAATGAAATATCATTGTAGAATTCTGTAGCTATCCTTGTAGAATTCTGTCGTTTGAGTGTGATAGGTTAGGGTTAAATGAAATATCATTGTAGAATTCTGTGACTATCGTTGTAGAATTCCGTCGTTTGAGTGTGATAGGTTAGGGATAAATGAAATATCATTGTATAATTCTGTAGCTATCGTTGTAGAATTCCGTCGTTTGAGTGTGATAGATTAGGGATAAATGAAATATCATTATAGAATTCTGTAGCTATCGTTGTAGAATTCTGTCGTTTGAGTGTGATAGGTTAGGGTTAAATGAAATATCATTGTAGAATTCTGTGGCTATCGTTGTAGAATTCTGTCGTTTGAGCGTGATAGGTTAGGGTTAAATGAAATATCATTCTAAATTCTGTAGCTATCGTTGTAGAATTCCGTCGTTTGAGTGTGATAGGTTAGGGTTAAATGAAATATCATTGTAGAATTCTGTGGCTATCGTTGTAGAATTCTGTCGTTTGAATGTGATAGGCTAGGGTTAAATGAAATATCATTGTAGAATTCTGTAGCTATCGTTGTAGAATTCCGTCGTTTGAGTGTGATAGGTTAGGGTTAAATGAAATATCATTGTGGAATTCTGTGGCTATCGTTGTAGAGTTCCGTCGTTTGAGCGTGATAGGCTAGGGTTAAATGAAATATCATTGTAGAATTCTGTGGCTATCGTTGTAGAATTCCGTCGTTTAAGTGTGATAGGTTAGGGTTAAATGAAATATCATTGTAGAATTCTGTAGCTATCGTTGTAGAATTCTGTCGTTTGAGCGTGATAGGCTAGGGTTAAATGAAATATCATTGTAGAATTCTGTGGCTATCGTTGTAGAATTCCGTCGTTTGAGTGTGATAGGCTAGGGTTAAATGAAATATCATTGTAGAATTCTGTGGCTATCGTTGTAGAATTCCGTCGTTTGAGCGTGATAGGTTAGGGTTAAATGAAATATCATTGTAGAATTCTGTAGCTATCGTTGTAGAATTCCGTCGTTTGAGCGTGATAGGTTAGGGTTAAATGAAATATCATTGTAGAATTCTGTGGCTATCGTTATAGAATTCTTTCGTTTGAGCGTGATAGGTTAGGATTAAATGAAATATCATTGTAGAATTCTGTGGCTATCGTTGTAGAATTCCGTCGTTTGAGCGTGATAGGTTAGGATTAAATGAAATATCATTGTAGAATTCTGTGGCTATCGTTGTAGAATTCCGTCGTTTGAGTGTGATAGGTTAGGGTTAAATGAAATATCATTGTAGAATTCTGTGACTATCGTTGTAGAATTCCGTCGTTTACGTGTGATAGGTTAGGGTTAAATGAAATATCATTGTAGAATTCTGTGGCTATCGTTATAGAATTCTTTCGTTTGAGCGTGATAGGTTAGGATTAAATGAAATATCATTGTAGAATTCTGTGGCTATCGTTGTAGAATTCCGTCGTTTGAGTGTGATAGGTTAGGGTTAAATGAAATATCATTGTAGAATTCTGTGACTATCGTTGTAGAATTCCGTCGTTTAAGTGTGATAGGTTAGGGTTAAATGAAATATCATTGTAGAATTCTGTAGCTATCGTTGTAGAATTCCGTCGTTTGAGTGTGATACGTTAGGATTAAATGAAATATCATTGTAGAATTCTGTGGCTATCGTTGTAGAATTCCGTCGTTTGAGTGTGATAGGTTAGGATTAAATGAAATATCATTGTAGAATTCTGTGGCTATCGTTGTAGAATTCCGTGGTTTGAGTGTGATAGGTTAGGATTAAATGAAATATCATTGTAGAATTCTGTGGCTATCGTTGTAGAATTCCGTCGTTTGAGTGTGATAGGTTAGGATTAAATGAAATATCATTGTAGAATTGTGTGGCTATCGTTGTAGAATTCCGTCGTTTGAGTGTGATAGGTTAGGGTTAAATGAAATATCATTGTAGAATTCTGTGGCTATCGTTGTAGAATTCCGTCGTTTGAGTGTGATAGGTTAGGGTTAAATGAAATATCATTGTAGAATTCTGTGACTATCGTTGTAGAATTCCGTCGTTTGAGTGTGATAGGTTAGGGATAAATGAAATATCATTGTAGAATTCTGTAGCTATCATTGTAGAATTCCGTCGTTTGAGTGTGATAGGTTAGGGTTAAATGAAATATCATTGTAGAATTCTGTAGCTATCGTTGTAGAATTCCGTCGTTTGAGTGTGATAGGTTAGGGTTAAATGAAATATCATTGTAGAATTCTGTGGCTATCGTTGTAGAATTCTGTCGTTTGAGCGTGATAGGTTAGGGTTAAATGAAATATCATTCTAGAATTCTGTAGCTATCGTTGTAGAATTCCGTCGTTTGAGTGTGATAGGTTAGGGTTAAATGAAATATCATTGTAGAATTCTGTAGCTATCGTTGTAGAATTCCGTCGTTTGAGTGTGATAGGTTAGGGTTAAATGAAATATCATTGTAGAATTCTGTGGCTATCGTTGTAGAATTCCGTCGTTTGAGTGTGATAGGTTAGGGTTAAATGAAATATCATTGTAGAATTCTGTGGCTATCGTTGTAGAATTCCGTCGTTTGAGTGTGATAGGCTAGGGTTAAATGAAATATCATTGTAGAATTCTGTGGCTATCGTTGTAGAATTCCGTCGTTTAAGTGTGATAGGTTAGGGTTAAATGAAATATCATTGTAGAATTCTGTAGCTATCGTTGTAGAATTCTGTCGTTTGAGCGTGATAGGCTAGGGTTAAATGAAATATCATTGTAGAATTCTGTGGCTATCGTTGTAGAATTCCGTCGTTTGAGTGTGATAGGCTAGGGTTAAATGAAATATCATTGTATAATTCTGTAGCTATCGTTGTAGAATTCCGTCGTTTGAGTGTGATAGGCTAGGGTTAAATGAAATATTATTGTAGAATTCTGTAGCTATCGTTGTAGAATTCTGTCGTTTGAGCGTGATAGGCTAGGGTTAAATGAAATATCATTGTAGAATTCTGTGGCTATCGTTGTAGAATTCCGTCGTTTGAGTGTGATAGGCTAGGGTTAAATGAAATATCATTGTAGAATTCTGTGGCTATCGTTGTAGAATTCCGTCGTTTGAGCGTGATAGGTTAGGGTTAAATGAAATATCATTGTAGAATTCTGTAGCTATCGTTGTAGAATTCCGTCGTTTGAGCGTGATAGGTTAGGGTTAAATGAAATATCATTGTAGAATTCTGTGGCTATCGTTATAGAATTCTTTCGTTTGAGCGTGATAGGTTAGGATTAAATGAAATATCATTGTAGAATTCTGTGGCTATCGTTGTAGAATTCCGTCGTTTGAGCGTGATAGGTTAGGATTAAATGAAATATCATTGTAGAATTCTGTGGCTATCGTTGTAGAATTCCGTCGTTTGAGTGTGATAGGTTAGGGTTAAATGAAATATCATTGTAGAATTCTGTGACTATCGTTGTAGAATTCCGTCGTTTAAGTGTGATAGGTTAGGGTTAAATGAAATATCATTGTAGAATTCTGTGGCTATCGTTATAGAATTCTTTCGTTTGAGCGTGATAGGTTAGGATTAAATGAAATATCATTGTAGAATTCTGTGGCTATCGTTGTAGAATTCCGTCGTTTGAGTGTGATAGGTTAGGGTTAAATGAAATATCATTGTAGAATTCTGTGACTATCGTTGTAGAATTCCGTCGTTTAAGTGTGATAGGTTAGGGTTAAATGAAATATCATTGTAGAATTCTGTAGCTATCGTTGTAGAATTCCGTCGTTTGAGTGTGATAGGTTAGGATTAAATGAAATATCATTGTAGAATTCTGTGGCTATCGTTGTAGAATTCCGTCGTTTGAGTGTGATAGGTTAGGATTAAATGAAATATCATTGTAGAATTCTGTGGCTATCGTTGTAGAATTCCGTGGTTTGAGTGTGATAGGTTAGGATTAAATGAAATATCATTGTAGAATTCTGTAGCTATCGTTGTAGAATTCCGTCGTTTGAGTGTGATAGGTTAGGGTTAAATGAAATATCATTGTAGAATTCTGTGGCTATCGTTGTAGAATTCCGTCGTTTGAGTGTGATAGGTTAGGGTTAAATGAAATATCATTGTAGAATTCTGTGACTATCGTTGTAGAATTCCGTCGTTTGAGTGTGATAGGTTAGGGATAAATGAAATATCATTGTAGAATTCTGTAGCTATCATTGTAGAATTCCGTCGTTTGAGTGTGATAGGTTAGGGTTAAATGAAATATCATTGTAGAATTCTGTAGCTATCGTTGTAGAATTCCGTCGTTTGAGTGTGATAGGTTAGGGTTAAATGAAATATCATTGTAGAATTCTGTGGCTATCGTTGTAGAATTCTGTCGTTTGAGCGTGATAGGTTAGGGTTAAATGAAATATCATTCTAGAATTCTGTAGCTATCGTTGTAGAATTCCGTCGTTTGAGTGTGATAGGTTAGGGTTAAATGAAATATCATTGTAGAATTCTGTAGCTATCGTTGTAGAATTCCGTCGTTTGAGTGTGATAGGTTAGGGTTAAATGAAATATCATTGTAGAATTCTGTGGCTATCGTTGTAGAATTCCGTCGTTTGAGTGTGATAGGTTAGGGTTAAATGAAATATCATTGTAGAATTCTGTGGCTATCGTTGTAGAATTCCGTCGTTTGAGTGTGATAGGCTAGGGTTAAATGAAATATCATTGTAGAATTCTGTGGCTATCGTTGTAGAATTCCGTCGTTTAAGTGTGATAGGTTAGGGTTAAATGAAATATCATTGTAGAATTCTGTAGCTATCGTTGTAGAATTCTGTCGTTTGAGCGTGATAGGCTAGGGTTAAATGAAATATCATTGTAGAATTCTGTGGCTATCGTTGTAGAATTCCGTCGTTTGAGTGTGATAGGCTAGGGTTAAATGAAATATCATTGTAGAATTCTGTGGCTATCGTTGTAGAATTCCGTCGTTTGAGCGTGATAGGTTAGGGTTAAATGAAATATCATTGTAGAATTCTGTAGCTATCGTTGTAGAATTCCGTCGTTTGAGCGTGATAGGTTAGGGTTAAATGAAATATCATTGTAGAATTCTGTGGCTATCGCTATAGAATTCTTTCGTTTGAGCGTGATAGGTTAGGATTAAATGAAATATCATTGTAGAATTCTGTGGCTATCGTTGTAGAATTCCGTCGTTTGAGTGTGATAGGTTAGGGTTAAATGAAATATCATTGTAGAATTCTGTGGCTATCGTTATAGAATTCTTTCGTTTGAGCGTGATAGGTTAGGATTAAATGAAATATCATTGTAGAATTCTGTGGCTATCGTTGTAGAATTCCGTCGTTTGAGTGTGATAGGTTAGGGTTAAATGAAATATCATTGTAGAATTCTGTGATTATCGTTGTAGAATTCCGTCGTTTAAGTGTGATAGGTTAGGGTTAAATGAAATATCATTGTAGAATTCTGTAGCTATCGTTGTAGAATTCCGTCGTTTGAGTGTGATAGGTTAGGATTAAATGAAATATCATTGTAGAATTCTGTGGCTATCGTTGTAGAATTCCGTCGTTTGAGTGTGATAGGTTAGGATTAAATGAAATATCATTGTAGAATTCTGTGGCTATCGTTGTAGAATTCCGTCGTTTGAGTGTGATAGGTTAGGATTAAATGAAATATCATTGTAGAATTCTGTGGCTATCGTTGTAGAATTCCGTCGTTTGAGTGTGATAGGTTAGGATTAAATGAAATATCATTGTAGAATTCTGTAGCTATCGTTGTAGAATTCCGTCGTTTGAGTGTGATAGGTTAGGGTTAAATGAAATATCATTGTAGAATTCTGTGGCTATCGTTGTAGAATTCCGTCGTTTGAGTGTGATAGGTTAGGGTTAAATGAAATATCATTGTAGAATTCTGTGACTATCGTTGTAGAATTCCGTCGTTTGAGTGTGATAGGTTAGGGATAAATGAAATATCATTGTAGAATTCTGTAGCTATCATTGTAGAATTCCGTCGTTTGAGTGTGATAGGTTAGGGTTAAATGAAATATCATTGTAGAATTCTGTAGCTATCGTTGTAGAATTCCGTCGTTTGAGTGTGATAGGTTAGGGTTAAATGAAATATCATTGTAGAATTCTGTGGCTATCGTTGTAGAATTCTGTCGTTTGAGCGTGATAGGTTAGGGTTAAATGAAATATCATTGTAGAATTCTGTGGCTATCGTTGTAGAATTCCGTCGTTTGAGTGTGATAGGTTAGGGTTAAATGAAATATCATTGTAGAATTCTGTAGCTATCGTTGTAGAATTCCGTCGTTTGAGTGTGATAGGTTAGGGTTAAATGAAATATCATTGTAGAATTCTGTGGCTATCGTTGTAGAATTCCGTCGTTTGAGTGTGATAGGTTAGGGTTAAATGAAATATCATTGTAGAATTCTGTGACTATCGTTGTAGAATTCTGTCGTTTGAGCGTGATAGGTTAGGATTAAATGAAATATCATTGTAGAATTCTATGGCTATCGTTGTAGAATTCCGTCGTTTGAGTGTGATAGGTTAGGGTTAAATGAAATATCATTGTAGAATTCTGTGGCTATCGTTATAGAATTCTTTCGTTTGAGCGTGATAGGTTAGGATTAAATTAAATATCATTGTAGAATTCTGTGGCTATCGTTGTAGAATTCCGTCGTTTGAGTGTGATAGGTTAGGGTTAAATGAAATATCATTGTAGAATTCTGTGACTATCGTTGTAGAATTCCGTCGTTTGAGTGTGATAGGTTAGGGTTAAATGAAATATCATTGTAGAATTCTGTGGCTATGGTTGTAGAATTCTGTCGTTTGAGTGTGATAGGTTAGGGATAAATGAAATATCATTGTAGAATTCCGTCGTTTGAGTGTGATAGGTTAGGGATCAATGAAATATCATTGTAGAATTCTGTGGCTATCATTGTAGAATTCCGTCGTTTGAGTGTGATAGGTTAGGGTTAAATGAAATATCATTGTAGAATTCTGTAGCTATCGTTGTAGAATTCCGTCGTTTGAGTGTGATAGGTTAGGGATAAATGAAATATCATTATAGAATTCTGTAGCTATCGTTGTAGAATTCTGTCGTTTGAGCGTGATAGGTTAGGGTTAAATGAAATATCATTGTAGAATTCTGTGGCTATCGTTGTAGAATTCTGTCGTTTGAGCGTGATAGGTTAGGGTTAAATGAAATATCATTCTAAATTCTGTAGCTATCGTTGTAGAATTCCGTCGTTTGAGTGTGATAGGTTAGGGTTAAATGAAATATCATTGTAGAATTCTGTGGCTATCGTTGTAGAATTCTGTCGTTTGAGCGTGATAGGCTAGGGTTAAATGAAATATCATTGTAGAATTGTGTGGCTATCGTTGTAGAATTCCGTCGTTTGAGTGTGATAGGCTAGGGTTAAATGAAATATCATTGTAGAATTCTGTAGCTATCGTTGTAGAATTCCGTCGTTTGAGTGTGATAGGCTAGGGTTAAATGAAATATCATTGTAGAATTATGTGGCTATCGTTGTAGAATTACGTCGTTTGAGCGTGATAGACTAGGGTTAAATGAAATATCATTGTGGAATTCTGTGGCTATCGTTGTAGAATTCCGTCGTTTGAGTGTGATTGGCTAGGGTTAAATGAAATATCATTGTAGAATTCTGTAGCTATCGTTGTAGAATTCTGTCGTTTGAGAGTGATAGGCTAGGGTTAAATGAAATATCATTGTAGAATTCTGTGGCTATCGTTGTAGAATTCTGTCGTTTGAGAGTGATAGGCTAGGGTTAAATGAAATATCATTGTAGAATTCTGTAGCTATCGTTGTAGAATTCTGTCGTTTGAGTGTGATAGGTTAGGGTTAAATGAAATATCATTGTAGAATTCTGTGACTATCGTTGTAGAATTCCGTCGTTTGAGTGTGATAGGTTAGGGATAAATGAAATATCATTGTAGAATTCTGTAGCTATCGTTGTAGAATTCCGTCGTTTGAGTGTGATAGGTTAGGGATAAATGAAATATCATTATAGAATTCTGTAGCTATCGTTGTAGAATTCTGTCGTTTGAGCGTGATAGGTTAGGGTTAAATGAAATATCATTGTAGAATTCTGTGGCTATCGTTGTAGAATTCTGTCGTTTGAGCGTGATAGGTTAGGGTTAAATGAAATATCATTCTTAATTCTGTAGCTATCGTTGTAGAATTCCGTCGTTTGAGTGTGATAGGTTAGGGTTAAATGAAATATCATTGTAGAATTCTGTGGCTATCGTTGTAGAATTCTGTCGTTTGAATGTGATAGGCTAGGGTTAAATGAAATATCATTGTAGAATTCTGTAGCTATCGTTGTAGAATTCCGTCGTTTGAGTGTGATAGGTTAGGGTTAAATGAAATATCATTGTGGAATTCTGTGGCTATCGTTGTAGAGTTCCGTCGTTTGAGCGTGATAGGCTAGGGTTAAATGAAATATCATTGTAGAATTCTGTGGCTATCGTTGTAGAATTCCGTCGTTTGAGTGTGATAGGCTAGGGTTAAATGAAATATCATTGTAGAATTCTGTGGCTATCGTTATAGAATTCTTTCGTTTGAGCGTGATAGGTTAGGATTAAATGAAATATCATTGTAGAATTCTGTGGCTATCGTTGTAGAATTCCGTCGTTTGAGTGTGATAGGTTAGGGTTAAATGAAATATCATTGTAGAATTCTGTGGCTATCGTTATAGAATTCTTTCGTTTGAGCGTGATAGGTTAGGATTAAATGAAATATCATTGTAGAATTCTGTGGCTATCGTTGTAGAATTCCGTCGTTTGAGTGTGATAGGTTAGGGTTAAATGAAATATCATTGTAGAATTCTGTGACTATCGTTGTAGAATTCCGTCGTTTGAGTGTGATAAGTTAGGGTTAAATGAAATATCATTGTAGAATTCTGTGGCTATGGTTGTAGAATTCCGTCGTTTGAGTGTGATAGGTTAGGGATAAATGAAATATCATTGTAGAATTCCGTCGTTTGAGTGTGATAGGTTAGGGATAAATGAAATATCATTGTAGAATTCTGTGGCTATCATTGTAGAATTCCGTCGTTTGAGTGTGATAGGTTAGGGTTAAATGAAATATCATTGTAGAATTCTGTAGCTATCGTTGTAGAATTCCGTCGTTTGAGTGTGATAGGTTAGGGATAAATGAAATATCATTATAGAATTCTGTAGCTATCGTTGTAGAATTCTGTCGTTTGAGCGTGATAGGTTAGGGTTAAATGAAATATCATTGTAGAATTCTGTGGCTATCGTTGTAGAATTCTGTCGTTTGAGCGTGATAGGTTAGGGTTAAATGAAATATCATTCTAAATTCTGTAGCTATCGTTGTAGAATTCCGTCGTTTGAGTGTGATAGGTTAGGGTTAAATGAAATATCATTGTAGAATTCTGTGGCTATCGTTGTAGAATTCCGTCGTTTGAGCGTGATAGGCTAGGGTTAAATGAAATATCATTGTAGAATTGTGTGGCTATCGTTGTAGAATTCTGTCGTTTGAGTGTGATAGGCTAGGGTTAAATGAAATATCATTGTAGAATTCTGTAGCTATCGTTGTAGAATTCCGTCGTTTGAGTGTGATAGGCTAGGGTTAAATGAAATATCATTGTAGAATTCTGTGGCTATCGTTGTAGAATTCCGTCGTTTGAGCGTGATAGACTAGGGTTAAATGAAATATCATTGTGGAATTCTGTGGCTATCGTTGTAGAATTCCGTCGTTTGAGTGTGATTGGCTAGGGTTAAATGAAATATCATTGTAGAATTCTGTAGCTATCGTTGTAGAATTCTGTCGTTTGAGAGTGATAGGCTAGGGTTAAATGAAATATCATTGTAGAATTCTGTGGCTATCGTTGTAGAATTCTGTCGTTTGAGCGTGATAGGTTAGGGTTAAATGAAATATCATTGTAGAATTCTGTGGCTATCGTTGTAGAATTCTGTCGTTTGAGCGTGATAGCTTAGGGTTAAATGAAATATCATTCTAAATTCTGTAGCTATCGTTGTAGAATTCCGTCGTTTGAGTGTGATAGGTTAGGGTTAAATGAAATATCATTGTAGAATTCTGTGGCTATCGTTGTAGAATTCCGTCGTTTGAGCGTGATAGGCTAGGGTTAAATGAAATATCATTGTAGAATTGTGTGGCTATCGTTGTAGAATTCCGTCGTTTGAGTGTGATAGGCTAGGGTTAAATGAAATATCATTGTAGAATTCTGTGGCTATGGTTGTAGAATTCTGTCGTTTGAGTGTGATAGGTTAGGGATAAATGAAATATCATTGTAGAATTCCGTCGTTTGAGTGTGATAGGTTAGGGATAAATGAAATATCATTGTAGAATTCTGTGGCTATCATTGTAGAATTCCGTCGTTTGAGTGTGATAGGTTAGGGTTAAATGAAATATCATTGTAGAATTCTGTAGCTATCGTTGTAGAATTCCGTCGTTTGAGTGTGATAGGTTAGGGATAAATGAAATATCATTATAGAATTCTGTAGCTATCGTTGTAGAATTCTGTCGTTTGAGCGTGATAGGTTAGGGTTAAATGAAATATCATTGTAGAATTCTGTGGCTATCGTTGTAGAATTCTGTCGTTTGAGCGTGATAGGTTAGGGTTAAATGAAATATCATTCTAAATTCTGTAGCTATCGTTGTAGAATTCCGTCGTTTGAGTGTGATAGGTTAGGGTTAAATGAAATATCATTGTAGAATTCTGTGGCTATCGTTGTAGAATTCCGTCGTTTGAGCGTGATAGGCTAGGGTTAAATGAAATATCATTGTAGAATTGTGTGGCTATCGTTGTAGAATTCCGTCGTTTGAGTGTGATAGGCTAGGGTTAAATGAAATATCATTGTAGAATTCTGTAGCTATCGTTGTAGAATTCCGTCGTTTGAGTGTGATAGGCTAGGGTTAAATGAAATATCATTGTAGAATTCTGTGGCTATCGTTGTAGAATTCCGTCGTTTGAGCGTGATAGACTAGGGTTAAATGAAATATCATTGTGGAATTCTGTGGCTATCGTTGTAGAATTCCGTCGTTTGAGTGTGATTGGCTAGGGTTAAATGAAATATCATTGTAGAATTCTGTAGCTATCGTTGTAGAATTCTGTCGTTTGAGAGTGATAGGCTAGGGTTAAATGAAATATCATTGTAGAATTCTGTGGCTATCGTTGTAGAATTCTGTCGTTTGAGAGTGATAGGCTAGGGTTAAATGAAATATCATTGTAGAATTCTGTAGCTATCGTTGTAGAATTCTGTCGTTTGAGTGTGATAGGTTAGGGTTAAATGAAATATCATTGTAGAATTCTGTGAATATCGTTGTAGAATTCCGTCGTTTGAGTGTGATAGGTTAGGGATAAATGAAATATCATTGTAGAATTCTGTAGCTATCATTGTAGAATTCCGTCGTTTGAGTGTGATAGGTTAGGGATAAATGAAATATCATTATAGAATTCTGTAGCTATCGTTGTAGAATTCTGTCGTTTGAGCGTGATAGGTTAGGGTTAAATGAAATATCATTGTAGAATTCTGTGGCTATCGTTGTAGAATTCTGTCGTTTGAGCGTGATAGGTTAGGGTTAAATGAAATATCATTCTAAATTCTGTAGCTATCGTTGTAGAATTCCGTCGTTTGAGTGTGATAGGTTAGGGTTAAATGAAATATCATTGTAGAATTCTGTGGCTATCGTTGTAGAATTCCGTCGTTTGAGCGTGATAGGCTAGGGTTAAATGAAATATCATTGTAGAATTGTGTGGCTATCGTTGTAGAATTCCGTCGTTTGAGTGTGATAGGCTAGGGTTAAATGAAATATCATTGTAGAATTCTGTGGCTATGGTTGTAGAATTCTGTCGTTTGAGTGTGATAGGTTAGGGATAAATGAAATATCATTGTAGAATTCTGTGGCTATCATTGTAGAATTCCGTCGTTTGAGTGTGATAGGTTAGGGTTAAATGAAATATCATTGTAGAATTCTGTAGCTATCGTTGTAGAATTCCGTCGTTTGAGTGTGATAGGTTAGGGATAAATGAAATATCATTATAGAATTCTGTAGCTATCGTTGTAGAATTCTGTCGTTTGAGCGTGATAGGTTAGGGTTAAATGAAATATCATTGTAGAATTCTGTGGCTATCGTTGTAGAATTCTGTCGTTTGAGCGTGATAGGTTAGGGTTAAATGAAATATCATTCTAAATTCTGTAGCTATCGTTGTAGAATTCCGTCGTTTGAGTGTGATAGGTTAGGGTTAAATGAAATATCATTGTAGAATTCTGTGGCTATCGTTGTAGAATTCCGTCGTTTGAGCGTGATAGGCTAGGGTTAAATGAAATATCATTGTAGAATTGTGTGGCTATCGTTGTAGAATTCCGTCGTTTGAGTGTGATAGGCTAGGGTTAAATGAAATATCATTGTAGAATTCTGTAGCTATCGTTGTAGAATTCCGTCGTTTGAGTGTGATAGGCTAGGGTTAAATGAAATATCATTGTAGAATTCTGTGGCTATCGTTGTAGAATTCCGTCGTTTGAGCGTGATAGACTAGGGTTAAATGAAATATCATTGTGGAATTCTGTGGCTATCGTTGTAGAATTCCGTCGTTTGAGTGTGATTGGCTAGGGTTAAATGAAATATCATTGTAGAATTCTGTAGCTATCGTTGTAGAATTCTGTCGTTTGAGAGTGATAGGCTAGGGTTAAATGAAATATCATTGTAGAATTCTGTGGCTATCGTTGTAGAATTCTGTCGTTTGAGAGTGATAGGCTAGGGTTAAATGAAATATCATTGTAGAATTCTGTAGCTATCGTTGTAGAATTCTGTCGGTTGAGTGTGATAGGTTAGGGTTAAATGAAATATCATTGTAGAATTCTGTGAATATCGTTGTAGAATTCCGTCGTTTGAGTGTGATAGGTTAGGGATAAATGAAATATCATTGTAGAATTCTGTAGCTATCATTGTAGAATTCCGTCGTTTGAGTGTGATAGGTTAGGGTTAAATGAAATATCATTGTAGAATTCTGTGGCTATCGTTGTAGAATTCCGTCGTTTGAGCGTGATAGGCTAGGGTTAAATGAAATATCATTGTAGAATTGTGTGGCTATCGTTGTAGAATTCCGTCGTTTGAGTGTGATAGGCTAGGGTTAAATGAAATATCATTGTAGAATTCTGTGGCTATGGTTGTAGAATTCTGTCGTTTGAGTGTGATAGGTTAGGGATAAATGAAATATCATTGTAGAATTCCGTCGTTTGAGTGTGATAGGTTAGGGATAAATGAAATATTATTGTAGAATTCTGTGGCTATCATTGTAGAATTCCGTCGTTTGAGTGTGATAGGTTAGGGTTAAATGAAATATCATTGTAGAATTCTGTAGCTATCGTTGTAGAATTCCGTCGTTTGAGTGTGATAGGTTAGGGATAAATGAAATATCATTATAGAATTCTGTAGCTATCGTTGTAGAATTCTGTCGTTTGAGCGTGATAGGTTAGGGTTAAATGAAATATCATTGTAGAATTCTGTGGCTATCGTTGTAGAATTCTGTCGTTTGAGCGTGATAGGTTAGGGTTAAATGAAATATCATTCTAAATTCTGTAGCTATCGTTGTAGAATTCCGTCGTTTGAGTGTGATAGGTTAGGGTTAAATGAAATATCATTGTAGAATTCTGTGGCTATCGTTGTAGAATTCCGTCGTTTGAGCGTGATAGGCTAGGGTTAAATGAAATATCATTGTAGAATTGTGTGGCTATCGTAGAATTCCGTCGTTTGAGTGTGATAGGCTAGGGTTAAATGAAATATCATTGTAGAATTCTGTAGTTATTGTTGTAGAATTCCGTCGTTTGAGTGTGATAGGCTAGGGTTAAATGAAATATCATTGTAGAATTCTGTGGCTATCGTTGTAGAATTCCGTCGTTTGAGCGTGATAGACTAGGGTTAAATGAAATATCATTGTGGAATTCTGTGGCTATCGTTGTAGAATTCCGTCGTTTGAGTGTGATTGGCTAGGGTTAAATGAAATATCATTGTAGAATTCTGTAGCTATCGTTGTAGAATTCTGTCGTTTGAGAGTGATAGGCTAGGGTTAAATGAAATATCATTGTAGAATTCTGTGGCTATCGTTGTAGAATTCTGTCGTTTGAGAGTGATAGGCTAGGGTTAAATGAAATATCATTGTAGAATTCTGTAGCTATCGTTGTAGAATTCTGTCGTTTGAGTGTGATAGGTTAGGGTAAAATGAAATATCATTGTAGAATTCTGTGAATATCGTTGTAGAATTCCGTCGTTTGAGTGTGATAGGTTAGGGATAAATGAAATATCATTGTAGAATTCTGTAGCTATCGTTGTAGAATTCCGTCGTTTGAGTGTGATAGGTTAGGGATAAATGAAATATCATTATAGAATTCTGTAGCTATCGTTGTAGAATTCTGTCGTTTGAGCGTGATAGGTTAGGGTTAAATGAAATATCATTGTAGAATTCTGTGGCTATCGTTGTAGAATTCTGTCGTTTGAGCGTGATAGGTTAGGGTTAAATGAAATATCATTCTAAATTCTGTAGCTATCGTTGTAGAATTCCGTCGTTTAAGTGTGATAGGTTAGGGTTAAATGAAATATCATTGTCGAATTCTGTCGTTTGAATGTGATAGGCTAGGGTTAAATGAAATATCATTGTAGAATTCTGTGGCTATCGTTGTAGAATTCCGTCGTTTGAGTGTGATAGGTTAGGGTTAAATGAAATATCATTGTGGAATTCTGTGGCTATCGTTGTAGAGTTCCGTCGTTTGAGCGTGATAGGCTAGGGTTAAATGAAATATCATTGTAGAATTGTGTGGCTATCGTTGTAGAATTCCGTCGTTTGAGTGTGATAGGCTAGGGTTAAATGAAATATCATTGTAGAATTCTGTGGCTATGGTTGTAGAATTCTGTCGTTTGAGTGTGATAGGTTAGGGATAAATGAAATATCATTGTAGAATTCTGTCGTTTGAGTGTGATAGGTTAGGGATAAATGAAATATCATTGTAGAATTCTGTGGCTATCATTGTAGAATTCCGTCGTTTGAGTGTGATAGGTTAGGGTTAAATGAAATATCATTGTAGAATTCTGTAGCTATCGTTGTAGAATTCCGTCGTTTGAGTGTGATAGGTTAGGGATAAATGAAATATCATTATAGAATTCTGTAGCTATCGTTGTAGAATTCTGTCGTTTGAGCGTGATAGGTTAGGGTTAAATGAAATATCATTGTAGAATTCTGTGGCTATCGTTGTAGAATTCTGTCGTTTGAGCGTGATAGGTTAGGGTTAAATGAAATATCATTCTAAATTCTGTAGCTATCGTTGTAGAATTCCGTCGTTTGAGTGTGATAGGTTAGGGTTAAATGAAATATCATTGTAGAATTCTGTGGCTATCGTTGTAGAATTCCGTCGTTTGAGCGTGATAGGCTAGGGTTAAATGAAATATCATTGTAGAATTGTGTGGCTATCGTTGTAGAATTCCGTCGTTTGAGTGTGATAGGCTAGGGTTAAATGAAATATCATTGTAGAATTCTGTAGCTATCGTTGTAGAATTCCGTCGTTTGAGTGTGATAGGCTAGGGTTAAATGAAATATCATTGTAGAATTCTGTGGCTATCGTTGTAGAATTCCGTCGTTTGAGCGTGATAGACTAGGGTTAAATGAAATATCATTGTGGAATTCTGTGGCTATCGTTGTAGAATTCCGTCGTTTGAGTGTGATTGGCTAGGGTTAAATGAAATATCATTGTAGAATTCTGTAGCTATCGTTGTAGAATTCTGTCGTTTGAGAGTGATAGGCTAGGGTTAAATGAAATATCATTGTAGAATTTTGTGAATATCGTTGTAGAATTCCGTCGTTTGAGTGTGATAGGTTAGGGATAAATGAAATATCATTGTAGAATTCTGTAGCTATCGTTGTAGAATTCCGTCGTTTGAGTGTGATAGGTTAGGGATAAATGAAATATCATTATAGAATTCTGTAGCTATCGTTGTAGAATTCTGTCGTTTGAGCGTGATAGGTTAGGGTTAAATGAAATATCATTGTAGAATTCTGTGGCTATCGTTGTAGAATTCTGTCGTTTGAGCGTGATAGGTTAGGGTTAAATGAAATATCATTCTAAATTCTGTAGCTATCGTTGTAGAATTCCGTCGTTTGAGTGTGATAGGTTAGGGTTAAATGAAATATCATTGTCGAATTCTGTCGTTTGAATGTGATAGGCTAGGGTTAAATGAAATATCATTGTAGAATTCTGTAGCTATCGTTGTAGAATTCCGTCGTTTGAGTGTGATAGGTTAGGGTTAAATGAAATATCATTGTGGAATTCTGTGGCTATCGTTGTAGAGTTCCGTCGTTTGAGCGTGATAGGCTAGGGTTAAATGAAATATCATTGTAGAATTCTGTGGCTATCGTTGTAGAATTCCGTCGTTTAAGTGTGATAGGTTAGGGTTAAATGAAATATCATTGTAGAATTCTGTAGCTATCGTTGTAGAATTCTGTCGTTTGAGCGTGATAGGCTAGGGTTAAATGAAATATCATTGTAGAATTCTGTGGCTATCGTTGTAGAATTCCGTCGTTTGAGTGTGATAGGCTAGGGTTAAATGAAATATCATTGTAGAAATCTGTGGCTATCGTTGTAGAATTCCGTCGTTTGAGCGTGATAAGTTAGGGTTAAATGAAATATCATTGTAGAATTCTGTAGCTATCGTTGTAGAATTCCGTCGTTTGAGTGTGATAGGTTAGGGTTAAATGAAATATCATTGTAGAATTCTGTGGCTATCGTTGTAGAATTCCGTCGTTTGAGTGTGATAAGTTAGGGTTAAATGAAATATCATTGTAGAATTCTGTGACTATCGTTGTAGAATTCTGTCGTTTGAGTGTGATAGGTTAGGATTAAATGAAATATCATTGTAGAATTCTGTAGCTATCGTTGTAGAATTCCGTCGTTTGAGTGTGATAGGTTAGGGTTAAATGAAATATCATTGTAGAATTCTGTGGCTATCGTTGTAGAATTCCGTCGTTTGAGTGTGATAGGTTAGGGTTAAATGAAATATCATTGTAGAATTCTGTGACTATCGTTGTAGAATTCCGTCGTTTGAGTGTGATAGGTTAGGGTTAAATGAAATATCATTGTAGAATTCTGTAGCTATCGTTGTAGAATTCCGTCGTTTGAGTGTGATAGGTTAGGGTTAAATGAAATATCATTGTAGAATTCTGTGGCTATCGTTGTAGAATTCTGTCGTTTGAGCGTGATAGGTTAGGGTTAAATGAAATATCATTGTAGAATTCTGTGGCTATCGTTGTAGAATTCCGTCGTTTGAGTGTGATAGGTTAGGGTTAAATGAAATATCATTGTAGAATTCTGTAGCTATCGTTGTAGAATTCCGTCGTTTGAGTGTGATAGGTTAGGGTTAAATGAAATATCATTGTAGAATTCTGTGGCTATCGTTGTAGAATTCCGTCGTTTGAGTGTGATAGGTTAGGGTTAAATGAAATATCATTGTAGAATTCTGTGACTATCGTTGTAGAATTCTGTCGTTTGAGCGTGATAGGTTAGGATTAAATGAAATATCATTGTAGAATTCTATGGCTATCGTTGTAGAATTCCGTCGTTTGAGTGTGATAGGTTAGGGTTAAATGAAATATCATTGTAGAATTCTGTGGCTATCGTTATAGAATTCTTTCGTTTGAGCGTGATAGGTTAGGATTAAATGAAATATCATTGTAGAATTCTGTGGCTATCGTTGTAGAATTCCGTCGTTTGAGTGTGATAGGTTAGGGTTAAATGAAATATCATTGTAGAATTCTGTGACTATCGTTGTAGAATTCCGTCGTTTGAGTGTGATAGGTTAGGGTTAAATGAAATATCATTGTAGAATTCTGTGGCTATGGTTGTAGAATTCTGTCGTTTGAGTGTGATAGGTTAGGGATAAATGAAATATCATTGTAGAATTCCGTCGTTTGAGTGTGATAGGTTAGGGATCAATGAAATATCATTGTAGAATTCTGTGGCTATCATTGTAGAATTCCATCGTTTGAGTGTGATAGGTTAGGGTTAAATGAAATATCATTGTAGAATTCTGTAGCTATCGTTGTAGAATTCCGTCGTTTGAGTGTGATAGGTTAGGGATAAATGAAATATCATTATAGAATTCTGTAGCTATCGTTGTAGAATTCTGTCGTTTGAGCGTGATAGGTTAGGGTTAAATGAAATATCATTGTAGAATTCTGTGGCTATCGTTGTAGAATTCTGTCGTTTGAGCGTGATAGGTTAGGGTTAAATGAAATATCATTCTAAATTCTGTAGCTATCGTTGTAGAATTCCGTCGTTTGAGTGTGATAGGTTAGGGTTAAATGAAATATCATTGTAGAATTCTGTGGCTATCGTTGTAGAATTCTGTCGTTTGAGCGTGATAGGCTAGGGTTAAATGAAATATCATTGTAGAATTGTGTGGCTATCGTTGTAGAATTCCGTCGTTTGAGTGTGATAGGCTAGGGTTAAATGAAATATCATTGTAGAATTCTGTAGCTATCGTTGTAGAATTCCGTCGTTTGAGTGTGATAGGCTAGGGTTAAATGAAATATCATTGTAGAATTCTGTGGCTATCGTTGTATAATTACGTCGTTTGAGCGTGATAGACTAGGGTTAAATGAAATATCATTGTGGAATTCTGTGGCTATCGTTGTAGAATTCCGTCGTTTGAGTGTGATTGGCTAGGGTTAAATGAAATATCATTGTAGAATTCTGTAGCTATCGTTGTAGAATTCTGTCGTTTGAGAGTGATAGGCTAGGGTTAAATGAAATATCATTGTAGAATTCTGTGGCTATCGTTGTAGAATTCTGTCGTTTGAGAGTGATAGGCTAGGGTTAAATGAAATATCATTGTAGAATTCTGTAGCTATCGTTGTAGAATTCTGTCGTTTGAGTGTGATAGGTTAGGGTTAAATGAAATATCATTGTAGAATTCTGTGACTATCGTTGTAGAATTCCGTCGTTTGAGTGTGATAGGTTAGGGATAAATGAAATATCATTGTAGAATTCTGTAGCTATCGTTGTAGAATTCCGTCGTTTGAGTGTGATAGGTTAGGGATAAATGAAATATCATTATAGAATTCTGTAGCTATCGTTGTAGAATTCTGTCGTTTGAGCGTGATAGGTTAGGGTTAAATGAAATATCATTGTAGAATTCTGTGGCTATCGTTGTAGAATTCTGTCGTTTGAGCGTGATAGGTTAGGGTTAAATGAAATATCATTCTAAATTCTGTAGCTATCGTTGTAGAATTCCGTCGTTTGAGTGTGATAGGTTAGGGTTAAATGAAATATCATTGTAGAATTCTGTGGCTATCGTTGTAGAATTCTGTCGTTTGAATGTGATAGGCTAGGGTTAAATGAAATATCATTGTAGAATTCTGTAGCTATCGTTGTAGAATTCCGTCGTTTGAGTGTGATAGGTTAGGGTTAAATGAAATATCATTGTGGAATTCTGTGGCTATCGTTGTAGAGTTCCGTCGTTTGAGCGTGATAGGCTAGGGTTAAATGAAATATCATTGTAGAATTCTGTGGCTATCGTTGTAGAATTCCGTCGTTTAAGTGTGATAGGTTAGGTTTAAATGAAATATCATTGTAGAATTCTGTAGCTATCGTTGTAGAATTCTGTCGTTTGAGCGTGATAGGCTAGGGTTAAATGAAATATCATTGTAGAATTCTGTGGCTATCGTTGTAGAATTCCGTCGTTTGAGTGTGATAGGCTAGGGTTAAATGAAATATCATTGTAGAATTCTGTGGCTATCGTTATAGAATTCTTTCGTTTGAGCGTGATAGGTTAGGATTAAATGAAATATCATTGTAGAATTCTGTGGCTATCGTTGTAGAATTCCGTCGTTTGAGTGTGATAGGTTAGGGTTAAATGAAATATCATTGTAGAATTCTGTGGCTATCGTTATAGAATTCTTTCGTTTGAGCGTGATAGGTTAGGATTAAATGAAATATCATTGTAGAATTCTGTGGCTATCGTTGTAGAATTCCGTCGTTTGAGTGTGATAGGTTAGGGTTAAATGAAATATCATTGTAGAATTCTGTGACTATCGTTGTAGAATTCCGTCGTTTGAGTGTGATAAGTTAGGGTTAAATGAAATATCATTGTAGAATTCTGTGGCTATGGTTGTAGAATTCCGTCGTTTGAGTGTGATAGGTTAGGGATAAATGAAATATCATTGTAGAATTCCGTCGTTTGAGTGTGATAGGTTAGGGATAAATGAAATATCATTGTAGAATTCTGTGGCTATCATTGTAGAATTCCGTCGTTTGAGTGTGATAGGTTAGGGTTAAATGAAATATCATTGTAGAATTCTGTAGCTATCGTTGTAGAATTCCGTCGTTTGAGTGTGATAGGTTAGGGATAAATGAAATATCATTATAGAATTCTGTAGCTATCGTTGTAGAATTCTGTCGTTTGAGCGTGATAGGTTAGGGTTAAATGAAATATCATTGTAGAATTCTGTGGCTATCGTTGTAGAATTCTGTCGTTTGAGCGTGATAGGTTAGGGTTAAATGAAATATCATTCTAAATTCTGTAGCTATCGTTGTAGAATTCCGTCGTTTGAGTGTGATAGGTTAGGGTTAAATGAAATATCATTGTAGAATTCTGTGGCTATCGTTGTAGAATTCCGTCGTTTGAGCGTGATAGGCTAGGGTTAAATGAAATATCATTGTAGAATTGTGTGGCTATCGTTGTAGAATTCTGTCGTTTGAGTGTGATAGGCTAGGGTTAAATGAAATATCATTGTAGAATTCTGTAGCTATCGTTGTAGAATTCCGTCGTTTGAGTGTGATAGGCTAGGGTTAAATGAAATATCATTGTAGAATTCTGTGGCTATCGTTGTAGAATTCCGTCGTTTGAGCGTGATAGACTAGGGTTAAATGAAATATCATTGTGGAATTCTGTGGCTATCGTTGTAGAATTCCGTCGTTTGAGTGTGATTGGCTAGGGTTAAATGAAATATCATTGTAGAATTCTGTAGCTATCGTTGTAGAATTCTGTCGTTTGAGAGTGATAGGCTAGGGTTAAATGAAATATCATTGTAGAATTCTGTGGCTATCGTTGTAGAATTCTGTCGTTTGAGCGTGATAGGTTAGGGTTAAATGAAATATCATTGTAGAATTCTGTGGCTATCGTTGTAGAATTCTGTCGTTTGAGCGTGATAGGTTAGGGTTAAATGAAATATCATTCTAAATTCTGTAGCTATCGTTGTAGAATTCCGTCGTTTGAGTGTGATAGGTTAGGGTTAAATGAAATATCATTGTAGAATTCTGTGGCTATCGTTGTAGAATTCCGTCGTTTGAGCGTGATAGGCTAGGGTTAAATGAAATATCATTGTAGAATTGTGTGGCTATCGTTGTAGAATTCCGTCGTTTGAGTGTGATAGGCTAGGGTTAAATGAAATATCATTGTAGAATTCTGTGGCTATGGTTGTAGAATTCTGTCGTTTGAGTGTGATAGGTTAGGGATAAATGAAATATCATTGTAGAATTCCGTCGTTTGAGTGTGATAGGTTAGGGATAAATGAAATATCATTGTAGAATTCTGTGGCTATCATTGTAGAATTCCGTCGTTTGAGTGTGATAGGTTAGGGTTAAATGAAATATCATTGTAGAATTCTGTAGCTATCGTTGTAGAATTCCGTCGTTTGAGTGTGATAGGTTAGGGATAAATGAAATATCATTATAGAATTCTGTAGCTATCGTTGTAGAATTCTGTCGTTTGAGCGTGATAGGTTAGGGTTAAATGAAATATCATTGTAGAATTCTGTGGCTATCGTTGTAGAATTCTGTCGTTTGAGCGTGATAGGTTAGGGTTAAATGAAATATCATTCTAAATTCTGTAGCTATCGTTGTAGAATTCCGTCGTTTGAGTGTGATAGGTTAGGGTTAAATGAAATATCATTGTAGAATTCTGTGGCTATCGTTGTAGAATTCCGTCGTTTGAGCGTGATAGGCTAGGGTTAAATGAAATATCATTGTAGAATTGTGTGGCTATCGTTGTAGAATTCCGTCGTTTGAGTGTGATAGGCTAGGGTTAAATGAAATATCATTGTAGAATTCTGTAGCTATCGTTGTAGAATTCCGTCGTTTGAGTGTGATAGGCTAGGGTTAAATGAAATATCATTGTAGAATTCTGTGGCTATCGTTGTAGAATTCCGTCGTTTGAGCGTGATAGACTAGGGTTAAATGAAATATCATTGTGGAATTCTGTGGCTATCGTTGTAGAATTCCGTCGTTTGAGTGTGATTGGCTAGGGTTAAATGAAATATCATTGTAGAATTCTGTAGCTATCGTTGTAGAATTCTGTCGTTTGAGAGTGATAGGCTAGGGTTAAATGAAATATCATTGTAGAATTCTGTGGCTATCGTTGTAGAATTCTGTCGTTTGAGAGTGATAGGCTAGGGTTAAATGAAATATCATTGTAGAATTCTGTAGCTATCGTTGTAGAATTCTGTCGTTTGAGTGTGATAGGTTAGGGTTAAATGAAATATCATTGTAGAATTCTGTGAATATCGTTGTAGAATTCCGTCGTTTGAGTGTGATAGGTTAGGGATAAATGAAATATCATTGTAGAATTCTGTAGCTATCATTGTAGAATTCCGTCGTTTGAGTGTGATAGGTTAGGGATAAATGAAATATCATTATAGAATTCTGTAGCTATCGTTGTAGAATTCTGTCGTTTGAGCGTGATAGGTTAGGGTTAAATGAAATATCATTGTAGAATTCTGTGGCTATCGTTGTAGAATTCTGTCGTTTGAGCGTGATAGGTTAGGGTTAAATGAAATATCATTCTAAATTCTGTAGCTATCGTTGTAGAATTCCGTCGTTTGAGTGTGATAGGTTAGGGTTAAATGAAATATCATTGTAGAATTCTGTGGCTATCGTTGTAGAATTCCGTCGTTTGAGCGTGATAGGCTAGGGTTAAATGAAATATCATTGTAGAATTGTGTGTCTATCGTTGTAGAATTCCGTCGTTTGAGTGTGATAGGCTAGGGTTAAATGAAATATCATTGTAGAATTCTGTGGCTATGGTTGTAGAATTCTGTCGTTTGAGTGTGATAGGTTAGGGATAAATGAAATATCATTGTAGAATTCCGTCGTTTGAGTGTGATAGGTTAGGGATAAATGAAATATCATTGTAGAATTCTGTGGCTATCATTGTAGAATTCCGTCGTTTGAGTGTGATAGGTTAGGGTTAAATGAAATATCATTGTAGAATTCTGTAGCTATCGTTGTAGAATTCCGTCGTTTGAGTGTGATAGGTTAGGGATAAATGAAATATCATTATAGAATTCTGTAGCTATCGTTGTAGAATTCTGTCGTTTGAGCGTGATAGGTTAGGGTTAAATGAAATATCATTGTAGAATTCTGTGGCTATCGTTGTAGAATTCTGTCGTTTGAGCGTGATAGGTTAGGGTTAAATGAAATATCATTCTAAATTCTGTAGCTATCGTTGTAGAATTCCGTCGTTTGAGTGTGATAGGTTAGGGTTAAATGAAATATCATTGTAGAATTCTGTGGCTATCGTTGTAGAATTCCGTCGTTTGAGCGTGATAGGCTAGGGTTAAATGAAATATCATTGTAGAATTGTGTGGCTATCGTTGTAGAATTCCGTCGTTTGAGTGTGATAGGCTAGGGTTAAATGAAATATCATTGTAGAATTCTGTAGCTATCGTTGTAGAATTCCGTCGTTTGAGTGTGATAGGCTAGGGTTAAATGAAATATCATTGTAGAATTCTGTGGCTATCGTTGTAGAATTCCGTCGTTTGAGCGTGATAGACTAGGGTTAAATGAAATATCATTGTGGAATTCTGTGGCTATCGTTGTAGAATTCCGTCGTTTGAGTGTGATTGGCTAGGGTTAAATGAAATATCATTGTAGAATTCTGTAGCTATCGTTGTAGAATTCTGTCGTTTGAGAGTGATAGGCTAGGGTTAAATGAAATATCATTGTAGAATTCTGTGGCTATCGTTGTAGAATTCTGTCGTTTGAGAGTGATAGGCTAGGGTTAAATGAAATATCATTGTAGAATTCTGTAGCTATCGTTGTAGAATTCTGTCGGTTGAGTGTGATAGGTTAGGGTTAAATGAAATATCATTGTAGAATTCTGTGAATATCGTTGTAGAATTCCGTCGTTTGAGTGTGATAGGTTAGGGATAAATGAAATATCATTGTAGAATTCTGTAGCTATCATTGTAGAATTCCGTCGTTTGAGTGTGATAGGTTAGGGTTAAATGAAATATCATTGTAGAATTCTGTGGCTATCGTTGTAGAATTCCGTCGTTTGAGCGTGATAGGCTAGGGTTAAATGAAATATCATTGTAGAATTGTGTGGCTATCGTTGTAGAATTCCGTCGTTTGAGTGTGATAGGCTAGGGTTAAATGAAATATCATTGTAGAATTCTGTGGCTATGGTTGTAGAATTCTGTCGTTTGAGTGTGATAGGTTAGGGATAAATGAAATATCATTGTAGAATTCCGTCGTTTGAGTGTGATAGGTTAGGGATAAATGAAATATCATTGTAGAATTCTGTGGCTATCATTGTAGAATTCCGTCGTTTGAGCGTGATAGGTTAGGGTTAAATGAAATATCATTGTAGAATTCTGTAGCTATCGTTGTAGAATTCCGTCGTTTGAGTGTGATAGGTTAGGGATAAATGAAATATCATTATAGAATTCTGTAGCTATCGTTGTAGAATTCTGTCGTTTGAGCGTGATAGGTTAGGGTTAAATGAAATATCATTGTAGAATTCTGTGGCTATCGTTGTAGAATTCTGTCGTTTGAGCGTGATAGGTTAGGGTTAAATGAAATATCATTCTAAATTCTGTAGCTATCGTTGTAGAATTCCGTCGTTTGAGTGTGATAGGTTAGGGTTAAATGAAATATCATTGTAGAATTCTGTGGCTATCGTTGTAGAATTCCGTCGTTTGAGCGTGATAGGCTAGGGTTAAATGAAATATCATTGTAGAATTGTGTGGCTATCGTAGAATTCCGTCGTTTGAGTGTGATAGGCTAGGGTTAAATGAAATATCATTGTAGAATTCTGTAGCTATTGTTGTAGAATTCCGTCGTTTGAGTGTGATAGGCTAGGGTTAAATGAAATATCATTGTAGAATTCTGTGGCTATCGTTGTAGAATTCCGTCGTTTGAGCGTGATAGACTAGGGTTAAATGAAATATCATTGTGGAATTCTGTGGCTATCGTTGTAGAATTCCGTCGTTTGAGTGTGATTGGCTAGGGTTAAATGAAATATCATTGTAGAATTCTGTAGCTATCGTTGTAGAATTCTGTCGTTTGAGAGTGATAGGCTAGGGTTAAATGAAATATCATTGTAGAATTCTGTGGCTATCGTTGTAGAATTCTGTCGTTTGAGAGTGATAGGCTAGGGTTAAATGAAATATCATTGTAGAATTCTGTAGCTATCGTTGTAGAATTCTGTCGTTTGAGTGTGATAGGTTAGGGTTAAATGAAATATCATTGTAGAATTCTGTGAATATCGTTGTAGAATTCCGTCGTTTGAGTGTGATAGGTTAGGGATAAATGAAATATCATTGTAGAATTCTGTAGCTATCGTTGTAGAATTCCGTCGTTTGAGTGTGATAGGTTAGGGATAAATGAAATATCATTATAGAATTCTGTAGCTATCGTTGTAGAATTCTGTCGTTTGAGCGTGATAGGTTAGGGTTAAATGAAATATCATTGTAGAATTCTGTGGCTATCGTTGTAGAATTCTGTCGTTTGAGCGTGATAGGTTAGGGTTAAATGAAATATCATTCTAAATTCTGTAGCTATCGTTGTAGAATTCCGTCGTTTAAGTGTGATAGGTTAGGGTTAAATGAAATATCATTGTCGAATTCTGTCGTTTGAATGTGATAGGCTAGGGTTAAATGAAATATCATTGTAGAATTCTGTGGCTATCGTTGTAGAATTCCGTCGTTTGAGTGTGATAGGTTAGGGTTAAATGAAATATCATTGTGGAATTCTGTGGCTATCGTTGTAGAGTTCCGTCGTTTGAGCGTGATAGGCTAGGGTTAAATGAAATATCATTGTAGAATTGTGTGGCTATCGTTGTAGAATTCCGTCGTTTGAGTGTGATAGGTTAGGGTTAAATGAAATATCATTGTAGAATTCTGTGGCTATCGTTGTAGAATTCCGTCGTTTGAGCGTGATAGGCTAGGGTTAAATGAAATATCATTGTAGAATTGTGTGGCTATCGTAGAATTCCGTCGTTTGAGTGTGATAGGCTAGGGTTAAATGAAATATCATTGTAGAATTCTGTAGCTATTGTTGTAGAATTCCGTCGTTTGAGTGTGATAGGCTAGGGTTAAATGAAATATCATTGTAGAATTCTGTGGCTATCGTTGTAGAATTCCGTCGTTTGAGCGTGATAGACTAGGGTTAAATGAAATATCATTGTGGAATTCTGTGGCTATCGTTGTAGAATTCCGTCGTTTGAGTGTGATTGGCTAGGGTTAAATGAAATATCATTGTAGAATTCTGTAGCTATCGTTGTAGAATTCTGTCGTTTGAGAGTGATAGGCTAGGGTTAAATGAAATATCATTGTAGAATTCTGTGGCTATGGTTGTAGAATTCTGTCGTTTGAGTGTGATAGGTTAGGGATAAATGAAATATCATTGTAGAATTCTGTCGTTTGAGTGTGATAGGTTAGGGATAAATGAAATATCATTGTAGAATTCTGTGGCTATCATTGTAGAATTCCGTCGTTTGAGTGTGATAGGTTAGGGTTAAATGAAATATCATTGTAGAATTCTGTAGCTATCGTTGTAGAATTCCGTCGTTTGAGTGTGATAGGTTAGGGATAAATGAAATATCATTATAGAATTCTGTAGCTATCGTTGTAGAATTCTGTCGTTTGAGCGTGATAGGTTAGGGTTAAATGAAATATCATTGTAGAATTCTGTGGCTATCGTTGTAGAATTCTGTCGTTTGAGCGTGATAGGTTAGGGTTAAATGAAATATCATTCTAAATTCTGTAGCTATCGTTGTAGAATTCCGTCGTTTGAGTGTGATAGGTTAGGGTTAAATGAAATATCATTGTAGAATTCTGTGGCTATCGTTGTAGAATTCCGTCGTTTGAGCGTGATAGGCTAGGGTTAAATGAAATATCATTGTAGAATTGTGTGGCTATCGTTGTAGAATTCCGTCGTTTGAGTGTGATAGGCTAGGGTTAAATGAAATATCATTGTAAAATTCTGTAGCTATCGTTGTAGAATTCCGTCGTTTGAGTGTGATAGGCTAGGGTTAAATGAAATATCATTGTAGAATTCTGTGGCTATCGTTGTAGAATTCCGTCGTTTGAGCGTGATAGACTAGGGTTAAATGAAATATCATTGTGGAATTCTGTGGCTATCGTTGTAGAATTCCGTCGTTTGAGTGTGATTGGCTAGGGTTAAATGAAATATCATTGTAGAATTCTGTAGCTATCGTTGTAGAATTCTGTCGTTTGAGAGTGATAGGCTAGGGTTAAATGAAATATCATTGTAGAATTCTGTGAATATCGTTGTAGAATTCCGTCGTTTGAGTGTGATAGGTTAGGGATAAATGAAATATCATTGTAGAATTCTGTAGCTATCGTTGTAGAATTCCGTCGTTTGAGTGTGATAGGTTAGGGATAAATGAAATATCATTATAGAATTCTGTAGCTATCGTTGTAGAATTCTGTCGTTTGAGCGTGATAGGTTAGGGTTAAATGAAATATCATTGTAGAATTCTGTGGCTATCGTTGTAGAATTCTGTCGTTTGAGCGTGATAGGTTAGGGTTAAATGAAATATCATTCTAAATTCTGTAGCTATCGTTGTAGAATTCCGTCGTTTGAGTGTGATAGGTTAGGGTTAAATGAAATATCATTGTCGAATTCTGTCGTTTGAATGTGATAGGCTAGGGTTAAATGAAATATCATTGTAGAATTCTGTAGCTATCGTTGTAGAATTCCGTCGTTTGAGTGTGATAGGTTAGGGTTAAATGAAATATCATTGTGGAATTCTGTGGCTATCGTTGTAGAGTTCCGTCGTTTGAGCGTGATAGGCTAGGGTTAAATGAAATATCATTGTAGAATTCTGTGGCTATCGTTGTAGAATTCCGTCGTTTAAGTGTGATAGGTTAGGGTTAAATGAAATATCATTGTAGAATTCTGTAGCTATCGTTGTAGAATTCTGTCGTTTGAGCGTGATAGGCTAGGGTTAAATGAAATATCATTGTAGAATTCTGTGGCTATCGTTGTAGAATTCCGTCGTTTGAGTGTGATAGGCTAGGGTTAAATGAAATATCATTGTAGAATTCTGTGGCTATCGTTGTAGAATTCCGTCGTTTGAGCGTGATAAGTTAGGGTTAAATGAAATATCATTGTAGAATTCTGTAGCTATCGTTGTAGAATTCCGTCGTTTGAGTGTGATAGGTTAGGGTTAAATGAAATATCATTGTAGAATTCTGTGGCTATCGTTGTAGAATTCCGTCGTTTGAGTGTGATAAGTTAGGGTTAAATGAAATATCATTGTAGAATTCTGTGACTATCGTTGTAGAATTCTGTCGTTTGAGCGTGATAGGTTAGGATTAAATGAAATATCATTGTATAATTATGTGGCTATCGTTGTAGAATTCCGTCGTTTGAGTGTGATAGGTTAGGGTTAAATGAAATATCATTGTAGAATTCTGTGGCTATCGTTATAGAATTCTTTCGTTTGAGCGTGATAGGTTAGGATTAAATGAAATATCATTGTAGAATTCTGTGGCTATCGTTGTAGAATTCCGTCGTTTGAGTGTGATAGGTTAGGGTTAAATGAAATATCATTGTAGAATTCTGTGATTATCGTTGTAGAATTCCGTCGTTTGAGTGTGATAGGTTAGGGTTAAATGAAATATCATTGTAGAATTCTGTGGCTATGGTTGTAGAATTCTGTCGTTTGAGTGTGATAGGTTACGGATAAATGAAATATCATTGTAGAATTCCGTCGTTTGAGTGTGATAGGTTAGGGATAAATGAAATATCATTGTAGAATTCTGTGACTATCATTGTAGAATTCCGTCGTTTGAGTGTGATAGGTTAGGGTTAAATGAAATATCATTGTAGAATTCTGTAGCTATCGTTGTAGAATTCCGTCGTTTGAGTGTGATAGGCTAGGGTTAAATGAAATATCATTGTAGAATTCTGTAGCTATCGTTGTAGAATTCCGTCGTTTGAGTGTGATAGGCTAGGGTTAAATGAAATATCATTGTAGAATTCTGTGGCTATCGTTGTAGAATTCCGTCGTTTGAGCGTGATAGACTAGGGTTAAATGAAATATCATTGTGGAATTCTGTGGCTATCGTTGTAGAATTCCGTCGTTTGAGTGTGATTGGCTAGGGTTAAATGAAATATCATTGTATAATTCTGTAGCTATCGTTGTAGAATTCTGTCGTTTGAGAGTGATAGGCTAGGGTTAAATGAAATATCATTGTAGAATTCTGTGGCTATCGTTGTAGAATTCTGTCGTTTGAGAGTGATAGGCTAGGGTTAAATGAAATATCATTGTAGAATTCTGTAGCTATCGTTGTAGAATTCTGTCGTTTGAGTGTGATAGGTTAGGGTTAAATGAAATATCATTGTAGAATTCTGTGACTATCGTTGTAGAATTCCGTCGTTTGAGTGTGATAGGTTAGGGATAAATGAAATATCATTGTAGAATTCTGTAGCTATCGTTGTAGAATTCCGTCGTTTGAGTGTGATAGGTTAGGGATAAATGAAATATCATTATAGAATTCTGTAGCTATCGTTGTAGAATTCTGTCGTTTGAGCGTGATAGGTTAGGGTTAAATGAAATATCATTGTAGAATTCTGTGGCTATCGTTGTAGAATTCTGTCGTTTGAGCGTGATAGGTTAGGGTTAAATGAAATATCATTCTAAATTCTGTAGCTATCGTTGTAGAATTCCGTCGTTTGAGTGTGATAGGTTAGGGTTAAATGAAATATCATTGTAGAATTCTGTGGCTATCGTTGTAGAATTCTGTCGTTTGAATGTGATAGGCTAGGGTTAAATGAAATATCATTGTAGAATTCTGTAGCTATCGTTGTAGAATTCCGTCGTTTGAGTGTGATAGGTTAGGGTTAAATGAAATATCATTGTGGAATTCTGTGGCTATCGTTGTAGAGTTCCGTCGTTTGAGCGTGATAGGCTAGGGTTAAATGAAATATCATTGTAGAATTCTGTGGCTATCGTTGTAGAATTCCGTCGTTTAAGTGTGATAGGTTAGGGTTAAATGAAATATCATTGTAGAATTCTGTAGCTATCGTTGTAGAATTCTGTCGTTTGAGCGTGATAGGCTAGGGTTAAATGAAATATCATTGTAGAATTCTGTGGCTATCGTTGTAGAATTCCGTCGTTTGAGTGTGATAGGCTAGGGTTAAATGAAATATCATTGTAGAATTCTGTGGCTATCGTTATAGAATTCTTTCGTTTGAGCGTGATAGGTTAGGATTAAATGAAATATCATTGTAGAATTCTGTGGCTATCGTTGTAGAATTCCGTCGTTTGAGTGTGATAGGTTAGGGTTAAATGAAATATCATTGTAGAATTCTGTGGCTATCGTTATAGAATTCTTTCGTTTGAGCGTGATAGGTTAGGATTAAATGAAATATCATTGTAGAATTCTGTGGCTATCGTTGTAGAATTCCGTCGTTTGAGTGTGATAGGTTAGGGTTAAATGAAATATCATTGTAGAATTCTGTGACTATCGTTGTAGAATTCCGTCGTTTGAGTGTGATAGGTTAGGGTTAAATGAAATATCATTGTAGAATTCTGTGGCTATGGTTGTAGAATTCTGTCGTTTGAGTGTGATAGGTTAGGGATAAATGAAATATCATTGTATAATTCAATCGTTTGAGTGTGATAGGTTAGGGATAAATGAAATATGATTGTAGAATTCTGTGGCTATCATTGTAGAATTCCGTCGTTTGAGTGTGATAGGTTAGGGTTAAATGAAATATCATTGTAGAATTCTGTAGCTATCGTTGTAGAATTCCGTCGTTTGAGTGTGATAGGTTAGGGATAAATGAAATATCATTATAGAATTCTGTAGCTATTGTTGTAGAATTCTGTCGTTTGAGCGTGATAGGTTAGGGTTAAATGAAATATCATTGTAGAATTCTGTGGCTATCGTTGTAGAATTCTGTCGTTTGAGCGTGATAGGTTAGGGTTAAATGAAATATCATTCTAAATTCTGTAGCTATCGTTGTAGAATTCCGTCGTTTGAGTGTGATAGGTTAGGGTTAAATGAAATATCATTGTAGAATTCTGTGGCTATCGTTGTAGAATTCCGTCGTTTGAGCGTGATAGGCTAGGGTTAAATGAAATATCATTGTAGAATTCTGTAGCTATCGTTGTAGAATTCCGTCGTTTGAGCGTGATAGGCTAGGGTTAAATGAAATATCATTGTAGAATTCTGTGGCTATCGTTGTAGAATTCTGTCGTTTGAATGTGATAGGCTAGGGTTAAATGAAATATTATTGTAGAATTCTGTAGCTATCGTTGTAGAATTCCGTCGTTTGAGTGTGATAGGTTAGGGTTAAATGAAATATCATTGTAGAATTCTGTGGCTATCGTTGTAGAATTCCGTCGTTTGAGTGTGATAGGCTAGGGTTAAATGAAATATCATTGTAGAATTCTGTGGCTATCGTTGTAGAATTCCGTCGTTTGAGTGTGATAGGCTAGGGTTAAATGAAATATCATTGTATAATTCTGTAGCTATCGTTGTAGAATTCCGTCGTTTGAGTGTGATAGGCTAGGGTTAAATGAAATATTATTGTAGAATTCTGTGGCTATCGTTGTAGAATTCCGTCGTTTGAGCGTGATAGACTAGGGTTAAATGAAATATCATTGTGGAATTCTGTGGCTATCGTTGTAGAATTCCGTCGTTTGAGTGTGATTGGCTAGGGTTAAATGAAATATCATTGTAGAATTCTGTAGCTATCGTTGTAGAATTCTGTCGTTTGAGAGTGATAGGCTAGGGTTAAATGAAATATCATTGTAGAATTCTGTGGCTATCGTTGTAGAATTCTGTCGTTTGAGAGTGATAGGCTAGGGTTAAATGAAATATCATTGTAGAATTCTGTAGCTATCCTTGTAGAATTCTGTCGTTTGAGTGTGATAGGTTAGGGTTAAATGAAATATCATTGTAGAATTCTGTGACTATCGTTGTAGAATTCCGTCGTTTGAGTGTGATAGGTTAGGGATAAATGAAATATCATTGTAGAATTCTGTAGCTATCGTTGTAGAATTCCGTCGTTTGAGTGTGATAGGTTAGGGATAAATGAAATATCATTATAGAATTCTGTAGCTATCGTTGTAGAATTCTGTCGTTTGAGCGTGATAGGTTAGGGTTAAATGAAATATCATTGTAGAATTCTGTGGCTATCGTTGTAGAATTCTGTCGTTTGAGCGTGATAGGTTAGGGTTAAATGAAATATCATTCTAAATTCTGTAGCTATCGTTGTAGAATTCCGTCGTTTGAGTGTGATAGGTTAGGGTTAAATGAAATATCATTGTAGAATTCTGTGGCTATCGTTGTAGAATTCTGTCGTTTGAATGTTATCGGCTAGGGTTAAATGAAATATCATTGTAGAATTCTGTAGCTATCGTTGTAGAATTCCGTCGTTTGAGTGTGATAGGTTAGGGTTAAATGAAATATCATTGTGGAATTCTGTGGCTATCGTTGTAGAGTTCCGTCGTTTGAGCGTGATAGGCTAGGGTTAAATGAAACATCATTGTAGAATTCTGTGGCTATCGTTGTAGAATTCCGTCGTTTAAGTGTGATAGGTTAGGGTTAAATGAAATATCATTGTAGAATTCTGTAGCTATCGTTGTAGAATTCTGTCGTTTGAGCGTGATAGGCTAGGGTTAAATGAAATATCATTGTAGAATTCTGTGGCTATCGTTGTAGAATTCCGTCGTTTGAGTGTGATAGGCTAGGGTTAAATGAAATATCATTGTAGAATTCTGTGGCTATCGTTGTAGAATTCCGTCGTTTGAGCGTGATAGGTTAGGGTTAAATGAAATATCATTGTAGAATTCTGTAGCTATCGTTGTAGAATTCCGTCGTTTGAGCGTGATAGGTTAGGGTTAAATGAAATATCATTGTAGAATTCTGTGGCTATCGTTATAGAATTCTTTCGTTTGAGCGTGATAGGTTAGGATTAAATGAAATATCATTGTAGAATTCTGTGGCTATCGTTGTAGAATTCCGTCGTTTGAGTGTGATAGGTTAGGGTTAAATGAAATATCATTGTAGAATTCTGTGGCTATCGTTATAGAATTCTTTCGTTTGAGCGTGATAGGTTAGGATTAAATGAAATATCATTGTAGAATTCTGTGGCTATCGTTGTAGAATTCCGTCGTTTGAGTGTGATAGGTTAGGGTTAAATGAAATATCATTGTAGAATTCTGTGACTATCGTTGTAGAATTCCGTCGTTTAAGTGTGATAGGTTAGGGTTAAATGAAATATCATTGTAGAATTCTGTAGCTATCGTTGTAGAATTCCGTCGTTTGAGTGTGATAGGTTAGGATTAAATGAAATATCATTGTAGAATTCTGTGGCTATCGTTGTAGAATTCCGTCGTTTGAGTGTGATAGGTTAGGATTAAATGAAATATCATTGTAGAATTCTGTGGCTATCGTTGTAGAATTCCGTCGTTTGAGTGTGATAGGTTAGGATTAAATGAAATATCATTGTAGAATTCTGTGGCTATCGTTGTAGAATTCCGTCGTTTAAGGGTGATAGGTTAGGATTAAATAAAATATCATTGTAGAATTCTGTAGCTATCGTTGTAGAATTCCGTCGTTTGAGTGTGATAGGTTAGGGTTAAATGAAATATCATTGTAGAATTCTGTGGCTATCGTTGTAGAATTCCGTCGTTTGAGTGTGATAGGTTAGGGTTAAATGAAATATCATTGTAGAATTCTGTGACTATCGTTGTAGAATTCCGTCGTTTGAGTGTGATAGGTTAGGGATAAATGAAATATCATTGTAGAATTCTGTAGCTATCATTGTAGAATTCCGTCGTTTGAGTGTGATAGGTTAGGGTTAAATGAAATATCATTGTAGAATTCTGTAGCTATCGTTGTAGAATTCCGTCGTTTGAGTGTGATAGGTTAGGGTTAAATGAAATATCATTGTAGAATTCTGTGGCTATCGTTGTTGAATTCTGTCGTTTGAGCGTGATAGGTTAGGGTTAAATGAAATATCATTGTAGAATTCTGTAGCTATCGTTGTAGAATTCCGTCGTTTGAGTGTGATAGGTTAGGGTTAAATGAAATATCATTGTAGAATTCTGTAGCTATCGTTGTAGAATTCCGTCGTTTGAGTGTGATAGGTTAGGGTTAAATGAAATATCATTGTAGAATTCCGTCGTTTGAGTGTGATAGGTTAGGGTTAAATGAAATATCATTGTAGAATTCTGTGGCTATCGTTGTAGAATTCCGTCGTTTGAGTGTGATAGGCTAGGGTTAAATGAAATATCATTGTAGAATTCTGTGGCTATCGTTGTAGAATTCCGTCGTTTAAGTGTGATAGGTTAGGGTTAAATGAAATATCATTGTAGAATTGTGTAGCTATCGTTGTAGAATTCTGTCGTTTGAGCGTGATAGGCTAGGGTTAAATGAAATATCATTGTAGAATTCTGTGGCTATCGTTGTAGAATTCCGTCGTTTGAGTGTGATAGGCTAGGGTTAAATGAAATATCATTGTAGAATTCTGTGGCTATCGTTGTAGAATTCCGTCGTTTGAGCGTGATAGGTTAGGGTTAAATGAAATATCATTGTAGAATTCTGTGGCTATCGTTGTAGAAAACCGTCGTTTGAGTGTGATAGGTTAGGGTTAAATGAAATATCATTGTAGAATTCTGTGGCTATCGTTATAGAATTCTTTCGTTTGAGCGTGATAGGTTAGGATTAAATGAAATATCATTGTAGAATTCTGTGGCTATCGTTGTAGAATTCCGTCGTTTGAGTGTGATAGGTTAGGGTTAAATGAAATATCATTGTAGAATTCTGTGGCTATCGTTATAGAATTCTTTCGTTTGAGCGTGATAGGTTAGGATTAAATGAAATATCATTGTAGAATTCTGTGGCTATCGTTGTAGAATTCCGTCGTTTGAGTGTGATAGGTTAGGGTTAAATGAAATATCATTGTAGAATTCTGTGACTATCGTTGTAGAATTCCGTCGTTTAAGTGTGATAGGTTAGGGTTAAATGAAATATCATTGTAGAATTCTGTAGCTATCGTTGTAGAATTCCGTCGTTTGAGTGTGATAGGTTAGGATTAAATGAAATATCATTGTAGAATTCTGTGGCTATCGTTGTAGAATTCCGTCGTTTGAGTGTGATAGGTTAGGATTAAATGAAATATCATTGTAGAATTCTGTGGCTATCGTTGTAGAATTCCGTCGTTTGAGTGTGATAGGTTAGGATTAAATGAAATATCATTGTAGAATTCTGTGGCTATCGTTGTAGAATTCCGTCGTTTAAGGGTGATAGGTTAGGATTAAATAAAATATCATTGTAGAATTCTGTAGCTATCGTTGTAGAATTCCGTCGTTTGAGTGTGATAGGTTAGGGTTAAATGAAATATCATTGTAGAATTCTGTGGCTATCGTTGTAGAATTCCGTCGTTTGAGTGTGATAGGTTAGGGTTAAATGAAATATCATTGTAGAATTCTGTGACTATCGTTGTAGAATTCCGTCGTTTGAGTGTGATAGGTTAGGGATAAATGAAATATCATTGTAGAATTCTGTAGCTATCATTGTAGAATTCCGTCGTTTGAGTGTGATAGGTTAGGGTTAAATGAAATATCATTGTAGAATTCTGTAGCTATCGTTGTAGAATTCCGTCGTTTGAGTGTGATAGGTTAGGGTTAAATGAAATATCATTGTAGAATTCTGTGGCTATCGTTGTAGAATTCTGTCGTTTGAGCGTGATAGGTTAGGGTTAAATGAAATATCATTGTAGAATTCTGTAGCTATCGTTGTAGAATTCCGTCGTTTGAGTGTGATAGGTTAGGGTTAAATGAAATATCATTGTAGAATTCTGTAGCTATCGTTGTAGAATTCCGTCGTTTGAGTGTGATAGGTTAGGGTTAAATGAAATATCATTGTAGAATTCCGTCGTTTGAGTGTGATAGGTTAGGGTTAAATGAAATATCATTGTAGAATTCTGTGGCTATCGTTGTAGAATTCCTTCGTTTGAGTGTGATAGGCTAGGGTTAAATGAAATATCATTGTAGAATTCTGTGGCTATCGTTGTAGAATTCCGTCGTTTAAGTGTGATAGGTTAGGGTTAAATGAAATATCATTGTAGAATTCTGTAGCTATCGTTGTAGAATTCTGTCGTTTGAGCGTGATAGGCTAGGGTTAAATGAAATATCATTGTAGAATTCTGTGGCTATCGTTGTAGAATTCCGTCGTTTGAGTGTGATAGGCTAGGGTTAAATGAAATATCATTGTAGAATTCTGTGGCTATCGTTGTAGAATTCCGTCGTTTGAGCGTGATAGGTTAGGGTTAAATGAAATATCATTGTAGAATTCTGTAGCTATCGTTGTAGAATTCCGTCGTTTGAGCGTGATAGGTTAGGGTTAAATGAAATATCATTGTAGAATTCTGTGGCTATCGTTATAGAATTCTTTCGTTTGAGCGTGATAGGTTAGGATTAAATGAAATATCATTGTAGAATTCTGTGGCTATCGTTGTAGAATTCCGTCGTTTGAGTGTGATAGGTTAGGGTTAAATGAAATATCATTGTAGAATTCTGTGGCTATCGTTATAGAATTCTTTCGTTTGAGCGTGATAGGTTAGGATTAAATGAAATATCATTGTAGAATTCTGTGGCTATCGTTGTAGAATTCCGTCGTTTGAGTGTGATAGGTTAGGGTTAAATGAAATATCATTGTAGAATTCTGTGACTATCGTTGTAGAATTCCGTCGTTTAAGTGTGATAGGTTAGGGTTAAATGAAATATCATTGTAGAATTCTGTAGCTATCGTTGTAGAATTCCGTCGTTTGAGTGTGATAGGTTAGGATTAAATGAAATATCATTGTAGAATTCTGTGGCTATCGTTGTAGAATTCCGTCGTTTGAGTGTGATAGGTTAGGATTAAATGAAATATCATTGTAGAATTCTGTGGCTATCGTTGTAGAATTCCGTCGTTTGAGTGTGATAGCTTAGGATTAAATGAAATATCATTGTAGAATTCTGTGGCTATCGTTGTAGAATTCCGTCGTTTGAGTGTGATAGGTTAGGATTAAATGAAATATCATTGTAGAATTCTGTAGCTATCGTTGTAGAATTCCGTCGTTTGAGTGTGATAGGTTAGGGTTAAATGAAATATCATTGTAGAATTCTGTGGCTATCGTTGTAGAATTCCGTCGTTTGAGTGTGATAGGTTAGGGTTAAATGAAATATCATTGTAGAATTCTGTGACTATCGTTGTAGAATTCCGTCGTTTGAGTGTGATAGGTTAGGGATAAATGAAATATCATTGTAGAATTCTGTGGCTATCGTTGTAGATTTCCGTCGTTTGAGCGTGATAGGCTAGGGTTAAATGAAATATCATTGTAGAATTCTGTGGCTATCGTTGTAGAATTCCGTCGTTTACGTGTGATAGGTTAGGGTTAAATGAAATATCATTGTAGAATTCTGTAGCTATCGTTGTAGAATTCTGTCGTTTGAGCGTGATAGGCTAGGGTTAAATGAAATATCATTGTAGAATTCTGTGGCTATCGTTGTAGAATTCCGTCGTTTGAGTGTGATAGGCTAGGGTTAAATGAAATATCATTGTAGAATTCTGTGGCTATCGTTGTAGAATTCCGTCGTTTGAGCGTGATAGGTTAGGGTTAAATGAAATATCATTGTAGAATTCTGTGGCTATCGTTGTAGAAAACCGTCGTTTGAGTGTGATAGGTTAGGGTTAAATGAAATATCATTGTAGAATTCTGTGGCTATCGTTATAGAATTCTTTCGTTTGAGCGTGATAGGTTAGGATTAAATGAAATATCATTGTAGAATTCTGTGGCTATCGTTGTAGAATTCCGTCGTTTGAGTGTGATAGGTTAGGGTTAAATGAAATATCATTGTAGAATTCTGTGGCTATCGTTATAGAATTCTTTCGTTTGAGCGTGATAGGTTAGGATTAAATGAAATATCATTGTAGAATTCTGTGGCTATCGTTGTAGAATTCCGTCGTTTGAGTGTGATAGGTTAGGGTTAAATGAAATATCATTGTAGAATTCTGTGACTATCGTTGTAGAATTCCGTCGTTTAAGTGTGATAGGTTAGGGTTAAATGAAATATCATTGTAGAATTCTGTAGCTATCGTTGTAGAATTCCGTCGTTTGAGTGTGATAGGTTAGGATTAAATGAAATATCATTGTAGAATTCTGTGGCTATCGTTGTAGAATTCCGTCGTTTGAGTGTGATAGGTTAGGATTAAATGAAATATCATTGTAGAATTCTGTGGCTATCGTTGTAGAATTCCGTCGTTTGAGTGTGATAGGTTAGGATTAAATGAAATATCATTGTAGAATTCTGTGGCTATCGTTGTAGAATTCCGTCGTTTAAGGGTGATAGGTTAGGATTAAATAAAATATCATTGTAGAATTCTGTAGCTATCGTTGTAGAATTCCGTCGTTTGAGTGTGATAGGTTAGGGTTAAATGAAATATCATTGTAGAATTCTGTGGCTATCGTTGTAGAATTCCGTCGTTTGAGTGTGATAGGTTAGGGTTAAATGAAATATCATTGTAGAATTCTGTGACTATCGTTGTAGAATTCCGTCGTTTGAGTGTGATAGGTTAGGGATAAATGAAATATCATTGTAGAATTCTGTAGCTATCATTGTAGAATTCCGTCGTTTGAGTGTGATAGGTTAGGGTTAAATGAAATATCATTGTAGAATTCTGTAGCTATCGTTGTAGAATTCCGTCGTTTGAGTGTGATAGGTTAGGGTTAAATGAAATATCATTGTAGAATTCTGTGGCTATCGTTGTAGAATTCTGTCGTTTGAGCGTGATAGGTTAGGGTTAAATGAAATATCATTGTAGAATTCTGTAGCTATCGTTGTAGAATTCCGTCGTTTGAGTGTGATAGGTTAGGGTTAAATGAAATATCATTGTAGAATTCTGTAGCTATCGTTGTAGAATTCCGTCGTTTGAGTGTGATAGGTTAGGGTTAAATGAAATATCATTGTAGAATTCCGTCGTTTGAGTGTGATAGGTTAGGGTTAAATGAAATATCATTGTAGAATTCTGTGGCTATCGTTGTAGAATTCCGTCGTTTGAGTGTGATAGGCTAGGGTTAAATGAAATATCATTGTAGAATTCTGTGGCTATCGTTGTAGAATTCCGTCGTTTAAGTGTGATAGGTTAGGGTTAAATGAAATATCATTGTAGAATTCTGTAGCTATCGTTGTAGAATTCTGTCGTTTGAGCGTGATAGGCTAGGGTTAAATGAAATATCATTGTAGAATTCTGTGGCTATCGTTGTAGAATTCCGTCGTTTGAGTGTGATCGGCTAGGGTTAAATGAAATATCATTGTAGAATTCTGTGGCTATCGTTGTAGAATTCCGTCGTTTGAGCGTGATAGGTTAGGGTTAAATGAAATATCATTGTAGAATTCTGTAGCTATCGTTGTAGAATTCCGTCGTTTGAGCGTGATAGGTTAGGGTTAAATGAAATATCATTGTAGAATTCTGTGGCTATCGTTATAGAATTCTTTCGTTTGAGCGTGATAGGTTAGGATTAAATGAAATATCATTGTAGAATTCTGTGGCTATCGTTGTAGAATTCCGTCGTTTGAGTGTGATAGGTTAGGGTTAAATGAAATATCATTGTAGAATTCTGTGGCTATCGTTATAGAATTCTTTCGTTTGAGCGTGATAGGTTAGGATTAAATGAAATATCATTGTAGAATTCTGTGGCTATCGTTGTAGAATTCCGTCGTTTGAGTGTGATAGGTTAGGGTTAAATGAAATATCATTGTAGAATTCTGTGACTATCGTTGTAGAATTCCGTCGTTTAAGTGTGATAGGTTAGGGTTAAATGAAATATCATTGTAGAATTCTGTAGCTATCGTTGTAGAATTCCGTCGTTTGAGTGTGATAGGTTAGGATTAAATGAAATATCATTGTAGAATTCTGTGGCTATCGTTGTAGAATTCCGTCGTTTGAGTGTGATAGGTTAGGATTAAATGAAATATCATTGTAGAATTCTGTGGCTATCGTTGTAGAATTCCGTCGTTTGAGTGTGATAGCTTAGGATTAAATGAAATATCATTGTAGAATTCTGTGGCTATCGTTATAGAATTCCGTCGTTTGAGTGTGATAGGTTAGGATTAAATGAAATATCATTGTAGAATTCTGTAGCTATCGTTGTAGAATTCCGTCGTTTGAGTGTCATAGGTTAGGGTTAAATGAAATATCATTGTAGAATTCTGTGGCTATCGTTGTAGAATTCCGTCGTTTGAGTGTGATAGGTTAGGGTTAAATGAAATATCATTGTAGAATTCTGTGACTATCGTTGTAGAATTCCGTCGTTTGAGTGTGATAGGTTAGGGATAAATGAAATATCATTGTAGAATTCTGTAGCTATCATTGTAGAATTCCGTCGTTTGAGTGTGATAGGTTAGGGTTAAATGAAATATCATTGTAGAATTCTGTGGCTATCGTTGTAGAATTCTGTCGTTTGAGCGTGATAGGTTAGGGTTAAATGAAATATCATTGTAGAATTCTGTAGCTATCGTTGTAGAATTCCGTCGTTTGAGTGTGATAGGTTAGGGTTAAATGAAATATCATTGTAGAATTCTGTAGCTATCGTTGTAGAATTCCGTCGTTTGAGTGTGATAGGTTAGGGTTAAATGAAATATCATTGTAGAATTCTGTGGCTATCGTTGTAGAATTCTGTCGTTTGAGCGTGATAGGTTAGGGTTAAATGAAATATCATTGTAGAATTCTGTAGCTATCGTTGTAGAATTCCGTCGTTTGAGTGTGATAGGTTAGGGTTAAATGAAATATCATTGTAGAATTCTGTAGCTATCGTTGTAGAATTCCGTCGTTTGAGTGTGATAGGTTAGGGTTAAATGAAATATCATTGTAGAATTCTGTGGCTATCGTTGTAGAATTCCGTCGTTTGAGTGTGATAGGTTAGGGTTAAATGAAATATCATTGTAGAATTCTGTGACTATCGTTGTAGAATTCTGTCGTTTGAGCGTGATAGGTTAGGATTAAATGAAATATCATTGTAGAATTCTATGGCTATCGTTGTAGAATTCCGTCGTTTGAGTGTGATAGGTTAGGGTTAAATGAAATATCATTGTAGAATTCTGTGGCTATCGTTATAGAATTCTTTCGTTTGAGCGTGATAGGTTAGGATTAAATGAAATATCATTGTAGAATTCTGTGGCTATCGTTGTAGAATTCCGTCGTTTGAGTGTGATAGGTTAGGGTTAAATGAAATATCATTGTAGAATTCTGTGACTATCGTTGTAGAATTCCGTCGTTTGAGTGTGATAGGTTAGGGATAAATGAAATATCATTGTAGAATTCTGTGGCTATCATTGTAGAATTCCGTCGTTTGAGTGTGATAGGTTAGGGTTAAATGAAATATCATTGTAGAATTCTGTAGCTATCGTTGTAGAATTCCGTCGTTTGAGTGTGATAGGTTAGGGATAAATGAAATATCATTATAGAATTCTGTAGCTATCGTTGTAGAATTCTGTCGTTTGAGCGTGATAGGTTAGGGTTAAATGAAAAATCATTGTAGAATTCTGTGGCTATCGTTGTAGAATTCTGTCGTTTGAGCGTGATAGGTTAGGGTTAAATGAAATATCATTCTAAATTCTGTAGCTATCGTTGTAGAATTCCGTCGTTTGAGTGTGATAGGTTAGGGTTAAATGAAATATCATTGTAGAATTCTGTGGCTATCGTTGTAGAATTCCGTCGTTTGAGCGTGATAGGCTAGGGTTAAATGAAATATCATTGTAGAATTCTGTGGCTATCGTTGTAGAATTCTGTCGTTTGAGTGTGATAGGCTAGGGTTAAATGAAATATCATTGTAGAATTCTGTAGCTATCGTTGTAGAATTCCGTCGTTTGAGTGTGATAGGCTAGGGTTAAATGAAATATCATTGTAGAATTCTGTGGCTATCGTTGTAGAATTCCGTCGTTTGAGCGTGATAGACTAGGGTTAAATGAAATATCATTGTGGAATTCTGTGGCTATCGTTGTAGAATTCCGTCGTTTGAGTGTGATTGGCTAGGGTTAAATGAAATATCATTGTAGAATTCTGTAGCTATCGTTGTAGAATTCTGTCGTTTGAGAGTGATAGGTTAGGGTTAAATGAAATATCATTGTAGAATTCTGTGGCTATCGTTGTAGAATTCTGTCGTTTGAGAGTGATAGGCTAGGGTTAAATGAAATATCATTGTAGAATTCTGTAGCTATCGTTGTAGAATTCTGTCGTTTGAGTGTGATAGGTTAGGGTTAAATGAAATATCATTGTAGAATTCTGTGACTATCGTTGTAGAATTCCGTCGTTTGAGTGTGATAGGTTAGGGATAAATGAAATATCATTGTAGAATTCTGTAGCTATCGTTGTAGAATTCCGTCGTTTGAGTGTGATAGGTTAGGGATAAATGAAATATCATTATAGAATTCTGTAGCTATCGTTGTAGAATTCTGTCGTTTGAGCGTGATAGGTTAGGGTTAAATGAAATATCATTGTAGAATTCTGTGGCTATCGTTGTAGAATTCTGTCGTTTGAGCGTGATAGGTTAGGGTTAAATGAAATATCATTCTAAATTCTGTAGCTATCGTTGTAGAATTCCGTCGTTTGAGTGTGATAGGTTAGGGTTAAATGAAATATCATTGTAGAATTCTGTGGCTATCGTTGTAGAATTCTGTCGTTTGAATGTGATAGGCTAGGGTTAAATGAAATATCATTGTAGAATTCTGTAGCTATCGTTGTAGAATTCCGTCGTTTGAGTGTGATAGGTTAGGGTTAAATGAAATATCATTGTGGAATTCTGTGGCTATCGTTGTAGAGTTCCGTCGTTTGAGCGTGATAGGCTAGGGTTAAATGAAATATCTTTGTAGAATTCTGTGGCTATCGTTGTAGAATTCCGTCGTTTAAGTGTGATAGGTTAGGGTTAAATGAAATATCATTGTAGAATTCTGTAGCTATCGTTGTAGAATTCTGTCGTTTGAGCGTGATAGGCTAGGGTTAAATGAAATATCATTGTAGAATTCTGTGGCTATCGTTGTAGAATTCTGTCGTTTGAGTGTGATAGGCTAGGGTTAAATGAAATATCATTGTAGAATTCTGTGGCTATCGTTATAGAATTCTTTCGTTTGAGCGTGATAGGTTAGGATTAAATGAAATATCATTGTAGAATTCTGTGGCTATCGTTGTAGAATTCCGTCGTTTGAGTGTGATAGGTTAGGGTTAAATGAAATATCATTGTAGAATTCTGTGACTATCGTTGTAGAATTCCGTCGTTTGAGTGTGATAGGTTAGGGATAAATGAAATATCATTGTAGAATTCTGTGGCTATCGTTGTAGAATTCCGTCGTTTGAGTGTGATAGGTTAGGGATAAATGAAATATCATTATAGAATTCTGTAGCTATCGTTGTAGAATTCTGTCGTTTGAGCGTGATAGGTTAGGGTTAAATGAAATATCATTGTAGAATTCTGTGGCTATCGTTGTAGAATTCTGTCGTTTGAGCGTGATAGGTTAGGGTTAAATGAAATATCATTCTAAATTCTGTAGCTATCGTTGTAGAATTCCGTCGTTTGAGTGTGATAGGTTAGGGTTAAATGAAATATCATTGTAGAATTCTGTGGCTATCGTTGTAGAATTCTGTCGTTTGAATGTGATAGGCTAGGGTTAAATGAAATATCATTGTAGAATTCTGTAGCTATCGTTGTAGAATTCCGTCGTTTGAGTGTGATAGGTTAGGGTTAAATGAAATATCATTGTGGAATTCTGTGGCTATCGTTGTAGAGTTCCGTCGTTTGAGCGTGATAGGCTAGGGTTAAATGAAATATCATTGTAGAATTCTGTGGCTATCGTTGTAGAATTCCGTCGTTTAAGTGTGATAGGTTAGGGTTAAATGAAATATCATTGTAGAATTCTGTAGCTATCGTTGTAGAATTCTGTCGTTTGAGCGTGATAGGCTAGGGTTAAATGAAATATCATTGTAGAATTCTGTGGCTATCGTTGTAGAATTCCGTCGTTTGAGTGTGATAGGCTAGGGTTAAATGAAATATCATTGTAGAATTCTGTGGCTATCGTTGTAGAATTCCGTCGTTTGAGCGTGATAGGTTAGGGTTAAATGAAATATCATTGTAGAATTCTGTGGCTATCGTTGTAGAATTCTGTCGTTTGAGCGTGATAGGTTAGGGTTAAATGAAATATCATTGTAGAATTCTGTAGCTATCGTTGTAGAATTCCGTCGTTTGAGTGTGATAGGTTAGGGTTAAATGAAATATCATTGTAGAATTCTGTAGCTATCGTTGTAGAATTCCGTCGTTTGAGTGTGATAGGTTAGGGTTAAATGAAATATCATTGTAGAATTCCGTCGTTTGAGTGTGATAGGTTAGGGTTAAATGAAATATCATTGTAGAATTCTGTGGCTATCGTTGTAGAATTCCGTCGTTTGAGTGTGATAGGCTAGGGTTAAATGAAATATCATTGTAGAATTCTGTGGCTATCGTTGTAGAATTCCGTCGTTTAAGTGTGATAGGTTAGGGTTAAATGAAATATCATTGTAGAATTCTGTAGCTATCGTTGTAGAATTCTGTCGTTTGAGCGTGATAGGCTAGGGTTAAATGAAATATCATTGTAGAATTCTGTGGCTATCGTTGTAGAATTCCGTCGTTTGAGTGTGATCGGCTAGGGTTAAATGAAATATCATTGTAGAATTCTGTGGCTATCGTTGTAGAATTCCGTCGTTTGAGCGTGATAGGTTAGGGTTAAATGAAATATCATTGTAGAATTCTGTAGCTATCGTTGTAGAATTCCGTCGTTTGAGCGTGATAGGTTAGGGTTAAATGAAATATCATTGTAGAATTCTGTGGCTATCGTTATAGAATTCTTTCGTTTGAGCGTGATAGGTTAGGATTAAATGAAATATCATTGTAGAATTCTGTGGCTATCGTTGTAGAATTCCGTCGTTTGAGTGTGATAGGTTAGGGTTAAATGAAATATCATTGTAGAATTCTGTGGCTATCGTTATAGAATTCTTTCGTTTGAGCGTGATAGGTTAGGATTAAATGAAATATCATTGTAGAATTCTGTGGCTATCGTTGTAGAATTCCGTCGTTTGAGTGTGATAGGTTAGGGTTAAATGAAATATCATTGTAGAATTCTGTGACTATCGTTGTAGAATTCCGTCGTTTAAGTGTGATAGGTTAGGGTTAAATGAAATATCATTGTAGAATTCTGTAGCTATCGTTGTAGAATTCCGTCGTTTGAGTGTGATAGGTTAGGATTAAATGAAATATCATTGTAGAATTCTGTGGCTATCGTTGTAGAATTCCGTCGTTTGAGTGTGATAGGTTAGGATTAAATGAAATATCATTGTAGAATTCTGTGGCTATCGTTGTAGAATTCCGTCGTTTGAGTGTGATAGCTTAGGATTAAATGAAATATCATTGTAGAATTCTGTGGCTATCGTTATAGAATTCCGTCGTTTGAGTGTGATAGGTTAGGATTAAATGAAATATCATTGTAGAATTCTGTAGCTATCGTTGTAGAATTCCGTCGTTTGAGTGTGATAGGTTAGGGTTAAATGAAATATCATTGTAGAATTCTGTGGCTATCGTTGTAGAATTCCGTCGTTTGAGTGTGATAGGTTAGGGTTAAATGAAATATCATTGTAGAATTCTGTGACTATCGTTGTAGAATTCCGTCGTTTGAGTGTGATAGGTTAGGGATAAATGAAATATCATTGTAGAATTCTGTAGCTATCATTGTAGAATTCCGTCGTTTGAGTGTGATAGGTTAGGGTTAAATGAAATATCATTGTAGAATTCTGTGGCTATCGTTGTAGAATTCTGTCGTTTGAGCGTGATAGGTTAGGGTTAAATGAAATATCATTGTAGAATTCTGTAGCTATCGTTGTAGAATTCCGTCGTTTGAGTGTGATAGGTTAGGGTTAAATGAAATATCATTGTAGAATTCTGTAGCTATCGTTGTAGAATTCCGTCGTTTGAGTGTGATAGGTTAGGGTTAAATGAAATATCATTGTAGAATTCTGTGGCTATCGTTGTAGAATTCTGTCGTTTGAGCGTGATAGGTTAGGGTTAAATGAAATATCATTGTAGAATTCTGTAGCTATCGTTGTAGAATTCCGTCGTTTGAGTGTGATAGGTTAGGGTTAAATGAAATATCATTGTAGAATTCTGTAGCTATCGTTGTAGAATTCCGTCGTTTGAGTGTGATAGGTTAGGGTTAAATGAAATATCATTGTAGAATTCTGTGGCTATCGTTGTAGAATTCCGTCGTTTGAGTGTGATAGGTTAGGGTTAAATGAAATATCATTGTAGAATTCTGTGACTATCGTTGTAGAATTCTGTCGTTTGAGCGTGATAGGTTAGGATTAAATGAAATATCATTGTAGAATTCTATGGCTATCGTTGTAGAATTCCGTCGTTTGAGTGTGATAGGTTAGGGTTAAATGAAATATCATTGTAGAATTCTGTGGCTATCGTTATAGAATTCTTTCGTTTGAGCGTGATAGGTTAGGATTAAATGAAATATCATTGTAGAATTCTGTGGCTATCGTTGTAGAATTCCGTCGTTTGAGTGTGATAGGTTAGGGTTAAATGAAATATCATTGTAGAATTCTGTGACTATCGTTGTAGAATTCCGTCGTTTGAGTGTGATAGGTTAGGGATAAATGAAATATCATTGTAGAATTCTGTGGCTATCATTGTAGAATTCCGTCGTTTGAGTGTGATAGGTTAGGGTTAAATGAAATATCATTGTAGAATTCTGTAGCTATCGTTGTAGAATTCCGTCGTTTGAGTGTGATAGGTTAGGGATAAATGAAATATCATTATAGAATTCTGTAGCTATCGTTGTAGAATTCTGTCGTTTGAGCGTGATAGGTTAGGGTTAAATGAAAAATCATTGTAGAATTCTGTGGCTATCGTTGTAGAATTCTGTCGTTTGAGCGTGATAGGTTAGGGTTAAATGAAATATCATTCTAAATTCTGTAGCTATCGTTGTAGAATTCCGTCGTTTGAGTGTGATAGGTTAGGGTTAAATGAAATATCATTGTAGAATTCTGTGGCTATCGTTGTAGAATTCCGTCGTTTGAGCGTGATAGGCTAGGGTTAAATGAAATATCATTGTAGAATTCTGTGGCTATCGTTGTAGAATTCTGTCGTTTGAGTGTGATAGGCTAGGGTTAAATGAAATATCATTGTAGAATTCTGTAGCTATCGTTGTAGAATTCCGTCGTTTGAGTGTGATAGGCTAGGGTTAAATGAAATATCATTGTAGAATTCTGTGGCTATCGTTGTAGAATTCCGTCGTTTGAGCGTGATAGACTAGGGTTAAATGAAATATCATTGTGGAATTCTGTGGCTATCGTTGTAGAATTCCGTCGTTTGAGTGTGATTGGCTAGGGTTAAATGAAATATCATTGTAGAATTCTGTAGCTATCGTTGTAGAATTCTGTCGTTTGAGAGTGATAGGTTAGGGTTAAATGAAATATCATTGTAGAATTCTGTGGCTATCGTTGTAGAATTCTGTCGTTTGAGAGTGATAGGCTAGGGTTAAATGAAATATCATTGTAGAATTCTGTAGCTATCGTTGTAGAATTCTGTCGTTTGAGTGTGATAGGTTAGGGTTAAATGAAATATCATTGTAGAATTCTGTGACTATCGTTGTAGAATTCCGTCGTTTGAGTGTGATAGGTTAGGGATAAATGAAATATCATTGTAGAATTCTGTAGCTATCGTTGTAGAATTCCGTCGTTTGAGTGTGATAGGTTAGGGATAAATGAAATATCATTATAGAATTCTGTAGCTATCGTTGTAGAATTCTGTCGTTTGAGCGTGATAGGTTAGGGTTAAATGAAATATCATTGTAGAATTCTGTGGCTATCGTTGTAGAATTCTGTCGTTTGAGCGTGATAGGTTAGGGTTAAATGAAATATCATTCTAAATTCTGTAGCTATCGTTGTAGAATTCCGTCGTTTGAGTGTGATAGGTTAGGGTTAAATGAAATATCATTGTAGAATTCTGTGGCTATCGTTGTAGAATTCTGTCGTTTGAATGTGATAGGCTAGGGTTAAATGAAATATCATTGTAGAATTCTGTAGCTATCGTTGTAGAATTCCGTCGTTTGAGTGTGATAGGTTAGGGTTAAATGAAATATCATTGTGGAATTCTGTGGCTATCGTTGTAGAGTTCCGTCGTTTGAGCGTGATAGGCTAGGGTTAAATGAAATATCTTTGTAGAATTCTGTGGCTATCGTTGTAGAATTCCGTCGTTTAAGTGTGATAGGTTAGGGTTAAATGAAATATCATTGTAGAATTCTGTAGCTATCGTTGTAGAATTCTGTCGTTTGAGCGTGATAGGCTAGGGTTAAATGAAATATCATTGTAGAATTCTGTGGCTATCGTTGTAGAATTCTGTCGTTTGAGTGTGATAGGCTAGGGTTAAATGAAATATCATTGTAGAATTCTGTGGCTATCGTTATAGAATTCTTTCGTTTGAGCGTGATAGGTTAGGATTAAATGAAATATCATTGTAGAATTCTGTGGCTATCGTTGTAGAATTCCGTCGTTTGAGTGTGATAGGTTAGGGTTAAATGAAATATCATTGTAGAATTCTGTGACTATCGTTGTAGAATTCCGTCGTTTGAGTGTGATAGGTTAGGGATAAATGAAATATCATTGTAGAATTCTGTGGCTATCGTTGTAGAATTCCGTCGTTTGAGTGTGATAGGTTAGGGATAAATGAAATATCATTATAGAATTCTGTAGCTATCGTTGTAGAATTCTGTCGTTTGAGCGTGATAGGTTAGGGTTAAATGAAATATCATTGTAGAATTCTGTGGCTATCGTTGTAGAATTCTGTCGTTTGAGCGTGATAGGTTAGGGTTAAATGAAATATCATTCTAAATTCTGTAGCTATCGTTGTAGAATTCCGTCGTTTGAGTGTGATAGGTTAGGGTTAAATGAAATATCATTGTAGAATTCTGTGGCTATCGTTGTAGAATTCTGTCGTTTGAATGTGATAGGCTAGGGTTAAATGAAATATCATTGTAGAATTCTGTAGCTATCGTTGTAGAATTCCGTCGTTTGAGTGTGATAGGTTAGGGTTAAATGAAATATCATTGTGGAATTCTGTGGCTATCGTTGTAGAGTTCCGTCGTTTGAGCGTGATAGGCTAGGGTTAAATGAAATATCATTGTAGAATTCTGTGGCTATCGTTGTAGAATTCCGTCGTTTAAGTGTGATAGGTTAGGGTTAAATGAAATATCATTGTAGAATTCTGTAGCTATCGTTGTAGAATTCTGTCGTTTGAGCGTGATAGGCTAGGGTTAAATGAAATATCATTGTAGAATTCTGTGGCTATCGTTGTAGAATTCCGTCGTTTGAGTGTGATAGGCTAGGGTTAAATGAAATATCATTGTAGAATTCTGTGGCTATCGTTGTAGAATTCCGTCGTTTGAGCGTGATAGGTTAGGGTTAAATGAAATATCATTGTAGAATTCTGTAGCTATCGTTGTAGAATTCCGTCGTTTGAGCGTGATAGGTTAGGGTTAAATGAAATATCATTGTAGAATTCTGTGGCTATCGTTATAGAATTCTTTCGTTTGAGCGTGATAGGTTAGGATTAAATGAAATATCATTGTAGAATTCTGTGGCTATCGTTGTAGAATTCCGTCGTTTGAGTGTGATAGGTTAGGGTTAAATGAAATATCATTGTAGAATTCTGTGGCTATCGTTATAGAATTCTTTCGTTTGAGCGTGATAGGTTAGGATTAAATGAAATATCATTGTAGAATTCTGTGGCTATCGTTGTAGAATTCCGTCGTTTGAGTGTGATAGGTTAGGGTTAAATGAAATATCATTGTAGAATTCTGTGACTATCGTTGTAGAATTCCGTCGTTTAAGTGTGATAGGTTAGGGTTAAATGAAATATCATTGTAGAATTCTGTAGCTATCGTTGTAGAATTCCGTCGTTTGAGTGTGATAGGTTAGGATTAAATGAAATATCATTGTAGAATTCTGTGGCTATCGTTGTAGAATTCCGTCGTTTGAGTGTGATAGGTTAGGATTAAATGAAATATCATTGTAGAATTCTGTGGCTATCGTTGTAGAATTCCGTCGTTTGAGTGTGATAGGTTAGGATTAAATGAAATATCATTGTAGAGTTCTGTGGCTATCGTTGTAGAATTCCGTCGTTTGAGTGTGATAGGTTAGGATTAAATGAAATATCATTGTAGAATTCTGTAGCTATCGTTGTAGAATTCCGTCGTTTGAGTGTGATAGGTTAGGGTTAAATGAAATATCATTGTAGAATTCTGTGGCTATCGTTGTAGAATTCCGTCGTTTGAGTGTGATAGGTTAGGGTTAAATGAAATATCATTGTAGAATTCTGTGACTATCGTTGTAGAATTCCGTCGTTTGAGTGTGATAGGTTAGGGATAAATGAAATATCATTGTAGAATTCTGTAGCTATCATTGTAGAATTCCGTCGTTTGAGTGTGATAGGTTAGGGTTAAATGAAATATCATTGTAGAATTCTGTGGCTATCGTTGTAGAATTCCGTCGTTTGAGTGTGATAGGTTAGGGTTAAATGAAATATCATTGTAGAATTCTGTGGCTATCGTTGTAGAATTCTGTCGTTTGAGCGTGATAGGTTAGGGTTAAATGAAATATCATTGTAGAATTCTGTAGCTATCGTTGTAGAATTCCGTCGTTTGAGTGTGATAGGTTAGGGTTAAATGAAATATCATTGTAGAATTCTGTAGCTATCGTTGTAGAATTCCGTCGTTTGAGTGTGATAGGTTAGGGTTAAATGAAATATCATTGTGGAATTCTGTGGCTATCGTTGTAGAGTTCCGTCGTTTGAGCGTGATAGGCTAGGGTTAGATGAAATATCATTGTAGAATTCTGTGGCTATCGTTGTAGAATTCCGTCGTTTAAGTGTGATAGGTTAGGGTTAAATGAAATATCATTGTAGAATTCTGTAGCTATCGTTGTAGAATTCCGTCGTTTGAGCGTGATAGGCTAGGGTTAAATGAAATATCATTGTAGAATTCTGTGGCTATCGTTGTAGAATTCCGTCGTTTGAGTGTGATAGGCTAGTGTTAAATGAAATATCATTGTAGAATTCTGTAGCTATCGTTGTAGAATTCCGTCGTTTGAGCGTGATAGGTTAGGGTTAAATGAAATATCATTGTAGAATTCTGTAGCTATCGTTGTAGAATTCCGTCGTTTGAGCGTGATAGGTTAGGGTTAAATGAAATATCATTGTAGAATTCTGTGGCTATCGTTATAGAATTCTTTCGTTTGAGCGTGATAGGTTAGGATTAAATGAAATATCATTGTAGAATTCTGTGGCTATCGTTGTAGAATTCCGTCGTTTGAGTGTGATAGGTTAGGGTTAAATGAAATATCATTGTAGAATTCTGTGGCTATCGTTATAGAATTCTTTCGTTTGAGCGTGATAGGTTAGGATTAAATGAAATATCATTGTAGAATTCTGTGGCTATCGTTGTAGAATTCCGTCGTTTGAGTGTGATAGGTTAGGGTTAAATGAAATATCATTGTAGAATTCTGTGACTATCGTTGTAAAATTCCGTCGTTTAAGTGTGATAGGTTAGGGTTAAATGAAATATCATTGTAGAATTCTGTAGCTATCGTTGTAGAATTCCGTCGTTTGAGTGTGATAGGTTAGGATTAAATGAAATATCATTGTAGAATTCTGTGGCTATCGTTGTAGAATTCATTCGTTTAAGTGTGATAGGTTAGGATTAAATGAAATATCATTGTAGAATTCTGTGGCTATCGTTGTAGAATTCCGTCGTTTGAGTGTGATAGGTTAGCATTAAATGAAATATCATTGTAGAATTCTGTGGCTATCGTTGTAGAATTCCGTCGTTTGAGTGTGATAGGTTAGGATTAAATGAAATATCATTGTATAATTCTGTAGCTATCGTTGTAGAATTCGTCGTTTGAGTGTGATAGGTTAGGGTTAAATGAAATATCATTGTAGAATTCTGTGGCTATCGTTGTAGAATTCCGTCGTTTGAGTGTGATAGGTTAGGGTTAAATGAAATATCATTGTAGAATTCTGTGACTATCGTTGTAGAATTCCGTCGTTTGAGTGTGATAGGTTAGGGATAAATGAAATATCATTGTAGAATTCTGTAGCTATCATTGTAGAATTCCGTCGTTTGAGTGTGATAGGTTAGGGTTAAATGAAATATCATTGTAGAATTCTGTAGCTATCGTTGTAGAATTCCGTCGTTTGAGTGTGATAGGTTAGGGTTAAATGAAATATCATTGTAGAATTCTGTGGCTATCGTTGTAGAATTCTGTCGTTTGAGCGTGATAGGTTAGGGTTAAATGAAATATCATTGTAGAATTCTGTAGCTATCGTTGTAGAATTCCGTCGTTTGAGTGTGATAGGTTAGGGTTAAATGAAATATCATTGTAGAATTCTGTAGCTATCGTTATAGAATTCTTTCGTTTGAGCGTGATAGGTTAGGATTAAATGAAATATCATTGTAGAATTCTGTGGCTATCGTTGTAGAATTCCGTCGTTTGAGTGTGATAGGTTAGGGTTAAATGAAATATCATTGTAGAATTCTGTGACTATCGTTGTAGAATTCCGTCGTTTGAGTGTGATAGGTTAGGGTTAAATGAAATATCATTGTAGAATTCTGTGGCTATGGTTGTAGAATTCTGTCGTTTGAGTGTGATAGGTTAGGGATAAATGAAATATCATTGTAGAATTCCGTCGTTTGAGTGTGATAGGTTAGGGATAAATGAAATATCATTGTAGAATTCTGTGGCTATCATTGTAGAATTCCGTCGTTTGAGTGTGATAGGTTAGGGTTAAATGAAATATCATTGTAGAATTCTGTAGCTATCGTTGTAGAATTCCGTCGTTTGAGTGTGATAGGTTAGGGATAAATGAAATATCATTATAGAATTATGTAGCTATCGTTGTAGAATTCTGTCGTTTGAGCGTGATAGGTTAGGGTTAAATGAAATATCATTGTAGAATTCTGTGGCTATCGTTGTAGAATTCTGTCGTTTGAGCGTGATAGGTTAGGGTTAAATGAAATATCATTCTAAATTCTGTAGCTATCGTTGTAGAATTCCGTCGTTTGAGTGTGATAGGTTAGGGTTAAATGAAATATCATTGTAGAATTCTGTGGCTATCGTTGTAGAATTCCGTCGTTTGAGCGTGATAGGCTAGGGTTAAATGAAATATCATTGTAGAATTCTGTGGCTATCGTTGTAGAATTCCGTCGTTTGAGTGTGATAGGCTAGGGTTAAATGAAATATCATTGTAGAATTCTGTAGCTATCGTTGTAGATATCCGTCGTTTGAGTGTGATAGGCTAGGGTTAAATGAAATATCATTGTAGAATTCTGTGGCTATCGTTGTAGAATTCCGTCGTTTGAGCGTGATAGACTAGGGTTAAATGAAATATCATTGTGGAATTCTGTGGCTATCGTTGTAGAATTCCGTCGTTTGAGTGTGATTGGCTAGGGTTAAATGAAATATCATTGTAGAATTCTGTAGCTATCGTTGTAGAATTCTGTCGTTTGAGAGTGATAGGCTAGGGTTAAATGAAATATCATTGTAGAATTCTGTGGCTATCGTTGTAGAATTCTGTCGTTTGAGAGTGATAGGCTAGGGTTAAATGAAATATCATTGTAGAATTCTGTAGCTATCGTTGTAGAATTCTGTCGTTTGAGTGTGATAGGTTAGGGTTAAATGAAATATCATTGTAGAATTCTGTGACTATCGTTGTAGAATTCCGTCGTTTGAGTGTGATAGGTTAGGGATAAATGAAATATCATTGTAGAATTCTGTAGCTATCGTTGTAGAATTCCGTCGTTTGAGTGTGATAGGTTAGGGATAAATGAAATATCATTATAGAATTCTGTAGCTATCGTTGTAGAATTCTGTCGTTTGAGCGTGATAGGTTAGGGTTAAATGAAATATCATTGTAGAATTATGTGGCTATCGTTGTAGAATTCTGTCGTTTGAGCGTGATAGGTTAGGGTTAAATGAAATATCATTCTAAATTCTGTAGCTATCGTTGTAGAATTCCGTCGTTTGAGTGTGATAGGTTAGGGTTAAATGAAATATCATTGTAGAATTCTGTGGCTATCGTTGTAGAATTCTGTCGTTTGAATGTGATAGGCTAGGGTTAAATGAAATATCATTGTAGAATTCTGTAGCTATCGTTGTAGAATTCCGTCGTTTGAGTGTGATAGGTTAGGGTTAAATGAAATATCATTGTGGAATTCTGTGGCTATCGTTGTAGAGTTCCGTCGTTTGAGCGTGATAGGCTAGGGTTAAATGAAATATCATTGTAGAATTCTGTGGCTATCGTTGTAGAATTCCGTCGTTTAAGTGTGATAGGTTAGGGTTAAATGAAATATCATTGTAGAATTCTGTAGCTATCGTTGTAGAATTCTGTCGTTTGAGCGTGATAGGCTAGGGTTAAATGAAATATCATTGTAGAATTCTGTGGCTATCGTTGTAGAATTCCGTCGTTTGAGTGTGATAGGCTAGGGTTAAATGAAATATCATTGTAGAATTCTGTGGCTATCGTTATAGAATTCTTTCGTTTGAGCGTGATAGGTTAGGATTAAATGAAATATCATTGTAGAATTCTGTGGCTATCGTTGTAGAATTCCGTCGTTTGAGTGTGATAGGTTAGGGTTAAATGAAATATCATTGTAGAATTCTGTGGCTATCGTTATAGAATTCTTTCGTTTGAACGTGATAGGTTAGGATTAAATGAAATATCATTGTAGAATTCTGTGGCTATCGTTGTAGAATTCCGTCGTTTGAGTGTGATAGGTTAGGGTTAAATGAAATATCATTGTAGAATTCTGTGACTATCGTTGTAGAATTCCGTCGTTTGAGTGTGATATGTTAGGGTTAAATGAAATATCATTGTAGAATTCTGTGGCTATGGTTGTATAATTCTGTCGTTTGAGTGTGATAGGTTAGGGATAAATGAAATATCATTGTAGAATTCCGTCGTTTGAGTGTGATAGGTTAGGGTTAAATGAAATATCATTGTAGAATTCTGTAGCTATCGTTGTAGAATTCCGTCGTTTGAGTGTGATAGGTTAGGGATAAATGAAATATCATTATAGAATTCTGTAGCTATCGTTGTTGAATTCTGTCGTTTGAGCGTGATAGGTTAGGGTTAAATGAAATATCATTGTAGAATTCTGTCGTTTGAGCGTGATAGGTTAGGGTTAAATGAAATATCATTCTAAATTCTGTAGCTATCGTTGTAGAATTCCGTCGTTTGAGTGTGATAGGTTAGGGTTAAATGAAATATCATTGTAGAATTCTGTGGCTATCGTTGTAGAATTCCGTCGTTTGAGCGTGATAGGCTAGGGTTAAATGAAATATCATTGTAGAATTGTGTGGCTATCGTTGTAGAATTCCGTCGTTTGAGTGTGATAGGCTAGGGTTAAATGAAATATCATTGTAGAATTCTGTAGCTATCGTTGTAGAATTCCGTCGTTTGAGTGTGATAGGCTAGGGTTAAATGAAATATCATTGTAGAATTCTGTGGCTATCGTTGTAGAATTCCGTCGTTTGAGCGTGATAGACTAGGGTTAAATGAAATATCATTGTGGAATTCTGTGGCTATCGTTGTAGAATTCCGTCGTTTGAGTGTGATTGGCTAGGGTTAAATGAAATATCATTGTAGAATTCTGTAGCTATCGTTGTAGAATTCTGTCGTTTGAGAGTGATAGGCTAGGGTTAAATGAAATATCATTGTAGAATTCTGTGGCTATCGTTGTAGAATTCTGTCGTTTTAGAGTGATAGGCTAGGGTTAAATGAAATATCATTGTAGAATTCTGTAGCTATCGTTGTAGAATTCTGTCGTTTGAGTGTGATAGGTTAGGGTTAAATGAAATATCATTGTAGAATTCTGTGACTATCGTTGTAGAATTCCGTCGTTTGAGTGTGATAGGTTACGGATAAATGAAATATCATTGTAGAATTCTGTAGCTATCGTTGTAGAATTCTGTCGTTTGAGTGTGATAGGTTAGGGATAAATGAAATATCATTGTAGAATTCTGTAGCTATCGTTGTAGAATTCTGTCGTTTGAGCGTGATAGGTTAGGGTTAAATGAAATATCATTGTAGAATTCTGTGGCTATCGTTGTAGAATTCTGTCGTTTGAGCGTGATAGGTTAGGGTTAAATGAAATATCATTCTAAATTCTGTAGCTATCGTTGTAGAATTCCGTCGTTTGAGTGTGATAGGTTAGGGTTAAATGAAATATCATTGTAGAATTCTGTCGTTTGAATGTGATAGGCTAGGGTTAAATGAAATATCATTGTAGAATTCTGTAGCTATCGTTGTAGAATTCCGTCGTTTGAGTGTGATAGGTTAGGGTTAAATGATATATCATTGTGGAATTCTGTGGCTATCGTTGTAGAGTTCCGTCGTTTGAGCGTGATAGGCTAAGGTTAAATGAAATATCATTGTAGAATTCTGTGGCTATCGTTGTAGAATTCCGTCGTTTAAGTGTGATAGGTTAGGGTTAAATGAAATATCATTGTAGAATTCTGTAGCTATCGTTGTAGAATTCTGTCGTTTGAGCGTGATAGGCTAGGGTTAAATGAAATATCATTGTAGAATTATGTGGCTATCGTTGTAGAATTCCGTCGTTTGAGTGTGATAGGCTAGGGTTAAATGAAATATCATTGTAGAATTCTGTGGCTATCGTTGTAGAATTCCGTCGTTTGAGCGTGATAGGTTAGGGTTAAATGAAATATCATTGTAGAATTCTGTAGCTATCGTTGTAGAATTCCGTCGTTTGAGTGTGATAGGTTAGGGTTAAATGAAATATCATTGTAGAATTCTGTGGCTATCGTTGTAGAATTCCGTCGTTTGAGTGTGATAAGTTAGGGTTAAATGAAATATCATTGTAGAATTCTGTGACTATCGTTGTAGAATTCTGTCGTTTGAGCGTGATAGGTTAGGGTTAAATGAAATATCATTGTAGAATTCTGTGGCTATCGTTGTAGAATTCCGTCGTTTGAGTGTGATAGGTTAGGGTTAAATGAAATATCATTGTAGAATTCTGTGGCTATCGTTATAGAATTCTTTCGTTTGAGCGTGATAGGTTAGGATTAAATGAAATATCATTGTAGAATTCTGTGGCTATCGTTGTAGAATTCCGTCGTTTGAGTGTGATAGGTTAGGGTTAAATGAAATATCATTGTAGAATTCTGTGATTATCGTTGTAGAATTCCGTCGTTTGAGTGTGATAGGTTAGGGTTAAATGAAATATCATTGTAGAATTCTGTGGCTATGGTTGTAGAATTCTGTCGTTTGAGTGTGATAGGTTAGGGATAAATGAAATATCATTGTAGAATTCCGTCGTTTGAGTGTGATAGGTTAGGGATAAATGAAATATCATTGTAGAATTCTGTGGCTATCATTGTAGAATTCCGTCGTTTGAGTGTGATAGGTTAGGGTTAAATGAAATATCATTGTAGAATTCTGTAGCTATCGTTGTAGAATTCCGTCGTTTGAGTGTGATAGGCTAGGGTTAAATGAAATATCATTGTAGAATTCTGTAGCTATCGTTGTAGAATTCCGTCGTTTGAGTGTGATAGGCTAGGGTTAAATGAAATATCATTGTAGAATTCTGTGGCTATCGTTGTAGAATTCCGTCGTTTGAGCGTGATAGACTAGGGTTAAATGAAATATCATTGTGGAATTCTGTGGCTATCGTTGTAGAATTCCGTCGTTTGAGTGTGATTGGCTAGGGTTAAATGAAATATCATTGTAGAATTCTGTAGCTATCGTTGTAGAATTCTGTCGTTTGAGAGTGATAGGCTAGGGTTAAATGAAATATCATTGTAGAATTCTGTAGCTATCGTTGTAGAATTCCGTCGTTTGAGTGTGATAGGTTAGGGTTAAATGAAATATCATTGTAGAATTCTGTGGCTATCGTTGTAGAATTCCGTCGTTTGAGTGTGATAAGTTAGGGTTAAATGAAATATCATTGTAGAATTCTGTGACTATCGTTGTATAATTCTGTCGTTTGAGCGTGATAGGTTAGGATTAAATGAAATATCATTGTAGAATTCTGTGGCTATCGTTGTAGAATTCCGTCGTTTGAGTGTGATAGGTTAGGGTTAAATGAAATATCATTGTAGAATTCTGTGGCTATCGTTATAGAATTCTTTCGTTTGAGCGTGATAGGTTAGGATTAAATGAAATATCATTGTAGAATTCTGTGGCTATCGTTGTAGAATTCCGTCGTTTGAGTGTGATAGGTTAGGGTTAAATGAAATATCATTGTAGAATTCTGTGATTATCGTTGTAGAATTCCGTCGTTTGAGTGTGATAGGTTAGGGTTAAATGAAATATCATTGTAGAATTCTGTGGCTATGGTTGTAGAATTCTGTCGTTTGAGTGTGATAGGTTAGGGATAAATGAAATATCATTGTAGAATTCCGTCGTTTGAGTGTGATAGGTTAGGGATAAATGAAATATCATTGTAGAATTCTGTGGCTATCATTGTAGAATTCCGTCGTTTGAGTGTGATAGGTTAGGGTTAAATGAAATATCATTGTAGAATTCTGTAGCTATCGTTGTAGAATTCCGTCGTTTGAGTGTGATAGGCTAGGGTTAAATGAAATATCATTGTAGAATTCTGTAGCTATCGTTGTAGAATTCCGTCGTTTGAGTGTGATAGGCTAGGGTTAAATGAAATATCATTGTAGAATTCTGTGGCTATCGTTGTAGAATTCCGTCGTTTGAGCGTGATAGACTAGGGTTAAATGAAATATCATTGTGGAATTCTGTGGCTATCGTTGTAGAATTCCGTCGTTTGAGTGTGATTGGCTAGGGTTAAATGAAATATCATTGTAGAATTCTGTAGCTATCGTTGTAGAATTCTGTCGTTTGAGAGTGATAGGCTAGGGTTAAATGAAATATCATTGTAGAATTCTGTGGCTATCGTTGTAGAATTCTGTCGTTTGAGAGTGATAGGCTAGGGTTAAATGAAATATCATTGTAGAATTCTGTAGCTATCGTTGTAGAATTCTGTCGTTTGAGTGTGATAGGTTAGGGTTAAATGAAATATCATTGTAGAATTCTGTGACTATCGTTGTAGAATTCCGTCGTTTGAGTGTGATAGGTTAGGGATAAATGAAATATCATTGTAGAATTCTGTAGCTATCGTTGTAGAATTCCGTCGTTTGAGTGTGATAGGTTAGGGATAAATGAAATATCATTATAGAATTCTGTAGCTATCGTTGTAGAATTCTCTCGTTTGAGCGTGATAGGTTAGGGTTAAATGAAATATCATTGTAGAATTCTGTGGCTATCGTTGTAGAATTCTGTCGTTTGAGCGTGATAGGTTAGGGTTAAATGAAATATCATTCTAAATTCTGTAGCTATCGTTGTAGAATTCCGTCGTTTGAGTGTGATAGGTTAGGGTTAAATGAAATATCATTGTAGAATTCTGTGGCTATCGTTGTAGAATTCTGTCGTTTGAATGTGATAGGCTAGGGTTAAATGAAATATCATTGTAGAATTCTGTAGCTATCGTTGTAGAATTCCGTCGTTTGAGTGTGATAGGTTAGGGTTAAATGAAATATCATTGTGGAATTCTGTGGCTATCGTTGTAGAGTTCCGTCGTTTGAGCGTGATAGGCTAGGGTTAAATGAAATATCATTGTAGAATTCTGTGGCTATCGTTGTAGAATTCCGTCGTTTAAGTGTGATAGGTTAGGGTTAAATGAAATATCATTGTAGAATTCTGTAGCTATCGTTGTAGAATTCTGTCGTTTGAGCGTGATAGGCTAGGGTTAAATGAAATATCATTGTAGAATTCTGTGGCTATCGTTGTAGAATTCCGTCGTTTGAGTGTGATAGGCTAGGGTTAAATGAAATATCATTGTAGAATTCTGTGGCTATCGTTATAGAATTCTTTCGTTTGAGCGTGATAGGTTAGGATTAAATGAAATATCATTGTAGAATTCTGTGGCTATCGTTGTAGAATTCCGTCGTTTGAGTGTGATAGGTTAGGGTTAAATGAAATATCATTGTAGAATTCTGTGGCTATCGTTATAGAATTCTTTCGTTTGAGCGTGATAGGTTAGGATTAAATGAAATATCATTGTAGAATTCTGTGGCTATCGTTGTAGAATTCCGTCGTTTGAGTGTGATAGGTTAGGGTTAAATGAAATATCATTGTAGAATTCTGTGACTATCGTTGTAGAATTCCGTCGTTTGAGTGTGATAGGTTAGGGTTAAATGAAATATCATTGTAGAATTCTGTGGCTATGGTTGTAGAATTCTGTCGTTTGAGTGTGATAGGTTAGGGATAAATGAAATATCATTGTAGAATTCCGTCGTTTGAGTGTGATAGGTTAGGGATAAATGAAATATCATTGTAGAATTCCGTCGTTTGAGTGTGATAGGTTAGGGTTAAATGAAATATCATTGTAGAATTCTGTAGCTATCGTTGTAGAATTCCGTCGTTTGAGTGTGATAGGTTAGGGATAAATGAAATATCATTATAGAATTCTGTAGCTATCGTTGTAGAATTCTGTCGTTTGAGCGTGATAGGTTAGGGTTAAATGAAATATCATTGTAGAATTCTGTGGCTATCGTTGTAGAATTCTGTCGTTTGAGCGTGATAGGTTAGGGTTAAATGAAATATCATTCTAAATTCTGTAGCTATCGTTGTAGAATTCCGTCGTTTGAGTGTGATAGGTTAGGGTTAAATGAAATATCATTGTAGAATTCTGTGGCTATCGTTGTAGAATTCCGTCGTTTGAGCGTGATAGGCTAGGGTTAAATGAAATATCATTGTAGAATTCTGTAGCTATCGTTGTAGAATTCCGTCGTTTGAGCGTGATAGGCTAGGGTTAAATGAAATATCATTGTAGAATTCTGTGGCTATCGTTGTAGAATTCTGTCGTTTGAATGTGATAGGCTAGGGTTAAATGAAATATTATTGTAGAATTCTGTAGCTATCGTTGTAGAATTCCGTCGTTTGAGTGTAATAGGTTAGGGTTAAATGAAATATCATTGTAGAATTCTGTGGCTATCGTTGTAGAATTCCGTCATTTGAGTGTGATAGGCTAGGGTTAAATGAAATATCATTGTAGAATTCTGTGACTATCGTTGTAGAATTGCGTCGTTTGAGTGTGATAGGCTAGGGTTAAATGAAATATCATTGTAGAATTCTGTGGCTATCGTTGTAGAATTCCGTCGTTTGAGCGTGATAGGCTAGGGTTAAATGAAATATCATTGTGGAATTCTGTGGCTATCGTTGTAGAATTCCGTCGTTTGAGTGTGATAGGCTAGGGTTAAATGAAATATCATTGTTGAATTCTGTAGCTATCGTTGTAGAATTCTGTCGTTTGAGAGTCATAGGCTAGGGTTAAATGAAATATCATTGTAGAATTCTGTGGCTATCGTTGTAGAATTCTGTCGTTTGAGAGTGATAGGCTAGGGTTAAATGAAATATCATTGTAGAATTCTGTAGCTATCGTTGTAGAATTCTGTCGTTTGAGTGTGATAGGTTAGGGTTAAATGAAATATCATTGTAGAATTCTGTGACTATCGTTGTAGAATTCCGTCGTTTGAGTGTGATAGGTTAGGGATAAATGAAATATCATTGTAGAATTCTGTAGCTATCGTTGTAGAATTCCGTCGTTTGAGTGTGATAGGTTAGGGATAAATGAAATATCATTATAGAATTCTGTAGCTATCGTTGTAGAATTCTGTCGTTTGAGCGTGATAGGTTAGGGTTAAATGAAATATCATTGTAGAATTCTGTGGCTATCGTTGTAGAATTCTGTCGTTTGAGCGTGATAGGTTAGGGTTAAATGAAATATCATTCTAAATTCTGTAGCTATCGTTGTAGAATTCCGTCGTTTGAGTGTGATAGGTTAGGGTTAAATGAAATATCATTGTAGAATTCTGTGGCTATCGTTGTAGAATTCTGTCGTTTGAGTGTGATAGGCTAGGGTTAAATGAAATATCATTGTAGAATTCTGTAGCTATCGTTGTAGAATTCTGTCGTTTGAGTGTGATAGGTTAGGGTTAAATGAAATATCATTGTGGAATTCTGTGGCTATCGTTGTAGAATTCCGTCGTTTGAGCGTGATAGGCTAGGGTTAAATGAAATATCATTGTAGAATTCTGTGGCTATCGTTGTAGAATTCCGTCGTTTAAGTGTGATAGGTTAGGGTTAAATGAAATATCATTGTAGAATTCTGTGGCTATCGTTGTAGAATTCCGTCGTTTAAGTGTGATAAGTTAGGATTTTAGAGTATATCGTTTCTTTCAACAATACCATGACTACCCAACTTAAAGGAGGAGAATATCATAACGACATTTCAACCCCGTCCTTGATTGGAAACCTTAACAATTAAGATGGTTATTGGAGAATTCTGCGATCTAATCAAATTAAGATACCCGCACTTGCTCACTATTTTCTATCAGTTGTTTTGTAGTCACCGCGTGGAAGATCTAACAACGCTCCGTTAATGGTCTTGTCAGGGGTCATCACAGATGTATTATAAACTGACTAATCAGTGATTCTTCTACAAAATCATTCAGAACAGACAAGCATATGCATTTTGGAACGCACCCAATAGACACAGAATGGCTAAACATTAAATGTCTGCGTCCATGTTTTTCGATTTAAATAATAAAAACATGCAACCAGCGACCTCTGATATGTCAAGAAAGAAGCATATAAGAAGTAATATTTGTGTAATTTGTGGCCTTTCCTTCATACAATCAGAAAACAGAAAACACCCCGACACAGCGGTTTCCTTGACTGGTTGCTCTGCGAAGTCGATTCTACATTGTATTTCTGATTGGGTAATATAAATTTCAGATAATAATTAGATTGAGAATTCTGTAGCTTCAAAGTACACGAGCTGCCATTGTAGAATTCTGTAGTTTCAAGGTACATGATATATCATTGCATATTTCTGCATCTTCAAAGTAAGCGAGATATCATTGTGGAATTATGTATCTTCAAGGCAAACGTGATATCATTGTAGAATTCTGTAATTTCAAAAATCAAGAGATATTGCTTTAGAAATGTGTAGTTTCAAAGTGCATGAAATATTACTTTAGAATTCTGTAGCTTCATAGAACATGATATACTACATTAGAATTTTGTAGCTTCAAAGTACATGAGATATTACTCTAGAATTCTGTAGTTTCAAAGTACATCCGATATCATTGTAGAATTCTGTAGCTTCAAAATAAACTAGATATCACTGTAGAATTATGTTGTTTCAAAATACATGAGATATCATTGTAGAATTCTGTAGCTTCAAAGTACATGAAATATTACTTTAGAATTCTGTAGCTTCAAGGTAGATGAGCTATTACTTTTGAATTTTGTATCGTCAAAGTACATGATATATTACTTTAGAGATCTGTAGTTTCAAAGTACATCAGATATCATTGTAGAATTATGTAGCTTCAAAGCAAGCGAGATATCACTGTAGAATTCTGTTGTTTCAAAATACATGTGATATCATTGTAGAATTCTGTAGCTTCAAAGTACATCAGATATTACTTTATAATTCTGTAGCTTCAAAGTACACGAGATATTACTTTAGAATTCTGTACTTTCAAAGTACATGAGTTATCATTGTAGAATTCTGTAGCTTCAAAGTAAACGAGATATCATTGTAAAATTATGTTGTGTCAAAATACATGAGATATCAATGTTGAATTATGTAGTTTAAGAGTAAACGAGATGCCATTGTAGAATTCTGTAGGTTCAGAGTAAACGAGATATCATTGTAGAATTATGTAGCTTCAAGGTAAATGTGATATCATTGTAGAATTCTGTAGTTTCATTGTAAATAAGATATCATTGTATAATTCTGTAGCTTCAGAGTAAATAAGATATCATTGTAGAATTTTGTAGTTTCAAGGTACATGATATATCACTAGAATTCTGTAGCTTTAAAGTACATGATATATCACTGATGAATTATGTAGCTTCAAAGTACATGAGATATCATTGCATATTCCTGCAGCTTCAAAGTAAGCGAGATATCATTGTGGAATTCTGTATATTCAAGGCAAACGTGATATCATTGTAGAATTCTGTAATTTCAAAAATCAAGAGATATTGCTTTAGAAATGTGTAGCTTCAAAGTGCATGAAATATTACTTTAGAATTCTGTAGCTTCATAGAACATGATATACTACATTAGAATTTTGTAGCTTCAAAGTACATGAGATATTACTCTAGAATTCTGTAGTTTCAAAGTACATCCGATATCATTGTAGAATTCTGTAGCTTCAAAATAAACTAGATATTACTGTAGAATTATGTTGTTTCAAAATACATGAGATATCATTGTAGAATTCTGTAGCTTCAAAGTACATGAAATATTAATTTAGAATTCTGTAGCTTCAAGGTACATGAGCTATTACTTTTGAATTTTGTATCGTCAAAGTACATGATATATTACTTTAGAGATCTGTAGTTTCAAAGTACATCAGATATCATTGTAGAATTCTGTAGCTTCAAAGCAAACGAGATATCACTGTAGAATTCTGTTGTTTCAAAATACATGAGATATCATTGTAGAATTCTGTAGCTTCAAAGTACATCAGATATTACTTTATAATTCTGTAGCTTCAAAGTACACGAGATATTACTTTAGAATTCTGTACTTTCAAAGTACATGAGTTATCATTGTAGAATTCTGTAGCTTCAAAGTAAACGAGATATCATTGTAAAATTATGTTGTGTCAAAATACATGAGATATCAATGTTGAATTATGTAGTTTAAGAGTAAACGAGATGCCATTGTAGAATTCTGTAGGTTCAGAGTAAACGAGATATCATTGTAGAATTATGTAGCTTCAAGGTAAATGTGATATCATTGTAGAATTCTGTAGTTTCAGTGTAAATAAGATATCATTGTATAATTCTGTAGCTTCAGAGTAAATAAGATATCATTGTAGAATTTTGTAGTTTCAAAGTAAACGAGATATCACTGTAGAATTCTGTTGTTTCAAAGTACATGAGATATCATTGTAGAATTCTGTATCTTCAATGTAAACGAGATATCATTGTAGAATTCCGTTGTTTCAGAGTAAGCAAAATATCATTTTAGAATTCTGCAGTTTAAGAATAAATAAAATGCCGTTATAGAATTCTGTAGTTTCAGAATAAATAAGATATCATTGTAGAATTCTGTAGTTTTAGCGTAAATAAGATATCATCGTAGAATTCTGTAGTTTCAGAGTACCTGAGATATCATTGTAGAATTCTGTAGCTTCAAAGTAAACGAGATATCATTGTAGAATTCTGTAATTTCGGAGTAAATAAGATATCATTGTAGAATTTTGTAGTTTCAGATAAATATCATTGTAGATTTCTGTAGCTTCAAAGTACCTGGAATATCATTGTAGAATTCTGTAGTTTCAGAGTAAATAAGATATCATTGTAGAATTATGTAGTTTCAGAGTAAATGAGATATCATTGTAGAATTCTGTAGCTTCAAAGTAAATAAGATATCATTGTAGTATTATGTTGCTTCAAAGTAAATGAGATATCATTGTAGAATTCTGTAGCTTCAAAGTACATGATGTATCACTGTAAAATTTCGACATCTTCAAAGTACATGAGATGTCATTGTAGAATTCTGTTGTTTCAGAGTAATTAAGATATCAACGTAGAATTATGTAGTTTCAGAGTAAATGAGATATCATTGTAAAATTCTGTTGTTTCTGATAAATATCATTGTAGAATTCTGTATTTTCAGAATAAATAAGATATCATTGCAGAATTTTGTAGTTTCAGATAAATATCATTGTAGATTTCTGTAGCTTCAAAGTACCTGGAATATCATTGTAGAATTCTGTAGTTTCAGAATAAATAAGATATCATTGTAGAATTATGTAGTTTCAGAGTAAATGAGATATCATTGTAGAATTCTGTATCTTCAATGTAAACGAGATATCATTGTAGAATTCCGTTGTTTCAGAGTAAGCAAAATATCATTTTAGAATTCTGCAGTTTAAGAATAAATAAAATGCCGTTATAGAATTCTGTAGTTTCAGAATAAATAAGATATCATTGTAGAATTCTGTAGTTTTAGCGTAAATAAGATATCATCGTAGAATTCTGTAGTTTCAGAGTACCTGAGATATCATTGTAGAATTCTGTAGCTTCAAAGTAAACGAGATATCATTGTAGAATTCTGTAATTTCGGAGTAAATAAGATATCATTGTAGAATTTTGTAGTTTCAGATAAATATCATTGTAGATTTCTGTAGCTTCAAAGTACCTGGAATATCATTGTAGAATTCTGTAGTTTCAGAGTAAATAAGATATCATTGTAGAATTATGTAGTTTCAGAGTAAATGAGATATCATTGTAGAATTCTGTAGCTTCAAAGTAAATAAGATATCATTGTAGTATTATGTTGCTTCAAAGTAAATGAGATATCATTGTAGAATTCTGTAGCTTCAAAGTACATGATGTATCACTGTAAAATTTCGACATCTTCAAAGTACATGAGATGTCATTGTAGAATTCTGTTGTTTCAGAGTAATTAAGATATCAACGTAGAATTATGTAGTTTCAGAGTAAATGAGATATCATTGTAAAATTCTGTTGTTTCTGATAAATATCATTGTAGAATTCTGTATTTTCAGAATAAATAAGATATCATTGCAGAATTTTGTAGTTTCAGATAAATATCATTGTAGATTTCTGTAGCTTCAAAGTACCTGGAATATCATTGTAGAATTCTGTAGTTTCAGAATAAATAAGATATAATTGTAGAATTATGTAGTTTCAGAGTAAATGAGATATCATTGTAGAATTCTGTAGCTTCAAAGTGAATAAGATATCATTGTAGTATTATGTTGCTTCAAAGTAAATGAGATATCATTGTAGAATTCTGTAGCTGCAAAGTACATAATGTATCACTGTAAAATTTCGAAATCTTCAAAGTACATGAGATATCATTGTAGAATTCTGTTGTTTCAGAGTAAATAAGATATCAAGGTAGAATTATGTAGTTTCAGAGTAAATGAGATATCATTGTAGAATTCTGTAGTTTCAGAGTAAATAAGATATCATTGTAGAATTCTGTAGTTTCAGAGTAAATGAGATATCATTGTAGAATTCTGTAGCTTCAAAGTGAATAAGATATCATTGTAGTATTATGTTGCTTCAAAGTAAATGAGATATCATTGTAGAATTCTGTAGCTTCAAAGTACATGATGTATCACTGTAAAATTTTGACATCTTCAAAGTACATGATATATCATTGTAGAATTCTGTTGTTTCAGAGTAAATGAGATATCATTGTAAAATTCTGTAGTTTCTGATAAATATCATTGTAGAATTCTGTTGTTTCAGAGTAAATGAGATATCATTGTAAAATTCTGTAGTTTCTGATAAATATCATTGTAGAATTCTGTAGTTTCAGAGTAAATGAGATATCATTATAGTATATTATATAGCTTCGGAGTCTAGTGTGATGTAACTATAGATGTGTGCAATCGTTTGAAACGTCTAAAGAATTTATATTCAAAACTTATGTTTCAACATGAAGATTGAAAGTCCATGATGATGCAATTGTAGAAACTCAATTCTAGAGCTTAAACTTATTGAGTGAAGCAGAATGTGTGATTTAATTTCAGTAGCGATTGGTCATGAACGGGAAGGTGTAACTGTGTTGCTGGACGTCTGAAAGCGAGATTTATCGAATACCCTATTGTCTATTTATAATCAGAATATGTAATAGATACAAGAAAATTAGAAATGGAAATAAGAAAGATCTATTTATACATTTAATAATTCAAGTAGCGACGTTTTATGACAATCACAATCTATTAAGAAATTCCTCAAATCAATGTTTATCCATTTTAAACGTCCTTAAATTTTATGTTTTGTCAACTATACAGCACATTACTGTCATTACGAATTCATAAAAGAACACGAATCAGTGAGTATATGTACATCTGTGGTGAATGTTAGGGCACAGAAGTCTGATATTATATCCATTGAGTTATTCAGTAAGATGGTTGGGAAATGGTGATGTCAGCGTTTAATGAGAATAAGACATTGACCAGGCGATCTTCTTATTTCTCAAAGATATTACACCCATAGGCACTAGACGTTCAGGGGTTTCAAAGTTATTTATAATAGGAGGTACTTCTTAAATTTTAGGAGGTACCTAAAAAATTAGGCTGAGGGCCGTAAGGGGTCCAGGGGGCGGAAGCTCCAGAAATCTAGCATTTTGTGGTCCAAAAAATGTACTTCAGAGACTGTAAAACATTAAGTGTTTTTGAAAGAAAAATCCCATTAACTTTAGAGTTCAGATTTCACCAAGAGTGAAGACCATACATAATGCCTGGACCCCCCCCCCCCCCCCAGTTTCTTTATTGAATATTTCAGTTTACAGACTTCAGCCAAGATTATTCATAGATAGTCTGCCATATCTTAAAAAAAAACCAATACGACCATAAAGAGCTGCGGTACCGCAGCTAGGCTTGACCAAGCCATTGTTATCAAAGCTTAAAATTCTCAAAATTCTTTTGTTGACTTTGTCCTTTTCTTTTTCACAATACCTTGACTTGTGTGGGTTTTTTTTACTTTATTACCAGTAATTAAACTCATCAAAGACCATTGGCACGGATCAAGACATATAATTGTCATAATTAATGAAACCAAGGACGTTTAAACAGAGAATACACAGGCTTCTGATAATTCTTATTATCAGCGGAGATATCTCACTTAACCCAGGTCCTGTGAAAAATCCTTGTGGACTTTGTGCCAAGCCTGTTGCAAAAAATCACCGTGCAGTTCTATGCGAAGGTTGCAATTACTGGTGGCATATTAAATGTGGTAAGATCACACCAGATCAGTACAAAACATTGAGCAACTCAGACGACCCATGGATCTGTCATGACTGCAGCTACTTTCAATTTTCTGACTCTTTCTTCGACGGGTCAATACCATCAACAGATAATGATGAAAATGGTAGTGATGATGATCATGATATTTTTGAAAACTTAACTGAAACAAGACGAAACCATCCAAAAACGTCTCATATGTGCATACCTAAACATCAATAGCTTAAGGTATAAAGTAGGTCACATAAAAGAACTACTACAAAAGGGAACTGTTGACATTCTCTTCTTAGCAGAAACTAAGCTTGATCAATCTTTTGTTGACTGTCAATTTAAAGTTGATAATTACATTTTCTGGAGACAAGACCGAACAAGTAAAGGGGGAGGGTTAGCGGTGTATCTCAGATCGGACATAGCAGGCGATAGAAAGAAGAAAATATGAATTTGAATCTGTAGAATCTATAAGTATTGAGATAATTATGAACAAAAAGAAATGGTTACTTATTGGTGCTTATAAACCACCAACTGTTCCAGAAAATATTTTTACAAGTGATTTTATAAAATGCTTAGATCAAGTTACATGTAACTATGATAATTTTATGGTTCTGGGAGATCTAAATTTTGATTATTTACATGCAGAACAAGGAAATGCTCTCAAAAATGTATGTGATATTTTTGATTTAACAAATTTGATTAAAAACCCTACATGTTTTTGTAAGGATGCACATCCTAGTTTAGTAGATGTTATTCTTACTAATAAACCAACTTCATGTGGTAAAATATGTAATTTTGACTGCGGCATAAGTGATGTGCATAACATAATTTCAGTACAGTTTAAAAGTGAAATGCCACAGAAATCAAAGTCAAAAAGACTGTTTAGAAGTTATAAAAATTTTGATAATGAAAATTTTATTAAAGATCTTAATGAACTGAATTTAGATTTTTCAAATTTTTCTGATGTAAATTTAGCATATGAGAATTTTAATCATCAGTTTACACAAGTTTATGATAAACATGTACCTTTAAAGAAAAGGGCAATGGTAAAATCTCCTGTGCCTTACATGAACAGCAAACTTAGAAAAGCTGTATATAAGAAACGTCAACTACACAATGTTTTTAAAACACAAAGAAGTTCTAAATCTTGGGAACAGCATCGGAAACAAAGAAATATTGTTACAAAAATAAAAATAAAATCAATTAGGAATTATTTTCTAGAAAGATGTGTTGGTGGCCCGAAAAACAAAGACTTTTGGCCTACAATAAAACCTTTTTTAACCAATAAAGGATGTAATTTTGAAACAGACATTATCTTGAATGAAGATGACAAACCTTTGAATGATCAGTCAGAGATATCAAATGTTTTCAACAATTTCTTTGTAAATGTTGCAAAGGATATAGGGAAAGATTCAACATCTATAAATGATTGTCATCCTAGTATTTGTAAAATTAAAGATAGATGTATCACAAATGATTGTAACAGTGAGTTATTTTTCAAACCTGTTTCAGATGAATTTGTAGAAAAACAGATAAACAAGATTAATATTAAAAAAGCTACTGGTATTGATCAAATATCCCCTAAAATACTTAAGATAGCTAAACATGCTGTGGTAGCTCCAATTACCCAACTTATAAATTTATCAATTAATACTTGTACTTTTCCAGACAAACTGAAGATAGCGCAAGTAGTGCCAATTCACAAAAAGAATAGTACTCTTTTGAAAGGTAATTATAGACCAGTTAGCATCTTACCAACAATATCAAAAAATTTTGAAAGGGCTATAGATGAACAATTGGTAACATTTTTTGATTTACATTTTAATATATATTTGTCAGCATTTAGATCAGGTTACAGCTGTCAAGACACTCTAATTAGAATAATTGAAGATTGGAAGAATCTGTTAGATAATAACCAATATGTCGCTGCCATCTTAATGGACTTATCAAAGGCCTTTGACTGCCTTCCCCATAACCTTTTACTATTGAAATCACAAAACTATGGTGTATCAGAAAATTCTTTAAAATTATTACAAAGCTATCTTACTGGAAGAAAACAGTGTGTTAAAATAGGGTCTGTTTGTAGTTCTTTTCTTGATATATACAAAGGAGTGCCCCAAGGATCCATTCTGGGGCCTGTGATGTTTAATATCTTTATAAATGATATTTTTTATTTTGTAAAAAAGGGAGATCTGCACAATTATGCAGATGATAATACTTTATCATGTATCACATATTTGTAAAAAGGCTTCTCAGCAACTAAATGTTCTAAAACGCATTGGAAAAAACTTGAGTAAACTTGGCAAGCTTACAATTTATTATTCTTTTATATTGTCAAATTTTAACTATTGCCCTTTAGTTTGGCATTTTTGTGGCGAAAGTAACACAAAGAAATTAGAGAAAATACAAGAAAAGGCTTTAAAGTTCATTTATAACGATTCAGACAGCTCCTATGAAAATTTACTTGAAAAATCACAGTTACCTTCACTAAGATTAAGGAGATTACGTTCGATGGCTATAGAAGTTTTTAAGATAATAAATAAACAAACTCCTGTATATTTACATGATTTAGTAACTATAAAGAAAAGTTCTTACTCTTTTAGATACACCAACACTGTCAACATACCAAGAGTTAAAACCACCAGGTATGGTTTGTATTCACTGAGATATGGTGCAGAAAAATTGTGGAACGAACTTCCAAATGACTTGCGTGAGGGAATAAGTTTAAATAATTTTAAAAACTTGATAAGCAAATGGGATGGGGATGGGTGCTCGTGTTCTTTTTGTTCCTAGAACTTTTATTCCGCAAGGTTTTCCGTGCCATGTCTCAGTGATGTGCATTTAAAAATTTAGTTTTCGCTTTGCTATACATATATTTCTTGCATGGCTCTGCTTATGTGCTTGCTTTATTTTGTATTTTAATCCCTACTTTTTTAGGGTAGTGCTTGTTTTCGTAGTGCTTATAACCTAATTATCTGCTGCTGCATTTTAATTATGCTTGAATTTTTATATGTTTGTCAATGTATGTCCATGTATTTTTGTGGGTATATATATATATACCTGTATGTGTAATTTGTATGTCAGTTTAAAAAAGCTCTTTCGAGCTTATTTTTTTATTGTTATTTATATGTTTCTAATTAAAGCATATACCAACAAAAATAATTTTTTTTACTTAACTTGATGCTTTTCAGTTTAACTTGTGCTCTATTTTAGTGCTTGGCTATTTCTGCATGAATATTATTAAAATATTTTTTTTATAATATTTTTAAAAAATATGTTTTAAAAGTACATGAATATTTTATGTGTTTGAGTTAATTTGCTTCTTTGCTTAAATTAATTTGCATGAATGTACTTGTATGTGTAATGGCTGCTAAATGTAGGCATTTTTTTTCTGTCTTGACCTCTGGTCCTGTGACAGTGGATGTGCAGAGAGGCACTTGTGGGGGTACAGATGTCAAAACACAGATGTATGCATAGGTTTGTCTGGATGTGTATTGGTCTTGTATTGAATGACATGTTTTTGTTGTGCTGTATTTAATATATGTAATTTTGTTATGCATGTCGGTTTGAAAAGCTCTTGAGAGCTTATGTTGTATTGTTATAAAATGTACCGACTTTAAATAAAACTTTGATTGATTGATTGATTGATTGAAACATATAAATTTAATTTGCAATAAAATTTATAATTTTAATAGATCAATACAAATATAATTAAACAAAAACAATATATATTGTTACTTTCACGACTTATGTGCAAAAAAAATGTTCGAACAAAAACGATTCGCGGGAAGACATTTATTAACATTTGAATCACAAAAGTAAAATTATTTTGGAAAAAAAGGGGGGAAAAACAATGTAATGCGTATTTGAGCCATGTCCGGTCCTTTTTCAAGATTTCTAGTAATTTTCTATCCCTTATCTCCTCGTACCCCCTTTTAAAAATGTTTTTCAGCACACTTTCATTTCTGTGAACAACCGCGGTAGGGCCCCGTCAAGATATGTAAATAAATTAGCCATAGGTTTTTATTTTTTTATACCGGAAGTTAAACAATATGGACGAGTTAAGCAACAAGACAGTATGCCCCAGAATGATTCGACCCTGGGTTTTAAATGGATAAAAAAATCGCACAAAATATTGTGTAGTCATATATTCATAATACATAATGATCATACTTATATTACTGGAGATTACACTAAATTGTGTTTGAACATAATTTGTAATCGGTCATTTTTTTTTATTTTGAAATGATGTCAGCTTTGTTCCGGTACGAGTTTTAGACAAGAATTAACCCGAATAATCCAGTCGTTATATTCCATTCACTATCGATCGCTTCGACTGTAGCGACAGCGGATAGAGGGCGCTGAATTATTCGAGTTAGACAAGAATGAAAAGATATTGGGGCGAAAACATATCTATTTACCGCATGCGCAAACTGCTATTTACGATTCTAAGGTAAAGTTATTTTTAAAACAGGGAATATCCCATCAACTTGGTCGTGACACAGTTGTTCGATTTGAATGCGAGAATTCAGCAATTGACGTGATCATTAATTTTTTATGAAAAATATTCCACAAGCCTATCGACCATCATACTTTTGGTTTTGACCACCGCTAATTTTGGGGGTTCAGTAATTTCTGCCGCTACTATACACGATCTCAGGCGGGTAAAAGTACCGGGTACCGGCCCACTTTGAAACCCCTGGACGTTGTGTCAATATGAATATAACATAAGCAATGGGTAGAAAATAGTGTCCAATTGGATTGGACACTATTTTCTACCCATTTCTATGTCATATTCATATTGACACAACGTCTAGTGCCTGTGTTACACCATTATCCAAGGGATATAATTTCAGACTCCTGTTGTTAAGGATAATAAATCATAGAACGAACAACAATGTAGCATCGTAAATAAACCTTCACATTTAATCTTCGGTCGTATCCTAAAGGAAACTCTATAAATATAGTATAACTAATCGTAGATTTTGAATATCAAAATAAGACCACGAGTGACTGAAGTATGCATAAGGATTAAACGAGTCCACGAGTTTAATCATTAATGCGTATTCGGCCACGAGTGGTCTTATTTTGATATTCAAGATATATGATTTAGTTACACTGTTTATTATATAGACTTTCAAAAATTTCTTATGTATTATTTTGTTTATTTGTATATTTCATTCCACGCGTATAAATCTACGAGCAATGATACAAAGAGATTCAGCTGGAAGGATCTGCCATCTTGAAAATGTGAAATCCTACATCTCATATTTACAACAATGCGCAAAAATAATTTAAATGCTTACCTTAAAAACTTATTTTAGTTAAATTTGATCTAAATTGAAGCGTACACGAAGGCAAATAACGGCTAATCTTTACGTTTCAAACCGGAAGTCTTCATATGACGTCAATGACGTCATATTAGTTATGTGTCAAAGTCGTCAATACCATTTCGCGGAATTTTTTCAGCTTACAATCGTGTATTCACCGAAGCATAACAAGGGACGTAACCATCACACTTATAGTTGTGTAAAAGTAGTTCCGGCGGGAAAAAAACTGATATCTCACATGTGAAATACCGGAATTTATTTCACGGATAAATCCCCATAATTCACACTTATCTATAATATGAGGCAAGTGCAACCTGAAACGCTCCAGAAGAACAGTAATTTTTCTTCCTGTTTACAAAATATCAAGCTTAAAAATAACACTACCTAAAAGTCTACAGCTGAAAACTTTGGATTTCTTGCAGCAGATGATCACAATGTATTTCTTCTTTTTTCTCGTTGCTTCGATCACTTTATTTGCTACTCGCGTATTGTTTATATTGGAGATAGTTTAGGTCACGTGATTTGTCTTTTAATTTATTTCCGGTTGGCAGCCAGTTTTGTATAAAGCTTTCTCAAAACAGAATAAAAGAGGAGCGACACAAGCTCATCCCGCCGAGCCTCTAGTTTTTTGTTGCGTCGATCGGAAGTCCAAGATGGTCACTATCACAAGAAAGGTTAACACAGGACACTATGAGGAAATGTATTAAAATTACTGACACCACTAAACATGTAACACAAAACTTTGTTAGAATATGACTTGCATAGTTAAGAAGACTTTCGTGAATATGAGTAAATGTAAACTTACGACAATCTTAAAATTAGATGTAAGCGTAATTTTAAGATTAAAAAAAAATATGATTGTAGATTTTTTTACAACGTCATCATGTTCTGTGTACTAAACTATTAAATCTAGGATTTTTAAAGAATCATCTTATTTTATCATTCAAAACGTTTTCGGAAGATATCAACACCTTGCTGAAAAGTATCCTACCAATTGTGTGCAGAAGACGAAAGATGGTATTAGCACATGCACTGTAGATACTATCATTAAAAATTCCATACAGTTAATGGTTTAAAAAATATCAATGAACACATCGACATTTTTTTTTCTCCATTGATTTTATTAAATGTGTAGGGTCCTTCATAGTCGTGGTGTAGTTGGATTTATAACTACCTATGCAAATCAGTGCCTATCACCACTGATGTTCTGATTTCGAATCCCACTCAGGCGAGGTGTACTCGATACAACATTATGGAATAAAGATTGTCAGTGAATTTCGACAGGTCGATGGTTTTTTCTCCGGGTACTCCGGTTTCCTCCACCAATAAAACTGATCGACACGATATAGCTGAAATATTGTTGAAAGTGGTGTTAAACACCATAACCCCTAACCCTATGAATTATTTTATGATATAGTGTCTAGTGTCTGTAGTATTGGATATTAGATTTTGGTTGAAAGTTGAATTGCTTCACTATTATGTCCGAAGAAATGCAAATGCCACTTTTTACTGAAGTGCCTGTACCAAGCCAGGAAAGTAAGAGGTCATATATTTGTGTTTTAGGGGTATCGTTACCAAGCCAGGAAAGTGAGAGGTCATATATTTGTGTTTTAGGGGTATCGTTACCAAGCCAGGAAAGTGAGAGGTCATATATTTGTGTTTTAGTGCTATCGTTACCAAGCCTGTACCAAGCCACGAAAGTGAGAGGTCATATATTTGTGTTTTAGTGCTATCGTTACCAAGCCTGTACCAAGCCAGGAAAGTGAGAGGTCATATATTTGTGTTTTAGTGCTATCGTTACCAAGCCTGTACCAAGCCAGGAAAGTAAGAGGTCATATATTTGTGTTTTAGTTGTATCATTACCAAGCCTGTACCAAGCCAGGAAAGTGAGAGGTCATATATTTGTGCTTTAGGGTTATCGTTGCCACGCCTGTACCAAGCCAGGAAAGTGAGAGGTCATATATTTGTGCTTTAGGGTTATCGTTACCAAGCCTGTACCAAGCCAGAAAAGTGAGAGGTCATATATTTGTGTTTTAGGGCTATCGTTACCAAGCCTGTGCTAAGCCAGGAAAGTGAAAGGTCATATATTTGTGTTTTAGTGCTATCGTTGCCAAGCCTGTACCAAGCCAGGAAAGTGAGAGGTCATATATTTGTGTTTTAGTTGTATCATTACCAAGCCTGTACCAAGCCAGGAAAGTGAGAGGTCATATATTTGTGCTTTAGGGTTATCGTTACCAAGCCTGTACCAAGCCAGAAAAGTGAGAGGTCATATATTTGTGTTTTAGGGCTATCGTTACCAAGCCTGTGCTAAGCCAGGAAAGTGAAAGGTCATATATTTGTGCTTTAGGGTTATCGTTACCAAGCCTGTGCCAAGCCAGGAAAGTGAGAGGTCATATATTTGTGCTTTAGGGTTATCGTTACCAAGCCTGTGCCAAGCCAGGAAAGTGAGAGGTCATATATTTGTGCTTTAGTGTTATCGTTACCAAGGCTGTACCAAGCCAGGAGAGTGAGAGGTCATATATTTGTGTTTTATGGTTATCGTTACCAACCTGTACCAAGCCAGGAAAGTGAGAGGTCATATATTTGTTTTTCAGGGCTATCGTTACCAAGCCTGTACCAAGCCAGGAAAGTGAGAGGTCTTATATTTGTGTTTTAGTGATATCGTTACCAAGCCTGTACCAAGCCAGGAAAGTGAGAGGTCATATATTTGTGCTTTAGTGTTATCGTTACCAAGCCTGTGCTAAGCCAGGAAAGTGAAAGGTCATATATTTGTGTTTTAGTGCTATCGTTGCCAAGCCTGTACCAAGCCAGGAAAGTGAGAGGTCATATATTTGTGTTTTAGTTGTATCATTACCAAGCCTGTACCAAGCCAGGAAAGTGAGAGGTCATATATTTGTGCTTTAGGGTTATCGTTACCAAGCCTGTACCAAGCCAGAAAAGTGAGAGGTCATATATTTGTGTTTTAGGGCTATCGTTACCAAGCCTGTGCTAAGCCAGGAAAGTGAAAGGTCATATATTTGTGCTTTAGGGTTATCGTTACCAAGCCTGTGCCAAGCCAGGAAAGTGAGAGGTCATATATTTGTGCTTTAGTGTTATCGTTACCAAGGCTGTACCAAGCCAGGAGAGTGAGAGGTCATATATTTGTGTTTTATGGTTATCGTTACCAACCTGTACCAAGCCAGGAAAGTGAGAGGTCATATATTTGTTTTTCAGGGCTATCGTTACCAAGCCTGTACCAAGCCAGGAAAGTGAGAGGTCATATATTTGTGTTTTAGTGATATCGTTACCAAGCCTGTACCAAGCCAGGAAAGTCAGAGGTCATATATTTGTGCGTTAGGGTTATCGTTGCCACGCCTGTACGAAGCCAGGAAAGTGAGAGGTCATATATTTGTATTTTGGGGTTATCGTTACCAAGCCTGTACCAAGCGAGAAAAGTGAGAGGTCATATATTTGTGCTTTAGGGCTATCGTTACCAAGCCTGTACTAAGCCAGGAAAGTGAGAGGTCATATATTTGTGTTTTATGGGTATCGTTACCAAGCCTCTACCATGCCTGGAAAGTGAGAGGTCATATATTTGTGCTTTAGGGGTATCGTTACCAAGCCTGTACCAAGTCAGGAAAGTGAGAGGTGATATATTTGTGCTTTAATGGTATCGCTAGCAAGTCTGTACCAAGCCAGGAAAGTCAGAGGTCATATATTTGTGCTTTAAGGGTATCGTTACCATGCCTCAGCTGTACCAAGCCAGGAAAGTGAGAAGTCATATATTTGTGTTTTAGGGGTATCGTTGCCAAGGCTGTACCAAGCCAGGAAAGTGAGAGGTCATATATTTGTGTTTTAGGGGTATCGCTACCAAGCCTGTACCAAGCCAGGAAAGTGAGAGGTCATATATTTGTGTTTTAAAGGTACCAAGCCTCAGCTGTACCAAGCCAGGAAAGTGAGATGTCATATATTTGTGTTTTAGGGGTATCGTTACCAAGCCTGTACCAAGCCAGGAAAGTGATATGTCATATATTTGTGTTTTAGGGGTATCGTTACCAAGCCTGTACCAAGCCAGGAAAGTGAGAGGTCATATATTTGTGTTGTGGTGTCGATTTTGCCTCTTTCAACAATTTTTCTATTGGATTTTGGAACTGTTTCAATGGTGTGGTATTTTTGTTGTTCATTTTATTACACATTTAATAAAGAGTTATTCCCCTTTAATGCGGACAAGAGGCTCGCCTTTTATGCAAAGTTCAACGAAAATAACATATATTTTCCCATAGTAAGAACGAAATTTTTATGTTGCAACAGGAAGCAACTTTTCTATTTGTTATGAATTTATCTTTTGATTTTTTTTACCACGTTCTACAAATTATAAGAAAACTAAACTTAATTTTAGGTCATTAAGTTCCTTTGATCTTGCTAGAACGGGTACTATTTTGCCCGTCGTAAGGGAAATAACTCTTATAAAAACATATAATATTAGAATCATATAGAGAATTTCAAAAGGTCTATTCTAGCTTCTTCCGAGTGTCATAAAGCAATATAGAATTTTTTACGAAGACACTTTTTTCATTACTTTAAATATCTCGTGGGCTCGACTCACGACTTCTTTAAAATTAAATGTAAATTTGCATTTATTATTATTTTTTTTAGTTTTTACTTTGAATTCCACGATTTGTCATAATAATAATAAATAAATAATATTAAGAAAATTGCAGAATATTTATTGTTTCTCAAAAATGAATGAATATGTTCATATAATGTCTATTGTTGATCAAGCTCTTTCTCCAACATTTTCAAAAGTCTCTCTAATCTTTTTTGTGGTGGTGGTTGGCCTGATGCCGGTGGGGGTGGTGGGCCTGAAGCAGGTGGGGGTGGTGGACCTGAAGCAGATGGGGGTGGTGCACCGGATCCATGTGGGGGTGGTGGGTGTGATCCATGTGGGGGTGGTGCACCGGATCCATGTGGGGGTGGTGGGTGAGATCCATGTGGCGGTGGTGGGTGGGATCCATGTGGGGGTGGTGGGTGAGATCCATGTGGCGGTGGTGGGTGGGATCCATGTGGCGGTGGTGCGCGTGATCCCTGTGGCGGTGGCGGGCGTGATCCTCCTTTTCCATTATTTTTGCCTCCTTTTCCACCCTTTCCAGGCTTTTTTCCTCCCTTTTTCTGTTTTAATCCTCTACTCTCTATAGCTTTTAGTATTGATTCTAAGCTTCTGTATTCTTCTTCAAATTCATCGGGGGGTGATCCAGATGGATCTGGTGGACTGCCAGATGGAGGAGGTCCGGATGGTCTTGGTGGTCTGCCAGACGGAGGAGGTCCAGATGGTCGTGGTGGTCTGCCAGAAGGAGGAGGTCCAGATCGTCGTGGTGGTCTGCCAGAAGGAGGAGGTCCGGATGGTCGTGGTGGTCTACCAGAGGGATCAGGTCCTTTTCCACCATTCCCATTGCCTTTACCACGCTCTGCAAATATAAAAAAGAAATTATTACAAAATATGTTCTATGCAAAACAAAAGAAAATGTGTCCACGGGAAATCCAGTGTCGTATCAGACCACGAGTAATAAGTGAAATTGTCGACTCTTTCCTTCTCATGCCAATCGTATTAATAATGTAATGGCTAGCGTGCTCGTCTCCAGTGCGGTAGATCGTGGGTTCGAACCCCAGTCGGGTCAAAAAACCAAAGACTATAAAATTGGTATTTGTTACTTCTCTGCTAAGCACGCAACAATAATGAGTAAGAGTAAATACTGGTTTACTGTGAATCAATGTGTCCGAGTGGAGCAACATGTCTACACACAGACCGTTTCAGCGAGCTACCCCTATAAAAATCAAATTCAGCCTGCTGGTCTAGTACATTTACGGACATCGTCATCATCTTATCAAAGTGAAACTTGGGTACGGTTGTGCCGCTGGAGATTGAAAAACATATCCTATTTATATATTCCCTCATCATGAAACCCATTTATATATTCGAAGTACGAAAACTAGATCCATTCATATATTATTCAGTTATTAGTGACCCGTTCGTTTATTGGACTAAATTCAAAATAAACATACATATATATCATGTTAAATTATAACATATAACAATTATAGGAGAATTTGTCTTGTAAATCAAGAAGCTGCACGAGTTGGTAGAAATATGACCTATTGATATATCATAGCTTTAAAATCCACACACATTGATATATCAAGAGGAAGATTTACAATCCAATCATAAATTTGAAAGCTTAAAATTTCGACTCATTCTGGACAGCGGTACGTCTGTGTATTCCGTTGGCTTTATATAGGAAGTGGTCTCCCGTGGGTCGTTGATGGCCTGTTGCAAGGCAAAATTGTCTGACGCTAAGCATTATCTCCGTGTATCCTTGTTGCAATCAAAACATCCGTTCATAGGCTCAACCCATTGATACCTATTATCATTTAAGAACGTATTCTCGTCATGAAGATAGCCCAAGTATTGCCCACTTAAGGTCAAATAATCTTTCTTAAGTTTAGAATGAGTTTGATGTGCTTTTATTTACTTTCTTGGTAATGTGTTTGTAATTTTACCGTTAATTAGTGTTATGTATATGTTTGTACGCTCATAACTCATCTTCGTTCATCTTCAGTGTCATTCCTGCGATATGTTATAACTTCCTCGTATACACCTAGCTGCACTACTTTTTATACAATTCTTATTCATTAGTTGTGCATTTGTTCTCATTACAAATATAAATTAAACCCCACAGTGTTAGAATTGGATCTTTGAGCTGACAATTTTTTGCTTTTCCTTCGACGGGATTTGAACTCAAACCATTGATACACTGCAGCATCAATCGTGTAGCCTTATGTCCAGCTCCCTAGACCACTCGGCCATATATATATATGTTGAAATACTGCTACATCGACATTGAACATTAATCAATCGAGAATAAGTGAAAGGTGTCCAAGTTTTCAAAATTTGTCAATTGTGCAAAGAAAGTTGAAGCAGTAATTGGCAACAATTCCATCAATATCAACAACACTAACAACCACTTTTCATCGAAAATAGGACCCTATGAATAAAACTTTTTTTCTCTCCCCCCCCCCCCCCCCCCCCCCCCCCCCAACCTCCTTCCCCCCAAACCCCAGCTGAACTGTTATCAAAAGGAAACATGGTAAGGATGATCCTTGAATGAACAGGAACAGAATTCATGCATAAAGTGGCAAAACAAAAAATGCCAATGTAGGAAAAGTGATCTTGTCCACATTTCTACGTAGACATTTGGAACAACAGCACGTCCAAATCAGGACCAACCGGTCTATAGAATTTCGAGACCCCTTTTTCATGTGTAGAATTTTGAACCTTGCAGAAAATTGGAGCAATCGAATAATTGCATTGTACATGTACATCATAGTATAACCGTAGGTCTGCTAAGTATAAGAAGACAAATGGTATTTAATAAAATAGACAAATATACTAATAATCAAAACACGAACAACACTAATCTTTCTTTGTAACTTAATGAATATGTCCGAGTCTCAACAATGGGGGTTACCCATTCTTTATATTTATTTTTATTTTTTTGTCAAATTTCCTACATTCATTGACTTTTTTGCCCATTATTCATTATCCTATATATATTTTTTCCCCATTATTCATTATCCTATATATATTTTTTCCACCACAATATTTGATATGTTTTACTTCAACATTACTTTTGCATGTCCGACAAAGAAATGGGGTACTAATATATTTGGACAATGGAGAAATCCTAAAATGTCTTCTCAGAAAACACAAGCCTTATTGAACATACAATGTACCAATGAATTAATAAATCGTAACCGCCTAAACGACACAGACTCGCGAGTGCCGCCATATGTTTGTGTTCGAACCATTATTATTAGTACCTTGACATAACCTTACATTTTGTATACATACCCTCAATGTCATGAAGTACCCTTTTCAGATCTTCAACAAATTCGCTATCTTTATCTTCATTTTGCTTCTGTAAAAAAGATAAATGTTCATGTATCTAAATACAATCTATTTGAAAGTAGATGTTTATTGTATTTTTTAAATATTTTTTTTCTTTGGCTATACTTTAACATCTAGCAACATCCGTATGGCGTCACGTCATTTAAATCTAACAAGTACATACACATAAATTATGTTATTTCCAATTCCAATTCCAATGACAGTCTATAGGGCAAATAAAACTAGTCGCGAAAGCATAAGAGCTACATGTATATGGTATATTTCGGTCCCAAACAGTAAAAACATAAGAACTACAGTTCTACCGATACACCTAAAACTTGCCTGTGAAAAGAGCACAGGCGCTTGGTGCATGGAATTACCGCTCCCCTACTCATTAAGAAATTTAGTTTACAGATTGTTTTTTAATGAAATGTCTCCATTATTTGCGATATTGCTTTATTTATTATGGTCTTGCCAATATCCATGCAATGTTTTGGCAATCACAACTTGCATGGGCCACCCATCTACTCTTATATTACAACTTGCATGTGCCACCCATCTACTCTTATATTACAACATGTATGTGTCACCCATCTACTCATATATTACAACTTGCATGTGCCACCCATCTACTCTTATATTCTACCAGAAAGGTTTGAAAAAACCAAAGAAATAATCAGAAGTCGTAAATTGAAGTAGACAAACAATGGCCAACAGAAAAAGAACAAACAGACAAACAATGGCCAACAGCAAAAGAACAAACAGACAAACAATGGCCAACAGAAAAAGACCAAACAGACAAACAATGGCCAACAGAAAAAGAACAAACAGACAAACAATGGCCAACAGAAAAAGGACAAACAGACAAACAGTGGCCAACAGAAAAAGAATAAACAGACAAACAGTGGCCAACAGAAAAAGAACAAACAGACAAACAATGGCCAACAGAAAAAGAACAAACAGAGAAACAATGGCCAACAGAAAAAGAACAAACAGACAAACAATGGCCAACAGAAAAAGAACAAACAGACAAACAATGGCCAACAGAAAAAGACCAAACAGACAAACAATGGCCAACAGAAAAAGAACAAACAGACAAACAATGGCCAACAGAAAAAGGACAAACAGACAAACAGTGGCCAACAGAAAAAGAATAAACAGACAAACAATGGCCAACAGAAAAAGAACAAACAGACAAACAATGGCCAACAGAAAAAGAACAAACAGAGAAACAATGGCCAACAGAAAAAGAACAAACAGACAAACAATGGCCAACAGAAAAAGAACAAACAGACAAACAATGGCCAACAGAAAAAGACCAAACAGACAAACAATGGTCTACAGAAAAAGAACAAACAGACAAATAATGGCCAACAGAAAAAGAACAAACAGAGAAACAATGGCCAACAGAAAAAGAACAAACAGACAAACAATGGCCAACAGAAAAAGAACAAACAGAGAAACAATGGCCAATAGAAAAAGAACAAACAGACAAACAATGGCCAACAGAAAAAGAACAAACAGACAAACAATGGCCAACAGAAAAAGACCAAACAGACAAACAATGGTCTACAGAAAAAGAACAAACAGACAAATAATGGCCAACAGAAAAAGAACAAACAGACAAACAATGGCCAACAGAAAAAGAACAAACAGACAAACAATGGTCTACAGAAAAAGGACAAACAGACAAACAATGGTCAACAGAAAAACGAACAAACAGACAAACAATGGTCTACAGAAAAAGGACAAACAGACAAACAATGGCCAACAGAAAAAGAACAAACAGACAAACAATGGTCTACAGAAAAAGAACAAACAGACAAATAATGGCCAACAGAAAAAGAACAAACAGACAAACAATGGCCAACAGAAAAAGAACAAACAGACAAACAATGGTCTACAGAAAAAGGACAAACAGACAAACAATGGTCAACAGAAAAACGAACAAACAGACAAACAATGGTCTACAGAAAAAGGACAAACAGACAAACAATGGCCAACAGAAAAAGAACAAACAGACAAACAATGGTCTACAGAAAAAGGACAAACAGACAAACAATGGCCAACAGAAAAAGAACAAACAGAGAAACAATGGCCAACAGAAAAAGAACAAACAGACAAACAATGGCCAACAGAAAAAGACCAAACAGACAAACAATGGCCAACAGAAAAAGACCAAACAGACAAACAATGGCCAACAGAAAAAGAACAAACAGACAAACAATGGTCTACAGAAAAAGGACAAAGAGACAAACAATGGTCAACAGAAAAACGAACAAACAGACAAACAATGGTCTACAGAAAAAGGACAAACAGACAAACAATGGCCAACAGAAAAAGAACAAACAGACAAACAATGGTCTACAGAAAAAGGACAAACAGACAAACAATGGCCAACAGAAAAAGAACAAACAGAGAAACAATGGCCAACAGAAAAATAACAAACAGAGAAACAATGGCCAATAGAAAAAGAACAAACAGACAAACAATGGCCAACAGAAAAAGAACAAACAGACAAATAATGGCCAACAGAAAAAGAACAAACAGACAAACAATGGCCAACAGAAAAAGAACAAACAGACAAATAATGGCCAACAGAAAAAGACCAAACAGACAAACAATGGCCAACAGAAAAAGAACAAACAGACAAACAATGGCCAACAGAAAAAGAACAAACAGACAAACAATGGTCTACAAAACATTACACAGAAAGATAAAGACTGACAAACACGAACATCACTAAACATCCGGGGTTATAAACTAATGTGTTCCGGAAGGATAAGCAGTTCATGTTTCACTCGTCACTCGTGTTACTCACCATAAAATTCCAATGATAAGTCATGAGCGAACATGGAAAAAAGAACGGGATCGTGACTACGACGAACGGAACATATCTGTCATGATCTATGACACAGAATTCCGTAACGGTTAAACGACAATACAAATTGATATCTCATGGTACATGGACACGTCTATCGACAGTTAACTATTCCACAGAATATCTTAATTGCATAGCTATGTTGGAACCTATAGCTTCATTTACAGAACCATGTGATACTCCCATGATAACTTCCGTTTTCAAGAACCATAACTTATATTTATTTGTTTGTCATCTCGTCAAACCAAATTCAGTATTTACTTCAATAAAAGGAAGTAGATGTGGAGTTATTATATAAATTTCCCTCGTCTGATTGGTTTTGTTTGGTTTATGGTGTTTAACGCCATAAACCAAACCAAACCAATCAGACGGGGGAAATTGAAGAAACATAATTCTTGTAATGTGTAATATAACATAACTGACAAAAAAATTAGACATAAACCCGACATTGCCGAATAATTCCCTACTTTATCTGTTTTTTTTTATTTCTCCATTTGACTGAATACAATACAGATTCAGAAAATAAAGCAGGACGAGTTCATATATAAAGAATTTAAATTATATAGTCTAGAATGTTTGTGTCCTAGAGGCCAAAAAAGAATTGTGTGTGTATTTAAAAACAGGTTAGATATTGTGACAATTTATACTCCGCTGTTTGACCATTAGTTGTATTACATAGATAATTATATGTACCTAATTGATCAAAAGGACATATAAAGTATTTGCTCGTCTAGATCTTGAATCTCAATAGCTTACATTTTAAGCTGTATCTGTGTTTCAAGATATTTTTTTAAATAATGCTCAGACACAGTAATGTGTTTCACGATGTTACGCCTGCTATGTCAACATAAAAAATGATTTAATAAACTTAATAAAAAAAGCAAAAAAGCAAAAAAGCAACAAATCAAAAAATAAAGCAAAAAACAAAACAAACAAAACAAAACAAAAACAAAAAATACGTCATAGCGTTGATCAATAATTAAAGTAAGTGATTAATAAAAAATTTATAAAATAACAAAATCAACAACAAAACTCTCTGTCTAGATTAAAAAAATAATAATAAAGTGAATAATTTTAGTATAAGCAACGTTAAAACGACAGTAATAAACAAGGTCTGCATAATAGAGATGAAAATGTTTTTGTTTTTTTTTAAATATTAATCTGTTAAAACAAAAAATCACTGAAAAAAGTAACTCCAATGTCACAAATATATTTCCCTTTTTTTTCTTGTTTTCCAATCTCAGTATCGCTAGGCACACATAGTGAAAACCAATTTCCATCTGCAAGATGGGTGCGAAAATATAAATTGTTCTTTAATATAATATACTAAAAATTAATGAAAATAATAATCAATTCGAAACTCCGAGAGAAAAAATATTATTAGTAAATATAGAAATGTTCTAGAAGTAATAATTAATTGTGTAAAACTTACTCGTGAAACTTCTCTTGATTGTGTAAGCAAAACACATGAGGCAATCGCCAACAAAAACAGCGAAACCTTCATCTTAAAATCTCGAATGCCCGTTTAATAGCTGACGGGACGGTATTTATACCTGGACAGCAAATTAAAAATCGTGATGACCAAAACCTTTTCAACCAATTGTCCACTTGAAAGGTATATATATGTTTGTTGTAAGAAAGAATTAAAGTTTACACTGAAATTTCTAAAGATTTATTCAATTGTTCAAAAAGAATAGGTAATCAAATATTTCATTGTTACAGCATTTCACGATGTAAATTAAAATACACCTGCTTTTCTAATTACAAGCTTGAAATCATTTTCCTCTCCTAATTATTTTTGTGAATATTTGTTGGTTTTTTTGAACGATATTGAAATAAATCCATACGAAATACAACAACTACAGATTTTTCCACCCCCCTCCCCTAAATGAAAACAGGGTTATATAACTTTCGTTTTATTCACATTTGTACATTCAGAATAAATGGTGTGACATCGTTGTAGAATTCCGTCGTTTGAGTGCGATAGGTTAGGGTTAAATGAAATATCATTGTAGAATTCCGTCGTTTGAGTGTGATAGGTTAGGGTTAAATGAAATATCATTGTAGAATTCTGTGGCTATCGTTGTAGAATTCTGTCGTTTGAGTGTGATAAGTTAGGGTTAAATGAAATATCATTGTAGAATTCTGTAGCTATCGTTGTAGAATTCCGTCGTTTGAGTGTGATAGGTTAGGGTTAAATGAAATATCATTGTAGAATTCTGTGGCTATGGTTGTAGAATTCCGTCGTTTGAGTGTGATAGGTTAGGGTTAAATGAAATATCATTGTAGAATTCTGTGGCTATCGTTGTAGAATTCTGTCGTTTGAGTGTGATAAGTTAGGGTTAAATGAAATATCATTGTAGAATTCTGTAGCTATCGTTGTAGAATTCCGTCGTTTGAGTGTGATAGGTTAGGGTTAAATGAAATATCATTGTAGAATTCTGTGGCTATGGTTGTAGAATTCCGTCGTTTGAGTGTGATAGGTTAGGGTTAAATGAAATATCATTGTAGAATTCTGTAGCTATCGTTGTAGAATTCCGTCGTTTGAGTGTGATAGGTTAGGGTTAAATGAAATATCATTGTAGAATTCTGTGGCTATCATTGTAGAATTCCGTCGTTTGAGTGTGATAGGTTAGGGTGAAATGAAATATCATTGTAGAATTCTGTGGCTATCATTGTAGAATTCCGTCGTTTGAGTGTGATAAGTTAGGGTTTTAGAGTATACCGTTTCTTTCAACAATACCATGACTACCAAACTTAAAGGAGGAGAATATCATACGACATTACAACCCCGGCCTTGACTGGAAACCTTAGCATTTAAGATGGTTATTGGAGATATCATTGGAGAATTCTGCGGCCTCTGATATGTCAAGAAAGAAGTCTATAAGAAGTAATATTTGTGTAATATGTGGCCTTTCCTTCATACAATCAGAAAACAGAAAACAGCCCAACACAGCAGTTCCCTTGACTGGATGCTCTGCGAAGTCGATTCTACATTGTATTTCTGATTGGCTAATATAAATTTCAGATAATAATTAGATTGAGAATTCTGTAGCTTCAAAGTACACGAGATGCCATTGTACCGGAAGGTGTAACTGTGTTGCTGGACGTCTGAGGGCGAGATTTATCGAATACCCAATTGGACACTATTTTCTACCCATTGCTTATGTTATATTCATATTGACACAACGGCTACTGCCTGTGTTACACCATTATCCAAGGGATTTAATATCAGACTCCTGTTGTTAAGGATAATAAATGATAGAACGAACAATGTAGCATCGTAAACAAACCTTCACGTTTAATCTTCGGTTGTACCCTAAAGGACACTTTATACATGTATTATAACTAATCGTAGGTATATATATATGTTTGTTGTAAGAAAGAATTAAAGTTTACACTGAAATTTCTAAAGATTTATTCAATTGTTTAAAAAGAATTGGTAAGATGATAATGAAATATTTCATTGTTACGGCATTTCACGATGCAAAGACATGATCAAATTAAAATACGCCTTCTAATTTTCTAATTACAAGCTTGAAATCATTTTCCTCTCCTAATTATTTTTGTGAATGTTTGTTGGGTTTTTTGTGCAAAACGATATTAAAATAAACCAATACGAAATACAACAACTACAGATTCCCCCTCCCAATACCATGTCTACCAAACTTAAAGGAGGAGAATATTATAACGACATTACAACCCCGGCCTTGACTGGAAACCTTAACAATTAAGATGGTTATTGGAGATATCATTGTAGAATTCTACAATCTAATCAAAATAAGATATCCGCACTTGCTCACTATTTTCTATCAGTTGTTTTGTAGTCACCGCGTGAAAGATCTAACAACGCTCCGTTAATGGTCGTGTCAGGGGTCATCACAAATGTATTATAAACTGATCAATCAGTGATTCTTCTACAAAATCATTCAGAATAGACAAGCATATGCATTATGGAACGAACCCAATAGACACAGAATGGCTAAACATAAAATGTCTGCGTCCATGTTTGTCGATTTAAATAATAAAAACATGCAACCAGCGGCCTCTGATATGTCAAGAAAGAAGCATATAAGAAGTAATATTTGTGTAATTTGTGGCCTTTCCTTCATACAATCAGAAAACAGAAAACACCACGACACAGCGGTTTCCTTGACTGGTTGCTCTGCGAAGTCGATTCTACATTGTATTTCTGATTGGCTAATATAAATTTCAGATAATAATTAGATTGAGAATTCTGTAGCCTCAAAGTACACGAGATGCCATTGTAGAATTATGTAGTTTCAAAGTACATGATATATCACTAGAATTCTGTAGCTTCAAAGTACATGATATATCACTGATGAATTATGTACCTTCAAAGTACATGAGATATTATATACTTATTGACTGGGTATAAGGGTAATAGAAAGCTTATTGTCCCCCGAGACACGGAATATTACCCGAGGCGAAGCCGAACCAATAGTCAGTGTCGAGGGGACAATAAACTTGCTATTACCTGAATACCCAGTCATTAAGTAATTTATTATACCGTACATGTTCAAAAGGTTGATTACCATGATAATAATACTGATCATTTTTGCTATGGCTAAAAATGAACAAGAGTAGTAAATTCAACATATTATTAGCTCAACTTCAAATAACATTGAATGAACAACAATTATAACAAGAAAATGTTTCTTTGCTTTGTACTAGTTATAAACTATTTGCTTTGGAAATAAAAGTTAACTGTTGAATTATTTATGCTGCTGATTGCAAACCCTGTACCGGGAGGGCTCTGAAAAGCGGGAATTTGGAAGTTATTCAAATTACATGTTGGTGCATTTGTCACATTTTGAGACAAGTTTTGAACTGGTAGACTATTTTGATGAGCTTCATAATTTGTTATGTCATTCAGAACATTTGCAAGAACATAGTCTTCAAATAAAAAATCTGGTAAATTTGTCGAGTTAGATTCTTCATATTGCTGATTCAACCCACCATTTCTTTAGAAATGCCTGTACCAAGTCAGGGTCATTACGGATTTCACAGTTTTCCGGTTGTTGACTGATTTTGTCTGTTTATATAATTATGAGTTTTGACTTTCCCTTTGTAAGATTGTTCGGAGTTCGGTAATTTTGTTATTACCTTTATTGCTGAACTCCAGCAGCTACTGAAGTACATGTTGATGTAGAATGAGATTTAAAATCTGAAACATGACATTTAGTGGAAGCAGAAGTATTGGTAGATGTACATGAATTTCTAGACTCGTCATTTCCAGTTTCTTGTACAGTGGCACTTAAAATATCAGACATTTCCTGTGATTTCTTTTCACTTAGTCTTTTACTATAAGCTCTTACGACACTTTCTGACTTGTGTCCGCTTAGTCCCATAATATGGCGAGTCTCGATTCCGTTATCATATAATGCAGTAATACATGTACTTCGTATACAATGATTAGTATAGCGTTTCGATAAATTGCATACTTGACTAATTTTAGCCATCATTCAACCTAGTGTGTTTTTCCCACCGCAATATTATCATACCACACATCATCTGTTTCATTGTATATCAACTTTGGTCGTTGCCAATAATTGTCATTCCCAGGGTTTAATTTGCTGAAATACTTGATAAATGAGCTCATTGGACATTTCTGATCTCCTAAAAAATAATCAAATTTAAATATGTTAATGTCATGAAGGTACAAGTTTAAATCTTATGTCCATACCAATATAGATACAGTATACTTTTTTTTAACTTGTCATGTGTATACAAATGTATGGTTTGAATGCAGGTATAATAGTGTAAGTGTGAAATTGTTGTTCATGTAGATTTGAATTTAACTGTTGTATTAATAATTTTTGTGTACTCTTTTATAAAATACACCAGAATTTTAGTACATTTTGTACGTAGCAGAAAATTGTTACTTGTCCTTGATATGGGTAAATGTACATGGAATAAACATGAAAAGGATCGACATTTTATTTACAATTCTTCATCTTGAAGATGCAGTGAGGCCTTTAATCATAAGACGAGAATACCTCTAATTAATATTTGATCATGATCAAGAATTTGTAAAAAGACATTAATATTCAGTAATTGAAAATATCTATTATTTCAGAACTTACCAGGCATTTCATACATTCGTCCATCTTTTATATCTACGTCTGTGAGGTTATCCCCTCTGTGATTCTTGGTTTGACGTTGAAATTTGAGGGTTATATATCTTCTCTCCTGTCCATCAACTTTGAGCTCAAAATCCTCCTTTTGCACATCTCTCAGATTTTCCCTTCCACGGTTGCAAAAGTAATATAAATATTCAAAGAACACTCTATTTTGTAACGCTTCTGGTGTTTCTCTTGAAAAATTAACATGTCCATAAAGTGTTTGTAGATCTTCTGGTAAGATTACCTCTTTGTGTTTTACAGTACCCTTTCCTTCCTTGACCAATTTCACCATTACTGCTTTAAACATGTTATTCGCAGCTGAATAATGCTCACTGTTTATAATGTCCTCTTGCCGACTTTTGAGGAAGTGTTTTTGAAGGCCGAACCTTAAGGTTATCATTGATTTTTTAGCATAAAGAGTTCCATCAGCTTTCCTTATTTCTCCGTAGAACCTTTTCAGGGTAGCCACAACAATGTCAACAGATGTGTCGGACAAATCTAGCTCATCAACGCTTGCAATTTCACCATTCTTTCCAATCAAATCATCATTGAGTACCTTCACTGTTAATTTGATGACTGATTTTGTGTTTTTAGAATCACAGTCTTCTAAAATTTGGTCCAAATCACTGTCTGAAAGACTTGCGAACCTGGCCATCTCAACAAAAAATAAAAATGTCGTCTGTTTATCCGTTTTCCGGGTTTCTCGATAGCGACGATAACGCCAGAGGATCACGCATAACAATTACCGTAGTTTGTCCAATAAGTGACGTCCAATTAAAAATTCCGGGAAAGTTGTTTACATTGCCAGTAAATAGTTCAGCTGCAGTCAATAGTCTTGAAAACTATGGACCGGTCAATAGTCTCAGTGTTAAAAATGTGAAACAATAGCATTTTTATTTCTTTAAAAAAGCTTTAAGAAAGTATATACTGAGGTATAATAACATTGCATATTTCTGCAGCTTCAAAGTAAGCGATATATCATTGTGGAATTCTGTATCTTCAAGGCAAACGTGATATCATTGTATAATTCTGTAGCTTCAAAGTAAACGAGATATTATTGTATGATTCTGTAGTTTCAAAGTACATGAGATATAGGTTTAGAATTGTGTAACTTCAAAGTGCATGCAATATTACTTTAGAATTCTGTAGCTTCAAAGTACATGAGATATTACATTAGAATTGTGTAGCTTCAGAGTACATCAGCTATTACTTTAGAATTATGTAGCTTCAAAGTACATGAAATATTACTTTAGAATTCTGTAGCTTCAAAGTACATGAGATATTACATTAGAATTGTGTAGCTTCAGAGTACATCAGTTATTACTTTAGAATTATGTAGCTTCAAAGTACATGAAATATTACTTTAGAATTCTGTAGCTTCAAAGTACATGAGATATTACTTTAGAATTTTGTAGTTTCAAAGTACATCAGATATCATTGTAGAATTCTGTAGCTTCAAAGTAAACGAGATATGACTGTAGAATTATGTTGTTTCAAAATACATGAGATATCATTGTAGAATTCTGTAGCTTCAAAGTACATGAAATATTATTTTAGAATTCTGTAGCTTCAAGCTTCATGAGATATTACTTTTGAATTCTGTAGCTTCAAAGTACGTGAGATATTACTTTAGAGTTCTGTAGTTTCAAAATACATGAGATATCATTGTATAATTATGTAGCTTCAAAGTACACGAGATATTACTTTAGAATTCTGTAGCTTCAAAGTTAACGAGATATCATTGTAGAATTCTGTTGTTTCAAAATACATGAGATATCAATGTAGAATTATGTAGTTTAAGAGTAAACGAGATATCATTGTAGAATTCTGTAGGTTCAGAGTAAACGAGATATCATTGTAGAATTATGTAGCTTCAAGGTAAATGTGATATCATTGTAGAATTCTGTAGTTTCAGAGTAAATAAGATATCATTGTAGAATTCTGTAGCTTCAGAGTAAATAAGATATCATTGTAGAATTTTGTAGATTCAAAGTAAACGAGATATCACTGTAGAATTTTGTTGTTTCAAAGTACATGAAATATCATTGTAGAATTCTGCATCTTCAAAGTAAACGAGATATCATTGTAGAAATTCTGTTGTTTCAAAGTAAACAATATATCATTTTAGAATTCTGTAGTTTAAGAATAAATAAAATGCCATTGTAGAATTCTGTAGTTTCAGAGTAACCGAAATATCACTGTCGAATTCTGTAATTTCAGAATAAATAAAATATCATTGTAGAATTCTGTAGTTTCGGAGTAAATAAGATACCATTGTAAAATTTTGTAGTTTCAGATAAATATCATTGTAGATTTCTGTAGCTTCAAAGTACCTGGGATATCATTGCAGAATTCTGTCGTTTCAGAGTAAATAAGATATCATTGTAGAATTCTGTACCTTCAAAGTAAATAACATATCCTTGTAGAATTATGTTGCTTCAAAGTAAATGAGATATCATGTTTATATAATTATGAGTTTTGACTTTCCCTTTGTAAGATTGTTCGGAGTTCGGTAATTTTGTTATTACCCTTATTGTAGAATTTTGTAGTTTCAAAGTACATGATGTATCACTGTAAAATTTCGACATCTTCAAAGTACATGAGATATCATTGTAGAATTCTGTAGTTTCAGAGTAAATAAGATATCAACATAGAATTCTGTAGTTTCAGAGTAAATGAGATATCATTTAAAATTATATAGTTTCTGATAAATATCATTGTAAAATTCTGTAGTTTCTGATAAATATCATTGTAGAATTCTGTAGTTTCAGAGTAAATGAGATATCATTATAGTATATTATGTAGCTTCGGAGTCTAGTGTGATGTAACTATAGCTGTGTACAATCGTTTGAAACGTCTAAAGAATTTCTATACAAAACTTATGTTTAAACATGAAGATTGAAAGTCCATGATGATGTAATTGTAGAAACTCAATTCTAGAGCTTAAACTTATTGAGTGAAGTAGAATGTGTGATTTAATTTCTGTAGCGATTGGTCATGAACCGGAAGGTGTAACTGTGTTGCTGAACGTCCGAGAGCGAGATTTATCGAATGCCCTGTGAAATTGTCTATTTATAGTAAGAATCTGTAATAGATACAAGAAAATTAGAAAAGGAAATAAGTAAAATCTATTTATACATTTAATCATTCAGGTAACGACGTTTTATAACTATCACAATCTATTAAGGAATTCCTCAAATCAATGTTTATCCATTTTAAACGTCCTTAGATTTTATGTTTTACAATACATTACGAATTCATAAAAGAACACGAATGATTCTTCAACTTCAATTGAATGAGTATATGTACATCCGTGCCGAATGTTAGGGCACCGGAGTTTGATATTATATCCATTGAGTTATTGATGGTTGGGCAATAGTGATGTCAGCGTTAAATGAAAATAAAGGACATTGACCAGGCGATCTCGTTATTTCCCAAGGATATTACACCATTATCCAAGGGATATAATTTCAGTCTCCTGTTGTTAAGGATAATAAATCATAGAACGAACAACAATGTAGCATCGTAAACAAACCTTCACATTTAATCTCCGGTCGTATCCTAAAGGACACTTTATAAATATAGTTTAGCTATTTGTAGATTTTGAATATCAAAATAAGACAATGAGTGACCGAAGTACGCATAAGGATTAAACGAGTCCACGAGTTTAATCATTAATGTGTATTCGGTTACGAGTGGTCTTATTTTGATATTCAAAATATATGATTTAGTTATACTGTTTATTATATAGACTTTCAAAATTTCTTATATATTATTTTTTTATTTGTATATTTCATTCCACGCGTATAAATCTACGAGCAACGATACAAAGAGGTTCAGCTGGAAGGATTTGCCATCTTGAAAATGTGAAATCCTACATGTCATATTTACAACAATGCGTAAAAATAATTTAAATGCTTAGCTTAAAAACTTATTTTAGTTAAATTTGATCAAAATTGAAGCGTACACGAAAGCAAATAACGTCTAATCTTTACGTTTCAAACTGGAAGTCTTCATATGACGTCAATGAAATCATGTTGGTTATGTGCCAAAGTCGTCAATAGCATTTCGCGGAATTTTTTCAGTCTACAATCGTGTATTCACAAGGGACGTAACCATCACACTTATAGTTGTGTAAAAGTAGTTCCGGCGGGAAAAAACCGATATCTCACATGTGAAATACCGGAATTTATTTCACGGATAAATCCCCATATTTCACACCTATCTATAATATGAGGCAGGTGCTACCTGGAACGCTCCCGAAGAACAGTAATTTTTCTTCCTGATTACAAAATATCAAGCTTAAAAATACCACTACCTAAAACTCTACAGCTGAAAACTTTGGATTTCTTGCAGCAGACGATCACAATGTATTTCTTCTTTTTTCTCGTTGCTTCGATCACTTTATTTGCTACTCGCGTACAGATTGTCTAGTATTATATGTGACGTGGCGTCCTTTCGTCTTTTTAAACCAGTTCGATCTGAGCCTCTTCATGATAACAACAGAAAATTCCTCCATATTCCGTTTGCTAACAAAGGAATCGATGCTATTAACACCAGCAACATTCTTAATAGAAAAGAGGTCGTAAAAGAAATTCCACCATATTTCAAAAATCAATCTGTTCCCATTGTCTCCTATAGCTACACTAACAGCATTGGCCGTAAAATTTTCAACTACAAAGAAGCATTGCAAGATATTAACATAGAAGAGTACCTTAAGAACCCTCTGACTTGTGACTGCTCCCACTCTCCTTTTCAATACAACCCATCTGGACATGTAATCACTGGTGATCTGAATATCATTCAACATGAGAGTCTCCGAAAGGTGATTTCTCATGGTCCTAAATTCAGAGAACCTCAACACATCAATTGGAAACATAATTTCAAGATAATTATGGATGCTGTTGAAGATTATGCCAGAAGGTGGATAAAGAGAGAAGTAGACCAAGATCCTGAGTTAGAGTCCTTGTCAGACTGGGTTAGAACAATTAGGTCTCTAGTACAAGGCCGGATTCACAAACTCAAAAATTCTGTTAATAGTCGACCTAAGTCTGTATTTAAAGACCAAGAAGCTGTTAAGTGTCTTTCCTCTCTTCATGACAAATATGTTATCGTTCCTGCGGACAAGGCTTCCAACAATATCGTGTTTGTATGTAAATCATATTACTTCGAATGCCTAATCAAGGAATTAGGCATAAATAGCAACACCTCTAGTAATACCACATACAAACCAACTTCGTTCGACAAAGATGAAATTCTAGCTAACCACAGATCATTCATGACCTCTTTAAACATTCCCTCTGGTAAAGAGTCCGAGGATTTACCCTATGTATATTGGATACCTAAACTCCATAAGACACCATACAAAGAAAGGTACATAGCGGGATCATCAACTTGTTCGACGAAAGAATTGTCTATTCACCTGACAAAGATTCTGTCTACAGTAAAAGAGGGACAACAGAAATATTGTGAAACTGTTTACTCGCGTAGTGGCATAAATCACATGTGGATTTTGAAAAACTCTAAAGATCTTTTGGATAACCTGAAATCAAGATCTTTCTCTCAGGTATCCTCCATCAAAACTTTTGATTTTTCAACTCTATATACCACCCTACCGCATGACAAATTAAAAACCCGCTTAAAAGAAACAATTCATAAAGCTTTTAGTCATAGAAACTATGGCTCAAAATTTGCTGTGTTAGGTTACAATTCCACATATTTTTCAAACAAAATTCAAAAAGGTAAAACATGCTACTCCGAGGAACAAGTGATCAGTATGCTGGAGTTCCTCATCGATAACATATTTGTCTCCTTTGGAGGGACACTGTTTCAGCAGGTCGTCGGCATACCAATGGGTACGAATTGTGCCCCTCTTCTAGCCGATTTATTGTTATACTCATATGAGTCGGAGTTTCTTCAAAAGCTTGTAAAAGATAAGAAGATTCATGAGGCTAGAGCCTTTAATTTCACATACAGGTATATTGATGACGTTTTATCTATCAATAATTCTAGATTTGCAGAATTTCTTCCATTGATATATCCTCCAGAGCTGGAAGTTAAAGAAACCACAGATACAGCTTCGTCTGCATCATTTTTGGACTTTTACCTCGAATTTGACGACAGTGGTCAACTCAGTACTAAAATTTATGATAAGCGGGACGACTTCAATTTTAAAATCATAAATTTTTCAAACATGTGCAGCAATATACCAGCTTCTCCTGCATATGGTATTTACATCTCGCAATTGATTCGCTATGCAAGGGCCAGTAGCAATTATTCTGATTTCCTGAAACGTCATCTTCATCTGAGAAACAGGCTACTGGACCAGGGCTATTAAAAGATTCGCCTTATTCGATCTCTTAAAAAGTTTATATTCCGATACCAAGATCTTGTCGAAATATATTCCGTCTCTGCAGAGAAAATTATAAGCGATGCATTTTCATATAGTGAAAATGTATAAAGTGTGTGACGTAAAAATATTTTTGACATTTACGTCACCGAATATGGTACTGCTTTGACAACTATTTTACATATTTTGTTCCTGTATTTAAATACTATTATAGTGACAGCCGGAACCTTTGAACCGTAATGAGAGCGGGAGGTTTGGCGATTTAAAATCTGATTCAAACCACCATTTCTTTAGAAATGCCTGTACCAAGTCAGGGTCATTACGGTTTTTACAGTTTTCCGGTTGTTGGCTGATTTTGTCTGTTTATATAATTATGAGTTTTGACTTTCCCTTTGTAAGATTGTTCGAAGTTCGGTAATTTTGTTATTACCCTTATTGTTTATACGCTCCCTTCTTGAGAGTGTTAATGGTAGAAGTAGGAATAGGTAGTAGGTACTATAGCACTTCAAAATCTTCAACAATATGGCTGCCAAACCGGAAATAAATTAAAAGAAAAATCACGTGACCTAAACCGGAACTCTAGTCGATTTTTTTCAAATAAAAATGAAACAATGTTCGGTAGCGGATACGAAAACTGTCCGGAGTTTGGAGTTTTAGTTGGTGTTATTTTTAAGTTTGATATTTTGTAAGCAGGAAGAAAAATTACTGTTCTTCGGGAGCGTTTCAGGTTGCACCTGCCTCATATTATAGGAGATAGCTTAGGTCACGTGATTTGTCTTTTAATTTATTTCCGGTTGGCAGCCATAGCTTAGGCCACGTGATTTGTCTTTTAATTTATTTCCGGTTGGCAGCCATGTTGTTGAACATTTTGAAGTGCATTAGTATGTTCATAGTTATACCATTAACTGATATCTTCGGGAGCATATAATAATGGCCTTTATCTTTATATACCGAACCACAAAAGAAACGGGTTTTTTTGAGTTTGCAAATATCATTCTTAATACACAATTTTTTTTGTGCAACAAGTAAATTGTCTCTTCAATGAACCCGGATTACATTTTAAAAAAAAAACATTTTACGATTTACTGAGTACCTTAACTTAGGCGAAGAGATTAAGTCTCGAGAGGGTATCGGGACGCGTTTAAAAGAACGGAATGAAAAACACGTGCAAATCCTACTGAACACGGTTGATTTAAGATGCCAAAAATTCACAGGTTGTCAGTGCCACCCTTGAACCCCAGACGAATGCCACGACTCAGTCTTTAATAACGAGATCAGGCTATTGGCAGATTAAATGCTGGACAACGCCATCAACTCGTTGCATGCATTTAACTGTAAATGTAAGTACCATCCAACATCTACGGGAACGCTATAATGCCACACACAGTACCAATGACCGAGTGCGTAGTGTTTGTCCTAGAGTTACAATGCAACTTCCGGATAGGCACACATTTCGGCGTTGGAGGAGTATCATCTTTTCAGATTAAAGTCGATCAGAACATCGACCAGGCAGAGGTAATTGGGTTACGGCCGCTAGCTACATTCACCAAGATCTGAGCCTCATGTAGTGCCATTTGTTCGCACGTCAATGGGATTACATTTTCTGCATGGCAACACCCGTGTTCATTCTGCAATAGCCACAATATACTTTCTGCAGAAAAAACAACATAGAGGTTATGTCGTGGCCTGCTGATTCAAATACGACTTAATGAAGCCCATCCAAAGCTGACAACTGCAGCTGCACTTGGTGTATCCTTCTTGAGGGTTTGGGCTCATATTCCTTTAGCATTTATCAACCGACTCATTCATTCAATGTACAGATGTGCTACTGTAATTGAATGCGCTTTTTTATTTTCATTACAGTATCGCCATATTGGAGAAAATATTTTTGCAAATATCTATATTTTCCTAAATGTTATGTCTCGATTCACTATGTTGTTTTGATCCTAGCAACTTTTTACCCATACTTTATGTTGCCTTGATACTGTCACCCTTGTCTCGATTCTTTATGTTGCCTTGATACTGTCAACCTTGTCTTGATACTTTATGTTGTTTTGGTATTGTCACCCTTGTCTTGATACTTTGTTGTTTTGATATTGTCACCCTTGTCTTGATACTTTATGTTGTTTTGATACTGTCACCTTGTCTCAGTACTTTATGTTGTTTTGATATTGTCACCCTTGTCTTGATACTTTATGTTGTTTTGATATTGTCACCCTTGTCTTGATACTTTATGTTGTTCTGATACTGTCAACCTTGTCTTGATACTTTATGTTGTTTTGATACTGTCAACCTTGTCTCGACACATTATGTTGTTTTGATATTGTCACCCTTGTCTCGATACTTTATGTTGTTTTAATATTGTCACCCTTGTCTCCATACTTTATGTCGCCTTGATACTGTCAACCTTGTCTCGATACTTTATGTTGTTTTGATATTGTCACCCTTGTCTTGATACTTTATGTTGTTTTGATATTGTCACCCTTGTCTTGATACTTTATGTTGTTTTGATACTGTCAACCTTGTCTTGATACTTTATGTTGTTTTGATACTGTCAACCTTGTCTCGATACTTTATGTTGTTTTGATATTGTCATCCTTGTCTTGATACTTTATGTTGTTTTGATACTGTCAACCTTGTCTCGATACTTTATGTTTTTTGATATTGTCACCCTTGTCTCCATACTTTATGTTGTTTTGATATTGTCACCCTTTTCTTGATACTTTATGTTGTTTTGATACTATCAACCTTGTCTTGATACTTTATGTTGTTTTGATACTGTCACCCTTGTCTTGATACTTTGTTGTTTTGATACTGTCAACCTTGTCTAGATACTTTGTTGTTTTGATATTGTCACCCTTGTCTCCATACTTTATGTTGTTTTGATATTGTCACCCTTGTCTTGATACTTTGTTGTTTTGATACTGTCAACCATGTCTCGATACTTTATGTTGTTTTGATACTGTCAGCCTTGTCTTGATACTTTATGTTGTTTTGATATTGTCACCCTTGTCTTGATACTTTGTTGTTTTGATACTGTCAAGCTTGTCTCGATACTTTATGTTGTTTTGATACTGTCACCCTTGTCTTGATACTTTATGTTGTTTTGATATTGTCACCCTTGTCTTGATGCTTTATGTTGTTTTGATACTGTCAACCTTGTCTTGATACTTTATGTTGTTTTGATACTGTCAACCTTGTCTTGATACTTTATGTTGTTTTGATATTGTCACCCTTATCTCGATACTTTATGCTTTTTTGATATTGTCACCCTTGTCTTGATACTTTATGTTGTTTTGATACTGTCAACCGTGTCTTGATACTTTATGTTGTTTTGATACTGTCAACCTTGTCTTGATATTTTATGTTGTTTTGATATTGTCACCCTTGTCTTGATACTTTATGTTGTTTTGATATTGTCACCCTTGTCTCGATACTTTATGTTGTTTTGATATTGTCACCCTTGTCTTGATACTTCATGTTGTTTTGATATTGTCACCCTTGTCTTCATACTCTATGTTGTTTTGATATTGTCACCCTTGTCTTGATACTTTATGTTGTTTTGATACTGTCAACTTTGTCTCGATACTTTATGTTGTTTTGATATTGTCACCCTTGTCTTGATACTTTATGTTGTTTTGATACTGTCAACCTTGTCTTGATACTTTATGTTGTTTTGATATTGTCACCCTTGTCTTGATACTTTATGTTGTTTTGATATTGTCACCCTTGTCTTGATACTTTATGTTGTTTTGATACTGTCACCCTTGTCTTGATACTTTATGTTGTATTGATACTGTCACCCTTGTCTCGATACTTTATGTTGTTTTGATTTTGTCACCCTTGTCTTGATACTTTATGTTGCTTTGATACTGTCACCCTTGTCTTGATACTTTATGTTGTTTTGATACTGTCAACCTTGTCTTGATACCTTATGTTGTTTTGATACTGTCAACCTTGTCTCAGTACTTTATGTTGTTTTGATATTGTCACCCTTGTCTTGATACCTTATGTTGTTTTGATATTGTCACCCTTGTCTTGATACTTTATGTTGTTTTGATATTGTCACCCTTGTCTTGATACTTTATCTTGCCTTGATACTGTCACCATTGTCTTGATACTTTATGTTGTTTTGATATTGTCACCCTTGTCTTGATACTTTGTTGTTTTGATACTGTCAACCTTGTCTTGATACTTTATGTTGTTTTGATCTTGTCAACCTTGTCTTGATACTTTATGTTGTTTTGATATTGTCACCCTTGTCTTGATACTTTATGTTGTTTTGGTATTGTCAACCTTGTCTTGATACTTTATGTTGTTTTGGTATTGTCACCCTTGTCTTGATACTTTATGTTGTTTTGATACTGTCACCCTTGTCTCGATACTTTATGTTGTTTTAATATTGTCAACCTTCACTTGATACTTTATGTTGTTTTGATATTGTCACCCTTGTCTTGATTCTTTATGTTGTTTTGATATTGTCACCCTTGTCTTGATACTTTATCTTGCCTTGATACTGTCACCCTTGTCTTGATACTTTATGTTGCCTTGATACTGTCAGCCTTGTCTTGATACTTTATGTTGCCTTGATACTGTCAACCTAATCTCGATACTTTATGTTGCCTTGATACTGTCAACCTAATCTCGATACTTTATGTTGCCTTGATACTGTCAACGTTGTCTCGATACTTTATGTTGCCTTGATACTGTCAACCTAATCTCGATACTTTATGTTGCCTTGATACTGTCAGCCTTGTCTCGATACTTTATGTTGCCTTGATACTGTCAACTTTGTCTCGACTCTATATGTAGCCTTGAAACTGTCAACTTTGTCTCGACTCTTTATGTTGCCTTGATGCTGTCAACCTTGTCTCGATACTTTATGTTGCCTTGATACTGTCAACGTTGTCTCGATACTTTATGTTGCCTTGATACTGTCAACCTTGTCTCGATACTTTATGTTGCCTTGATACTGTCAACCTTGTCTCGATACTTTAAGTTGCCTTGATACTGTCAGCCTTGTGTCGATACTTTATGTTGCCTTGAAACTGTCAATCTTGTCTCGATACTTTATGTTGCTTTGATACTGTCAACCTTGTCTCGACTCTTTATGTTGCCTTGAAGTTGTCAACCTTGTCTCGATACTTTATGTTGCCTTGATACTGTCAACCTTGTCTCGATATTTTATGTTTCCTTGATACTGTCAACCTTGTCTCGATACTTTATGTTGCCTTGATACTGTCAACCTTGTCTCGACTCTTTATGTTGCCTTGAAACTGTCAACTGTTTCTCGACTCTCTATGTTGCCTTGATGCTGTCAACCTAGTCTCGTTGGTTAATGTTGCCTTGATACTATCAACTTTGTCTCGATACTTTATGTTGTTTTGATTCTGTCAACCTTGTATCGATAATTTATGTTGCCTTGATACTATCAACCTTATCTCGATAGTTTATGTTGTTTCAATACTGTCAACCTTGTCTCGATACTTTATGTTGCTTTGATATTGTCAACCTTGTCTCGATACTTTATGTTGCCTTGATGCTCTCAACCTAATCTCGTTGCTTAATGTTGCCTTGATACTATCAACCATATCTCGATAGTTTATGTTGTTTCAATACTGTCAACCTTGTCTCGATACTTTATGTTGCTTTGATACTGTCAACCTTGCCTTGATATTGTCAACATTGTCTCGTTGCTTAATGTTGCCTTGATACTATCAACCTTGTCTCGATACTTTATGTTGTTTTGATTCTGTCAACCTTGTATCGATAATTTATGTTGCTTTGATACTATCAACCTTACCGCGATAGTTTATGTTGTTTCAATACTGTCAACCTTGTCTCGATACTTTATGTTGCTTTGATACTGTCAACCTTGTATCGATACTTTATGTTGCTTTGATACTGTCAACCTTGTATCGATACTTTATGTTGCTTTGATACTGTCACCCTTGGCTTGATACTTTATGTTGTATTGATACTCTCAACCTTGTATCGATACTTTATGTTGCCTTTATACTCTCAACCTTGTATCGATACTTTATGTTGCTTTGATACTGTCAACCTTGTATCGATACTTTATGTTGTTTTGATACTCTCAACCTTGTATCGATACTTTATGTTGCTTTGATACTGTCAACCTTGTCTCGACTCTTTATGTTGCCTTGATGCTGTCAACCTTGTCTCGATACTTTATGTTGCTTTGATACTGTCAACCTTGTCTCGATACTTTATGTTGCTTTGATACTGTCAACCTTGTCTCGATACTTTATGTTGTATTGATACTCTCAACCTTGTATCGATACTTTATGTTGTATTGATACTGTCAACCTTGTCTCGATACTTTATGTTGCTTTGATACTGTCAACCTTGTCTCGATACTTTATGTTGCTTTGATACTGTCAACCTTGTCTCGATATTTTATGTTGCTTTGATACTGTCAACCTTGTCTCGACTCTTTATGTTGCCTTGAAACTGTCAACCTTGTCTCCGACTCTTTATGTTGCCTTGAAACTGTCAACCTTGTCTCGACTCTTTATCTTGCCTTGATACTCTCAACCTTGTCTTGATACTTTATGTTGTTTTGATACTGTCAACCTTTTCTCGATACTTTATGTTGCTTTGATACTGTCAACCTTGCCTTGATATTGTCAACATTGTCTCGTTGCTTAATGTTGCCTTGATACTATCAACCTTGTCTCGATACTTTATGTTGTTTTGATTCTGTCAACCTTGTATCGATAATTTATGTTGCTTTGATACTATCAACCTTACCGCGATAGTTTATGTTGTTTCAATACTGTCAACCTTGTCTCGATACTTTATGTTGCTTTGATACTGTCAACCTTGTATCGATACTTTATGTTGCTTTGATACTGTCAACCTTGTATCGATACTTTATGTTGCTTTGATACTGTCACCCTTGGCTTGATACTTTATGTTGTATTGATACTCTCAACCTTGTATCGATACTTTATGTTGCCTTTATACTGTCAACCTTGTATCGATACTTTATGTTGCTTTGATACTGTCAACCTTGTATCGATACTTTATGTTGTTTTGATACTCTCAACCTTGTATCGATACTTTATGTTGCATTGATACTGTCAACCTTGTCTCGACTCTTTATGTTGCCTTGATGCTGTCAACCTTGTCTCGATACTTTATGTTGCTTTGATACTGTCAACCTTGTCTCGATACTTTATGTTGCTTTGATACTGTCAACCTTGTCTCGATACTTTATGTTTTATTGATACTCTCAACCTTGTATCGATACTTTATGTTGCTTTGATACTGTCAACCTTGTCTCGACTCTTTATGTTGCCTTGATGCTGTCAACCTTGTCTCGATACTTTATGTTGCTTTGATACTGTCAACCTTGTCTCGATACTTTATGTTGCTTTGATACTGTCAACCTTGTCTCGATACTTTATGTTGTATTGATACTCTCAACCTTGTATCGATACTTTATGTTGTATTGATACTGTCAACCTTGTCTCGATACTTTATGTTGCTTTGATACTGTCAACCTTGTCTCGATATTTTATGTTGCTTTGATACTGTCAACCTTGTCTCGACTCTATGTTGCCTTGAAACTGTCAACCTTGTCTCCGACTCTTTATGTTGGCTTGAAACTGTCAACCTTGTCTCGACTCTTTATCTTGCCTTGATACTCTCAACCTTGTCTTGATACTTTATGTTGTTTTGATACTGTCAACCTTTTCTCGATATTTTATGTTGCTTTGATACTGTCAACCTTGTCTCGATATTTTAAGTTTTCTTGAAACTGTCAACTTTGTGTCGACTCTTTATTTTGCCTTGATGCTGTCAACCTAGTCTCGTTACTTAATGTTGCTTTGATACTATCAACTTTGTCTCGATACTTTATGTTGTTTTGATTCTGTCAACCTTTTATCGATACTTTATGTTGCCTTGATATTATCAACCTTGTCTCGATACTTTATGTTGTTTTGATACTGTCACCCTTGTCTTGATACTTTATGTTGTTTTGATATTGTCACCCTTGTCTTGATACTTTATGTTGCCTTGATACTGTCACCCTTGTCTTGATACTTTATGTTGCTTTGATACTCTCAACCTTGTCTCGATACTTTATGTTGTTTTGATATTGTCACCCTTGTCTTGATACTTTATGTTGGCTTGATACTGTCACCCTTGTCTCGATACTTTATGTTGTATTGATACTGTCAACCTTGTCTCGATACTTTATGTTGTATTGATACTGTCAACCTTGTCTCGATACTTTATGTTGCTTTGATACTGTCAACCTTGTCTCGATACTTTATGTTGTATTGATACTCTCAACCTTGTCTCGATACTTTATGTTGTATTGATACTGTCAACCTTGTCTCGATACTTTATGTTGCCTTGATACTGTCAACCTTGTATCGATACTTTATGTTGTATTGATTCTGTCACCCTTGTCTCGATACTTTATGTTGTATTGATACTGTCAACCTTGTCTCGATACTTTATGTTGTCTTGATACTGTCAACTTTGTATCGATACTTTATGTTGCTTTGATACTCTCAACCTTGTATCGATACTTTATGTTGCTTTGATACTGTCAACCTTGTATCGATACTTTATGTTGCTTTGATACTGTCAATTTTGTATCGATACTTTATGTTGCTTTGATACTGTCAACCTTGTATCGATACTTTATGTTGCTTTGATACTCTCAACCTTGTATCGATAATTTTTGTTGCTTTGATACTGTCAACCTTGTATCGATACTTTATGTTGCGTTGATACTGTCAATTTTGTATCGATACTTTATGTTGCTTTGATACTCTCAACCTTGTATCGATACTTTTTGTTGCTTTGATACTGTCAACCTTGTCTCGATACTTTATGTTGCCTTGATGCTGTCAACCTTGTCTCGATACTTTATGTTGCTTTGATACTCTCAACCTTGTCTCAGTACTTTATGTTGCTTTGATACTCTCAACCTTGTATCGATACTTTATGTTGTATTGATTCTGTCAACCTTGTCTCGATACTTTATGTTGCTTTGATACTGTCAACCTTGTCTCGATACTTTATGTTGCTTTGATACTGTCAACCTTGTATCGATACTTTATGTTGTTTTGATACTCTCAACCTTGTATCGATACTTTATGTTGCTTTGATACTGTCAACCTTGTCTCGATGCTTTATGTTGCCTTGATACTGTCACCCTTGTCTTGATCCTTTATGTTGTATTGATACTGTCACCCTTGTCTTGATACTTTATGTTGTATTGATACTGTCACCCTTGTCTCGATACTTTATGTTGTATTGATATTGTCAACCTTGTCTCGATACTTTATGTTGTATTGATACTGTCAACCTTGTCTCGATACTTTATGTTGTATTGATACTGTCAACCTTGTCTCGATACTTTATGTTGTATTGATACTGTCAACCTTGTCTCGATACTTTATGTTGCTTTGATACTGTCAACCTTGTCTCGATACTTTATGTTGTATTGATACTGTCAACCTTGTATCGATACTTTATGTTGTATTGATACTGTCAGCCTTGTCTCGATACTTTATGTTGTTTCAATACTGTCAACCTTGTCTCGATACTTTATGTTGCTTTGATACTGTCACCCTTGGCTTGATACTGTCAACCTTGTATCGATACTTTATATTGCTTTGATACTGTCACCCTTGTCTTGATACTTTATGTTGCTTTGATACTCTCAACCTTGTATCGATACTTTATGTTGCTTTCATACTCTCAACCTTGTATCGATACTTTATGTTGCTTTGATACTGTCAACCTTGTATCGATACTTTATGTTGCCTTGATACTGTCAATTTTGTATCGATACTTTGTTGATGTGATTGTTGTCAATCATGGGCACAAAACCAGTATTAAGAAATAATGTTTAAAAATGGACATTTAATCTTCTTTGAGTATTAGTTGTTCAATCACGAACAGGTAGAGTCAGTATAAGTTAAACCAATAAAATAATATTATAAATGTTATTTTTCTTTGGAACAATAGATATTTTAATATATTATATTGGATCACACAAAATGTTTGAATTAAAGTGAAGCTAAGGTTTAAATCTATTTCAGACTGGATATTATTCAATTGGAATATAAATCAACATGATAAATCTTTCAGTGTTTTTATAGAAGTTCGATTTAACCCTTATCGACCACGTGTTGTTCAGTCTTCTGTGCTGTGTTTTGTAGATCTTTTTGTCTTCATTTTTCTTTTGGCCATTGTATTATCTGTCCGTCTCCGATTTACAACTTCTGATTACCTGTTTGATTTCTTCAAACTTTTCTTGTTCTATTTTGGAAGAGACATTTCAACTGCATTTCATCTTTCAGGAAAAAAACTGGAACAAAACCAGTCACTATGTAACAATTTATCTACATTTTTGGGGTTAATAAGTTCAAAATGTTATGTGAGGAATATTCAAGCACCTATTCCGTGAGATTCTATTTTGTCCTAGATGTAGCCATAATGATTGGTTTATTGGTGTTTGACGCCAATTTTAGCAGTATTTCAGCTGTATGGTGGCGTGAACAAATTATATATATTAGACACCTAGAAGACCTAAGAAATAAAAGATACTTGTCTATAAAACAATCGGGTTATATGTACAAATAAAAGAACATTGAAAGGATAAAATAGTCATAGTGATGTCTTAAGTATAACAAGACAAGTAATCCATGTTACAGCTTTGTTCATGACGAGAACAAGCTATTAATTAATAAAAGGCCAAAAAAAAAACAACAAAAAAACCAAAGGTGATGCATGGATGAGATTACCACATGTAAGAAAATGATGGACGTGGCGACAATTTCTTAGGACAAACCATAATTGATTCTACTGTATTATTTCTTTTCGATTGCGTCTTTTTTTTTATTGGAGGGTGGGGGGGCTTATTTTGTATATATCATTGATAGTAGTCTTTGTTTTACATCGCTAACCCACATGTTTCCTCGAGTTCGTTTTCTCTTTTTTTCACTTTTATAGAGATTCCGCAGATTCGTTGATTTCGTTTATTAGCTTCGTTATTTTCGATTCGTACTTTTAGTACGATTCGGTGAATTAAAGTATTTATCACATCACTGAGCTTTGTCTATTTAAGTTTTCATTATTTGAAATACTTACATATTTGTGTTTATTTGGTATTAAAATGTTATATGACTTAATTGATGTCCAGATCTTATGACCGGTTTATTGATCCGTAACTCAAATGATTACTTACTTGACAAGTATAAACGGGTAAGATGTACTGAAAGGATAAAACCACATTTACAGACAACAGCAAAATTAACAGAATTTAATCACTTTTATAAGATAAGAGACAAAGTGTGACTGATCAAAGTAACTTCTCGGATTGTTTTTGTAATCAACTTGTATAAGCTCATCTGATCCTCTTCGGGTAAGGTGAGCTATTGTCATTATTTTTCGTCCGTCGTTGTTTGTTTCAATCTTCTCATTAGAACCAAACGTGTCCCGAATGTTCGTTCGACTAGCCATATGAATAGCCGCTGTCCAAAAAATAACCACAACCTGTCCGTAAGTCCTCTATGATGATGTACCACTGTAATTTTGCTTGTAAGAATAAAGATGTTAATTTGTATTTTATGACTTAAAAAATTGTTTGTCTATCTTTATGGTGATTTTATTCATATCTTACCCTCTTCAATGACAGCTTATCCTTACCTTGCTTTAAATTAAATAATGAAGTGATTGTGAAATGGATAATTAGCTTTATTATTCTGAACGCAATAACTAACAAATATGTGAATAATTTGCATAGGCCATATACAATGATTGATTGATTGATTGATTGATTGATTGACTCTTGTATTCACATTTTATCTCGTCTTGTGTTTACAGCCTCTCTGTATCTTTTCGTAGCATTGCTTTTACGGGGTGATATGTTGTCCTTCACTTTATTCGAGTAATCTTATTTATTTGAATAAGACGTATTTTGAAGTTTTAAGAAAAGTTTGAAGATACCAAAGGAGTAATCAGAAGCCGTAAATCGAAGGACAGACAATACAATGGCCAAAATAAAAAGGACAAAAAGGCAGAAAATGGTATACAAAACACTACACAGAAGAATACAGATTTAGTAATCAAAACCCTGCTTGAAACCGAGTGTGAACTCAGGTGCTCCGGAAAGGTAAGCACTTCTTGCTCTACTAGAGCTTCCCGTCACGTTATTCATCAGGAAACAAGACACATTCAGAGATAGGTCATGGGCGAGGAAAGGATGGCAAGATTGTGACTGTCGTTCGTACCTTTATATTTGTGTAGTATCTAACTTTTATCGTTAAAACGCAATATAATTCAGACATCCCTAATAGATTGCGAAAAAGAAGGTTCAATGATAGTCCGAAGGTCTATTTTATTATCACTGGGATTAAAACCAAAATGGTATCAAAAATTGAATAAGTTGCTCACTCCGTAGTGAGAATTTGCAGGACAAAATTATGAGAATGAAAACAAAGATTTCCTTATGATTTGAATTCCGATCGGAACATTTCCGATAGTCTAACAATAGTTTTTTGAGCCTATAGCGAAAACAAAGATATGCTAAATTTCAAACAAAAAATATAAACACACACAAATACCGCCACTGTCAGGAGTTTTTTCTTTGATTCCTTATGATATATGTTCTGCTGGTGTATTTCCACACAAGTTTGTCCTTGCTCTAATTATATCAATGATAAAAGGAGCCAATGGGAGCTGAAAAGGACCAACATTCAAAATAATACCTTCTTCGGTCATATGTGTATGTTTTTGATAATGAATATTCGAACCAACGAATATTCGAGCCAATGAATCTTCGGACTAATAAAACTTCGGGCTACTGTATCTACGTATTATCGATACACCGCCGTTATAAGCATGTACTGATGAAAAGGCTACTGCATCTACCAGTATAGAGCGACATTTTTTGACACAATAATGCGTGTCTGCTTCAACATGTTCCGTGCTATAACAAATATTTGAAATAAGTTTTATGTAAATCGAGGACAATTTGGTGATAATTAGAATAAGATTTTCTTATTAAAATAATCCCAGTCAGGTTGTCTTGGAACAATTCCAGGTGTTGTATTGTGTTCATCGGTAATATATTTTGACTACCAATGGACACAGGGCTTAATAATAAGTTCATACATGCTATATTGAAAGTCAGCATTTAATCAGTGTTTTAAATTGAAAAAAATGCCTCAAGACGTTTATTGGCTTTTAGACAATCTTAATTTATCAAAATAAACACATGAATCCATTAATATAAAATTGTCCGGAATACATAAAATGTTTATTTCTTTTTTATTAGTTTAAATCTATTAATGTTTTGTCACGCCTACTATTTGCTTAAATTATTGATTATCACGATCACTTAAAGAAATTTAGCAGTCAATTGCTATTGTCCGAGATATCGTATTTTTATACTCATAAATCTTAAACTAAGTTTTATTTTAATTTGAAATACATATTTTTGATCTAATAATTTCTTGGTTCAACAAAACACCTCATGAATTGACAGCCCTCACGAGGGTTGGTAGTTGCCATTCGATTATGTTTCCTGCTTAGAGAATATACCACTCTGTGTTATGTGACATGAAGTATGTAAATTTCATTAAAGCAGTAAAATAGGTCTAATTTGCATATACTGCAAAAAACATCATCTAATTTACAAATTTCAGGGAAATAACTGAAATCAATCAAACATCTCATTAGCTTAAGCAAGGATTTATATAGTACTATATAAATCCTTGGCTTAAGCTACAGTTTAAATTCCAGCTCATTTTAGCCTAAAATATAGCAGTTTTGACCATTTATTAAAATTTCTATTTTCAATAAGGAGGACATCTTGGATGGAGGTCGGATTTGTCAGATACGAATTTGAAAGAAAACCACCCAAGTAGCATTGCAGTCCAGTTTGGATTAATGTGGCTCAGTACTTTCAGAGCAGAAGATTTTCAATTTTTTTTTAAATCAGTTTTGTTTGCACATGTTTGGCAAGATTCCGCAAAGCAAAACTCGTAACTTATGTCACACATTTCATTGAAATGAAACTAATGTTCAAATCTCAGCTTATTTGATGATTAAATGTGGTATTATTGAGCCCCTACGTGTGTCTTACCCATATGATATATGTTGAGTAAAACAGCTATGTTAGATAATTGACTGGATCACCGGATACTACTATTAATGTTGACACTAATCATTTTTCTGGTCACCTTTGATTAAAGGCTATCAGAATTGATTTTTTTTTCTTTTTAACTAAAAGTTGCCAATATTCGATGTTTTATACTAATTGCAGTTGAAATTTATCATAATATAATACGTAAATAGCTTAGAACGAAGGAAATACGTCGATGTTTTATTTTCTTGAATCCAGTAAAGAATCCAATGTTTACCCCCGCAATATTCATACGACCTGACTGAACTCATTCGGGAAAGAGTTTGCGCATGTGCGAAATTGTTTGTTGATGAAGAAAGCACATGGCACAAATCGAATCGTGGAATTGAACAAAAACATTGACGGATTCTATACGAAAACGACACAAAAAGGAGGATTCAGCAAGCTTTGTGTAAAAATTAAAAAAAGATGTTATATCGACCTACTCCATTTTTCAACACGTAAGCATAATGTATTATCTTTTTTCGGCCGAATCATATTTTAACAGTAGAATTGCATCGTATAGTTTTTTATATATTCTTTTTTTTTTCAGGAGAAAACGCTAGGTGATATCTCTTTTAAATTAGAGACTAAAATAATGAACTTCATGTCTGTTTTTTTCGAAAAAAAATATAATCAAGTCAACTTAAGTGTTGTCAATAATATGCAATACAATTTGTTTACAATTTTCCCTTTATCGGGCCCCTTTGCAGAGTTTGGGTTTGTTTTTATTGATTTCATCACGTATTTCCGATTTTAAGTGTCATTCTTACTAAACACCATTATATAATATTAACTGATTACCCCGGGATCCAATTTCATAGATATATTTCTTAAATTATATTAATTCTAACGAATATACATGCAACATGCTTCCTGTTTATTCATAGCAGTTATCAGTATTCGGCAAACTTCGGAAAAACAACATACTTATAATTAGGTCGTGTTGATGGCGATTTTACCAACAGACATTCGAATTCTTTTCACTAATTACGACATTGTAGCATATTTTTTAAACCTGGCTTCTTGTTCAGAACATTTTATTAGTATAAAACATCGAATATTGTCAATATTTAATATAAACAAAAAAATTCAATTCTGACAGCCTGTATGCCTTTTAGATGGACAGAGTGGTTTTTAGAGGAGAATATTTTTTTAAAGTAGTTTACAGCATACGGACATACCCTGGTGCAAATAGCTCACACAACCCTTTGGGGTAGGTTATTTAAAAAGAAGAATTGAAATGGTAATTGATTTTGAACTTGAAAATATCTGAAGACATTGCATAATATTTTATAGGATTAAAAATATAATTTAATCATAGTAAAATATTTGTATATGATATCAATACGCCCAATCTCAGTAATGATGGTGTACGCTTAATCTAGTAACAGTTATTTTCTTATTATAAGGGTTTATTACTCAACTGAAACATAAAGTTACAATTTTGTTCTTAAATTGATCGAATTACGTCATCATATTATAAGGCAATATGGTGGGATTTAATTTCCACTGTTAATATCGTTTTGCAACATTTCCATAGAACTGCTATAATTTGTTAAAATGTTCGAAATAGTCTGAACAATTCCAAATAACAAAATCGTAGAAACAGTCACATCGATACATCTAACACATATGCATAACCGCTAACTTTCTTGGTATCAGTGCCGGATTTACCATTGTGCTTAGGTGTGCGTAAGCACAGGGCCTCGTTGGCCAGGGGGGCCTCATCTTCCTGCCAAAAACAATTTTCGATGGATTTTTACTTATGTGATGCAATTTTAAATTTGAAGGCGCTCTGTTTCTGAGCGATTCCAGACATAATGAGAGTTGATAGCCTATTGGAGTGTGCCACAAAGCAGGCAGTCATGACAGTGACTCAGTGGCATAGAAACCAAATTATTAGGGGCCTCTGGTTATTGGCAAAAAAAAGTTGAAGATGTATTCATGCTTACGTGGTGCAATTTTAAATTTGACGGCGATCTGTTCAATTTGGACACTTATAGAAGAATGTAGTAGCATAAAATAGCTATCGATAGAAATTTACTTTAAGAACTTTATTCCTCAAGTCTTTGCATATGTAGAGAAACTTCAATTTAATGAGAAGAAAATCTGACGTTACTTTTGCAGCAAATCCCGAAATTTATTATCAAGATTTTTTTCCAACTTGAAACAAAATAACAAAAAAAGTAAAGGGGTAGTTATTCCTTTTTTAATACAAATGTGAAACCTAAATAAGTAATTTGGTCGTTATCTGATGTATGCAACCTTTGAAAGTATAAAAGTAAAAATTGTGATAATAATAATAAAATAAAGTGTAAATAATGGATGAGGAAATATTTGGTGAGGGGTGGAAACACCTATCCAAAAGCAACATCTTGCCCAAACGGAAGACAACATACAGACATTAAGATGAGTTGCCTTGGGACTGTGGTCTGTGTGCTCATCTCTACATCGATCAAGATGAAGTGGCTGAGCTTTTGAGACTCGTGTGAACCGGCCTTTAAGATACTGTTGCATCTTGGCACCTGAATCTGTGCTTCATATACCTGTTGATTATTATCTATCTGTGCACAACTCTGGTAAAATATATTTGCAACACCACCACTGATATTATATACATATATACATACACACGATATACCTTTTTTCTGAATAGCAGTTTATTTATAATGGCGTTATCTTTGTTATCCATATTAAAGCTATTCGTCCTTGCTGATATTAAGGGTTCTACAAGTTAACAACAGTCTACTTTCAGATTTAATTGATACTGACATAACAAACTGTCATATTGTTAGTAACGCCTACTGGGGTCACCACGACTCCCTCCCTCCTGCGAGCAGCAAACACCACTCTTCATACATCCTTGCAAACAAGCTCTCACTCGCGCTCAAGGTTACAGGCAAGGTTACTGATAGCGATACTGTCTTGGTATTTTGCTTGATGTATTCTCAGTCCCAATGCTTGTCATTATGTTGCCAGCAATATGGTGTATGGTTAACATTATTTTTTTTTAAACTCATGTTATTTTTACTGTATGTTAAAATGGTTTATTATGAGTTATTTTACTAGTGTACATAAATGATCCATAGAATTTAGTTGTTAAATACAAGTTTATTTTCATTAAATTAGTTTTACTCCAAATAAAGCATATACATTTACTATTTCTATATAACAATTTCTAAAATCATTTATTAGTAAAATATAAAATAAGCTTTTTCATCAAATGGTTATGGCGATCCACCAAAAAAATTAAGAGTAAAAGAGGTTCATGGGGGGAAAAAGGTTGAGAACAACTGCGTTAAATGATGTTTAGATTTAATTACACGTTGTTGACTGTAATGACTGCCCTGTCTGTTCTCTTTTTATAAAGTTTGACCTGTTTAAGACAGTGTTGGGCGGGTTGGGACATTGGGTAATATATAAAAGCTTCTAGTTTGTTGAAGACGCAGTGTACATGTCTGACCTAATACATTTGTATAACGTAATATTTTAACTATTCCTAATTTTCCGGAGCATGTGTGCCTGACTGCCTGTGTAGGCCTACCTCCTTCAGGGCCCCAAGTAAGGGGCCTCATTACTTAACTAGCACAGGGCCTCATATGTCCTAAATCCGGCACTGCCTGGTTTGGTACAGACATTTCAATAACAAGTAACTAGTCTTATGGACCCAAACCTCCCCTCTTAGTGAAATAATGTGGTCATATAGGTGTTTTCCAAAATGCCAACCCTCACGTATAACTAACTGGGTGAACAGCGTTGTTGTAAAGAATCTTGAACATTATACATAATATATTTAATCTTCGTGACACAGGAGTTGTCATATATATAACATTAGTTATAAAAGTATTAGCCATCACTAAATATGAGATAATACACAAGGCCATCTGGAGACATAATAGGAAAACGATAGTCAACTTTAGACCAAAATACAATTGCCAATACCATCTTTTGTTTTCTGTACTAATGTGACAGAATACTTTTCAACAAGGCGTTGATATCATCCGCAAATCCTTTTTGAAAGAAAAGATGAGACGATTCTTTAAAAATCACCGAATTAATTCTTCAGAAGATCGTAACGTTGTACACAGTCTTAATACAAACTGCAAGCTCGAGAGAAACATATGAGTTGTGAAATAAAAGCTCCATTCGCGGAGCGGTTGGTATATTATTATCAAGGTGTAGAAAATTTATAATGGGAAAATTACAGTTGTCTCTATTGTCATAGAATCTGGTAGAAAGTGGAAATGTTTGATGTAAATGTCAAGAAATGAGGCAGACGAAGCTGTTTCTGTTATTCTTTTGGTTATATTAATGGTATACAGTTAGCAGAGTTTGGATTATTAATAAACAGAACATCGTCAATATACCAGAATGTGAGATTGTTAAAGGCTTTATGTTCTCTAATTATTTTATCTTTGATATAAACTCTGCCTCATATGAGTAAAGGAATAGATCGGAAAGGAGAGATACACAGTATTTCCCATAGGGATGCCGATTATTATAAAACTGACCGCCACGATATAACTGAAATATTGTTGACAGTGGCGTTAAACACCATAACCCCCTTCAAATAATAAAACAAAATGCAACGAGTGTGAAATGGCGGGAAAATACGACTAAATTGTCTTGGATAAATGAATGATATTTACGAAAATGTCATGTATTTCTACAAAAGTTCTTTGTTCATTATCAAAGATGGAAACAATAAAGGCCAAATGATTTTTGTATAAAAAATTGAATATTTATTGAAATGTACATTGGTGGTTGAAGAGGTTGGCATTGTACTGTCTGTCTGTCCTTAGATTTACGGCTTCTGATTACTCATTTGTTTTCTTCAAATTTCTCTGGTTAAGCAATCAATCTATTAGTTAATGGCTTATAACGCATAATGATATGACCCACAAAAAACTAACAATATAAAACCACACAAATACATATTAAAACATATAAAAATCATGGCAATAAAAATAATGTAATAATAAAATGTATATGCATAAATTTTGAAATGCACGAGGGTGTAAATAAATAGGGTGCTTGATGGATCATCTTTATCATATTAATAAGTTACACCATCAACTCTCTGTATAATAGCGGTTTCCCATGCCTGCACGGGTTAGGACTAGCACCATGACAATTAATTAGATCGTTCATTCACAGGCACCTGTCCCTACAAACGTAAATGTACTTTCCACAATATGTAGTGGTTTATGGTGTTTAACGCCATTTTCAACAGTATTTCAGTTATATCGTGGTGGTCAGTTTTATTGGTGGAGACCGGGGTACCACCGACCTACCGCAAGTCACCGACAAACTTTATCACATAATGTGTATATATATATGTAAGAGTCAGATCGACGTTCAGTCTCTAATCGACGTCCAATCCTCAAATCGGCGTCCGATTCTCAAATATATGGCCGTTTTTCACTTTCTCAAATCGACGTCCAATGACGTCACACCCGAAGAAATGATGGAGAAGGGACAAGACCAGATTCCAGATGAGAGGTTCTTGATGATAAAAATGCCTATGTATTTTATAGTTACTGTAGAAAAAATCCTATTGTGTTTACAAAATGAAAGGCTATGGGTCATGCGCTTTGTTTATTACAATATCTGACTTCCGTGGTCCGCCAAAGTAGATTCTACCTACTTCTACTTTAGCGGACCCTAACCCTAATCATAACCATAACCTTAACCCTAACCTTAACCCTAGCCTTAATCCTAACCGTAACCCTAACCTTAATCCTAACCCTAATCTTAACCCTAACCCTAGCATTAACCCATTCTCTATCCAGAGTTGTCGTTCCCGCTACGCGCCATACACCTCTGTCAACGCTCATTTTACAAGATTTTTGTAAAATTTAGAAACAGTAAAAAAATGTACTTAAAATTGTTTTAATTCTTGTAAATATCAATAAAGATGAAAATAAATCACTCATTTCAAATCAATTCTCTCATAAAAATGATTTTGATCGTTTTTAATTTTTACCTCCGAAAAATAGTTCTCCAAGAAGTGTGTGGAAGGGGGGGGGGGGGACCATTTTAAAGAGAGAATTGATTTGAAATGAGTGATTTATTTTCATCTTTATTGATATTTACAATAATTAAAACAATATTGAGTACATTTTTTTTACTGTTTCTAAATTTTACAAAAATCTTGTAAAATGAACGTTGACAGAGGTGTATAGAGCGTAGCGGGAACGACAACTCTGGATAGAGAATGGCATTAATCCTAACCTTAACCCTAAACCTAACCCTAACCTTAACCTTAACCTTAACCCTAACCCTAACCTTAACTCTAACCCTAACCTTAACCCTTACCCTAACCTTAACCCTAACCCTAACCCTAAACCTAAACCTAACCCTTTTGTTGTCATATCCGCATGGTAACAAAATGAAAGGTTATAGGTCATGCGCTTTGTTTATTACAATATCTGACTTCCGTGGTCCGCCAAAGTAGATTCTACTCCTATTAAAAAATGCGAAAATGCTTAAAAACACACACACACACACACAAAACAGATTAAAAAAACAAAACTGTCGTTACAATTATTTTTGATGACAAACTTTGATCGTGTAAACGAACCTATAGATATGAGAGTTTGGAAAGGACGCCGATTTGAGAATATCCTAAAATTGGACCGTGATTTGAGATAATGATGTCAGTGGACGCCGATTTGAGGAGTGGACGTCGGTTAGAGACTGGACGTCGATCTGAGTCTATCATTTATATTCGTGTGGATATTAAGATACGTTGATAACGATAGATGTCTGGTCGTTGATACCTTCGTGGAAGCCAATGACACAATTTCTAGCATGCATTATAAAGCATTTGTGATTTGTAGATGTACACACAACTATCATTGTCAGGAAGCAGTCTGTTGGATATCAAGCGTTTGTTGATTGTCTGTAGATGTTAAAGCTGGGTTATCAAGAAAAGAAAAGTTTATTGTTCCCGACATGACCTCCTCGTATGAAGGAGGAAGGTCCCCATATAATGGCAACGTATCTGATGCTGATATCGCCGCAATGTCATCAGATCTTCTTGTATTGTGCATGTCTGTATCTGTAAGAAGAACAGAGAAATTGTGTGTAGAGAAATAAAACTTCGTAATTCTTAATCCTAAATCCACGTAATATACAGGTTAATTTACCCCCCATCCCCCTCACCCCCATCCAAGAAAGAAAAAAAGAATAGCAAGTAATCTAAAAAAAAAAAAAAAAAAACAATTAGACATATAATGTTAAGAAAAAATTGAACATATCAAAGGGGTTATTAGAAGATGTACATCACAGGACGGCCAATACAACGACCAAAAGAAACTGTACTAAACTAGTCAGATATATTTTATATGTTGATGATGAAATTAATTTATGATGGATCTCAATCAGACTTGGAAATCCCTGCAACAGTAGGACAATGTCGTATGCAGACACATGACCACCACCGACAACGTGACTAAGTACTACAAGTACTTCAACCCACACAATGCAGTAGAAGGAACCTATAGAAGACAATTATTTAAAGGAACACAAAGATTCTATATAGCATAAACATTATTCAAAGTAAAAACAGTTGTAAAATTAATATATCATTGCCCAAGCTGAATATTGTATTGTTCAATTGATTTTGGCATTAAAAATGCAGTACCCGTTTGTTTGTATATGTAATATCGTTGGAGATCCAGTTATCAAGAGGGGAGGGTTGGTATCCCATTAACCGGTTTTACCTCGCCACATCTTTGTGCCTGTTCCAAGCCAAGACCTGGATTTCCAACGTCACATGTCGCGGTGTCTTTGTGTTCAGTGAGTTCAGTTAAGATGAGAGGTGATTGTTCGTTTTTGTTGATATTGGTGGAATTGATGACCATCACTGTTTAATCTCTATTCATAATACATAGGTATTTAGTTGTATGGTTTAAAATAACAACATATTGCTTGAAATCAGATGAAGATGTTCTTATTGGTAGTATGTAAAGAACTGACTGAGCATGCGCGACGGAGAGACTTGCACAAATTTTCACCCAGGAAAATTCTTAAATTATCATTCATCCACCATCATATTTACATTAATTTGTGTACTTCCAAGAAGAAATACATCTACTGAACATCATAAATTGTGGTTCAGACATTTACACTTCAAAATTACGATCTTAACGCAAATTTTGAGTAGAGTGAACCAAACCGGAAGTAGTCGCCACTGCTTTGTTTAAATTAGCAAACAAAATGGAGATATTAAATGTCCCAAGAATTGTAGTGACACTAGTAATCCTAAGCAGTATTTTAAAACACATTATAGTCTTAGACAACATTGAAGGACACCCTTCCACTCAAATAGCATCTGAATTATTCCCATGTAACAACACATTAGCCATGAAACATTGCTTAACAACCACACGTTGACAGGTATTGACAGTTCCACTCAGATCGATGCTATCCTTTTAGACTTCTCTAAAGCCTTTGATAAGGTGTCTCACGAACGACTTGCAGTTAAACTCCATCATTACGGAATCCGTGGACCGACCTTGAACTGGATTAAGAGCTTTCTAGCAGGCCGTACCCAGAGGGTGATCGTAGAAGGTGTGGCATCTGATCCAGCACCCATCACCTCTGGAGTACCCCAAGGGACAGTCCTCGGACCATTGCTGTTTTTGATATACATCAATGACCTACCTAGTAAAGTAAACAGCACTGCAAGATTATTCGCTGATGATTGTCTCATATACCGACACAGCAAAACCAACGAAGACACAACATCTCTTCAAGACGGCCTTAACAACTTACAAGACTGGGAGCGTGACTGGCAGATGCACTTCAATCCTGATAAATGTGAAGTTATACGTATAACCACCAAGCGCAAGATCATGCCATCATCGTACTTCATACATGGGAAGGAATTGAACATAACATCTAAATGAAAATATCTGAGTATTACCATCAGTCAGAACTTGTCATGGAACAACCATATTGACAACGTATGTAGAAAGGCAAACAACACTACAGCCTTCCTACGTCGAAATCTGTCAAGCTGTCCAGCAAACATCAGGATTAAATGCTACACCACCTTTGTTCGACCGCAACTAGAATATGTCAGTTCCGTTTGGGCAACTCATACCCAGAGTAACATCAACAAGTTAGAATCAGTCCAACGGAGAGCAGCTAGGTTTGCTACTGGCAACTACAACACAACCAGCAGTGTTACAACAATGTTGAACCACCTGAATTGGGACACACTCCAGCAACGCCGTTTGAGAACCAAGGCGATTATGATGTACCGGATAATTAACGGACACGTAGCGACTGAACCACCACCATTCATGCATCATCTAGGTGCCGCTACAAGAGGACAACAGCAGAAATATATAGTACCACACAGCAGAACAACTGTACACAAAGAGTCCTTCTTTCCATCCACAATCCGGTTATGGAACCAACTACCATAGGCCACAGCAGCAGCCTTGGACCTGGAATCCTTCAAAAAGGAAATCCAGGTAGTCAGATTCTAACACCGCTGACCTTGTTTTTAATTGTACATAGTCTCTCCCTTGCGCAAGCATGGTTGTTTTAAACTCAGTGTGAAGATGATGTTGCTGCAGCCCTGCACTTTAATGGAAGAAGAAGATGTATATCATACTTGAAGATTATGTTAATAAATAAACGTTCGAGAAAACCGAAGGGACAAAACATCTAATTTATATAATCAACTGGAGCAATTTCTCTGTATATGTGCTATGCATTGTCTGTTTGAGAAATAAAGATGTAGAATAATTTATAAAAATAAAAAATCAGTAAATCATAAGTGTCAATTTGCTTATGGGTGATTTCAACAGCAGAATTGTCACACATTTAGATCTTAATGATACATCAAACAATCTTAATGCTGATCTATTTAGTAATTTAAACAAGTTTGATATGTCACGAAATAGAAATAGTCTCGACAAAATAAAGAATTCATATGGTAATTTATTATTATAACTTTGTAGAAATAATAAAATTGTTTATTTTAAACGGTAGAGTAAACGGTGACGAAGAAGGCGTGTTTACGTGTAACCAATCCAGTGTTGTATATTATTGTATAAATATATATATATAATCATTATTGTGCTATATTGTACATGTCTGTACTTGATTTTTCTCAATTATGTTCTGATGTTCGTCCACTGGAACTTGACGATGCAATCTAAAACGTCTACATATGATGAACATGAAAGGAGGAAAAGGGTTTAAAAAGTGGGACAGTGAAAAAGAATCTGTATAATAATGATCTTTTTCTTCATGATTAAGATCAAGGCGAAGCCGAGATCTAATCAGAAAGAAAGGCATTATTCTCACGAAGTTAAAATATTGTAAAGTATATGAGGTTCTTTGCATTGATAGGTAAAACGCGGTTGATTATCGATGCTGCATTTCCATGAATGTTCTCTTTTATCATTTAAAATGTACACTTCGATGTAGACAAAATAAAACAATATATGTTATCAATTCAAGGAACGGCGTTGGTCAACTTGTTTTACTTACCAGAATCATTTTCTCGTCCAGTTTGTCGAATGGCCGGCATTACACACAATTTACAAACACATATGAAGCATCCAAAGAATATAATACTTCCTGTGATCACTCCAAACGAAATTCCAAATATTTCCCCGGCGCTTCTGTAAAAATGCATTATTCATTATTTTGATTGTGAACAAATATATTATCATGAGAAATCATGTGTGTTAGTAGTTTGTGCTTTTAAATATGCTTCCACGATTTTATCATCATTTTAAAATCCCCGTGGGAACCCATGTGTATAGAAATAGAACCACCACTGTCTGGTATAATCTCTCAGAACGGGACGTCCCCTGGTCATGCCGTGATGAATCAATACACAAAGTACAAATAGAATGGACGTGTCAGAAAAATACTACACTCCTTGCGTGCAAATGACAACTTGCAATAGCTTCAACTGAACAAATGTTTGCAAGGATATGATCGTTGATGACCCATTACTAGGCAAAATGTCCCGACGCTTTTTGCTTTACAATGATTTTATTGTCAATATATATATATACAATTGGATTGGGAACAAGTTTTTACAAATTACTAATCCCTCTCCATACAAATACATTAATAGCATAAACAAAACAAATCAAATAACAGCAAATGTGCAGGCTATATCAATTATAATTAGTAAATTAAGCAAGATCATGTCAAACTAAGCATACATATTAAATATTGTTTTATTATTATACTTCTCATACTTTTTTCTATATAAATTTTATTGCAATAAAAATACTATTTCCATAGTTTCACTCAATTTGTCTGAAAAGTACTATTCACCGGTGAATAGCACACATGACTATTCACCGGCCGGTGAATTGGTGAATAGCACTTTAATCACATGGTTTTTTGTTTTTGTTTTAAAAAAAAAAAAATTTCTTCTTCAAATGCACACATGAAAATGTATTAGTTTTAAAAGTATTAATAAAGTAGACTAGAAATCCATCAGAAAAGGACCTAATTTAGAATTTTGAATTGCACAGTTGTTCAGTATAATAAAACACTTGATATTCGGGTAATAGCACTTTAATTGTCCCCTCTGTACCAACTATTTTCCTCGGCATTGCTTCGGAAAATAGTTGGTGCCTTGGAGACAATAAAAGTGCTATTACCATCATACCCAGTCAATAAGTGTATAATATTTAACAGAAAAAAGGGGGGGGAGGTAAAACTAATAAATTGTGTTGAGATCATATCACGGTTGGGGATAATTAATTGTTAAATCTACAAGTTTGTCGAATAAATTTTTGCACTGATTTGAACAATAAAATATTCAATTCTTCACTAGTTTCGTTACATCCAAAGAGTATATATTCTATTGAGATGGGAACAATGTAATTAAAAGAGTTAAACAGAGAAGTTCTATCGTGTTGATAAAGTGGACATTCAAGAAAAAAATGAATAGCATCCTCAAATAAATGACCACATACACAACGTGGATCATTCTTCAAATTTACTCTATATAAATTGGCATTAAGGCCACTACATCTATGTCTTAGCTTAGTATGTATTATGTTAGTTTTCCTATCACCAATATTGTAAAATGAAGCCACCGGAATTTGGACAGGCTGAATGTCTTTTTTAAATTTGGAAAAAGTGGGTAGAGATTTTACACTATCAGGTAAGGAATTCCACAACTTTATAGTGGAAGGAAAGAAAGACTTGGAACTAGTTTGCAGACGACACCTCTGAATGCGATACGATAGTCGTCATTATTACGGAGATTATATGTTAACTGTTTCTCCAATAGTAGGTGGTAAACAGTCAGATAAGTATGTGGGAGCCATATTATTTTCAATTTTGTAAAATAAATTGAGTTTCCTAGACTTTCGACGGTCTTCCAATTTTGACCACCCAGTTTCAAAATATAAACTTTCAGCACTAGAATAAATAGGTAGACCCGTTACAATCCTTGCTGCTTCAAGTTGCAAACATTCTATTTTTTTTGGGTATCACGAATACAACAGTCATCCCACAGTTCACAACCATACGGCTAATATAGGTAAAATATATGTTTTATAAATCTTACTCAAATGGGATCTACTTAATAAGTATTTTAGTGTTCGTATAATGTATATTCGTTTGGTCGCCCTTTGGCATGTAGTAATACCACATACAAACCAACTTCGTTCGACAAAGATGAAATCCTAGCTAACCACAGATCATTCATGACCTCTTTAAACATTCCCTCTGGTAAAGAGTCTGAGGATTTACCCTATTTATATTGGATACCTAAACTCCATAAGACACCATACAAAGAAAGGTACATAGCGGGATCATCAACTTGTTCAACGAAAGAATTGTCTATTCACCTGACAAAGATTCTGTCTGCAGTAAAAGAGGGACAACAGAAATATTGTGAAACTGTTTACTCGCGTAGTGGCATAAATCACATGTGGATTTTGAAAAACTCTAAAGATCTTTTGGATAACCTGAAATCAAGATCTTTCTCTCAGGTATCCTCCATCAAAACTTTTGATTTTTCAACTCTATATACCACCCTACCGTATGACAAATTAAAAACCCGCTTAAAAGAAACAATTCATAAAGCTTTTAGTCATAGAAACTATGGCTCAAAATTTGTTGTGTTAGGCTACAATTCCACATATTTTTCAAACAAAATTCATAAAGGTAAAACATGCTACTCCGAGGAACAAGTGATCAGTATGCTGGAGTTCCTCATCGATAACATATTTGTCTCCTTTGGAGGGACACTGTTTCAGCAGGTCGTCGGCATACCAATGGGTACGAATTGTGCCCCTCTTCTAGCCGATTTATTTTTATACTCATATGAGTCGGAGTTTCTTCAAAAGCTTGCAAAAGATAAGAAGATTCATGAGGCTAGAGCCTTTAATTTCACATACAGGTATATTGATGACGTTTTATCTATCAATAATTCTAGATTTGCAGAATTTCTTCCATTGATATATCCTCCAGAGCTGGAAGTTAAAGAGACCACCGATACAGCTTCGTCCGCATCATTTTTGGACTTATACCTCGAATTTGACGACAGTGGTCAACTCAGTACTAAAATTTATGATAAGCGGGACGACTTCAATTTTAAAATCATAAATTTTCCAAACATGTGCAGCAATATACCAGCTTCTCCTGCATATGGTGCTTACATCTCGCAATTGATTCGCTATGCAAGGGCCAGTAGCAATTATTCTGATTTCCTGAAACGTCATCTTCATCTGAGAAACAGGCTACTGGACCAGGGCTATAACAAGATTCGTCTTATTCGATCTCTTAAAAAGTTTATATTCCGATACCAATATCTTGTCGAAATATATTCCGTCTCTGCAGAAAATATTATAAGCAATGCATTTTCATATAGTGAAAATGTATAAAGATAAAGAAGTCAAAAATGTCAAGAATTTTTTTGTCAATGTGTGACGTAAAAATATTTTTGACATTTACGTCACCGAATATGGTACTGCTTTGACAACTATTTTACCTATTTTGTTCCTGTATTTAAATACTGTTATAGTGACAGTCGGAACCTTTGAACCGTAATGAGAGCGGGAGGTTTGGCGCCTTAAAATCTGATTCAACCCACCATTTCTTTAGAAATGCCTGTACCAAGTCAGGGTCATTACGGTTTTCACAGTTTTCCGGTTGTTGACTGATTTTGTCTGTTAATATAATTATGAGTTTTGACTTTCCCTTTGTGAGATTGTTCGGAGTTCGGTAATTTTGTTATTACCTTTATGTGTTGTTAATATGATACACCATTCACAGTTACTAGAAAGACAAACACCTAAATGAGTATGATATTCTACCTGTTTAATATTCACACCATTAAAAAGAATACAAGTTTACTTGGTCTATATTTTTATTATTACTAAAGATGACAAATTCTGTTTTTGTGGGTTAAATTTTACCAACTATGTCGCAGTCCATGTATTTAATATATTCATATCAGAATTTAATTTTCTTTCAATTTGAAGTAGGTTAGTTGATGAATAAGATAATGAAGTATCGTCTGCGAATAGTCTTACCAAGCTAGATAAATGATCAGAAATATCATTGATGTATATCAGAAAAAGTAAAGATCCAACACTGAACCCTGAGGAACACCAGCTTTAAGTAACCCTATCCGTGACTCTGAATTATTAATGAACACAATTTGTTTCCTATTAGAAATATAATCTTGAAACCATTTAACTAAACTTTCACTTACACCATAAGATTTTAACTTTTCAGTAAGACCTTTATGTCACACTCTATCAAATGCCTTCGATATATCACAAAAAACTGAACAAAAAATATCTTTTTTATCTAGAGATATACATATTTTATGAAATATGTTGAACATCCTGGTACAAAACCTGATTGATATTTACACAACAGTTTGTTGTCTAAAAAATAATTAAATACATGCTTGAAAACCACTCTTTCAAATGTTTTCCCCACATAGCTAAGTAGGGATATAGGTCGATAGTTGGATACCTTAAGGACTTGTTGCCATTTTTAAATAATGACATAACTTTAGCTAATTTCCAATGGTCCGGAAAAGTAGAAGTTTGTATGGAATAATAAAATATAATTTTTAAAGGTATACTAACAGTATTGGCTGTGTTTTTTTAACATATGATGACTAATCAAATCGTGCCCGGAGGCTTTTTTTTTATATTTAGGGACTTTAATATATCTGAAATTTCATTAATTGTAATTTCTATAATAGCTAACCTTGAATTTGTTCTCAACTCTAAGTTAGGTGGATTACAGTTATTATCATCCAAATTTGATATGGAACAAAGGAAACTGTTTAGGAGGTTGCACTTATTAATATCATCGACACATAAAATATAATTTTCTATATCTAAAAGGGGTGACATCGTACAACTACGACCAACATTACCCATTAGCTTTTTAACAAGAGACCAAAATAATTTCGGATCTGACGAATTCTCGTCAAGAAAGTCGTTTGAATTAAGAAAAAAATGTTGCTTTGCATGGATAATCATGTCATTAACTTTATTCCTTTGAACCTTATATTTGCATATGTTATTAATATTCGGCTGTTTGCGTATTTTTTTATGAAGAGAATCGCGAATTTCCATTTCTCTTTTAATACCAGAATTAAACCACGGTTTATCACGGTCGCGTATTGTAATTGTTTTCGTTGGGATACGCTCTCGGGAAAACAAAGTATTTTTCTGTAAATCGCACACACATCATGTTTATATTTTGTGTACAAATAGACAACAACTTATACCGATCAAATTGAGAAATCAGATTATTAAATTTCACGAAATCGCCTTTCTTGTATATCCAAACCAAACGTTGATAAGATTTATGTATCACATCTAGGATTTTTAGATATAATGTTGTTGCCTTATGATCACTGATAGTTTTATCTATATCAATAACTTCAACAAACCTACAGTCACAATCATCAGAAACAAGAACTGGGTCTAGTAAAGTTTCGATTCCAGAAATTATGTCAATTCTTGTAGGTTCCCTGACCAAATTTTTTAAGTTATATAACTGCATAATATCGTTAAGAACATGTTTTTTTTTTCATGCAATAAATCTACGTTCAGATCACCGGTTACTACTACATGTTGGGTAAAATTAAATGATTCAGTGTTGAAAATCGCGCCAAAATGGATTAATTGACCCTTGTGTCCGATAAAACTATACAGATTAATACAGATTTATTCGAAAAATCTAACTGTAACAAATAATGCATAACAATATGAACGACAAGATTACAAAATGCATGAAACAATAAATTTAAATTATAACGAAAAGGTTTAAATTTTGTCATAAAAAAACATTTTCTTTCTCACAATAGAATACACTCGTGAATAAAATATACCGATCGAAACACTGTGTTACATGTAATCACGTGACATTTTTAAATACTGTTACATTAACCGGGATCAATCATTTCCACCAGGTCTCGATCAATCAATAATTGAATACACACTCGTGCAATCAGACAAATAAAGGTTCAATACTGTATACAAATAAACCACCAAAACAAAATCTCAACAAAAAAGTAAATGTGAATAAAAAAACATCCAGATTTGGACAAATGAATACTGTACAACAAAAAAACAATGAATAATTTAAACAAAAGTTGCATTATTTTTGGGTTAAAGGTAATTTTTTTCTGAAACCAAAAAAATCTATTTTTATTATCATTATACAAATGTTGGGCTATAATTAATATTTATTTCAAACGAACACCAAATATAAATAAATAAATAAATAAATAATGATACAACATGTATAAAAAGTATCACATTCTTTAAAGGAAAACTTCGCGAATTTTTACATGTTAGCTAAATATGTTCCTAGTGATATAAAATACATATTCACAAAGTTTTATCGACATATTTCCACAAATACCGAAACAAATCGCAAATTTGTAATTTTAATTTCTAATTTTTCAACCAGGCTGTGACGTTTTAACCTGATAATGCATTATGGGATTGAAATTTAAAGTCTGGGTCGCTGATGTTAAATTCGCTTCATTTAAAGCGCTCAGAGGACTGTAATTTAAATCTAATAATGTTGGAAAATTAAACACTGAAGTGAACAGCTACGTACCTTTTTGACAAACAACTATTTTAAATGAACAAAATGTTTCATTTCCTTTATATTTACAACGGAAACAGTGTTTTACAACAGTCACCTATATTCACTATATGTAGGATCCCTTTTACAATTATGTTCATTTTGTTTTACTGCTAATGTGCTGAAAAATATAATGGATAATTTTGACAACGCGTAACTTGTGTATTGATCGGATTAATAAAATGGGAATTTGAATACACGCTATTTGCTTTCCAAGACGAGTTGGTAGATCATTTATTATTTATTAAAGATAAAATATTTTTAAAACATTAGAATAAATATAATGTTGAAATAACAGGAACAATTATAATTGTAATTATGTTTTAGATGATAAAAAAGTATACACCATCCTTGAAATTATAAGTTTTCATTATTAGAGGCGCCAAATTGGCCTAACTATATATAGCTGTCTCATCATAATTAATATGTATTCACAATTTTAACGATCGATGTTCATAAAAGATGTTTTAATTTTAATTAAAGAAAAGAACTAAAATTTAAAGGTTAGGAGATCGGGTGGCAACTGAGTTTACAAGGTTAGTGTTTTAAAAAAAAATTCTTTGCTCAGTGATCCCCAAAAGGCACACAACCTAAATATATGATTTTTTTCAGCTCGGAACCCCGTAAGCAAACTTGACCTATAATTTTGATATCCACTGATATTCATTCAGACAAAGTTCGGAAGAGATCATGATCATGAGCGGAATAAACAGATGAAGAGCAGTCAAAATATACAGAGATTAGGCCACACCAAATTCACTTCTTGTTCTTCGGATTTTGTACTAAAAACGTTGGAGCGAGCAAGTGATTTAAAAATGTTATTTTCTTTTCCTTTTTTTGTTTGTTTGTCATTTTTAATGAGCGAAATGCAAAATATTACGCGGAAAATATATTTCTTATATTTTTCATGTATTTTCAGAAGCGAGAGACCATATTTTAATTTTAAAAATTTTATTCTTCAATAAATTAAGGTGTTGTTTACAAATGTCAACTATCTTGTCATCAGTTTTATTCAGTTCCTCTTTGGTAATCGGTACATTATGAAATCGAAAAGAATTTCGTCGACCATATTGCTCTAGCTCCTCAATATCCACCATAAGATCAAAGACATTATCATTTAGTCGTCTGTTTTCAATTTTTATCTGATTGCTTTCAGATTTCAAATCGGAAATTTCTTTCTCTTGTGTTTCGATTTTTTTGTGAAGACCCACAGTGGCCTCGGATATAGCAGTTTTTATTGAACTTTCTATAGATTTTGTCAGTAACGTAGACATCATGCTAAAAAATTCAAGATTCAAAATAGCATTTTTTATGACAGTTGTTAAATCGAACGACTGACCGTCACTACTACAGAGAATTAAAGACTGGGTATCAAGACTTTCGGGTTGTGGCTGCTGTGATTCGTTGATCGAATCCATTTTTTCACCATCGGGCCCAGAAAACAATTTTACTCGTTTTGCATCAGGAATAATCTTTTCATCATTTAATGTTTTTTTTTAAATTTGACGGTGTAGCCATTTTAAAATATATAACAGTTGTACACACAAGTTTGTTTACAATGGTGAGTAGATCTCAACTCAATATCGACGACAATAAAGAAAATTTTACTATTGAAATATCCCTTTCTTAATATCAATTTAAAGAAGATATAAAGTCACACATACTTTCAGAGAAACTTTTCCACAATCCTTCAAATAAAATTGGTATCGTATATCATCTCACAATATGACTTTTCAGAGAAAAAAATCTGACCCTTCTATCTACCTGTTTACACCTGCCGCCATCTTTTGTCTCTCTCGACGCTATTTGTCAACTCCCCTTTTTTCTAGTGGCACTAAAAACATCCACTCATAAGATGCATATATCATTGTAACTACATGATAAGTGTTTGCAAACATGTGCTCGTCATGAATATATAGGTGAAATATTGTTCATTTGACGTTGAACGACACTCAACATCAAACAATCATTAACAATTAGTGAGTGAGTGGCTGTTGCTCAACGCCAAGTGGGGAGCAATTGTTCAGCCATACCATGGCGAGAACAAGTTACTCGTCGATGAAATTATTTTAAAATCCAAACTGTGATGTAAATATATTGTCAAAACTTTCCATTATTTTTAAGGAATGGAGAGTTATTGTTCTCTTTGTACTTTTAAGGTCTCACAAGGGGCAAACAATTTAATACTTTGTACTTTAGATACTATACACAGACTCTTTTTTGTTACAAGATTAATAATTAATCAAATTAATAAAGTACAATGGGTGGATTTTAAGTTGGAGAATGTCCTCGCATCTCTCCATTCCTTAAAAACAATGGGCCTCGGTTCCATTATTTTTAAGGAATGGAGAGTTACTTGGACATTCTCCTATACATAATGTCCGCTTTGTGGTCTACTAGCTCAGTGAAAGCAACAGTCCATGGGGTAGACACATGTTACTCCACTCCGACACGGTATCAGAATTACTAGACATCCAGTCTTTGTTCTAACTACTTAATGCTGCATATTTAGCGGTGAAGGATTTTCGCTAGCCATGGGTTACGATCCTCCTTCCCGCCTCTTCACCATAGACATCGTTATCTTAATAAATCGTAGATCTGACTTTAGTGTACAGGACACGTTTCTATGATAAACTTCACGCTAAAAGTCAAAAGATTGAGATATAATTTCTTAATTCCAGTACACCGCCATTATCAGTGCTGGATTGTGTCTGTTACGTCTCTTACAATGTCATTTTCAGCCAATCAACACAAGACATTCATTTCACCTCATGTCAAAATATGTACAAATTAACTGAAAAGCTAAATGTGTCCCAAACAATATAATGTGCTGTATGGCAGTTCCACAAGACAAAGCCTACACGTGACCATTTTATGTTTACATTTTCTGTACATACACGTGTTTTGTAATTATACGCATTCTGCTTTGTTGCAGCTATAACTAGGTGCATGCAGTTAAAACCGTTACCGTGTGACGATGGAAATTTGGCTAACATCGCCAAGGGTGAAGAGAAGTGGAAGTGGATTGTAATCCTTGGCTGGAGAAGATAGCTGAGAAGCAGATATAATAATTGTATACAGTCTTTGGTTTGACACAACCAGTGCCCGAACCCACGATCCTCTGCACTCGATGCGGTTCATTAAAAAATATGACTGCATAATCATTTTAAACTTCTTAAAGCTTTAAATTGAAGATTTAATGAGTTGTTGAAAAGATTGAAGCATAACAATGACTCGAATTAAGAGGAGAAATATACTCACAAGTCTTCTTTGTATGTTGTTTGATCTGTAGAACAGCAATACCGATTGGTATAGGAACCACAGCAACCAGTTGTACAATATAAATATACAGTATGATATTTAGACGTATAACTGTCCCTAAATTGTTCCTTACAACTTTCGCCGTTTATAAAATCTGAAATTAACAACTATAATATATGAATTCAGCATAGTTTTATCCTACACACAATGACACAAAAAACAGACTACGTATTGCCAACATGATTTATTGTGTGCTAGAAATGATTGATTGATTTTTGTTTGTTTCTTGGGGTTTAACGCCACTTTCAACAATATTTCAGTTACATCGTGGCGGTCAGTTTTATTGATGGAGAAAGCCAGAATACCCTGAGAAAATCATCGACCTGTGGCAAGTCGCCGACAAACTTTATCACATAATGTTGTATCGAGTACACCTCGCCATGAATGGGGTTCGAACTCATAACTTTAGTGGTGATAAGCACTGATTAAAAGATAGTTAAGATTTTACAGAAGTATACATATGTGTGAAACATTAGATATTTCATAATTTGTGACATTTTTATAAAATATTTAAGAAATACATTTGTATTTTCCTAATATCCTCATGAGTGGTACATGTATGTGATTTTTGAAATTGAAGAAATTTCATTCATTGCTCCCTTTTTAACTAGAACTTTAATGTTATGAAAAGAAACCTTCATATCGTGTCTTCTCTCAGTGTTTTTTAACACAGTTGAACTTATAAATCGATGTTCAATGTGAGATAACTCTAACACAAAAATTGCGATTGTTGAAAGGTTGATTTATTTAAAGAAAAACCGAAATGAACATGTTCCATCAAATATTTTGCTATCATATAAAATTTACAATTAAGAAAGCGTGTTAATAACTTTTCAATCATATATCAATATAAATAATGTGAATAAAAAAACTGACTGTATTTTTGTTTAATCGCAATGATATAGCTGAAAAATTGCTGAATTGGCGTTAAACAGCAATCACTCACTCACCAAAAGTAAAAAAAAAAAAGAAGAGATACCTTATAAAAATAGCATTCAATTTGATAAGTCTAATAGGGAAAACGTTAGAAATAATAGACAAATACATACCTAGAATTTATTAATATATATTTTTTGCTTTTCAGTATGATGCAAGTATCAAATTGAGATCGATTACTTTTGACAATTAATTGTATTGTAATCGTTTTTTTCTCATATAAAAATTATTCTTTGGTAATTTAGCTCTGCAACAAGCAATCGACCACTCTTATTACCAGAGAGCTGTTGAAAGTTGTCCTGTATGTATGGTAATCTTTGTATATAAAAACCAGATATACTTATATATACAATATTATATCACATGGGTGGGATTTATCAATTTGACATCGGTTAGTATGTAAAATATTTTTTACAACCAATTGCATTGCAATCGTCCTCATTTCTATATAGTTTACTTGTTGATGATCTTGTTCTCGTCTTGACTATTGCTGAAATACTGCTCACTGGACGTTCAGTAACAACCAATCATTGAAATCGTATATTTTTCCATAAAAAATATTATTTTTAATTGTAAATTTTTTACTTGCAACGGGCCATCAACATCCATTCTTAACACCTGAGATGTTGTAAGTTATCCCTGCATATATAGAGAAGTTTGGGTCTGTGGTGTTTTACGCCACTTTCAACAATATTTCAGTTATATCCTGGCGGTCAGTTTTATTGGTAGAGGAAACTGGAGTACCCCGAGAAAACCACTGACCTGTCGCAAGACACTGACAAGCTTTATCACATAATGTTGTATCGGTATGCATAGAGAGCATTGTACTCTCTATAAAGATAAAGATAACAGACGGATTACATCTTTAAAAATAATAATAATAAAGCAGAAGATGACATATACTCAAGCACTGAATGGTTGAATTGATTTTTGATTTTTGGTGATTAACGCCACTTTCAGCAATATTTCAGCTATATCATAACGACCAGTTTTAGTGGCGGAAGAAGCCGGAGTACCCGGAGAGAACAACCGACCATGGGCAAGCAACTGGTAAACTTTATCACTTACGACTGCGAGTCGAGTGCACCCTTTTTTGTAATTTACAAAGCTAGGCGCGAACCCACGCCGTATTGGTGATAGGCTTGTATGAGTTGTTAGGTAATCCAACTATCTAACTCATTGAGCCACGCAGGCCCAGCACTGAATGGCAATATAAGGTGTGTCACTAAAACAGAGTAAATATATACAAGACAAACCAATATTTTTTTTTAATGAAGACGGATCATTGTCTCCCACGATAAATTTACTTTTACTCATTTATTCCTAATGGAGCAAACGTTTTCATCTTATCCAAAAACTTTCACGACCTACAATCTTATACTTATTCAAGTATTGTATTAGTTTTCTGTGTTATATTTTATAGATCAGTGCTTGTCCTTTTGTCCCTTTTCGTTTGGTCATTGTTTTGTCTGTCCTTCAATTTACAGCTTCTGAGGATCCCTTTTTTAATACAACATTCACAGAATTTCAAGAACAATATCTCGTATCTAGTTAGTCACAGCAAGTTCAGCTGACCGACGCAGGAGCGGACGTCCACGCGACAGCCTAAACTTAGCTTTTGAGAGAGTGGGTGAGTGGTTGGTTGTTCCTCAACACCAATTCAGCAATTGTTCAACTATATCATAGCAAGAACATGTTAATATCCAATGAGATGATGGTGAGATCCGCTTTATACTAGACAAACACGCTTAGTTGTAATTTTATAGTGCTAGTTCACTGAAACAACAGTCCGTGAATAGACACATTATCCCGATTCCGAACCAATCTGTCTTTGCTCTTTCTCTTTAATACTGCGTGCTTAGCGCAGAAGCAATAAATACAAATTTTATAGTCTTTAGTTTGACTGGATCGGGGCTCGTACATCTACCGCAGTCAAGGCGAGCACGTTATCATTTACCTTAGCATTTGACAATATAACAATCAAGAGCTTTAAAATTTGAAACTGTAACTGTATGGGGTGGATAAATATCATAATCCTCTGGTAGTAACATCGTCGATAACCCACAGTTGATCATGCTCGGATTACTCTCCACTGAAGGAGAATCTGTGATAACCCACAGTTGATCATGCTCGGATTACTCTCCACTGAAGGAGAATCTGTGATAACCCACAGTTGATCATGCTCGGATTACTCTCCACTGAAGGAGAATCTGTGATAACCCACAGTTGATCATGCTCGGATTACTCTCCACTGAAGGAGAATCTGTGATAACCCACAGTTGACCATGCTCGGATTACTCTCCACTGAAGGAGAATCTGTGATAACCCACAGTTGATCATGCTCGGATTACTCTCCACTGAAGGAGAATCTGTGATAACCCACAGTTGATCATGCTCGGATTACTCTCCACTGAAGGAGAATCTGTGATAACCCACAGTTGATCATGCTCGGATTACTCTCCACTGAAGGAGAATCTGTGATAACCCACAGTTGACCATGCTCGGATTACTCTCCACTGAAGGAGAATCTGTGATAACCCACAGTTGATCATGCTCGGATTACTCTCCACTGAAGGAGAATCTGTGATAACCCACAGTTGATCATGCTCGGATTACTCTCCACTGAAGGAGAATCTGTGATAACCCACAGTTGACCATGCTCGGATTACTCTCCACTGAAGGAGAATCTGTGATAACCCACAGTTGATCATGCTCGGATTACTCTCCACTGAAGGAGAATCTGTGATAACCCACAGTTGATCATGCTCGGATTACTCTCCACTGAAGGAGAATCTGTGATAACCCACAGTTGATCATGCTCGGATTACTCTCCACTGAAGGAGAATCTGTGATAACCCACAGTTGACCATGCTCGGATTACTCTCCACTGAAGGAGAATCTGTGATAACCCACAGTTGATCATGCTCGGATTACTCTCCACTGAAGGAGAATCTGTGATAACCCACAGTTGATCATGCTCGGATTACTCTCCACTGAAGGAGAATCTGTGATAACCCACAGTTGACCATGCTCGGATTACTCTCCACTGAAGGAGAATCTGTGATAACCCACAGTTGATCATGCTCGGATTACTCTCCACTGAAGGAGAATCTGTGATAACCCACAGTTGATCATGCTCGGATTACTCTCCACTGAAGGAGAATCTGTGATAACCCACAGTTGATCATGCTCGATTACTCTCCACTGAAGGAGAATCTGTGATAACCCACAGTTGACCATGCTCGGATTACTCTCCACTGAAGGAGAATCTGTGATAACCCACAGTTGATCATGCTCGGATTACTCTCCACTGAAGGAGAATCTGTGATAACCCACAGTTGACCATGCTCGGATTACTCTCCACTGAAGGAGAATCTGTGATAACCCACAGTTGATCATGCTCGGATTACTCTCCACTGAAGGAGAATCTGTGATAACCCACAGTTGATCATGCTCGGATTACTCTCCACTGAAGGAGAATCTGTGATAACCCACAGTTGATCATGCTCGGATTACTCTCCACTGAAGGAGAATCTGTGATAACCCACAGTTGACCATGCTCGGATTACTCTCCACTGAAGGAGAATCTGTGATAACCCACAGTTGATCATGCTCGGATTACTCTCCACTGAAGGAGAATCTGTGATAACCCACAGTTGATCATGCTCGGATTACTCTCCACTGAAGGAGAATCTGTGATAACCCACAGTTGACCATGCTCGGATTACTCTCCACTGAAGGAGAATCTGTGATAACCCACAGTTGATCATGCTCGGATTACTCTCCACTGAAGGAGAATCTGTGATAACCCACAGTTGATCATGCTCGGATTACTCTCCACTGAAGGAGAATCTGTGATAACCCACAGTTGATCATGCTCGATTACTCTCCACTGAAGGAGAATCTGTGATAACCCACAGTTGACCATGCTCGGATTACTCTCCACTGAAGGAGAATCTGTGATAACCCACAGTTGATCATGCTCGGATTACTCTCCACTGAAGGAGAATCTGTGATAACCCACAGTTGATCATGCTCGGATTACTCTCCACTGAATGAGAATCTGCTTCTCCTACTACGAAACCGTCAAAAATATTTTTAAGCTATTAATGACCGTCGAAAGGAAAGTCTATTTATAGATGACCTTAACCGATTCTGACTACCTTGTTTATGCCCTTTGGTTTTATTTCTTTCAAAGATTATTCAATCGCTTGGTTTTCCAATCTTTCGACTTTCAGAAACACGTCGCGAGCACTAAATCAGATATCTACGTTTTTATTACTTCCGGGTGCATGTTCTCTCTTTTGACACGTCGTGTGTACATTTTATCGCTTGTGTCTTTTCCTTCCATTTGTTTGTTTTGTGTTTTTATTTGTTTGTTTTGACTGTTGATTACTAACATCATACACCTACTAAACCAACATGGGAATCGAAGAACAAACATAATATGGATCGACTTCATACAACGAAAACAACGAACACAAACCACAAAACAGTCATATAATATATGAATATATTTTTTAATTTGATTTGAAAATTAATTAATTTTAAATTACTTTGTATTTTTTCTTACCTATATAACAATTAACGATCAAAACAAATATCACATCTACAGATAGAAAATTCATGTTGACATGTTTGTAAGTGTGTCATTTACCTGTGATCTAATTTATGATCACGTAGCCCACCTTTACATCAACGATGACGAATGTAAGAACGATTTAACATAAGAGTAGAAATATGAAAGGCAACTTGAACGCACCAGCGCATAAACTTGTGTATAATTCAATGTTTATTTGTCATGTTTTTTTTTTTTATTACCAACCTATGTGATATTTTTTTTTTAAATCAAAGATTCATTGTCTGGAAATTAAACAATACTAATGTTGATTGGAAAAATACGGCCACAGTATTAAATTGTGTGAGCGCGAGATGGCAAGATGAAGAAGAGAGACTGCCGATTTCGATATTTTGGGCTAGCCCGTGCTTCGCAGATGACAGCGAAAGCTACAATCCTCTATGGAACTTAAAGAGATCTACAGGACACGTTCCCCATACGATCGCAAATATTTACTATCCCGAACTCTCTGGTTATTTCAAAGAGTCCAAACCAAGTTCCGAATCGGTACCGATTCAGGAACCGACCCCTCTGGTATGCAAAGAATGCCCCCGTTTACGAACATGAAAATACAAATCCCTGTGGTACCACAGGAGAAAATAATCAAAATATGAACTCACGTAAAATGTGGGGACCGACGTGTCCCATCTTCATCTTGCCATATCCCGCCAACGATGTGTCCAAAACTGTGACAATTTTATTAAGTCATATAATACAGTACAAATGTATATACAATAATTATAAACTATAAGATATTAAATGAAAATATTTGTAAAGTGCAATTTAAAATTGAAACTATATTTCCTTATAAAAGTCTTTATATAAGCTTCTTGACAAAGTTTCTTAAATATGTCCAGCTTCTGATGTTTGATTGAGTCAAAAAGAAAATCAACGTATTTCAATATAAAATTATATATAACGATAAGAATTGAAAATCTTAAATTTGAAAAACATTTAATACTCTCCAGTGTCAGTTATCTCTCTGGCGTGGAACGCCCTTGTGAATAAAGTTCTCCGTTGGTTTTCCCAAAATGTCCATTGAGTTGGGCTCTAGTTCATGTCGTCAGCGACAAATCTGAAATATTAACTAAACAACAGCAGAATCGTGTTCATTATTGCAGCAAAGGGGATAAGGAGTTGGAGGGGCGGTGGGTGGGATTTTTTGTTGACAATGTGCCTGTTGTCGAACATTGGATGCTGGGAATGTGTGACGTCGCAGATTGTATAAATGACGTTCGCGATCCGGAGACATTCCGGTTTTCGGATTTCCAAAATTCTAAAACTTAAGTTAAGACTAAGTTCACTTTTATTAAACCCGTTTATCCTTTAACGATAAACTTAATTAATCAAAGACTCATTGTCTGGAAATTAAACAATACTAATGTTGATTGGAAAAATACGGCCACAGTATTAAATTGTGTGAGCGCGAGATGGCAAGATGAAGAAGAGAGACTGCCGATTTCGATATTTTGGGCTAGTCCGTGCTTCGCAAGTGACAGCGAAAGCTACAATCCTCTATGGAACTTAAAGAGATCTACAGGACACGTTCCCCATACGATCGCAAATATTTACTATCCCGAACTCTCTGGTTATTTCAAAGAGTTCAAACCAAGTTCCGAATCGGTACCGATTCAGGAACCGACCCCTCTTCGTTTACGAACATGAAAATACAAATCCCTGTCTAAATTTGTACCTTGTTGTAACGTACCACTGGACTGGCTGCGTGGATCTGCAGTAGACTGTGCTCTGGTACTGATAGGCGGCATGGAGACATCATTTTTCATGCTCGGTTGTGAAGCGGTTGCCCTTTGGTAAATCAATTCATGGTCTGTATTTTGAGCTGGGTTCACTGGACGAGTCTCGGTGCCACTAACTTGTGTGTGGCGAAGGGTTTCGCTTGAACTTTCCGCACTGGTGTGGCCATGTGTCCGTGCATCATGCATGGTCTGAGTGTGTGAAGGGTTTCTTCCGGGCCATCCTGATGTAGACGGTGTCGGTGCGTTCATGCTCGTGTAATTCTGACGATTGTTACCATCATTGTGTGCTTGTATGTCGGTAAAAGTTCTGGTGTTACCACGTGATACCACTGGATGCACGTTGTAGCCATCTGTTTCTGTTCTCTGCTGTCTGTTTGAAGTTTTTTGTCGTTTTGGTCCCGATCCCTGTATCATCTGTGATTTTGCAGATTGCTTCCTCTGCCTTTTTGGAGATTTCATTTCGTTGATGGTGGTGGATTCAAATCGATTTAAACAAAATATTGATTTTATTTGTTGACAATGTGCCTGTTGTCGAAAATTGGATGCTGGGAATGTGTGACGTCGCAGATTGTATAAATGACGTTCACGATCTGGAGACAATCCGGTTTCCGGATTTCCAAAATTCTAAAACTTAAGTTAAGACTAAGTTCACTTTTATTAAATCCGTTTATCCTTTAACGATAAACTTAATTATTACTTCGAGGTAATACATTTCTATGTGGAAACAGAGTCAGAAAATCTAGTTCTAGTTTTTTAACTGATTTAAAGAACATTTAAAGAGGGAGAAGCGTTAAGGTGCAAAATTGGCCCCACATTTTATTAAAAAAATAATGCTTGACATAGAATAAAAACAATTTACTAATTTAATTGTTATATAAACAAATTTTCAAAAAATATATCTCCGTGAGCTGTTTGTATTGTGTAGAGTCTGTGTGTATTACATTTGGTAGTGAACAAGACACACTACAGGGGCGGATCCAGAGGGGGGGGGGGGGGGGGGGGGCGCACCCGGCGCGCGCCCCCCCCCTAAAATTGGAAAAAATATGATTTTTTGGCGTAAAATCGTGATTTTTCACACGAAATACCCGCAATTTTTTTAAGTGCGCCCCCCCCCCCCCCCCCTAACTTGAAATCCTGGATCCGCCCCTGCACTATACACGATTATCTATACAAAAATGTGCATATGATGTAAAACAATGTGTTTGATTCCTCATAGTCTACTTGCGATTTTTCATGTATAAATCCAAAGAATACAATACCGTATGGATATTTTGGATTCAATATTCAGTGATCAAAGACAGAAAGATGTGATGAATTAAGTGATTGACACATGAATAATTGTAGTTTTCAGGTCAGACAAGAAATCGGGATTCAGCCATACCTACATATACATATTAAGATGCAGTAAACACTGAAACATAATTTTGAGATCATGGAGATAATTTAATTTAATTGTTCATAAAAAATTTGAAAGTGAAGTTGTTTCTTTTTCAGTACATTGTTTAATGACATGATATGTGTATAACAGTTCCCATAATTGTGTGGGAAACAATATTGTTGTAGTAATAAAGGACGAAGTCCTTATAACGGTAGGCTCTCCGATTTTTCCTTCTATATTGATAGCCAAATATCTGTTCACCAGAAGTTTAAAAAAAATCAATTGATAATTTAGAAACGCAAAAGAACGGAACAGCCGTAACAAATCGGCTACAAAATTCATTCAAAATAACTTGTACAGATCATCGTATTATTGAAATCTTAGGACTTCGTCCTTCAAACAGGTTGCCTGTCTCATATTAAAGGACGAAGTCCTTTTAACGGTAGGCTGTCCGATTTTTCCTTTCTATATTGATAGCCAAATATCTGTTCACCGGAAGTTTAAAAAAATAGATCAATTGATATTTAGAAACGCAAATGAAATATATTTCAATGAAAATTTCTGATCAATGAACGCTGATGAAAACTCGTATCTATTTTTGTTAATAATATTTTATCACAGTTTTGATCACATAAATAACTTCATAATTATTTGCGATCGTATCAAAATTAATTGTCATCATAGTCTCATTAGGAATCTCATATCCAGAAATCATGGGTAGTTTGTTCATTTGCATATCCAAGATGGCGGTTTCTTCAAGCCAGAAATTTTTACAAAGATTTCTTAACTTAAAGAAATATTTTGTTTGGGGTGCGGGCATTTTTCTGAGGTGAAATATTTGACATTACACCGGTAAAAACAACCACAGCAAATTTTAGCTAGATGTATAAATTATTCGTGGTTCCCACACTATTTTAAAAACAAGGCATATTTCTGTGAATTCTAATATGGATATCACTGCAGAATTCAAATCTTAGTCGACTTCTGACCATTTTTTTAATTGTTTACCATGGATGCACACTATTTTCTGAACCAAATACGGAAACTTCCGGTGTAGATCTATCTCTTTTTTCACACATTATTTGAATAAAATTTGTTTCCACGGTTCCCAGGAAGATTGAAATGGTCAGATTTTGGGAAATGTCAGCTTCTGTAAGGGCCACTTGAAGGGTAACGTGTGTTTTCATTAAAACTCGAATTGTTATCTGCTGAAAAATAGTCAATCATTGCCGACACCGGTTTAAATATAGAAAATAATTAAGTCGAGGCTCCATGAAGGGTAAATAAACTTTTTATAATGATACATTTGAATTCCATGAATGTTTATTACACAATATCAACAAAACATTGAATACTTGTAGTAAGCACATTCAAAAAATTTAACAATGTAAAATCTATATACTAAGCGATTTCAATGACATAGTTAATACTTATGTGGGGCAGATATTGAAAAAAAAATTTTTTTATTTATTTAATTGATCGTGAAAAAAAAGGGGGGCAGTGCATATATTTTCGATCTTTTACACACATCATCGAGTTCCTAATGAGCATATGATGACAATTAATTTTGATGCGATCACAAATAATTATATAAAGTTATTTATGTGATCAAAACTGATGAAATATTACTAAAGAAAAATAGATACGAGTTTTCATCAGCGTTCATTTACCAGCGTCTTCCAAATATGGTTCAACGTTTATTTGCTGACGCGATTTGGCTTATGAATATTCATGAGCAAAAGTACCCATGATTGCTGGCTATGCATAGCCAGAAATGATAGGTGATTTGCTCATTTGCATATTCAAAATGGCGGCTCAAAGAGAATTTGGATATTAACACCTAGCTGAACGGGAAACTTTCTGTTAGCATGGGCCGGACAATTTTCCGAGATTTAAAATCAAACTATACACCGGTTTGAACAATATCTCAAAATATTACAGCTGTACCATGAAAACTCAAGGTTCCCACCCAGTATCAAATTTTGAAGCGTAAGCGCCATTCAAAAGCATTGAGAAGAAGTGAAAAAATGCATCCTGCACGGATTTTAAGATCTAAAAGCACTTTTCTTACAATCCCCATTCTAGTTGCCGGGACAAATTCGGTCAGTTCCGGTAACATTCTTGGTGAATCTTTCTTCGATAAATATTTTGCTGAAAAATTAAAGGTTCCCACGATAATTTAAAAGAGGGTTTCACAAGTTGTTTTACCTTTCTAGTAGAGGTTCAAATAGGTTCACGCAAAAAATCTACTATTTCGTAAAACTGCTTCTGCTAGACATAGCATTATTTGAGTAAGCACCGCATTCCATTGTAAATGCAAATAAACAATTAAAAAAAGGCTCCACAAGGGTATTTTTTTATTTCGACAAAACAACAGAACAAGTAACTATAATACAATTGGTAACAATACTGTTGATATATAAAGTTCTTCAACATCAAGATGAATCATTCTAATTGACGTGCATAGTTATTCATTTACAGTTTAATATAAATGATAGATACATCAGTTTAATATTGATTTAGATCGTGAAAAAAGGGGGGGGGGCAGTGCATTAAATATATGTTCTATCTTTTACACACATCATCGGATTCCTAATGAAACTATGATGACAATTAATTTTGATACGATCGCAAATAATTATGAAGTTATTTATGTGATCAAAACTGTGATAAAATATTATGAGACAGGCATTCTGTTTGAAGGACGAAGTCTTAAAATTTCAATAATACGATGATCTGTACAAGTTATTTTGAATGAATTTTGTAGCCGATTTGTTATGGCTGTTCCGTTCATTTTACCTACTGTACGCCGCTCTTCCGTCGGGAGTTTCGTAGAAAGAGATTTTTTTTATTATAATTTTATTTCAAGTTTATTTCGATTTTGCATAGAGTAAATAAATAAAGAATTGGAAATTTTTCATTGAAATATTTTTCTTTTGCGTTTCTAAATTATCAATAGATTTTTTTTTAAACTTCCGGTGAACAGATATTTGGCTATCAATATAGAAGGAAAAATCGGACAACCTACCGTTAATATAAGACAGGCAACCTGTTTGAAGGACGAAGTCCTAAAATTTCAATAATACGATGATCCGTACACGTTAGCCTCACCGGACGCAATTACGAACAATTTCGATGATATTGACCGACACATTTGATAATAATTTATAAATTTGACCAAATTGATGAAGCTGATTGCATGTTCATATTTCAGATTAAACACCAATATTCCTTTTGAATCATAGCCCATATATTATTCAATGCATTGTTACGGGTTTTAAACAGATTTTCATGACCCCGTTCTAGTCACTCTGTGACCTAGATCCGGACACAATTTCGAACGACATCATAATAACCTTTCTAGTGTAAATTATTTAATGACAACTGTTAAAATTGAAAGAGCATTCATTCATTTACGTTCACATATCTATTTGTATATAATACACATGACATAAAAACCTTTCCTTTATTCATACCATAAATGTGTGCCAGTTTGCATTCGGAATTCCTTGGACTCTTCAATGAATACGGTACATCACGGATTTTGACATTTTGGGATAGATCAAGCACAGGCACATTGAACGTCGAATGCCTGTGGATCAAGGTAAGGAAAATGTATCATATTGACTGTTTTTGTTTTAATTTCAATGTGTTCTACATATGCATAGAACCAGGAGATCATATTCTTTCCAATTACAGGCATCAGATAACAAAATATGCGTACCTCAATGAATTTTAGCGATAAATTCCAAGTGCAATTATCGATCGTTTTCTGTTTACAAATATGAAAACCCGTCGTCTGCAACATTCAACAACTGCGCATGAATAATTTTCTCCCAAAACACGAGTAATTTAGCGGGGTATCTATTTATAAAAGCATTTTTTTAATTCATGTTTTGAAGGAACAATTAGGGGACGTACTTTTTATTTCGTTCGTAATTGCGTCCGGTGAGGCTATTATCTTTTATTTTGAATGAATTGTGTAGCCGATTTGCTATGGCGTTCATTTTACCTACGCCGCTCTTCCATCGGGAGTTTCGATTTTGCATAGAGTAAATAATGAAAGAATTGGGAATTTTTCATTAAAATAGATTTCTTTTGCGTTTCTAAATTATCAATTGATCTATTTTTTAAACTTCCGGTGAGCAGATTTTTGGCTATCAATATAGAAGGGGAAATCGGACAGCTTACCGTTAGAAGGACTTCGTCCTTTATTATTAATAAGAATAGATACGAGTTTTCATCAGCGTTCATTGATCAGCGTCTTCCGAATTTGGTTCAACGTTTATTTGCTGACGTCATATATGACGCGATTTGGCTAATGAATATTCAGGGAAAAAGTACCTGTGATTTCTGGCTATGATTTTTTTATTAGAATTTTATTTCAAGTTTATTTCGATTTTGCATAGAGTAAATAATTAAAGAATTGGGAATTTTTCATTGAAATATATTTCATTTGCGTTTCTAAATATCAATTGATCTATTTTTTTAAACTTCCAGTGAACAGATATTTGGCTATCAATATAGAAAGGAAAAATCGGACAGCCTACCGTTAAAAGGACTTCGTCTTTTAATATTATAATAGGTGTTACCTAACTTGAGACGAAGTCCAATATTAAAAAAAAAATAATTTCAAAGTAGACCGGGGGGCGGATCCAGACTTTCTTAAAAGAGGGGGGAAATAGGGAGACCCAAACTCAACGTCTCAATTTCATAGAAAATATTATTTCGGACAGGAGGAGGAAGAAATGAAACTCTGTTTAATGATATTGTCAGTCCCATGGTATATGTTTAATGGGCTAGAACACACTGCAATTTTGAGTCATTTTCTAACATTCATAACCGGAAGTAGTTCCAGAGTTTCAACTATCCATACAACATTTTAATTAACGAGTTTATTACAAATCTATGAGTTGAAAAGAAGGTACGAAACGTCTCACTTTACATTTTTACCCCGGTACGAAACGTCCCGATCTAGGTACGAAACGACCTGGTACGAAACGACCAGGTTACGAAACGTCCTGCACCCTTCCAGATTACTGCGCATCCGATTTTCTGCAGATATAACCATGTATTGGTTTCCGGTGTATCATTTCCGGTGCAAGGAATTTAAGGCATTAGTGATATGGAAAATATTGCTATTTCTACAATAGTTGGGACTTCGTCCCATATTATTGGTACTTGTAAAGATATGCCACATTATGACCCAAAGGTGTTTTATGTTATGCACTACATACACAAACCTTTGATCGATCATTTGTCCATTGGAGGTTAGGTGTTTAACACCACTTTCAAAAATATTTCAGTTACTACTTTTGTGGCGGAAATTGGAGTACCCAGAGAAATCCACAGACCTGTCGCAAGTCACTGACAAACTTTATTACATAATGTTTTATCGAGTACACCTCGTCATGAATGGGGTTCAAACTCACAACTTAAGTGGTGATAGGCAACGATTGCACAGGTAGTTGTAAATTCAACTACCATACGACCACGACGACTCAAGTTCAGTTAAGATGAAAGGTAATTGTTTTATTGATATTAATGGAATTTATGATTATCACTGTTTATAAACTTTCTTTTCATATCAATCAATGAAAATAATTGGTTTGCAGAAAGTATGTTTTTTTGTTGGGGTTCATTGGATGGAATTTGTATCTCATGTGAAGTTCCGTCAATTGCAGACACAACGTTAGGCATATCAGAACAATACCCTTTCTTTTGCCACCAGACTGGGATGGTTGGCCACTGAATTTTACGATTACACACTTTCTGTAAGTCTACCCATGCTGAATTTAAAATCTGTCAACAGTTGAAACACTGACATCAAAGCATAAATCAATCAATCAATCAATCAATCAATAACTATTGCACGGACCATCTTATTTATCTTAGTGAATCTCATGATCATCGATGAGCTAAAACAATTGACGAAGGTGGTCCGTTGCTGAGCATGAGCAGTATAAAACTGGGGCTCTTAAAACAAAACGACAAGTAAAACAAAGTGGAAATATTTTAAAATAACATTACTATCATTTGAAATATACATATGTATAATATGTATAAAAGTGTAGAAAAGTAGATGAATGAATTTGAATCTGAGGATCCCTAAAATTCACATCACCTTTTCATAAATTATATAAAGTTTCCCCTTTGGCGCCCAAATTAAACTTTTAACTTCTGTCAGTTCCATTCTCTTAAATCAAAGGGAACTATCCATCCGGTGCCTTGAAAATGTGTTCTGTCATGTGCATAAGTTATTGTTTGCATGATTGACAGACAATATCCATCATATTGTTTTCTAGCTTCTGAACTGTCGATCGAGAAAAAAATTAAATATTCTAGATAGGCAGCATATAGCCAGTCAATGTGGTTTGCAATTAATATTTCGCATGCACAATAGCGACCCCACACCACAAGGTGTGGAAAATAGAAATATTCTTCTGTGGTTTAAATGCGTATTAACTGCATTACATGTAAACTGTTTGATAAAGTCCTTTCACTAGAACAGGAAGAAAATGTACACATGAGTGAAATAGTGTTGTAATAAAAGATCGTGAATGTGATGTACAAGTATGAAAAAATGGCAAGGTATATTTTAAATGAGGTTGAAACAAGTCACCATTTGATATCAATTTGGTTGTATTTCATTTTGACGATTTGAATTACGGAAGACGATCACAACCATATTTTTTTTAACAATTGCAACTCAGCTGGGTTTTTTCATAACCTATAATAAAATGAAAAAATATACATTGTGTATATCACACTGTCGGAACAGTTCCAACATTCAATAGAAAAATCGTAGAAATCTGTAAATTCGATACCCTAACACACATATAAATTACCCCCCCCCCCCTCCCCCCCTCCCCCCCCCCCCCCCACCCCTGGCTTAGTTCAGGTACTTCAATAAAAAGTGACGGGATTAAACTAGTATACAGTAGATTTTTCATGGGCATTTCTCTTATTTAATAAAAACAATAGAAAGCGAAAATCCTACGATTTTTGCACGACAATCGGTCAATGGTCGGGCGACCGTCGCCGATAAGGTATAAATAAGCCTATAAATCAGAAATGTTCCATTCAATATCCAGTATTACATAACTATTATACTGCTTGATTTTCCTTAGTCAGATTATTTTTTTCTCTCCCAAATCTGGCAAAATTATTTATTTGTGCGAAAATTTAAATCAGAAATATTTAAAAAAATAATATATGAATAAATTTGAAAAGCACCCCTCCTTGAAATATATCTATAAATAGCGTTTGAGAAAAATATGTATTTTGTATGCAGACTGTAATGTCACTGTGAAACCATTATTTGGCCAGTGATATTAATTTTTAACTGTTTTAAACACCGAAATGAAAAAAATATATATCTAATCACTTACACTCAATGAACAATTGAAGACAAATGTTGCAATAAGGTCTCTCTCAAAAGATCTTTGGGTAAATTAACATTGTTTCGTTATGTTACGGGAAGATACGTTCGTTCGTCAGTTATCGAGAAATCTCTATTAATGGAATCCAGTTAGCAAAGTTCGTATTATTAATTGGCAGAACATCATCAATATACCTGGGAGTGTGATTAAAGGCTTAAGCCTCTCTACTTTTTGTTGTTTTTGATAAGTTTTTGTATAAATTCAGACTCATAGGAGTATAGAAAAAGTTGGAGAGGAGGGGGGCATAGTTTTTTCCCATAAGGATGCCTAGCTATGATTTGTTGAAAAATGTGTCATTCGAACTCGACAAATATATGTTATCGATAAGGAACTCCAATATTTTGATAACTTCATTTTATGTGTAGGACTTTTTACCTTTCGTTTCGTGCTTGACAAAATACGTTAATTCGTGACCCAATACTATAAACTTGTAACGTTGCCACCATTTTTTAAAGTAAAATGCGTTGTGAATAATTTACTTTAAAGAGGAAATGAAAGTGTAAAGGTAAAAAAGTCAAATATTTGACTAGATGAAATTTTCGAAAATTAAAATTATCCTCTTCTTTCAGTATCCACTTTTGATTGATTGAGTGAGTGAGTGAGTGAGTGATTGTTGTTTAATGCCAATTCAGCAATTTTTCAGCTATATTATGGTGAGAACAAGTTAATTATCAATGAGATAATGATGTGGTCCGCTTTGCTCTAGACCAACACGCGGAGTTGGATTTTTATAGTGCTAGCTCACTGAAACAACAGTCCGCTGGTAGAAATGTCACTCCATTCGGACACATTATTTTGATTCCTCTAGGAAAACGCCGACTTTATGTGAAAGGGACACCAGACAACTGTGAGGAACGAATTTAATACATCCCTTAGCGCGGGATGTAAAGGTCACACTCCTTACACGTAAAAGACAACTTACAGCAGATTCTGATAGCAACAGTTTATTAGGAGTGTTGTTATTGGTTTGTCACAAAGCAAAATAATATCTACCATCTCCTCTTTTTCTAGTGACAATCAAAACAATCATACATAGATTCATGGCAGCGACACACTTTATACCTACACGATTAATCATATGGTTGTAAACTTGTTCTCATCATAAATATATATGAAATACTTGATTGTAAAACAATTATCTGTCGGCAACCACTTTCCATGGGATATCTGATTCAAGTAAAGGCTTGTTATCAGTTTATCAAAAAAACAAAAATAATGCTCACAGGTTGTTCCTAGCTAAAATCGTTACACATTAAACATTTTGCTTCACATCATTTCCCAAAATATTTCCATATTATGAAAAAAAGCGATCTTTAAATATTGGACTTCTCTCAACCCGCACCTTGGCATTTTTTTTTATAGATTTGTGATGGTTGTCCGTAAAAATGTACTGGAATATATCATCGAATTGGTTGTCGTTAAGAATAAAGTACGGTTAAAAAAGTGCTTAACAAAATTTCAAATATGACAAAATCCTATTGTCCAAATAAATCTATTACTTCTTTAAGGCTAATACCAAAATTTCGACCAGTTTTCGACAATCAATGTTAATAAGTTTCTGAATTGATATGACCTCAATATGTACATTATCAATGTCATAGCAGACGATGAAACCACAATTGGTCTGTATGAGATATATTTTTTAAATCATTAAAGTTGTGTCAAGGTGACGAAAAAATGAATTACGAAATAATACAATTTGAACGTGAAATAATAGATGTAGTACGTAGATCTTACATTTAAAGATGACATTTTTAGATCAGATTTCTTGAGATCATTCATGCAATTTCAGCATCATAATATAACCTCTGACAAATGTAGCGATCAAAATAATGAGAGATTTTATCACGTGAAACAAACCGTCAAAAACAGGAGACCGTCGAAAATGGGTGACGGTGCGACATTACTATTCGTTCACTTTAATTTCATAATACAGCTTCGGAACATGTTTTTATTCCTGAAATCAATCCACATTGCATATTAAGTCAAATTTATGCTTTGTTTATTGAGTTTTATTATGCTTTGTTTTTGTTTTTGTTTTTTTAAAGATATACATTATAATACAATGATACATACGTTCTGTATTCTGAAAAAAATGACGTTCAGTGCTTTTCATTACCTGACTTTGTCGATCCGCTGTGAGGAATTAGATGCACATATTAACTAATTGTATTTATTTCTGAAAAGCACATATTGTGAATACGTTTTGGAGAAAATTTTATCGACATCTGAGGTGGGGCCGATTTTGGCCCTTATATCTCCCAGTCCTTTAAAATATAGAGAACTGCAACAGAAATCGGTTACACAAGTCTTCTATGCTAACCCCCATGAAAAGTTAAAAAAATTGTAAAGATTTCGCAACAGCAATCGTTTTTGACAACTTTAAACTCTGCAACACTTGTATAAATCACAGGGAATCTTTCTATGAAGTTTCATCAAAACGTTAAACTCTGAAACACTTGTAGGAATCTTTCTATGAGGTTTCATGAAGTTTGAAGAAACAAAATTAAAAACTTGTTTCCATGGCAACAGCTGCAGAATTTGACCAACCGATTCCATTTGTTTGTTCAAAATAAAGATTGTATAAAGAATACCCCTATGAAGTTTAAGCAGTAGCGATGATATGATTGTTTTTGTATTTTAGTATTTAATTGAGATTTTGGTAGTGCTACCTCTTACTGGTATTTTATGTGGCACTTGTGTTGTTTTGTCTATCCGGATTCAGATTTTTTTTGGGGGGGGGGGTACAGGTTATGGTGTTTACCGCCACTTAACAATATTACAGTAATATCGTGGAGGTCAGTTTTATTGGTGGAGGAAACCGGAGTACCCAGAGAAAACCACAGACCTGCCACTAGTCACTGACCAACTTTATCACATAACGATGTATTGAGTACACCTGGCCATAAGCGGGATTCTAATTCTCGACGTTAGTGATGATAGGCACCGATTGTATAGGTAGTTGCAAATCCAACTACCATACCATCACGCCCACAACGACTCCTATTGTGTATATTTTTATAGTGTTCCCTCTATTTGGTATTTTTTGGCACGGATATTTTTTTGTCAAACTGAGTGACTGAATGATTGTTTTTTAACTCCAAATAAACAATTTTTCAGCTATGTCATGATAAAAACAACTTACACTCCATGAGATAATGAGGTTTGCTTTTACTAGACCAACATGCTTAGTTATATTTGTCTATTGCTAGCGCACTGGAACAGCTGATCGTGAGTAAACATGTCGCTCCACTTGGACACATTATCCTGATTCCCAGCTAACCAGTCTTAGATCTTACTCCTTAAAGCAATTATTTGGTTTGACTCGAATTCGCGATCTTCCGCACTCGAGGCGAGTACGCTAACCATTACACCACCGATGCGGTTTTCTCTATCCGGATTGTGAGTTTGGTACTGCTATCTCTTTTGTTTCAACAGTCAAACAGTGTTATTTGTATTCTGTATTGTGATATTCTGTTTTTCTAATTGGTAGTTGTCGTTTTATCTTATACCATACTTTTGAAAATATGCGTATCACTGAAAATGGTTTTATTTTGGCAAAGCACAACTTAAACAGACGATTTACACCCTCACAAACCTCTCTAGTTACCATTGATATTTACAACGAATTCGAGCTACTACTTAAGCATTGTCTTATAACTTGACTATTTGTTGCCCATCGTGGAATAAGGTCTTTTGGACTTGTTCCATCGTTATCTTTAGCATGTGGATCAGCCCCTAATTTCATTAAAAGTTTCACTGTTTTAGTACGACCCCATTTACATGCATAATGTAAAGGTCCCTTTCCTGAGTTATCTTTAGCATTAACATCGGCACCATTCCACGAAAGTAAACATATTACGTCATCATTCCCATATTGACTGGAAAAATGAATTGGTTGACGTCCATCATCGTTTTTTGCTTTAATATCGACACCCTTACTCATCAAAAGCTTAACAATATTGACATTTCCATCAGCACTGGCTAGATGTATTGGTTTATTTCGTCGTGGTCCCTCAATATTCGGATTGGCCCCATACTGAAGTAGTAGACCTGCACATTGAAAGCTACCACTATTGCATGCATACATAAGAGGTTGCATTTTGAAACCATCTTGGATATTTACATCGGCTTCCAAATCAATAAGAAGCTGAACACTATCATAGCGATGATCAAATGACCATGCACATGCATAATGCAAAGCCGTCTTTCCTTGGTCATCTACTTCATTTATATTTGTATTTACCCCCAATAAAAGTTTAATACAAGCATTAGCAGCACCATCGTCTGAATGACAACCCTCGGCCGCTGCATGTATTGGAAATTTCATATTGGCATCGTGAATATTAGTTTCAGCACCGCCATGTATTAAAGCTTTTATGTTTTTCCATCGACCATTTTTGCAGGCATAAAACAACGGCGTACAGAGATCAACATCAAGTACGTTTGCGTCGCAACCATGTTTTAAAAGATAACACACGACTTCACAATTTTCACCCATGGCTGCAAAGTGAAGTGGTGTTCTGCCTCTCCATTCCTTTTTATTCAAATCTGCACCTGTACTATGAAGTACTTCGACACAACCTTCACTTCCGGCATAACATGCGTACTGAATGGGTCGTTTTCCATCTGCGTCTTCGCAGTCTAAATCACACCCATGTTTCACTAGAAGTTCAACGCATGCCGTATTTGATTTTTGACATGCATAGTGAATTGGCTGCATACCAAAGAAATCTTTGCTTGAAATACTTTTGCATTTGTTATGATCTATTAACATGCGTAATATTTCTACATCTCCAACTCGTGAAGCACAGTGAATACTTGTTGTTTTGAACGGTCGAATGCAAGCTGTTGTACTAACACCATGATTTAATAACATATTGACCAGTGTAACATCTTTTCTTTCTATAGATTTCTGGAGACATCTTTGTGGAATCTCATACTCATGAAGGTCGGTGGTCATTTTTATTTTCTTTAACAGATGTGATGCTAAATCTCTATAACCTTCATCAAATACAAATTCTATTAGCGACATTTGATTTTCAGAAATTCCTATAAAATCTACAAATGTTGATGCTGGAAGATGTTCTATGTTGTCAATAAAAATGGCCAACATATTTAAATCTTGAATAGAGGGATTGTTAATAACGCTTTTGACATGTCCGTTTAAGATGTCAGATATCCATCTCTTTGACAAAACACTGAAATGACATTTTTTCAAGATAATGACATCTATGGCATCATTATTGTCTGTACTGATGGAATCTTTGGTTCTGATTCGTTGCTCGATAAATTCCGAAGAAGCTATTCGTAGAACTTCCCGAGGATGTCTTTTCCCGAAAATCAAGCAAACTGCGTCAAATATTGAATCATGTAAAAACACATAACTATCATCTACCTCTTCTACGTAGACCCCTATAATTGCGTTCATGGCATCCGCCATTTTTGACAAGGCTGTATTCTTGTCCAGACAATACGCCTTTACTACGGTATCAATTTTGACTTCATCTATACCATCCTCTTCAAAGACATCTAAATATTCTACTGGTAACTTGCCATCATACAACACGATCAATACCATGGCACAGAATGCAGCGATATCATGGTCCAATAGACCTGAGATATCCTTTTGTAAAATCAACAAAGGCTTCTCGAAGAAATCTTCTATTTTCCGTAAGCGTTCATTTGTGGCATATAATCTACATAGAAGTGGGAACCCTGGAGTATATTCTAGCTGTTTGTGCATCAATTTTGTTGGGAATAGGCCGTGTCCTTGGCAATGGTTAGCTACTAACATCCTTTTTTCTATTTCGGTAAGACACATATTATTATCAGTTATATCAACAAGTGCATCAGCGAAACGATCACAACCACATAGTATGTGCTTCCCTTTTAAAAGAACCATTTTTCTTGATGTAAGCACCAACGACATTTTGCGTTTTGATACTAAGCTGTCAATTTTGTCATGAAGTCGCGTCCATATTTCTACAAGTCTTTTGTTCAGAGTAGGAGTTCCAAATGCATCATCAACAAAATATACGATTTGTCTATCCGGGTCAATAGATTCTTCCAACAGTTTTGGATCAGAAAACACTAACACTATGTATCCTTGTTGTTTTAAGCGATCAAGAATGTTAACAGCAAGAGTGGTTTTGCCATCACCAGCATTCCCTATGATTACAAGCACTCCATTCATTGTTAAACAATCTAATGATTTGTTAAATGCTCTTGTTTTCACAAAGCTTTCCTTGTTTCTTAATTTTTGTTCCATGTAAGCTTTTGACTGTTCTGGGGAAAAAAATAAAACAAAATAATAGATTGATCCATTAAAAAAGAGCAGAATATATAAGCTATTATACTTAACCAGTCACACAAAAAGCTAAGCAATTAGCACAAGTACTAAAACTCAATAGAAGCACAAAAACCTCACATCGATTTCAGAAATTAAAAATATTACCTTGTGATATACTAGTATATAAGAGCTGTTTCGTGTTTAGTATATTTTGCATATTAACGGGATATTAATGTTCCTTTGTGTTCGTCCTTGTCCCAATTTGGTTTGACGGGGTTTTATTTGTTATCTGTATTTATTTACGTCAACTGGTATCCAGCACGATTTCCATATCAAATGATTTCGTAGTAGTGGAGCAGGAACTGCTTATCCTTATGGAGTATCTGAGTTCTCCTCCAGTTTTAAGTGGGGTTCGTGCTGCTCAATCTTTTAGTCTTCTATGTTGTGATTTGTGGATCATTGTTTGTTCTTTTGTACTTTTTCTTTTGGTCTTCTTTGATTTATGGCGTCTGATTACCCGATTGATTTTAATAATAAATTTATAAAAGAATTAAGAAGTACTTTGCAAACCCATAGCTCCTCTTTTCTTTCAATATACAACAGAAATGCTTGAAATATAAATTAATGTCTAGGAAGCAAAACGTTTTCTAGAACCGGCTTATTCGCAATGGCCTATGTCGATAAACTCCTATCGCCAGATGCTCGGATGCTGAAGAAGAGTTTGAAGATACCAAAGGGGTAATCAGAATCCGTATACACCACGCGTATTGATGTAAAGATTATGAAATTGCACAAAAAAACGACTAGCGGAAGAAACCCGTTTTCAACTGATTCTGCACGTCAAAGGAAGAAAAACGAAATGAACACACCATTAAATTAACCTAAGTTTATGTTGGCAACCAGCCGCTGTGTTGGGAGGGGCTGAAAATTGCTCCTACCACGTGATAGTCATTATCCCTATCGTGTGTTGGCTGCAACTGGTACGATTCTAACTTTGACAAACATCGACATCGACCTGTGATGCATGATTAATTAGTTTCAACAGCCTGGTATGATGTGAAAGTAAACCGACTTGTTATTTCATGGTTATTGCTTATTTTAGATTACTGTAACGTTTCCCCAAGTAACAGCAAAAATGACAAAAGTGGTGAACTTTAATATCCCTTAAATACTTTCTTAAAATCATATACCACTGTGCTCGTAGTCTTTTGTGGTTTGTATTTTTATCGTGTTTTGTATTATAATCATGAATGTCACAATTTTATACTAGTATTGCAACAACACAATAACAAAAAATATAATAAAAAAAAATAGTATGTTAAAATAATGATCAAACCAGACATAAGTTAGTCCGGTGGTTTGTTATTTATTTTCTTCTCGACAGTTTTGTTTTCAATTTAAATGAAGGGCCCGGGTGGCTCAATGAGTTAGGTAGTTGGATTACCTAACAACTCATACAAGCCTATCACCAATACGGCGTGGGTTCGCGCCCGGCTTTGTAAATTACAAAAAGGGTGCACTCGACTCACAGCCGCAAGTGATAAAGTTTACCAGTTGCTTGCCCATGGTCGGTGGTTCTCTCCGGGAACTCCGGCTTCTTCCACCACTAAAACTGGTCGCCATGATATAGCTGAAATATTGCTGAAAGTAGCGTTAAACACCAAAAATCAATCAATCAATCAATTTAAGTGATATTCCACTGTTTCCGGTTTCAATTTACATTTAGTTATTTACGGTGCAATTTATCCCACAGCTCCTGGTTTCAACTGGTTATTCACCATACAACTTAAAACTGTTAATGTATATTACAGACAGATAACATCATTCGACAATTTCGTGACATGAAGAGTGGAGGTTTGACGCCGTTAAAATAGTTAAACCCCAAAGCTCCTCACGAATGTATACACAAGTCAGAACTGTTGACCACGCCACTGAAGAGAATCAAACTTGCAACTTTGGTTTGGTTTTTTTATTGGTTTTATGGTGTTTAGATGCCCCTTTCAACAATATTTCAGTTATATCGTAGCGGTCGGTTTTATTGGTGGTGGAAGCCGGAGGACCCTGAGAAAACCACCGACGTGTCGCAGGTCACTGACAAACTCTATCACATAATGTTGTACATCTCGCCCTGATCGAGATTCGAACTCACAACATCAGTGGCGATAGGCACTGGTTGCATAGATAGCTGTAAATCTGACTACCATACGATCACGGTCACGACGGCCCCTGCAACTTTAGTGGTGACTGGCACTTATTGAATAGGAAGCTGAAACCCTACTGCCATACAATTATTACGGCGGCTTCTGGCATACAATGGAAATTATTTATTGTCCAGCACCACTGGTTGAATCATTGATAGATAGATTATCACATAAGTCATTGATCGTTAGTTTCATGAATATAGAACAAGATTATATAATATATTATAGGCATAATATCAATGCTTATTCTTCAGACTGATTGATTGCTGTTTAGATAGTGTCGGAAAATGTTGCCATGCAACTGGCTACCAAGAACCACTAACAATCTGCTGCTCGATAGAAGCTGCTGCCAGTTGTCTTTTACATTCTCGATACAGATGGCATTCGAACACGTCCTGTCATAAGAGTGGGTTGTGTATTTGATAGGCCCGTACAAATAAAGGATGCCCTTTTCGGATTTGTTGTACCCAGCTACAAGAGAAACTATGTCAAATTTTTAACCACGATGTTCCCACGGACTGTCTATTCTTTTAAACTTACCAATATATTTATAGAGTGGGTCACTTGTGCAGTTTTCAAATCTGACTTTTTTCAGTGCATCCATACATTTTTCACTTTCTCTGAATTTGGTGCTCTGTCCTCGAAGACTGCCTATAGAAACGACAAATGCGTTATGTATCAGTAGAACTGATATGCAATGTTTAATCAATAAAGTTTGTTACACCATACGTTGGATTTCTAATGAGGGAGTAGAATAAAGAGAAGCAATAATATTTAAAACAAACTGTGGTGTTTACTAGAGTTTAAATTTTGAATAAACTATATTATGAGGGGTTTAAATTTTGCAGAAACATTTTGAAATATTTACTATTTTCTCGTGTCATATTGAAACCATAACACCTCTTAGAGCAAGGAGTACATTTTTCAGTAATTGCTAGGTGGTATATTACCTTTGTCTATACCATGCGGCACCATAAAGTATCTTTTTATATAGATATTGTCCTTATTGTTAGATCATAATAAGCCTCTTTTTGATACCTGATAATCCGTCGAGTTCATCAAAGCTATCTATGCTTGCTTGTTGTTGTATTCTTTTCTTATCAGACAAATTAGCAGATAAACGTTGAAAGGAACCACTAAGGTCGTCTGCTAAATCCGCTCTCTCAGCATCCCGTAAAGCATTAGCCAAAGTGGGTGTTGTTTGGATTCCATATTCTTCTAGTGTTATTTGCCATTTACTCAGCATTAAAGATACACATTGTGGAATGCTGTTGGGGTATGCAGAACGTAATTGTTCCATTTGAACAAGACTGAATCCAAGATGAACCCCAAGAAACTGCCATTCTAATCCAATTTGTGTACTTAGTTTACCAAGATCTAAAACAAGACGAAGGCAGTTGTGTTGAGAGAACATGGTAAATAATACAATAACATAACAAACAAAACAAAAAATACCACACTGTCGGAACAAATTTTCAATCGTTATTGAAATTAAATGCTTGTCAGATCTTTAAGACCTAAATCTATTAAATATGTAAAACGAAAAATGTATTATAAATCATTGGGTGCATTACAATTATTCCATTTGTATCCATCTTCACAAGCAGGGCTATATTCCGTCACAAGGTCATTGAATACATCCGTTTCGAGTCGTTTTTAATCCGTCCGAAAATTTCTACAAATTGTCTGAATGTAGAGTAACTGCGTTCGTGTTCAGTAATAAAATGTAGGTTCGCACAACACGTTTTTGGAAAAAACTTCATCAGATGCTCTCATTGATTGGAAAGCCAAATAATGTAAATGTCTTTGTGAGCAAGTTAACCAAATGGTCTGAACCGAATAGCCAAAATCAGTTAAGGCTACATATGCATGAGGGAGACCGACCTTACATTTAATCAATTACATTATCTATGAACTGTACTTTTTCCCAATGGTATTATCCGCCCATTACTCAGTGCTTCGGCACTGACATAGTTTATTAGATATATTTATGTTTGAAATTTGTAATTCCCCGGGTTTGTAACAAGAGTAACACAGCGGGTACCACTAGTGGGGCAGGAACTTGCTTACCATTCCGCAGTACTTAAGATCATCCCCGGTTTTTAGTGGGGTTCGTTTTACTAATAATTTTATCGTAATCACAATTCCCGTCCTTTCCTCATTCATTTACTTAAAACGACTTTATTAGATATAAGGAAGGAAGTGACCCCTCTTCACTTGTTTCCTGTTTAAGCTTAACTGTTTGTATAAAATAAGGTCATATTTCTTCCTTTTTCTTATTTTCATTATACACTGTGCTTTTTGGTTGTATAAGTGGAAACAATTTCATAATTCTTTCTCTGATAACAACTGAACTGGAGGTAAACAAGTTAAAAAATAGACCCCTTTAACGTATGCTTGGTGTAGTTTCAAAGTCATTTTGATGCATAATGTTATGAGAACGTCGTTTTTGTAATCACAATCCGGCCCTTTCCTCATTCATGACTTATCACCTGGTTTATAACAAGAGTAGCACGACGGGTGCCACTAGTTGAGCGGGAATTGCTACCCGATCGGAGCACCTAAGTTCACCCTCAGTTTTTAGTGTGGTTCGAATTGTTCAATCCTTAGTTTTCTGTGTGGTATTTTGTAGATCAATAATGGTTATTCTGTCCCTTTTCTTTTGGTCATTGTGATGTCTGTCCTCCTTCGATGTATGGCTAATTATAACCCCTGTGTTACCCTTAAACCTTTCTTAACGCATTAATTGCATATGTTATAGAATGTTTCGGTTAACAAATTGTCCATATGGATTTCATGTTTTAATATATGATGGCTGTAAAAGTACATTTGAACACCCGGTTTACCTTTTTTGAACAAAAGAAGAACTTATGCGGAAGCATATATGTAGTGAGTTTTGGAGAATCTACAGTTGCGCACCCGGAAAAATTACAGTACTTGAATATCAATAAACCATATTTTTACAAACTTGAGGCAATTAGATGGAATTTCTGCTTAAAAGCTCTACTTAGGTACAAAAACTTATTTAATTCCATACTACATAATTTATAGGGGTAAAGCCTAAGTTAATAAAGTTTAACATGTTGTGGGCTCATTTTATGAAACAAAAGAGGGCGCTTAAATGCACATTTTGCATATCATTCAGATTTAAATGTACAACTGAGGCATACATGCGTGTTAAAATTGCTTCTTACTTTAAAATTCAACTTTTATTACAACATCTGAATTCAACAGCTATAAATACAGATATTTTCATTGAAGATCTGCATGGGGGTACCTGTGATTAGGACATTTATTCTTGAAAATATGGGACACCCACATATCCTATGTCTTTTGTGGGTGGATATTTTCACAGGAATAGAATTAGGTCAACAAATGATTAGAGAAACAAGTTTATTTGCTCTCTAGGTATAATAAAAACACTAATTCACAAATCAACTTTTATAACATATACAAAAATAGTCCTTTGTAAAGAAGCAAGTACCTTTCGGTTTGTTGTATTGTGAAAGAAATATATTAAATGCAATGGCATAAATAAAATTGATAATTGAAGGCCAATATATAAGAATGATTTTGAGTTCAAACTTGATTGAATCTAGCTGTATTTTAGTATCATTATGGACAGTTTGGTGTATGACCTATATACTGAACTTCGGTGGATGACGTAGCTATATTTAGAGTAGGGAATGTCTTTGGGCATGGCAATTTTCACTGCAAATTTTAAATATCTCATGTTCTATATTCTGATAAAACATAGTTGAATCATTTACGTTTCAGAAATATATGATGTTGGAAAGGTTAAACTTAAGACAAAATGACCGAGTCAGTTCGAAAAAACACAGATTACTGTTTTACAACTTATCGACCAGACATTGGTCGTGTTTGTATTGTCCTCGATTCATCAAGCTTTTCAGCATTATCACTAATGATGAGATACCAGTAAGTTTTATTTGTTAGTACTGTACGAAACACTCCTGTCCTCTATCGTTCGCTAGTATACTCATTATTGACTATACATATACATTGCATAATAGTTATTGAAGATAGCACCCATTGCATGTAAAATGACGACCAGAGAGTACTCAAGCTAGGGGGAAATTTTGGAATAAATTGACGATCCGAGGAAAAATACAACGGTTATACAAACAAAAAGGTAGAAAAAATAAACAATAGACAAAAAACGTCGGGAAATATGAAACTCACTCAAAGTTGGTATTCTTTAACTTGGAATAATCAGACAATATGTTACATATAAAACAGAATTTAAACAGTAGACGACAGAAATAATCTACGTCATAGAATTCACGATGTGACTTCACTATCAATACATCTCATGTCTAAATACAAATGTTTATAACGATAGGTAACTTGAATATTACTGAAAGAAAATATAACGTTTATTTTTCTTCCTAGTATACGATCAAAAAATAAAAATACAAAGTTAATGTACATGTACTACCAAATATGTCATGATGAACACATCGACTTACATTTTGAATCCATTAGGATTGTTTCTCCATCGTATTTATCGGATAGCCTCGACACATCCGTTTTCTACGTCATATATTGGGGAAGTACACACTGAGCCCACACATAATACTATATACCTGTGTTATTGTATTGAATAATAATAGAATTATTTCCTTTAGTGTGTGTATCCGAACGTGTCCGTATCACAATTTTATGATATTATAACAAGGGTCAAAATTCGAGAAAGAAAATATATACAAAAGAAGAAGAAATAAAACAACGATATAATAATACATATTGGTTCATAAATAAACCACCTGCAAAAACACTAGTCACTAACCTATAAAAATAGTGACATGTTAAAATTGAAAACAAAATCTAGTGACCCAATTCTGGTTCTTCTTCGAATCATATAGCATCTTGTTTTTCTGCCTTTTGCTCTTTTGTCTATTTCCAAACATATGGAGAACAAATTGAAAGCAAACATCAATTTTTAGAGGATTAATATTAATGTCTTCAACATGTATTGTATTGCATTTTTATTTCTATAATTTTTGTAGATCACTCTTCTCATAGATACTAACAAAAACCATTTTCCAGGTAAATCGATTGATCTAATTTATATGAATAATATCTTACAACATTTGAAATATTGTTATTAAATCATGTTTATCTCCCCTGGTCCGAATGCCTATTTAGGTTTTTGTCATTACTTTGCGTCCGTCGTCTGTAAACAGTAACCTTCTCTGAAATCACTATGCTGAGTGAACCAAACTTCGCAGGAATCTTCATTGGGTTAACCTCTATTGCATTTGTGGTTTTAGTGCTGATCGGAAAGTTCACATGTCCACCAGGGCAAAACATATGTGGATTAGATGAAAAATTAGATCTTCTTGACTTATCACCGGGTTTGTAACTAGAGTAACACGACGGGTGCCACTAATGGAGCAGGAACTGCTGACCCTTCCGGAGCACCTGAGTTCACCTCCGGGTTTTAGTGGGGTTCGTGTTGTTCGATCTTTAGTTTTCTGTGTAGTGTTTTGTAGATCGTTGTTTGTCCTTTTGTTCTTTTTCTTTTTTTTGTTATTGTGTTGTCTGTCCTTTTTCGATTTACGGATTTTGATTACCTCTTTGGTATCTTCAAACTCTTCTTGTCAGAAAGCACAGTTTATGATTGTGTGAATATTCATAGGATTGTCCTCGACCAAATTTGTGCTTTTGATTCTAATCCATCGAGCATTTTTTATATCTTCGCGGTTAAGATGTGTTCAAGGTGAGAAACTAGAAAAAATTGAAGATACTAATTGGGCAATCAGAACAGCCAAAAGACAAAGGACAAAATGACAAACAATGTTCTTCAAAACATTACATTAAAAAATAAAGAGGGAGTAACATGTACGCTACTAAAATTCCGGGGTAAACTCAACTTCTCCGGAGAGGTAAACTGTTCATGCTCCACTGGTGGTACCCGTCTTGTTTTCCAAAAATGTCACTTGAAGGTACAGTTGTTAATATGCACGATATGGACTGGCATTTAAAGAATAGAGGCCGTGTACGTGGTAGGGACGATAGCACATTTGTGTGCCTGTCCCAAGCCAGGACCTGGATTTCCAACGTCATATGTCATGGTTTTTTTTATGTTCAATGAGTCAAGAAGAGACGTGATTGTTCGTTTTGTTGATATTGGTGACCATCACTGTTTAAGATTCGTTTTCATAAAGCATTTACACACCCTACAACCGGCTATCTGGACAACAGATGCTATCGGGAACTCAGATCATATCTAAGTCACACAGAATGACAGGTAGGAATTTCTTTGACGTTTTCCTCCATTTTATCTACTTTTTGGATTTTAAATTTATGTCTGATTTGTTGCACTACAAATGAGAAATTTGCATACCAAATATGACAGTATAGGTTTTAATATTTAGTAAGTTTTCAATCAATGAAGATAGAATTTGACATTTTCAACAGAGAATTCTTCAGAACATTAACGTTTTCTCTAAAATTTCAAAAGAAAGCACAAGTTTCTATCATATACATGAAAAATATAGTGTTTTTTCTACCTTCCTGTACAGCGGGAACTCGAAGTGTTATGTAGTAAGAATATTATACGCAATTTCATTCCAATGGTCAAAATGTTTTGACTATCGGGGACAGTAGATCGGGCTATCACGTACATCAGATCAGTGGAGTTAAATGGCAATCGGGAACATGAAGAAAATTAAAAGAAATTCCATTGTTAATTAACTTTGTTTCTCTCATTATTGTGCATTATGCATAGCGCTCCTCCCTGGCTGCTCCTGACACTTGTAGAAAAATCATTTGTTTCCCGATTTGACACTAAAAAGTCTCGTGAAATTGTTCATGTTCTCGATTGCCATTTAACTCCACTGATCTGATGAAATTGATCAAAAATGAAATATTACAAAACTTCTAAATATCCTAATTCAATCAAATCTTTTTAAAAGAAGTAATTTTCAAGTTATTTCTCAGTTTATCCAGTCAAAGACATTTCCAAAGTCAATGACAATGGAAATCAATACAAGCAAAAGCTAATACTATGGTATTGGACAACAAACTATTTTTTAATGGGTTTCACAGCTTCGAAAATATATTTTTACTTCGGAACAATCTCAATGTTTTGAAATTTAAAGGCAGCCATTATAGCCATGAATTTCAAAATTTGAATTATTCTAAACACTAATGGTTCAACTTATTACAGGATAAACCAGAAATAAGAATTCGTGTCACTGTTGTTCCCGATTGCCAACATCTGCTGTCAGTGATAGTCAGTTTCAAAATAATCTGCTGTCCCCGATAGCCAAAACATTTTGACCATTGGAATGAAATTGTGCATAATATTCTTACTACATAACACTTCGAGTTCCGTTGTACAGGAAGGTAGAAGAAACACTATATTTTTCATGTATATGATAGAAACTTGTGCTTTCTTTTGAAATTTTAGAGAAAACGTTAATGTTCTGAAGAATTCTCTGTTGAAAATGTCAAATTCTATCTTCATTGATTGAAAACTTACTAAATATTAAAACCTATACTGTCATATTTGGTATGCAAATTTCTCATTTGTAGTGCAACAAATCAGACATAAATTTAAAATCCAAAAAGTAGATAAAATGGAAGAAAAACGTCAAAGAAATTCCTACCTGTCATTCCGTGTGACGTAGATATGATCTGAGTTCCTGATAGCATCTGTTTTCCAGAGAACCGGTGGTAGGGTGTGATTTATGTTTTTAAAATAAGAAGGGTGATTTTAATGTCTTGTATTTCATCCAATGTGGTTTATAGTATTGAGTAAGGTTGAGGGTTTAAACATGATGGCAAGAGAAATACATATTTTTTTGAAAAAACGTCATTAGCATTCCTTTTTTTTATTGGTAGTTGGATAATGATTTCCGTTACATTAATAATTCAGCAAGGGCTTTGTTCAATGGTAGTATGATTTCAGTTTTGTATATGAGGCAGTGTGTGAAGATGACATAATAGATATGCGAAGAGCTTTCATGAACTGTGTTAAAGGCATGGCAGATTTGAAGGGTAGCATTATTTCAAATACTGCCATGTGTAGAAGATAAGTGGTGTTCGCACGAAACGTTTATTTATGAATAAAGCTACGGAATAAAAACTACTTAAGTTGTGTGTGTCTGTACAATTAAAATGCAATTTAATATACAATTGATGAATGTTCATTGGTGATTGATTATGATAACGAAACTGCAATACACATAAATTAAACATTAAATACATAAATATATAAATAAAATGAAAATTTAAAAAAATGCCACACTATTGGAAAAATTCCAAAATTAGATATTAAAATCGTGTATAGAAGCAAAATCGATATCCTAAACAACAGACATACATAACCGCCCACTTTCCTTAAAGGGAAAAAACGGATATAAAACGTAGGCCTATAAGCTTAGATTCAAAATCATATCATCCTTATAAATATATATATAATTAACTGTTCAGAGCATTTATTAAGCAAAAATACAAAAAAGGAGAAACAAATAACTTGATAAATAATTATAGATATTTCAGAAAGATCTCCTTTTGGTCCATGCACTTGAACAAGTCTCCAGTTATCCGTGTGCAATGTCAATGGTCTCGGCAAGGGCAGACTAGTCCGAGATTCCTCTGTCGTTTAACGGCTTTTATAGAGTTGCTGTAGCCGTTCAACGGCTCTAGCAATAATATATAATGTCGTCGGACGACAGAGGAATCTCGGACTAGGGCAGACATGCTCGAAGACGTCGAAGTTAAGTTTTTTAAAATTATTATTATCATTACTATGCGATTATGCATATAACCATATATTAAAAATTAAGCAAATTAACTTCGATCCCCTATGATCAAATATATAAATCGAATAAAATAAATTGAAAGTAAAAAACTATAGTCTTTTCAATATTTAAATCCCCCGCTCAAAAATACTTCTTGATTATTAAACCGGAAATGACGAGTGCCGACCATGAAATATCTTTCAGCAACAACAAGATTCATCTATTGGTAAATAAGGTAGAACGTGAGATCGGTTTCTCGTATTTGCTTACAACATTTATCAAATAATTCTTTATATTTTGTAAAATTTAGATTTATTAGTACCTAATATTTTATTATTCGTCGTCTGTTGTAAAAACGATGTCAAATCTTGATTGATTGTCACAGCCGACAGCGTTTAAATTTTATTTTTAAACTCCGCCTGAACTTCTGCTAAAACATACATTGCTGTTTTAAAATAACACTTGAATGTCGATAATGTTTCTGTGTGCATTATATTTGTTACTAAAAATAAAACATACAAATAACGATAATAAAATAATACATTTTCGGTTTGTATATAATATTTATTTTATTTATATCATGTTTATTTATTCCAATTCTATTGAATATATATATATATATATTTTACCATCATATAAATATACATTATAATACTCCTTTAGCATTTTGCTTCTTTATATTAAAATCTGCTAAAATAATAACCAGTCCAGTCATAATTATTTTTTTAAACAATTTTAATTAATTAGCACATTGACAAAATAATATAAAATTAAATTATTTTCATTATTATTTTCAGTACTACAGTGTACATGTAGTTTTAAAAGGTAATATTTTTTTGTATTTTCTGGGAGTAATAAAACACAGGGGATGTACGCTCATTCAATAAAAACAAGTATTGTTTGGAGACTTTTCAATATTTCACGAGAAGAAGGAAATAAAATGCTAATGAGTCCATCCACACCAATTTGATCATGAAGGAAATAATTGGCATAAGTTATAAAACCTTCTTTTTATATGGATGAATTTGAATGTATGTAATTATTATTTGTGAATTAGGAATAAAAAAAATTGTCTGTTATTTAATCTTAAAACTATTGTACTTAATGACAATTTTAATGATTTTAAAGGTCATTTATACATGCAAATACTTCCTTTTTTTTTAAATGGCCATTTTTAAGTTGAGTTAAAATGGGGTACCAAATATTTTCAGAGGTTGGGAGGAACATAACTGGAAATATTAAGCTGTTATCATTGAAATTTGCATTAGTGCAAAAATGAAAACTCAACTTTTTCCTCAAATATAGATCCATATGATGTAAATTTTGGTAACAAAAGTTTTCATGAGAAAATAACAGAAATAGAAATTCTTGATTGCATCAAAAGATTAAAAAATAATAAAGCCTTGGGCGACAATCAAGTTGTAAAGGAATACATTAAACCCATGTCAGACAAATTTATTGAGGTACATGTTGATGAAGATTTGTTTTAGCTTAATTTTTTTAACTGGAATCATAAATAGGTTACATAAATCCTATTTATTAAAAGAAGGGAGACAAACTCATCTGAATTTTTTTAGACCCATTATAATTTTAAGCTATTTAAGCAAGTTATTCACAGCCATTTTAAATCACAGTTTAAATAAATTTTCCAATAATTTTTTAATATAATGTGAAAATCAAACAGGCATTTGAAAAAGTTATTCAAACGATGAATAACTTATTTACTTTACATTCAATTCTTTGAAATATTTAATAAGAAAAAGAAAAAAACTATATTGTTGCTTCATAGACTTTGACAAGGCATTTGATAAAATTTGGAAAGATGGATTGTGGTATCAATTGCTTTTAAACAAAATAAATGGAAATATGTTATTTAAGTCCTTAGTCCTGTATAGTATATAAATAAAATAAATTCTGATTTTTTTTCCTTGCAGCAATTTTGTTAGACAGGGGGAAATTGTATCTTTTCCTTTTTTCTATATATATTTAAATGATTTGGAGTCCTTTTTATAGGGACAGGTAATCTAAAGGACCTTTGTAGATATTTTATATCTACTTAAACCTTTTAGCTCTTTTATACACTGATGATAGTCCTGATGGCAGAATCACCACAGGAACTCCAAAATCTTTTTGACTCTTTTGATGACTATTACTCAGTGTGGAAACTCCAAGTAAATGCTGAAAAAAACTAAAATCATATTTTTTTTTCAAATTTGCAATTACCACAAAATTTGAAGTTTTAGTTACATGTGTTAGAACTGGAAGTTGTTGATCATTCTATTTTTTTATTTTTTTATTTAGGAATAGCCTTGTCAAAAAAAGGTAATTTTAATCTTGTCAAAAAAGAAAATTGAGGAAAAGGGTACTCAAGCCATGTATGAAGTTTTAAAGGTAGTAAGAGCACTCAATTTATTCATTCCTTGTCAATTAGACTTATTCAACAAAATGGTAAAACTTGTTTTACTCTACAGATGCAAAAAATGGGGTTATGGAAATTGCAAAATTATTGAGCGAGTACACCTAATATTTTGTAACTTTTTCTACATATAAAAACTTCCACACCCTCGTTAATGATCTATTGCAAACTGGATCCATATCCTCTTGAAATAGATATAAAAATACATGATGTGATCTCATACTGGTTAATGGTAAACAATCAAAACTTTCCAATGTTATTTATAATATATCTCTCCTCCTGTCTAACACACAATGCAAGAACTTTGTATAGTTGACTTTTTGGAAAAACATTCAATTTCCAATCTTATTTTAATATTTTTCATTTTTTAAATATATATTTTTTTAAATAAAGAACAAAAATGTTGACTTACAATTGTATGTCCATGCATTATAATACAAAATGTATACTTCCATAGTCTTATACATTTGTGTATTTAAAATATATTTAGCACACCTTTGATGAGGACTACTTTTATTAACCCATATTGCTACATAACTTTGATGTGTAAAATCAATATATGAAGATTTGTAGCCATGTAGTATTTTATTGTAGAAATTGTTGAAAAGTTGTTGCATTCAAACAATTAAATATCATAGGCTTAATGGTGCATATAATTCACCAGGTCAGTTTCCTCAATGCATTGAAATAAAATTTATTATTGAAATACCTCTCCTTTACAAAGACTAAATATGTCCTTGTACTAAAGAAATCTTACAAATTTTGTTTTAATTTTTTTTTACAGTACATCTTTGCTCAAAAACAAAATATGACATATTTTCAAATACATTGTTTTACATAATATATCTTTTTTAAAGTAGTAATTATGAACAATCGGAGGCGATATCTTTTTAAGTATGCAAATTTATGATCATGATCGAACTAACTGATGAAATTCACAGATAAAATTCCACCCATTATTTTCTGTCATTTAGTGAGACAATCATCCAACAGTGATATCATCACTTTGATTCATATAAAAAGGTTATTTTTCCCCCTCTTTTTAAGTCCTAGATCCTAACCTACATTATCATGATTATAGATATTAATGTCCAATATAAATTTTGTATGTTCTGAGTTAATGCCCCTGCCATTGATATTTTATTTGTAAGTCAGTATTTTGATTTTAGGACTTTAGTTTTCTGCAAAGTACTGGCCTTAATGATTTGTGGCTAGGCTTTAATTTTGTACATACCTGTACATGTACATATTCACAAGTAAGAAAAGACATATCAAATATTCACAAGATAAACAAATTGTTTGAATGTATCAAATTTGGTAAAAAAAATAATAAAATATAATTTGTCCTATATTTTATACCAATCGCTCAACTGTGACAATTTTAATATACTATTTAGTTCAACAAAAGTAATTTGTTTAAAATTTAAAAGGAGTTAAAAAAAATTAATTATTTATTGATTATTTTACATTAAATATTTATTGAATATCAAATTAGAATGGACAATTTTCAGTTAGAATATTAATATATTAAAATGATGTAAAACTACTCTTTCAAAAGTAGAAAGTTAAAAAATTTCTATTGTCATAATATTTACTTTTTCAAAGAATTTACTCATCTTATATGGATAAATTAGGTTACATTAAACATGTAACAATAATTTTATAAAATGTGTTTACAAGACAGAATGACACATACCATGTGACTACTAACATTTTACTTGGTTTATGACAATAAAGATATACAGAGACATGCAAAAAGTATTCTGTCACAGTCACTGTAATTATTTACTATATATTTCATATAAAACCACAGTTTTTCAAAACATTATTCCAGTCAATTCTTGTTCAAGTTTTGATGAAATTTTTAGCGACAAGAGCGATGACATAATATGTAATTTTCTGTGATTATTTTAAAATACTTTTTTGAAGCACAGATTTAAAATATTTACAATTTAAAAACAAAGGTAAATTATTTGTCTTCAAAAGTACTACCACTGTATTTGTGTTTTTGACGTTCAAAATTTAGTTTTGTGTTTCACCCGTGGACTCTTAAATTCTTACATTATAAAATTATGATGAAATTACAGTGTAAAACTACATTTAATTCTGTCTTTGTTGGTAAAAATTTCAAGAATTGACTCTGGATTAATGTTTTGAAAAAATGTGGTTTTATTTGAAATATATAGTAAAAAATTACAGTGACCGAATACTTTTTGCATGTATATATACATTGAGATCTCCACGTCCAAATTCACACGGTATTACAATGTAATTAAAACTGTAAATATTAATTATTATACAGTTTTGAACAGTTTATCATAGGTTGAAGACACCATACAGGAGGACAATTATTGATTTATTCCACATAGTTTTGCTTGAGTCATAAATCCTGTTGCCACGACAACGAATTAAAACTAGAGTATTAAAATTTGATGAAAAAACAAGTACCTGTTGTAAGAAATCATTTAATTTTTCACATTTTGTAAAATAAAATGTAATTGATTTAATTCTTTATTACATGTATTTAAAGAAGATTGCTGACCGCGATTGAAATTATGTACATTTATTATTACAACTGACTTTGACCAAAGTTTATTGATACATTTTTTGTACATAGTCAGTTTAAAAGATATAGAAATTAATAATCAATTTCAATGTAAATTACTTAATAAAAATCATTGAAGATATGTCTTTCCACAGGATTTGATGTCAGTATTCATGTTAACTAATACCATGCATAATTTACAAATTTTAATTTTCACATGAAATACCTGGCAAATTTTTTTTTATCATTGTTTAAGAAATGCTTATTTTTGTTAAATAGAATTAGCCAAAATTAGGAAAACAAAATTGTTTGCACACTCCAGGTTTCTGTGTCAGTGTTATAGTTAAAGTGTCGACTTTATGTTTGTTTATATCAATTTGTTTTAAAAATTTCAGATGATTTCAATTTAAATTTTCAGCCCACCTGGACCAGCATGTAAAATTTTGATATCACTCTAAAAATATGAGGCAAACTAAAAATAAAAAAACAGTGTGATAGTTCTTTGAGTCCTTTCACAGTTTCCTTTCAAAATAGTGTCGACAAACCTTTCCTCCATCCATAATGACTGCCATTAATACTACATAAATTTATAACAGAATCTCTTACAAATGATGCCATATTTACAATTCATGGCTACATTTAGATTTATCAAATTCTGTCAAGGGTTTTAAATTTTAATACTCCATTTACAGTTTCAATTAAAGAAAACTGGAAAAATAATTTGATTTTCCACAACTGTTTTGACAGCTGTAAATCAGTTAGAAATAATCCCTATAGAATAAGATGATGAAGCCATTATTAATATTGATATTACATCTGTATTAATTATTACTATATATTATATGGGTTTGATTGATGAGACATAAGTATAAATATTTTTTTGTTTCTCTCTTCCTTAGTTATACCATATACCTGAAAAACTGGCCCGATTAATTATTATTTTTTTTTTAATTTTAATAATTTTTTACAAATGTAAATATGAGATGTGATAATAAAATATATATAAAAATTTAATTAATGTATATTGTCGCCAAATATTAAATATATTTGCGTGAGCTTTCGAAAAAGGTAGAAAAACAAGTCTGGTACTAACTTGTTTTACAGTGAGTGGAAATAAATTTTATTTTTACTGACATATTTTGTTTATCCTGATATTTCAAGAAGTGACACAACTGTCAAATTTTACTGAAAAAGAACGGAAACAAGTGTTGTTCTAATTGTTTCAAGGGTGTTCTCTTTCTTGTATGTGTTTATACAGTTACCTTTGCTTACCGTTCGCTCTGCTTGAATCGGATAAAAATGTACCAGAAAATATTTTATTATGTCAATGACTAATATAACGCGTAAGTTTATTTGACTACTGATGAGACGATTGCAGTATTTAATATTTTCATCTTCCTTTAAGGCATTGTACTGAATCAGACGTCCCAAAAAATAAATGTGAATTTTTCTTGATATCCATGATCAAATATTTGCCACCCCGGATTCAGTAAAATATTGTCAATTTGTTATTTTTCAGATGTACTTTTCTAGATTTAATATGGCACATTTAATGATATTCTAAAAATTATATTTGATATTGTTTTTACCTGGTTTGAAGAAAAACATCGTAAACATATATTCTTTAATTTTATGATATTAGATTAATAAAACCAAAACATTTAAGTTTTTTTTTAAATATGGACATTGAGATTTAGAACTTGAGAGTTGTGTCCCTTGAATATGAACAATTCTACAACAAAATGATTGTGAGATGTTTATGTGGTATTCCAATTTTATTTAAAGTAGATCATTCTTCTGTTGCATGACTGCTACTTGAAAAATACAAATAAGATCAATATTGAACTGATACCAATACTGTTTCATTTGGCATCCGTCGTCCGTTAACTTTTCACATTTTAATCTTGTCCCTTGAAACCCCTCAGCCAAATGAACTGAAACTTGGTAGGAAGCATCTATGGAAGGTCCTCTATAAAGATTGCTCATTTTCATCCTGATCCATTAACAAACATGGCCACCACAGGCTATTCTTGTTTCTGATTGGCAGATTTTTAAAAATCTTCTCCTCTGAAACCGCTTGGCCAAATGAACCGAAACATGGTAGGAAGCATCTATGGAAGGTCCTCTGTAAAGATTGCGTATTTCGTCCTGATCCGTTAACAAACATGACCGCCACAGGCAACTCTTGTTTCTGATTGGCTGATTTTTAAAATTCTTCTCCTCTGAAACCGTTTGGCCAAATGAACCGAAACTTGGTAGGAAGCATCTATGGGCAGTCCTCTATAAAGATTGCACATTTTGTCCTGATCCATTAACAAACATGGCCGCCACAGGCAATTCATGATTCTGATTGGCCGATTGAAAAAAATCTTCTTCTCTGAAACCGCTTGGCCAAATGAACCGAAATTTGGTAGGAAGCATCTATGGAAAGTCCTCTATAAAGATTGCTCATTTCGTCCCGATCGGTTAACAAACATGGCCACCACAGGCAATTCTTGTTTCTGAGTGGTTGATTTTTAAAAAATCTTCTCCTCTGTTAAAAGAAAGATAATTCTTGCCTAATCTGTTAAAGAAAAATAACTCTTGCCATTATCTCCCTTAGAAATTAACTAGTGCTGATATAGTGTAACATGTTTATTCTATACATTACAAGTAGGTATTCACATTTTAATATTCTTTTTAGCAAACCTTGCCAAAGGCAATATGAGCTTTTGCCATCACTTGGTGTCCATCATCTGTCGTCTATCATCTGTTTACTTTTTACTCTTCTGCTCTGAAAACCCTCAGCCAAATGAACTGAAACTTGGTAGGAAGCATCTATGGAAGGTCCTCTAAAGAGTGCACATTTTGTTATGATCCATTACCAAACATGGCTGCCACAGGCAATTCTTGTTTCTGATTGACCGATTTTTTTTAAAATCTTCTCCTTTGAAACTGCTTGGCCAAATGAACCGAAACTTGGTAGGAAGCATCTATGGAATGTCCTCTATGAAGACTGCTCATTTCGTCCCGATCGGTTAACAAACATGGTTACCACCGAAACTTGGTAGGAATCATCTATGGAATGTCCTCTATGAAAATTGCTCATTTCGTCCCGATCGGTTAGCAAACATGGCTACCACCGAAACTTGATAGGAAGCATCTATGGAATGTTCTCTATGAAAATTGCTCATTTCGTCCCGATCGGTTAGCAAACATGGCCACCACATGCAATTCTTGTTTCTGATTGGTCGATTTCCAAAAATAAAAGACACCAATAAACATCTAATATAATTTTAATGCATTAGATTGAGGTAAAATAAAGAGTTAGATGACAGGAAATTGAGGGAGAAAGATCATGAGTCATTTTAAACTTTAGTACTGCAGTACTAGTCATGACATTAAATACAAAATACATTATATTTGACTGCATGAATATATATTCAAGAAAACCTTTCCTTTTGATTTTTTACAGGTCAGGTCTCATGTATAGATGAAAGTATCAAGATAATGGAAGAAAGCTCATTAAAGAATGAGGAGTCTAGAAGTGGTCAGGTACATGTGAATGACTTTTGATTTGTGGATTCATTTCATATGCAGAGACATGCAAAAACAAATTCAGTCACTGTGATATTTTACAATACTATAAAATTAAAATTACATATATTTTTTTCAAAATCATATTAATATAAAATTGTGTATCATATTTATGAAATTTTTACCAAAATACAAGTTCTGCTTATTATCAGGTGACAATATAATTACAGTCAAACCTGGGACAAGGAGAAGGTGGCCTTATAAGACAGGTGACCTCTTAAAAGAGGTTTAATTCATATGAAATGTTCTATGTCAGGACAAGAAAAAGGTGACCTTTTAATACAGGTGACTGCTTAATAGAGGTGACTGCACAGGCAGGTTTGACTGTATTTGTAATTAAGTCTCCCAAACAGTTTTGCTCCGTTTCTTATTAAGTCTCCCAAACAACGTTTGGAAACTTATTGTTTTTGTTCCGTTTCTTATTAAGTCTCCCAAACAACGTTTGGAGACTTATTGTTTGTGCTCCGTTTCTTATTATTATTATTATTATTATTCTTGTTCTTGTTATTCTCCTTTCTTTCCGTGCACCATGAACTTGTCCACGGCAGATCTCAGGAACTACAGGACAGAATTTCATGAAACTTGGTGGAGTTATAGATATATGTTTCTAGTTGATCCTAAAGTTTTCAGATTTGTGGTAAAGGGGGTCAAAGCCATATTTTTGAAATTTCGTACATTAATGTTGATAACTTCTAACTGGATAATGATAGAGACATAAATTTTGACATAGTGATAGGTCACCATTAGAGGAGCAATTCTGCATTTTCAAAATTTTCAAGATGTCTGCCATTTTCAAAATGGCTGCCAAAACACGGCATAAAAATGGGGGGGGGGGGGGTAAAAATTCAACATTGTTCGATATCATCAAAATTTGATATGTGGGTAGATAGTGTCCGTGGCCGGTTTGGGAGACTTCATAATCGTTAGATTATAATCATATCTTGTTATTATTATTATTATTCTTATTCTTGTTATTCTCCTTTCTTTCCATGCACCATGAACTTGTCCACGGCAGATCTCAGGAACTACAGGACAGAATTTCATGAAACTTGGTGGAGTTATAGATATATGTTTCTAGTTGATCCTAAAGTTTTCAGATTTGTGGTAAAGGGGGTCAAAGCCATATTTTTGGGGGTTCAAAAGGGGTGGGGGTTACTATAGAATCCTATGGGAAAGTTGAAATTTCGTACATTAATGTTGATAACTTCTAAATGTATAATGATAGAGACATAAAATTTGACATAGTGATAGGTCACCATTAGAGGAGCAATTCTGCATTTTCAAAATTTCGAGATGTCTGCCATTTTAAAAATGGCTGCCTAAATACGATATAAAAAATGGGCGGTAAAAATTCAACATTGTCCGATATCATCAAAATTTGATATGTGAGTAGATAATGATGTTCCGAATTGATTCCCGACATTGACAAATTTCTACCGGTCGCCATTTTCAAAATGGCCGCCACAATACCGCAAAAATTCAACATTGTCCGATATCATCAAAATTTGATATGTGGGTAGATAATGATGTCCCGACATTGAGAAATTTCTACCGGTCGCCATTTTCAAAATGGCCACCGCAAAAATTTAACATTGTCCGATATCATCAAAAATTGATATGTGGGTAGATAACGATGTCCCGAATTGATTCCTGACATTGAAAAATTTCTACCGGTCGCCATTTTCAAAATGGCCACCACAATACCGCACAAATTCAACATTGTCCGATTTCAACGACATTTCATATGTGGGTAGATTATGATGTCCCGAAATGATTTCAGACATCGAAAAATTTCTACCGGTCGCCATATTCGAAATGGCCGCCACAATACCGCACAAATTCAACATTGTTCAATTTCAAAGGTAGATTTTAATTAATTTTTTAAACCGGTTGTCAGTGACCGGTTTGGGAGACTTCATAATCGTTAGATTATAATCATATCTTGTTTTGAAATGTTCTTGGTTAAACATAAATACAAATCTGGACTGGGGAAAATTTACAATATAAATCAACCAAATTGTAATCAGTAAAAATTACACTTGTGCTAAAATCATCAGTTTGTTTGTTTGGTGGTGTTTAATGCCACTTTCAACAATATTTCAGTTATATCGTGGCGGTCAGTTTTATTGTTGGAGGAAACCGGAGGACCTGTAGAAAACCACCGACCTGTCGCAAGTCACTGACAAACTTTATCACATAATGTTTTACACCTCGCAAAAAAATCATCAGAACATTACAATGTCTGGAAATATAAAGTTATGTGACAATAATAATTAAAAATCATTGTTTCTGCAATCTTAGTGAAAATTTTGTGAAATGAATATGCAACAAATAAAAAAAAAATACAATAATATTATCTAAGAATATCTAGTGAAATATATTAGATATATACAGTGACCCAATACTTTTTACATGTCTCTGTTTTTTAAATTAAATAGTTGCAATGTTTTAAACATTTCATTATCTGATAGAGTAAGCAAGCAATGACAATTCTGACTTGTTTTCATGCTCATTTTACAGAATATGATTTTCATCTATATTTGATTACCCCCCACTAATTTATGGAGCCTGTTTGATTTATTTTCCCATTTTGTGTCAGTTGTTTTCTGCTGAAGTCACTAACAAACTGTATTACATACAAAAGTAAACTTGTATCAAGTACACCTTGTCACAGACAGGAATTGAAGAGGGGATGGCAGTGTTTCTTAAGGTAGATTTAAATCCAACTACTACACGAAAGTGGCGACGATGGTAAAGTAAATTTAAACAAAAAAATTGACAGGGAACAAAAAAAAATGTGATATTCTACCAAAACAATCTTACCAACTTACTGAACTAAAATGAATTGACATCAGTTATTTCTATATCGTCTAGATGACTTTAATTTGAATTGATATTTTCAGACTAAAGATGACATTCCTTCACAGATTTTCAGTTCTTATGGTGAATTTTATGGATTCTTTGAAGCTTTAATAGAACAAGAACAGGATGAGAAAACAAAAATTGTAAGAATCAGGGTTAAATATTTTAAGTGAACCAACTTGGTCTGTTGGCTAATTGTATTACTGTGAAGTATTGCCCATGACTAAACCATACCAACTTCTTAAGATCTCATATACATGTAAAATCTTTTATTGATCAAAGAGTTTGTTCCCATAATGCATACAGGACTAAAATAACAAGTGCTATATTTCATTGTTTTAGCCAATTAGTTAGGATCCCTGAAAGTTAATTAAATAAATTGATGAATAAATTAAATGCATGTACATAAATCTTATTTATTAAAAAATATATACAAAAATGTACATATAGATGTAGAAAAAAAAAATCAGAATGAAATGATAAAGATTTGACACTGTCAGTGGAAAATTGTGTACTTAATTACTGTATATTTTTAAAGTTTCCATGGTGATGAAAGAAAAGTATGATACATGTATCATTGTATGGGAGATGATCTCTTATTATCCCTTATTTCACACTATTGACACAATATTATTGATACAATGTATATTGATATAGGATTGTGACAAAGAATAACTTCAATAGTCTTCTCGCCGACTTGTTCCTTTATTCGTATGAGACAGACTTCATACAGGGGCTTCTCAAGAAAAATGAAAAGAAGCTAGCCCGATCCTTTAATTTCACATTCTGCTATATAGATGATGTCCTTTCACTAAATAATTCTAGGTTTGGTGATTTTGTTGATCGCATCTATCCCATTGAGCTTGAAATAAAGGATACCACAGATACAGATAGGTCTGCTTCATACCTTGACCTACACCTCGAAATCGACAGTGAGGGTCTGTTAAGAACGAAACTTTACGACAAAAGAGATGATTTAAATTTTCCCATTGTGAACTTTCCATTTATATGTAGCAACATTCCAGCAGCACCTGCATATGGAGTATATATCTCTCAGATAATACGATATTCCAGAGCTTGTGGTTCCTATCAAGATTTCCTTGATAGAGTGTTGCTGCTAACAAGGAAACTACTGAACCAAGGGTTCCTTTTGGTAAAGTTGAAGTTATCACTTCGAAAATTTTACGGTCGCCACCATGACTTGGTTGACTGTTATGGAATATCTGTATCACAAATGACCACGGATATGTTCCACTTGTCGTAAACACTTCCCGGTCCTTTCCTCATTCACGACTTATTATCGGGTTTGTAACCAGATTAACACGACGGGTGCCACTAGTGGAGCAGGAACTGCCTACCCTTCCAGAGCACCTGAGTTCACCCCCGGTTTTTAGTGGGGTTCGTGTTACTCGATCTTTAGTTTTATATGTATATTTTGTAGATCGTTGTTTGTCCTTTTGTACTTTTTCTTTTGGCCATTGTGTTGTCTGTTCTTCTTCGATATACGGATTCTAATGGCCCCTTTGGTATCTTCAAACTCTTCTTCATATTTAATTTTTGATTTATATTATAGAATTTTGTAAATTATGTCTAAGAATAGAGAATAAATATAGATGGTATATCATCTTTTTATAATATTTTTGCAGGAATTACATATATTTCCAAAGAAGCTATCTGAGGTTTGTATAGTTATTCTTAGAATAATTTATTTTATGCAAATTAAAACTGTTGTGGGAAACATACACATATAACTTCCCTCTACACATGATACACCAAATTATTAAGACACTGCGAAAATGTTTAATTTAGTCTCTCATTCTGCATATCATTGTTTGACATTTTGACATCTAAGCAGTGAATACTAATATTCAAATATTTTGTTAGTGAGATTTATATCTATTTTTTGTAATACATTTCCTCTTTGCCTATTAAGTTTCCTTATTTTGTCTTGCGAAAATCTTAAACTTTTAACTTTTAACTTAGAAGCCAAAGGTCTTTTATATTTAGTACTGAGTTTGACCAAGAATTTATTCAGTTTGTACTTCACTTTTAGAAGATCTACATATTACATAATGGTTTTTTTTAATGCATGTTCATTCATTTTCTTTGTATGCTTTATGCATTGTATCAAGTTTTCTATTACAGATATAAATCACAAGTTGTAACATTTGGGAACAAGCTAAATAATCACTTTATCAAAAAAGAGACACAAATTCATAAAAAGTTAAGGAACAAATAAATACATATACAGAGTACATACCCAATGCAGAAGAGATTTTCAAGACAGGGGACAATCTAGATACAAAATCAACAAAAGTAAAAACACAAAACAAAATATTAAAAAATGAAAGCTCGTAGCAAGACAAAATTCGCACATATTCTAGAAACCAGTACTGGTTGTGCTACACATTTTTGTGAATCAAATATTGCAGAAATCTTTCAGTATTTCATTCAATTTTAAGAAGGAACTTTTTATTTCAGGACGCCACCAGGATAGAGGTCAGAACAATACAAGAAAATCAAAATATTGAACTGTCACAACAAAATGGAGGTAGTACCTGTAAATCTCAATGTTTTCAAGTCCTCAATACTGTAAAAAAGGTATCTAAAATCTGTCAATTACCAAATTCTACTGAGGTAGATAATCAACTGACCAGAAGTCCAGTAAATGAAGCAGATATAGGAAATCGTGAAGATCAAATTTCAACTATTTCAGCTGAAATAAACAACTTGCAGTTTTCAAGTTCATCCTTGACGAATGTTGATGTATCTAGTATTGTTAGTAGCAATTTACCACATGAAACAATTGAAAATATTGTTTACAATGATGATATACATACTGTTCAAATTACTGAATCTTCAAAAGATGGCAATTTAAAACCTTCATATGAATCAGAGATTTGTATGAAATCAGATTGTCCATCACAGGAAACAAGCCAGGCTTGTGGCCTTGTAATCTCAAACACTGTTTCTGTTTGTGATTCACCCATTAACAATACATTGACTCATTGTGAAGAAAACGAAAACTCAAGGATTAATTTACCCATTAACAATAAATTAACTCATTGTCAACACGGCAAAAACTCCAGGGCTGAATCTCCGATTATTGCATATCATTATATTTTGGATGATGACTTAGAACAACTTGACACTACAAGTAAGTTGGAGTTCAACCGTCCTGAGCATAAAATTGGAACTAAATCAGAGACAAATAATGCAGACACAGGGACCAAAATTTCAGATCAAGAATTAGGAATGCCAAGTAAAGGAAATGCAGACTGTGGATATAAAGAGGATGAAATGGATTTGAAATCCACTGAAAATCAGGATTTAGAATCTGAATGTTCAGAGATAGACAAACCTGAAGGACAACAAAATGAAAGCAGTGATGAAAAGCAGGACACTGTTACTGGTGATGGAATGGTCAAGAAACCAAGGGGTCGACCTAAAGGTTCTATTCGTAAGCAGGGGATTGATCCTTGTCTTTCTAGTTCAGTGGATGTTTATGCTTCTGGTAGAAGATCTCGGAGAGTTCACACTAAGTATGAAAGAATTGTTCAGAAAAGGAGAGAACAGCAAGAGTCGCTAAAAGAACAAGAAGAGTTAAAATTACAGGAGAAATCTGTAGTAGTTCCAATTGATCAGTCTGATACAATACAAACTTTACAGTTTCAAGATGAAGACATTGACCAAGAATCAGAAAATCCCTCACTTGTAGAACCAACAACATTCCTGAATCAAATAATGATCATGGATGCAAGGTCTATTGCAGAACAGCAATTTGTTGGAGAAAATTATTCAAATGGAGAAATAGAAACTAATCAAAACTCAGTGCCACTGATGGAAGAGAGAAATATATCCTCAGATTTTCACAATGTTGCAGGAAACCCGGTTACAAACGAGCAAGAGATAGAACCAGGTCACGAGAAGAAACGTAAAATGGTAATAAATAGTAAACGACTGCCAGCAGTAGATAAACTGAATAAAAAGGATCTGAAGTCTGTAGTAGAAATGGAAAAATGTATTGTTAAACAACAGAAAAAGGCATATTCATCTTCCAATTGTGATGCTCCAGTTGTTATAGAAAATGTATTTGGTGATGTGATCTATGTTGTTCCTGAGGAAAGTTTGTATGATGTTTCACAAGAATCAGAATCAACTGACAATGTTGAGATGAATGGTATGTCTAATATCACAGATCAGCATCAGATGTTTGATACATTTAATTCGTCTGTTACATATCCTACAGCCATTGTACAAAATGCATATGCTTCATTGGATGAATGTCAAGGTAAACAAATATTTAGTCTCTCTGCAGGTGGTAAGCAAGCAATCGATATTTTTACAAGTGGTCAGCAAAGATTTGGTCTTGCCACAAGTGGTCAACAGAATTTCAGCCCTGTCACTAGTGGTCAACAGATATTCCGTCCTGTCATAAGTGGTCAACAGATATTTAACCCAGTCATTAGCGATCACCAAACATTCAGTCCCATCATCGCTAGTGATCACCAATTATTTAGTATTGCCACAAGTGAGAATCAAATTCAAGATTCTAACTCTTTTATGGAAAGTGAGTTCTTTCATTCTTTGGGACTGGGACCAACAAATAGTGTTACAAATCGTCCACAACATCAAGGAGAGCAAAAACTGTGTAAACGTAAACATGTTGACTTAAAAAATACCTCAGATTCACCATTAAAGAAACAGAAATATTCAGCAATGAAAAAATCTAATCTTCATATTTTAAACAGATGGAAAAAGAAAAAGAAAGGAAAGTCGTTAGCAAAGGAGAGACAGCAAAAACACATTGTAGCTCTTAAACCAGGGAAGCAGAAAAAATACAATAAACAAAAGAAAATTAAAAATATAACATTGAAGACTAAGTTGACAAAAGGGCAACTAATGAAACAAGGCCCAAAGAAAAGGCCAGGCAGACCAAAGAAAGTTGTTGATAAAAATCTTATAAAAATCAAAAAGAAAAGAGGAAGGCCAAAGAAAGACAGTTCATCTGAAGAAAAGACAGGTCAATTCATGAATGCTCATGTTTTAGGGCATAAAAAGAGATTAAATGGAAAGAGTACCGACTTTAAACAAGTGAAAAATATTAAGATTAAATTAAAATGCATGAAAAAAGGAAAAGAACCGAAATTTTCTGGCAAGCTAAGTCAACTTGTAGCAAAAACTGTTTCTAAAGGTAAAATGGTTGCAACTAAGAAATACAAAGGGAAAGTTCTTGCTACTGAAATACCACAACAACGTGGACGTGGTAGACCGAAAATAGTCAAAGCCAACAACAAAGAAAACAAAAGTTATACTGTATCAACTATATCAGATGGTGAAATGTTAAACTCAAGCTCTTCAGAGAATTCCAAAATTGTTTTAGTGAACAATTCAGATCAATTAGCAGAGAAAAATAGAAATTTTGTGCAAATTAAGAAAAAGAGAGGGAGACCCAAAAAAGTCAGCCCTCCTCAACATATTTCAGACATTTCAAGTAATGACTATTCAATGCAGAATTTAGATCACGATGCGAAGCAAGTGTCTTTGATTGAAAAGGGCAAATTTATTGATTTTTGGGAATCAAAACGAGCCAAAAGACAATACTCCAAATTTCCATTTAAAATGAGGGGTAAACATAAAATTGTTACATTAATGAATTTAGAAATTCCACTGAAAAGAATTTCAACAAAAGACATCAAACCTGAAGTCCAAATTCCTGAAAAGAAACGTAGAGGAAGACCAAAAACAAAACATGATGCAAAGTTGCCAAAAGCTCAAAGTCGAAAACTAGTCAAATCTGAAACACTAGAACTTGGTGAAAATATGTCGCTCTCTTCAGTTCAGCAATCAGAAAAAGAAGTGACAACAGTTACTGGTGGTGTTCAAAATGCCACCAGAAACAGTATAGGACAAAAAGTAACTGAAATCTTGATGCCTCAAGATACAAAACACATTAATGAAACAAAAGTGAAAAAAACAGGTAAATCACAAAATGTGTTTGTATATGACGATGGGGATAATGTGATAGATATCAATGAAATACAAAATGAGTTGGAAATAAGAAAAACAAAAAATATAGTTTATAAATCGCAAAAGACCACTAAAACGAATAAAACTGAAAATTCAATAAAGACATCTGATAATACAACAGTAAATAGTGATGAGACTGCAAACACCAGTCCTGAAAAAGGTCACTTAGATATAAATGTTGTACCAAGTAATGTTTCCAAGGAGACCAGAGTTCAGAAAAATTTAGATATTTCTATTAGTTTAGTTTCTAAGGAGTTAATTGTAAAACCAATGAAAGAAAAGAGACCAGTGACTGTTTGTTACAAAGGACACAATACATTTATATCATCTGAGAAAGGGCTTGGCAAAAAACAAGTATCTGAAAATTTAAAAGAAAAAAAGGATTCACCAGCAAATGAAATTGTTGATAATTTTAATCAACAGAATACTACAAACTCTTTGAGGAAACCAGATAGTGAAGACACTTGTCCTGAAAAGGTGTTAGAAATTAGGAGTGCATCAAGTATAATGAGAAAGCAAGATATGTCACACAATAAGGAACAAACATCACAGTCACAGAAGATTCATGTCGTATCAAACGAAGAAAACCTGATTGATGCCAAAGATTGTACTGCTTCACCTTTATCACATGTAACTGGTACCAATTCTCAAAAGGCAAATAACAAAGATATGCCATGTGTACCAGTTCTGAAAAGGGGACTTAATTCAACACCAAAGAAGAAGATTGGAAGACCAAGAAAACAAGTCTTTGATAATGTTAAAAATGATACAGTCATACTTGGTGTTGAAAATACAGCTCACCAAGGTAAAGTGTTGAAGAGTTGTTTAAAGAAAAAGAGAGGAAGACCCCCGAAGTCATTTAAAAAACATGGTGAAATGAAGGCATTGAGTCAATCTAAAATGTCAACTAATAAGACTCTAATGAATTCACATTTAATGATGAAAAAGAGGCGAGGTAGGCCAAAGAAATATGTCTTTGACAAAACATTTACAGTACAGTCTAGGGGGAATAATTTAGAACACAAACTTGTTGATGATGAGAATCAGGAAGTATCTTCTGTTATTAAAAAGGGATATGAAATAAAAATGGAAACATCAAAAAGATCCAAGATATTAAATGAAAGAAATAAATCCCCAAAGAAAGCATGGAAGGAAATGGGTGGAAAATGTTTTAAACTTGTCCACACGGATTCAGGTCCTGGAAGTAATCCAACAAATACTGGTAGTATGTCCAGTAATGCAAATCTGAACAATTTAAAGGCTTCAGAAGTAATAACAGGGCAAGGAACTTCAAATAGAAATACATTAGATAAATGTCAACAAAAGCAATATAGGATATCTGAAAATGACATCATTGTGGACAAACAGTTGGACAATAGTAGAGAAATTAATATGTTGTCTAGTTCACAATTTATGGAAGAAAGCTTTGAAAGTGGAGGTTGTGATCAAATAAATTGTGATACTGATCCAGAACTATTAGAGAGGGGAATTAATTTAAATTCTAGCACTAACAATGAACAAGTTAATAGAGGAAGTGACAGTATTGAAGATACAGGTAGAGGGCATTGTGAGGAAGAAACTGGTACTATCAGCTTTTCCTCTTGCTCTGTGGGGAAATTAAACAATGAACAGGCCACGATGGATAATAATGATATAACAGACAATTCTATAGGAGATAAAAGTCTTGAAAATAAGGACACAAGATTTACCACAAATGTAAAACAGAATCACAATTTTCAGGGAAAAAAATCTGAATTTGAAAAAGAAGTAAACATTTTAACAGGAGGGAGCTCAGATGATGAAATGGGAACATTAGAAAAAATTGCTATATTTAAGGAATGTGCTAAAAAGAGAGGACGTCCACGAAAAATGCCTGTGTTAACTATGGAAAATGTGGAAAACATGTTTGATAAAATAAAAAAAGGAAGAGTAAAGAATAGTACCTGTACCTGTAAATCATCCGACTTAAAATGTATGACTGTAGATAACCAAAGCAATGAAGTTTTTATGGATTTTGAATTTAAATCATCACTTGGTACAGGAACCTCAAAGAAAAAGGAAAAAATAGAAAGAGAAAATTCATATTCTAATCAAGATTTAGTCAGTAATGCACAAAATCATAAGGGTCTAGAAATGATGATAAAACAACATCCAGCTGTTAAAAAGATGACTGTCAAAACTAATTTTGAAAACACTTTGAAGAGAAAAGCTGGAAGACCTAAGAAATTTGCTATTGTAGATTTTAGAGAATCACAACTAAATGATCAGTTGGCAAGCAAAAAGAGAAAGGTTGGAAGACCTAAAAAGAATAAAAATGAGGAAAAAGCAGACAATTGTGAGAATGTCTTCATATTGTCAAAGAAAGAACACAAAGTTGGGAAAGGCAAAAACTATCAAAATAGAAATATAAACAACATTGCAAAAGATTTGAAATATGGCAAGGTGGGTCGACCAGATAAACCGAAAAGTGAAAACAAGATAAAGGATGACATTGAAACAATAGGAAGAAAAAAGAGTGGAAGACCACAGAAAAAGAAAATAATAGACTTGCATGCTGTAAATTTTGAGACAGTACAAAGCATTGATGAACATAGAATGCAAAGTATGGATAAAATGGTAAATGAGCAAAGTGAAAATGAAGGAAACAATTCAAAAGCAAATAATATCAACATGATAGGAGGACCAATGAAATCAGTTGAACAAATTGTAGAAAATATTTATAATAATGATATGTGTGTAGAAAGTAATTCATGTGTGAAGAAAAAAATGAAAGTTGGTCGTCCAAAGAAATATACTTCTGAAGGACCTATTTTGGACGTTGATCATCAACCAGGGACTATTGATGAAACAATTGGAGGACCACAAATGGTTGAAAACAAAGTGAAAACTGGTCAAAGTAGGCCCAAAAAGAATTTAGATGAAGATGGTCGAGGAAAATTAAAAAAGACTTCTATCAAAGGAAAAACTCATGACGATGAAATACACATTTTTCCAAGGAAGACGGGTCTTGGAAGAGCAAAAAAAAACCTAATTGAAGAAAAATCACAAAATTTTGGCCTTGAAAAGGCAATTAAGAGCAGAAAAATTGGTCGAGGGCCACCAAAGAAAGATTCCAGTCAAAAAAAGTTGAAAGTAATGTGTAGTAATCTGGAAGGACAATTGAACAAAACAGGTGAAAGTATTATTCCTGAAAATATCTTGGTTAATGAAAATTTAGGAGTTTTTACTATGGAAAAAACAGTACTTGATAAAACCACAACATGCAAAGAAAATATTAAAGGAAAACAATTAATAAATACATTTATTGAAAAAAAGATAAACAGTGGGAATGTTAGTCCAGTAAAGGCTGGACAAATTTCGAAAGAAAAAGACAAATCAGAAAGTTTAAATAAGTGTAAAACTGTAGGAAAATTAGAAAATAATGTGGCAACAATTGTAATGAAAAAGGTAAAACCCAGAAAGTCAAGTAAAACTTTATATGAAGAGGTTTTAAATAAGATTGAGGAACAAATTTCAGAGAGTCCAGTGAAAACAATGAAACGAGGAAGGCCAAGAAAAATGGTCAAAACACCCACAAACTTTGAAAAGGAAACGCCAAAGCTTGATATAGAAGTACAAGTATCTCTGACAGGAGGAGAAAAGTCAGCATCTATGAAGAAGCCTCAGGTAACTAACAAGACGTCATTTCAGAACACACCCTTTAATGGGTCAGTAAATAGCAAGGAAGAAAGTCATGACAGAAATAATGACAAAAGTACTAATGTGAAGACGGAACATTTTCCATCAAATGTAGAAAAGCTAAATAATTTACATAGTATTGGCATTATTGAAACGATTTCGGGTATTAAAAAAACTACAGAAAATGTTTACGTTGACACTCAAACCTTCATGAAATTGAAGAAAATGGCTGGAGAAAAACATGAAATTTGTAAACAAGCAATGAAAAGTGGATCCTTGAAAATACTGAAAAATGGTCAGCAAAAATCTATCAGTTGCTCAGAATCTAACAAATCAAGTAGTTCATTTGATGAATTAAATAAAGAAGAAGGACCTGAAATGATTTTGACAGATTTGCACGAAGAAAATGATTCTATAAATAATAACAGTGATTTTGTACCCGTAAAGCAAAATTCAAGCCAATATCAAAAGAACTTGTATTTAGAAGACTCTTCAGAACTCGTCCAGGGAAATTGTAAGAAAAATCCATTGGCAGAAAAGTCTCCACCTTCAATGGAATCCTTAAAATAAAGAATTATCAAGTTTGGATTAAAGTTATAAGGTTGATGTTGACTTTGAGAATGCACAAGTACTAAAATCTAATACAAGTATAAATTCTGATGTTGTGGCGAATAATTTGTCTTCCTTGAATGAAAGCATGGAATCGTGTGTATAATTACCTAAATGTCAATTGCTCAACAATAATGAAGCCTCAGATTGACCAAGAAATTCTAAATTGGCTTCCAAAAAATTACGGCCAAATATTGAAGAGGTGCACCTAACGAACTGAAAATAATTATTATAATCTTGATGCACATTTATTTGTTGTACATATTTACTTGCAACGGTGGTGTAATGGTCAGCATGCTCACCTCGAGTGTGGTCGATCGTGGGTGCGAGCCCCGATTTGAGTCAAACCAAAGACTATAAAATTGGTATTTGTTGCTTCTCCGCTAAGCAGGATAATGTGTCAGAGTGGGGCGACATGTCTATCAGTGGACTGTTGTTTCAGTGAGCTAACACTACGCAAAATCCAACTAAGCATGTTGGTCTAGTACAAAATTGCTGAGTTGTCATTAAACAACAATCACTCACTCACTATTTGCTTGTTATTTGATTATCACATTCATTGTGTATTTTGAAATCCAAATGGAATTAAAGATATTTATTTATTTTTTTAATTTTTATTCAATTTATAATACAGGTAATTCAATTTAATATTTATTTTATTTTATTTTTATTATCAGTACTAGATCTATTTAAAATTTGAAAGATTGACATTTTAAGATACAAGATGATTTATTTTTTAATTTGAAGGTTCAAAATTTTATGATATAAGATGATTTTTCTTAATTTGAAGGGTTCAAATTTTACGATATTAGATGAATATTTAAAATTTAGAGGATTGAAATAGTATGGAACATTCTGAATTTACATGGTATGTACCATATCATTTCATTTTTATGTTACAAGAAATGTTTACCACACTGGTATATTGAACAAGTTTATCTTACCTCCCAGATTTCAATAATAATCTAGTGCCTGGTATATACATATGCAATATATAAATGTACATTGTCAGAAAATATATAATTTATTTGTACCAGCTTAAGAAACAGATAGAAAATAAGCAAGCTGTTTTTCTGGCCTGTTTCATGACGAATGTACATAAATTTTATATTTACTGACAATCTATGTATATTGTGTTTATCCTACAGTGTCAAAAAGTCCAAAGAAACTTCCAGCCATGTTTACACACAATCATATTTATTGTTACTTGTTCAATAGAGTCTGTTTGTTTTATACCAAATTGATACATTATTAAATTTTATTTATTGCATTGAGATTCTCTAAAATTTAATTGATTTCTGCTCAAATCGTAACAATCCTTGATAAAGGTGTTTTGTCTCAATGTTGGCTTTGAGCAGATAGTTATATACAATGTATATTTTATTTGTTATATTGTTTTTTTTAGTGTATCTGTTATACTACATTTTGTTATTTAGTTTTGTCACTGAATATTTGTTGTAATGAGATTGTCAAAGAAAACTTAAGTACAATATAATGTTCTTTTGTGTACAACTCTGGGACAAGTGAGCGAAGAATTCTCATGTAATGAGGGTTTCATATATTGTGTGCAAGTCTGAGACAAATGGACAAAGAAATTTCATGTAATGAGGTTTTCTTACCTTGTGTGCAAGTCTTGAGACAATTAGGGAAGAAAACTTAAGTAATGATGATTTCTTACATTGTGTGCAAGTCTGGGACAAGTGAGCAAGGAAAGCTTCAGTAATGATAATTTCTTACCTTGTGTGCAAGTCTGGGACAAGTGAGCAAGAAAAGCTTCAGTAATGATAATTTCTTACCTTGTGTGCAAGTCTAGAATAAGTGGGCAAAGAAATTTCATGTAATGAGTTTTTTTTTTTATTGTGTGTAAGTCTTGGATAAATGAGCAAAGAAAACTTAAGTACTGAGGTTTTATCTTTTGTGTGTAAGTCTGGGACAAGTGGGCGAAGAAATCTCATGTAATGATGTATTCTTCTATTGTGTGCAAGTCTGGGACAAGTGGGCAAAGAAATCTCATGTAATGATGTATTCTTCTATTGTGTGCAAGTCTGGGACAAGTGGGCAAAGAAATCTCATGTAATGATGTATTCTTCTATTGTGTGCAAGTCTGGGACAAGTGGGCAAAGAAATCTTATGTAATGATGTATTCTTCTATTGTGTGCAAGTTAAAATCAAATTAGTGAAGAAACTTAAGGAACAAATTATTTATTATATACAAATCTGGGACAAGTGAGCAAGAACACTTAATAATTATATTTCATTTTATTGTGTGCAAGTATTAATCATGTGAACAAAGATTACACCAATGTATTGAGTATTTCCTTTATTTTGTACAAGTTTTGAGAAGGAAGTGCAGAACTCTCAAGTGGTGAATTTTTTAATATTTTATGAAAGAGTTTTTACTGAAGAAATGAGGGGCTGTCGTGGTTGTGATCATATGGTTGTTGGATTTACAACTACCTATGCAATCGATGCCTATCATCAATAACGTTGTGAGTTCGAACCCCGCTTAGGTGATGTGTACTCGCTACAACATTATGTGATAAATTTTGTCATTGATTTGCGACAGGTCGGTGGTTTTCTCCAGGTACTCCGGTTTCTTCCACCAATAAAACTGACCGCCATGATATAACTGAAATATTGTTGAAAGTGGCATTAAACACCATAAACCACAAACCTGAAGAAAATTTAGTGCAACATACAACCTTTTGCCTTCAGATGAGTCCATAATCATATTGGCTTGACATATATTTTAATCTTCTCAGAAACCACTGGAGCAAATTAAAACAACATTCATGAGACAGTCCTTTGGGTAGCATTATATTTTTACTTAATTGGCTGCCATTTTAAGTTGTAAATAAGTTTGAATTTGCATTGTAGCTACATGATAACCATACCTGTTAACCTCTGGGAACTGCTAGGGGGGAGATCTCCCCCCTACCAACTCTTCTAAGGGGGAGATTTTGTGCGTCACACAAAATTGTACCTTGTAGTTGCATACATGTGATAGAGTTGATATGCTACAACTGGAGATTTGTAAATTTTTGGCTGGAGATTTGGTCTCATAACTGGAGATTTTTTATCGACGTATTTGATGCGTGTTTTTATTGTTTATTGATGTTTTCCTTTTGTTTGTTTCAGTATTGAACCAACTGCATCCTATTTCAATATATATTGTTTACATTTCTGTCTTATTAGTAATGTTTCATATGATGAATGAAGGATAAAAACTGTATTTATAATTTATTCATAATCATTCATAATCATAAGGTTATAACAAAGCAATAACAATGAAGACAGAATGTTCTGAACAATAAAGTCATAGAGTACTAAAATTATCATAACAATTTGTTGAACATATTTTTTGTTGGAGTGGGCAGTTTCTGTTATATTTGTAATTTTGATGAGTATGCAAATTAGGCCTGTTTTGATTAAAAAATCATTTGAAAATGTTCTTCTCTGAAACCAATAGGCCAATGTAAACTTAACATGTGTGACAACCACTGGAATTTGATGACAAAATTCATTATCAAGGCTTCACTCATATTGTTATGGTTTCGATAATATAATTCAATAGGAAAAAGGAATAAAATATGAAATGTCCCTTTTTTCATACTTGATCTGAATGTGGTTGATAAAAGAATTACGTGTAGTTTAGATGTGTATGTGTGTAAGCCAGTTACCTTTGATAGTGAACTGAGCTATAATTTATTGGTAAATCCCATTTTTTATCAACTGTTGTTATTAGAGATCATGCCAAAGTATGGAAGTGTATTCTTCAAATATTTATAAGAATGAAATAGAGTTGGATGTGTATGTTGAAAGGATTTTAATGGGCATGAATGAGTTTAATGAACTTGAATGGTCTTGATTGAGCTCAGCTTTAACAATATGGTATTTTTTCTGGACCTGATTCCTTGTATAGAAAATATGGCCAGTTGACTGTTTAAGTTATGAGTTATAATTTATATTAGAAGCAATCCAATTGTAACACTTAAATTTTGTTACCTTCAAAAATAAAATATTTGCAATCAAACACTCTTCCACATTTATCTGCAATTAAAATATTTAGCAAACCAGAAGAATATAAAAATGCATGTTTTATTCCCTCTCACTATGACATATACAGTAGTTCCCTTCTTATAAGACATCTCACACTAAAGACCATCCCCTTGTGAGACCAGATTTCAGATGCCCAATATTACTAAATTGTCTGCCTCGAGTGAGGCTATCGCTCTAATAAGGCCACTTTTTCATTGCAGAAGGAGTGGTCTTATAGTCAGGTTCTGATAAGGCCAGTTATATATTTAGTCAGGTTCTGGTAAGGCCTTTTCTAGTTAGTCAGGTTCTGGTAAGACCAGTTATAGTTTCTAGTTATATTTAGTCAGGTTCTTGTATGGCCAATATTCTAGTTAGTCATGTTCTGGTAAAAGTCATTTATAGTTCTGGTAAAACAAATTATTGCTAGTTATTTTTCTGGTGAAGCCATTTATAGTTATTAAGGTTCTGGAAGGGCCAATTCTTTTTAGTCAGATTCTAGTAATGCAATTTATATGTAGTCAGGTTCTGGTAAGACCAGTTATAGCTAGTCAGGTTCGGGTAATACCAGTTATAGTTAGTCAGATTCTGGTAATGCAATTTATATGTAGTCAAGTTCTGGTAAGACCAGTTATAGCTAGTCAGGTTTGGGTAATACCAGTTATAGTTAAGTCAGGTTCTGGTAAAGCAAGTTATAGTTAGTCAGGTTCTGGTAATACCAGTTATAGTTAGTCAGGTTCCGGTAAAGCAAGTTATAGTTAGTCAGGTTCTGGTAAGGCCAATTCTAGTTAGTCAGGTTCTGGTAATACCAGTTATAGTTAGTCAGGTTCTGGTAATACCAGTCATAGCTAGTCAGGTTCTGGTAATACCAGTTATAGCTAGTCAGGTTCTGGTAAGGCCAATTCTAGTTAGTCAGGTTCTGGTAATACCAGTTATAGTTAGTCAGGTTCTGGTAATACCAGTCATAGCTAGTCAGGTTCTGGTAATACCAGTTATAGCTAGTCAGGTTCTGGTAAGGCCAATTCTAGTTAGTCAGGTTCTGCTAATACCAGTCATAGCTAGTCAGGTTCTGGTAATACCAGTTATAGCTAGTCAGGTTCTGGTAAGGCCAATTCTAGTTAGTCAGGTTCTGGTAAAGCCAATTCTAGTTTGTCAAGTTCTGGTAAGGCCAATTCTAGTTAGTCAGGTTCTGGTAAAACCAGTTATAGCTAGTCGGGTTCTGGTAATACCAGTTATAGCTAGTCAGGTTCTGGTAATACCAGTTATAGCTAGTCAGGTTCTGGTAAGGCCAATTCTAGTTAGTCAGGTTCTGGTAATACCAGTTATAGCTAGTCAGGTTCTGGTAAGGCCAATTCTAGTTAGTCAGGTTCTCTTCTTCTTCTTCTTCCAGGTAAAGGACGGAATTCAATAAATGAATGTTTGTGTCCTGTGATTAAAAACTTCGCAGGCCCTCGGGAACAGACGGGTCTCCTTTGCTATACAATTAAAAGTTCCCTGGAATATATACAATGCTAAAACTATGTACACAGCTCTGGTCACTAGTATGCGTAGAGGGGTTCCGGCAGATTCTGAATCCTAACCCTGAATTCCTCTAATTTGTCTGCATCAGTGACTGAGGCTGGCAAAAGGTTCCATTCCCTGATGGTGACTCCTAAGTACTTGGCACTGTCGACAACTTCTAGAGTGTGACCATGTAGAGTGTATTGTGTTGGTATGACATGTCGTTGGTTTGTAGCTATCCTGATGACTGCATTTCTGTGGGTGGAAACTCATTTGCCACTCCTCTTCCCATTTTTCAAGTGCTGAAAGGTCTTTTTGCAGCAAGTCTGAGTCGTTCTGGTTGTTGACGTGACGATAGAGGAGGCAGTCATCTGCAAACAAGCGTGCATCCGATGAGGTGGTAACATCCGGTAGGTCATTAATAAATGACATAAAGAGCAAGGGGCCCAGGACTGTACCTTGAGGTACTCCTGAGAGTACTTCTTTCTCGGAAGACTTCACTCCATCTAGGAGCACCAGCTGTTTCCGGCTACTAAGAAATGAAGATATCCAGGCCAGCGTGGTTCCATCAACTCCATAGTAAAGCCAATTCTAGTTCGTCAAGTTCTGGTAATACCAGTTATAGCTAGTCAGGTTCTGGTAAGGCCAATTCTAGTTAGTCAGGTTCTGGTAATACCAGTTATAGCTAGTCAGGCTCTGGTAAGGACAATTCTAGTTAGTCAGGTACTGATAAGGCCAATTCTAGTTAGTCAGGTTCTGGTAATACCAGTTATAGCTAGTCGGGTTCTGGTAAGGCCAATTCTAATTAGTCAGGTTCTGGTAAGGCCAATTCTAGTTAGTCAGGTTCTGGTAATACCAGTTTTAGCTAGTCAGGTTCTGGTGATACCAGTTATAGCTGGTCATGTTCTGGTAATACCAGTTATAGCTAGTCAGTTCTGGTAAGGCCAATTCTAGTTAGTCATGTTCTGGTATGGCTAATTCTAGTTTCCAAGGTACTGAGGCGTGAACTTTGTAGTTAGTTGTGGTTTTACATTTCACTGGATATATGATGAAAGTTTGTTATGTGTAATGTGTAAACAAATAAAATACATGCATTTACAATTTTACACATTGTTTTGTAATTTAGTATGAACTATGTACACATTTCCCTATACATTTTAAAATGCAGTTATGAAATTCCAAGCCAACATAATTAAAACACTATATACCGGTATACCAAAAAAATAAATGTATGGAATATTGTAAAAGTTAAATTCTGGCCTAATCCTCTCCCAAACCAGAACATCTTCAGACTGTCTTGAAAGATCTGTCCAAAACTTCTTGACATATACAAAATGTATTACATGTATTACCTTATGAGAATAAATGATGGGAAATTACTGTGTCCTGAACGTGCTACCTTCTTGTATTGTGGAAAACCTGTCGATTTTCATTGTTTCGCTCACTTGACTAGTTCCATGTGAATAATGTCATCACTTTGTGTCGGGGTTCTTCGTCATTGGTTAGCTTTTTAACTGCTACTAAGACTTGTTCGTTGGGCCAAGTGATGTATTGCCATCACTTTGCGTCGTCCTCAGAAGCCACATATGTGATAGAAATGTTACATGGTGTGGGTGGTCCTTACAAAAATTGTGATTATCGGTTGGAAATCTGGAATAGCTGTCACACAAAACAGAGGACCATATGGAAAAATTAATACAGTTGAACTGTTCTGATGGGAAAGTATCCGGTGAATGTATGCCGTAAGCTTATCATATTATGATTTCGTCAGAACCACTGTATGCCCAGTCACCAAACTTTCCACAAATGATTGTCCGTCATGGTCGTGATCGGATGGTAGTTGGGTTTACACCATTAAAATGGTTCGAATCTCGCTCAAGGTGAGGTGTACTCAATACAACATTATGTGATGTAAGTAATACTTGCGAAATGTCAGTGCTTTTCTTCGGGTACTCCAGTTTCCCCACAAATAAAACTTGCTGCCACGATATATCGGATATAACCCTACCACAAATGTTGCTCAAGGAGTCATGAAGAAGTATTGTTTCTTTTTGGAGCAATGCGATATCCAGGATGACTACGACAGATTTTTTACTTCTTCAAAAATACTGCTTGTGAAGTTACCGGACTTGGCAGAGATGTCCCTCTAAGGGTTCTAAAGAAGTGATGTTCCTTTTTGGAGTGATTCGAAATCTAAGATATGGTATCTGATTGACTTTTTATCCATAACTACTGTATGTGACTTCTCTGGAAATGTTCCTCTAGGGGTTCTAGAGAAATTATGTTGCTTTTCGTACTGGTACCATTTTTAGCTTTAATACCTGATTAAAGTCAAGGTGAGCTTTTGTCATACTTGCCGTATGTCGTTCAGTGTCCGTCTTTTAACAGTTTGCATTTTAATCTTCACCACAGAAACCAGTGTACCAATATGAACCACATATGACAGGAATGATCCTTAGATAGTCCCAATTCTCAATTGTATCAGATAAGTCTGAACTCCATCCAAAATGGCCGCCGCTACTAAAATTTAAAAATTCTTAAATGGACCAAATCAGGTTTATTTAAAGCCAGAATCAGTAATAAGGGTATAATTAGGGTCTCTACCATATTCCGGTTTTGTGCGCCAAGTTAATTTTCACTTTTCCCGATCTTTGCTGATTATGGAAATACAGGCACATTAAAGCAAAGAATAATCAAATATTAAGCAACAATCATTAAAAAATCTTTTTTTGAAACTACTCAGTCAGTTTGAACCAAACGTTAATAGGAACAATCCTTGTATTTACCCCATCCAAAAATGTAGTAGAGTTGGTTTAAATTTCACATTGGGTGGCAGGCTTTCGTTACTAAAAATAAAAATTCTTAGAGCATTATTAGAAGCTCTCCTCTTTATAAACGTATCTTATTGGTCCGAACTCTAATAACCACCGTTAATAAAAATAGAAAATTGTTTAATTGACTAAATCCGTCTTATTTTAAGCCAGAATCTGCTTAAATTTTAATCACGAGAGGATGGTTATAAGTTCTATAACATATATCTCATTTTGATGTGGATCAGAAATCAAGGTTGGCCGACATTACGGCACATTGTTTAACTATGGGAATATAAATAAAAAGCGTTTTCTCCTAAACGTACTTGAACTCAGTGCTATGCATGAATAACAATCACCGTGGTTATCTTTCTCTTCAGAAACTACTGGGAAAATAAGAGCCAAAATTGACTGGATTGCCATTCTAAATGATATTACATAGGTCCGAACTCCATCAAAGATAGCCGCCGTTACTGAAAATAGAAAGCTATTAAATTAAACGAAGCAGCCTTATTTGAGATCAGAATCAGCTCAAAATGTTTTCCGTAATGGCATAATTTGGAACTCTCAAACATATATTCGGCATTTTTCGTCAACTTTTCACAGTAGCCGATTTTTGCTGACTACGGAAATACAGCAAATTTCTATAAGTAAAAATAATTAAAATATCTCTTTTAAACCTACCTAGTCAATATGCACCAACTTTGGCAGGAATAGTCTTTGCATTGTTCCCATTCTAATCTGTATAAAACTGTTCTGTACTCTTTCTAAGATGGCTGTCATTACTAAATATAGAAAATCTTTAAATTTAACAAATAAGCCCGATTTCAAGCTAGAATTGGACCTTGTTTTTAAAGGAACGAGCATAATTAGGAGCTCGCTATCTAGTATTCTTGGTTATTCCGCCAACTCTACATGTTTGTCAATAACAGAAATAAGGCATATTTCAAAATCATCAAATAGAAAAAGAAAAAAAGAAAGCCATTCTTATGAATTACTTAGAAAGCATTGTCCTTTCATGGTCTCTTTCTAAGCTGTATTCGATTGTTCTGAACTCCATCCAAGATGGCCACCAGAATAAAAGATTCTTATATTGGACAATGTATTTGATTGGACCGAACTCTCAAGTCCCAATTTCAACTGTAAGGAACGGACCATTTAACTTCCAGGGGAGGGGAGGGGGGGTTATGGGTTTTTTTCTAAAATAAACATTCTGATTCCCAATGTTGCTGAAAAAAATATTCTGAATTTGGTGGGGGGGCTTTAATGATCCGTTTGGCTGAGGAATAGTACCTATCCGGTAACAAGACCAAACGCTTTTGTAGTTCTGACTCATTGTAAAAGTGAACCTTCAACCAGGCTTCGTTATTCTTGACGATATACCAACTGTGAGGATACTGTATCTCTGCCAATCCGATTTCCCATGCTCCGTCCATATCCATTATTTTCGGTAATTTCGTCGTGTAATGAGTCAACGTATTGTTCGGAAAGTAATTCATGGAGCTGTTATTAGGCAGAGTCAGGTAAAACATGTTTCCTCTTGATCTCTTGATCGTAGGGCTAGGTAACAGGTATCCCAGACAACTGCTCAACAAGGCCGTCCACAAGGTACTGTTTTGCGACTGTACCGTCAAGTTATAAATGCTCACCACAATAACCGTGTACAGGATAAGGACTTGACACAGGAACACGACTTCCGATCTAGGCGTCTTTTTTCCACAAGTGACCCAAGACGATACACTATCTGAGTCGATCGATGCCATTCATTAAACTGACTATTCAAGTAGGTGTTGTGTGCTTTTGTAGGTCTGATCGAAAGATCCAACTATTAAAGGTATCCGGATATCCAAGACTGATGACCAAATACTGAACTCTTCGCCCCTTTTTTCTCTTTTTCAAAATGGTTTCAATCTTGTACACGTCGTCTGTCTTAATGACTTTCTGTAATTCTTCGGCATAGAATGTTCCTTCTAGAATCTCCCCGTGATCGTCTTTGACTACGTATATTGAAGGACTAGTCTCGATACATCGAACTATGGTAAACAATTCTTCAGTTCAGTTAGGTAAGTATCCTTTCTTGAACGTACGCTTCGCCTTACTCAGTCGCACTCGATCTCCAGGAACAAACTTACAGGATTTCCTAGATCCTTTTCGCCCGTACAGTCTTTTCGCTACCGTCGTCTGATTCGACCACGTGACTTCTGCCGAGGGTCTCCCTATACTTCGGTGCACCGTACGATTATACGTTTCGACCATATCTGGTAAAACGTCCATATACCTTATGTTTTCTCTGTGTGTGAAATATTTCCACATTTTGGTTTTCAAAGTTCTGTTGAATCGTTCCACAATGCTAGCTTTCGTCTCGTCGTTATACATGGTAAAGAAATGGACATCGGTTTCCTTCAGAAATTTCTGAAATACTCGGTTCCACGATCTGTCTGTAGGCGTATCGGTTGTCGACCCGTCTTGAAAATGACTTGGAAGGCTTCTTTTAAACTTTTTCCCGTCTTGTCTTTCAACGGAATGACCCATGCGTATTTCGATAAGACATCAATGCACGTCAACATGTATTCAAAACCTTTGCTATAAGATGCTAATTTGCCCAAGTCCACCAAATCGGCCTGCCACTGATGATCTATTCCATACACGACCACTTGACGTCTGGGAAATCATCGTCTCGTTGGTTTATGCAAGGTGTAGGCATCCTGTGTCTGTAACCAGTCTTTGGTTTCTTTCTTTGTGTACCCTTTCGGTCTGAATTTATTGAGACCCCCATAACTGGCGGGGGCAACTACATTGTAATAGGACGACTCTATAGCTGCAACTGACTCAATGACACCTTTCGTTAATACTTAAGCCATTTCTGTTTACGTCTTGTATTTTTCGGAATTTCTGGAATGTCATATCTAGTGGGTGACGGACTTTCCTGTCGTTTACGGCTTGGTGTTCTTTTGGCATGAGTGATGTATCTCCATCGATCTGTATGACCGATCAAGTCGTGTGGTACATTTGCTTCTCTCGATGCTTCTCCGAAAGTTTCCCATATCCTTCTGGGTTAAAATATTTCCTCTTGCGCAGCACATCATTGACTAGATCCACTATGTTACTTCCATGTACGATTTTATCTTTGTATTTCAATTCCCCTTTCTCATTCCAGATGATGTCTCGATTGGTTTTCATTTTTTCTCAATAACAGTCCGGCCTTACCCCTCATCATTTTTGGAACGCTGTCCAAGATTTCGCTTTCGATGGGGTCGGGAGATTCTGATTCCGGCGTTGGCGTTGAGACTTCTGGTTTAGGTCTGTAGTCATCGAAGACATCTAAATATCTATACAGGGATTGATCATAGAGTTTAAGGCGTTGATCGGTAGGTATGTCTTCTCTATCTAGTATCGTTTGCATCTTCTTGTCCAACGTGTCCACGACTTTCACGCGCTGTTCGATGGGTGATTTGGGACGTGGTAGCTGACCGCCTTATTTCAACCTGCCGAGTTGCATGCCTTGTGTATTATTAGTATCTGTATAGGGTCGACACATGCAATTTGATGTTAGCATAAGATTGTATGAATATTGACACGAACAAGTTAAAATAAGGAAAAAGAGATGAAATAATAAAGAAATAAAGAAATTTTATTGAAAATAAATTTGTAAGCAGAAAGTTAGAAAAAGGGGGGTGGTCCGTGCCACGAGCGCCTGTGCAACAGAGCAGATGAATGATAAAACTTGTCCCGTATGTAAACTGAGATGTTCGAGAAAAGACGTCATGTTGCGACATTATAGAAACAAACACGGAATCACAAGTCTAAAGAGAAGAGATGCTGTCCCACAGACAGAGGGATATACACCTCCGCGGCCGCCGTCGCTGACAGAGGGATATGCGCCGCCGCCTAGGTTATTTAGTAGAAATACCACAGTGACGTGATAGAAAGCACCCTAGGAGTACTACACAACATAGTCTATAGCCAAAAACCTCGAAAATATCCGAAAACACCCGAAAAAGGGCGGGAACCCTCACTTCCGGTTTTCTGGTGAGGTCACGTCACATCCGGTATCCATGTCGATTATGCGCAATGGTACATTGTACTACTACTATAGTAAGAAAAAAGCGCGGGAAAACACTCACTTCCAGTCTTATGGCGTCACTTCCGGTCACGCATGCGCAATGGTCCGATTCCCCCGAAATATGGCTCGAACCGTCCCGATATACTACTTACATTTTTGTATTTCTTTTGTGGATCGGAAATCCAAGTTGCCAACAACACATAACATTGTTTAACTTTTGTATTATGAATGAAAAGCGTTCCCCAAAAAGCTGAAAATTTTTGCTTGAATACCCAGGCGAAGGCTACATACTTGGGTGACTATCTTATTTTATTTTTGTTTCATGTGGCGATCTACTATGATGAATTCGAATTTGATTATATTCTGATATTAATTTGGTATTTACTTAAATTTTACCAATGCATTCTGGTTTCGGAAAGCGTTCAATAAATTGGAAATTACTTTTACTTTGTATGTGGTCCCCAGTGGCATAGGAGCAGGGGTGAAAGCGGGGCTGTTTGAAAGGAGAGGTGGGTGGTGCAAAACTTTAAGAAAAGGCTGTAGAGTTTGACATGAAAGCCAAAAATATTGTCCAGTTAACCAATATTTAACCCAGATTACTATTTAGCTTGTCAGTTTTAAAAGCTTGCCCCGTCACTTTTCGTACCAGCCATGCCCCCACATGTTTCGTACCAGTCATAAAACCTGCCCCACCCCACTCTCCTGTCCTCCCGTAAAACTCCCCCCTCCTCACTCATGCGCCGAAGTCCACATTCTAAAACGTATCCGATTGGTCAAATTTTATTAATTGTGTTATTAAAAATATACTACAAACATTTAATTTTAATTAATTTTAATTAGATTTATTATATAACTGAGATAAGTTGATTCGTGGTCCAATGAGATGGTTTTCCCCTCTATTTGTCTAAAAAAAAAGTACAAACCGGCTAAAATATGTGTTAGAGATATTTTTCAAGCGGAAATTTGTATTATCACGGGAGAAATTAAATGGGAGACAACTCTGGTGAGATTTAGCAGGTGCTTGGGTTCGGGACTACACTCCTGGTTTTATGATAAACGTAACCTATGACCCGATTTCCTGCATAACATCCCATGTCTGCGTGCCTAGCAATGTTATAAACCAAAAAGAATTGTGTGAAGAAAATACTTTAACTGCTTTCCACTATGAAAGATTATGAGGGGACGTGAAACGAAATGCATGTATGGCGCGAAGCACAGCTGAAGCTTTGTTCAAGAAGAACAGTAAACTAGAAAGTTTTCTGAAAAAATCTATGAACGATGAAACATTCGAGCGAGTACGTGCTTACGAATCTTGCATTGTTGTTTCTGAGAAGGAGAATAAAGCGTTTAAGTATGCTGTGTTAGGTGACGAATGGATTTATTTAACAGAAAATCCACCTAAAACTGTGGTAGAAGAGGTCTCTTTGAAAGATATTGTTTCTGTTGATCTTGTAAGTGAAAATTATTTTAACATTAATTTATACTACCTTCCTTTGTCGGTACACGGCGTGACTTTTACCCAAATATACCCAAATACAGCTTCAAATTATATTATTTTGAGATGTTTTATGAATAATTAATGATTTATTAGCTCCTCTCGTTATTTTTTCATGAATTTCAACAAAATAGTCAGGTTTTTACGGACAATATCAAACTTCTTCTGCTTCTGCCTCTTAATGGCCACCATCAACAAGTTGATTGTTCTGCCATGTGGAGTACGCATGTAGTACAGAAACTTTTTAAAAGCTGACAGAGTTGTCAACAAAATATACAGTTAAAATACTAGTCTATATACAGTTCACAGGCACTTGTTTCTGGTAAAAAAAATATACCTAGATACTATATATACTACAAGGTACGTACCATTCATTTGTAAAAAATCTAGGTCATCGCGATTTTCGCGTTTTTTCAAGTCAACGGACGCCAGCATGGAAGAATGGCCTACATCAACTGAAACTACGATGTCAGATTTATCTACAATATGATGTATAAAACACCTACCTTTACTGAACCTCAACAATACAACAGACCTTTTTCCACGGGTCAGTTATCAGCTTTCATCATTCAGTTGGTACTCTGGGATGTTGCTACCCCGCAGTGAAAGAAAAAATAAGATAAGTTGTAATAAAAATGCTATAAAAAATACTGAGATGTTAGAAAATTATATATATTGCATTCCAATAAAAAAAAATATAATAAAAGTGTTTTAATTTCTTAGAATAAAAGTGTAGTTTGAATGCAAATCTGTGGCTATTTTTAGAATTCAAAAATTTGTTCAGAACCTTCGACCAATCAGATAATTTACCTGAGTTCGACCTTGAACTTTTCATTCACTGTGGGGTAGCAACATCCCAGAGTACCAACTGAATGATGAAAGCTGATAACTGACCCGTGGAAAAAGGTCTGTTGTATTGTTGAGGTTCAGCAAAGGTAGGTGTTTTATACATCATTTTGTAGATAAATTATCGTAGTTTCAGATGGTGTAGGCCATTCCTCCATGCTGGCGTCCGTCGAGTTGAAAAAATGCGAAAATCGCGATGACCTAGATTTTTTACAAATGAACGGTTATGTACCTTGTGGTATATATAGTATCTAGGTATATTTTTTTTTACCAGAAACAAGTGCCTGTGATACAGTTAATGTGGAAGTCCGGATACTTGAGCCAATCTCGGTCGGGTCGCTTACAATCACGAATATACCCAAATATACATTAAAATTTCGCCTTTCAAAAGTCTGATATATATATAAATTATTTTTATATTTTTGCAAAAATTCTGATACTGAAACCAATTCTAGTCTTTTTAAAACTTATGCAGTTGATTTAAGGCGATTGCTATGTGAGCAAGTGGTATGTCTAATCACCGAGAAAAAAAGGAGCATACTGATCATTTCCCGTTTTCATATATATTTTTATTCATATTAAAAAGGAAGAAAAGGAATAAGATAAATAAATAAAATAACTAAAAGAATGTTGGAAGAAATATATTTGTTGTATGTACATGTAAGTAACACATACCATATGAATTTTGAGTGTGTTTGGGTACATTTGTATTTGTTGGAAGCGGTCGTGTTGTATCGATGTTTATAATAGTTATAAAATTGATCATTTTGATTACTCTTGTGACAAAGTTATGAAATTTGAATTTTTTTATGAAAAATAATTCATATAGAACCTTTAACTAATACAATAAATACGACTTTATGGTGTATTTGGGTAAAAAGTCACGCCTGTCGGTACACATAAATATTTCCAATCGAGGAACACATCTGACAAATACCCAAATTTCCAATTTTTAAGTAATGTACTAAAATTTATTTGGTTACTAATTTCTGAAGATAGGTTAATTATGTCATCAGTAGCAAAATTATTAGTTAAATTATTTGAAAAAAGATACACTTTATTAAATGGAGGGGTTGCTTCCCTCTCTTCATAATGATATATAAATGCAAATTATTAATTATGTTTGTTTTGTTTTATCTCTTTGTACTTTAATACTTTAACTGTACTTGAACTGATGTAATTGTGTCTTTTGTTGTTTCTTTATATTATATCTGTAACCAATCAACCCAATCATATATGTTTATTCATTGTTTGATTATTCTGCTCAGCAATGGGCACTGTGATTAGTAAATAAAATATCTGTATCTGACATGGAGTCATAGCACTGCAGAATGTAAAAAAAACCAACTATCTCCAGTAACCAATAATTTAAAATGTGCCCATTTTAAAATGTATACAGTGGGGATAAGATTAAAATATAAATGTTAATTGGTAAATTCTACATATTGATTAAAATTATGTAATAAAGGCACTGGGTATTGTTTACCTGAAGACGGTTATATATATATGTATATATAGCAAGTTTTGGTCTAGATGCCCGAGTAATTGTTAATACTAAAGATTAAAAAGGAAGAAAAAGTTATAAATAGTTTGCAATTCTAAAATAGACCAAATTATTCTGGAAGATTATTTAAGAGCAGGTGCTACCTGAAATGCGATAAATAAGCTATGTATAATATAAGAATTTCTTTTATACTGTATTTTTGTTTCTAATATTTCTGTTATTCATGTATAAACGAAAAAACAACGCATTGTCTTTTTGTCATGTTTTTCATAATATTGCAAGAATTCCTTTTCATTTTGAGGCAATATCTAATAATTTGATTTTAGCATAATTTATTGTCTAAATAATGACAAAAGGATCAGACACAATTTTTTCAACTCAGTAAATGTCTTCTCCAATATCTGAATAAAGCTGAATCATAAATAACTGTTGGTATTAAAAAAAATAATTGTTTGATTGTGATTATTACTTTTCTGGTCTAGAACAAGCATATCATTTTTTAATCTATATGAGATCTTTACCTTGTAAATGTCAATAGTAAAGACATGACATCATGGTAAAGACAATATGTCACATGTTTGCTTCCCAAGTACATTTCCGATTCAAATAGAGAATTGATTTTTCAGAAATGTCAAAATTCTTCAGAATACTCCAAAGATTTTTTTTAATGTTTTATTACAAATAATCAAGTACAAATTTTCTTATTTTTATTGTTTTTTTTGTTGGTGTACGAGAAATAAAGATATACATAGAAATGGAATCAATCCTGATTTTTCTTGGGCATAGCCAAATTGGCAGATAAACTTTTTTTAACTTCCGGTTCTGACAAAGGCATCTTTTTCAATAACATTCATCAATTTTTTTTTATACCACATTTCTATCTTTAAGAACGAACTTTCGCTCGCTTACTAGGATCATGGCGAGTCAAATATTAAAGACCAGATTCCAAAGTACATCTTTTAACTTGTTTAATGTTTATTTTTTATATTTTTACACAATACAGTTATGTTTTTAATTTATTTGTATGAAATTTGAAAAAAAAGATGCAGAACTTATTATATTTATTCAGTACAGAATATTTCCATTGGTCTTTTTCTATATTCTATAGATATGACGACATCCAGGTGGACATTGTCAATTTAATAATCATGTTTCATATTGTTTTTCTTTTCAAATATATTATAATAATGTAAGTTCATTTTTTCTTCAATAAATGTATTATTAGTAAGCCATTTCATTTGTGTCATTCTTACCAAGAGATAGAAGACATGAAAGACTGAAGCTGCATTTTTCATTATTAGAATGTAAAGTTAAATAATAACATGAATATTTTACCGTAGTTATTTTTTAAAACAGTGGAATAAACATGATTAACACAAATAAAAGTATTAACCACGAATACAAAGACAGAGCACTTTTTTTTCCAAAAAAAATGGAACCAACTCAGCAAAAGTGCTGTCAGATAGTAGAAGCATTCAGTCTTAAACAATGCACACTCATGAAAAAGCCAAATTCACTTGATATGCAGTTGTAATTAGCAAAATGTCATATCTGCCTTTAAAAAAGATATCTTCAATAGAAATAGGCTATTAAATCAATAATTTACTTTTTATGAAAAACATAAATAAAGAGTAAACCCTTTGAAATAGAATTTGATCTTTAATCAAATGTAATTCTGCATGTAAAACACTTTTTAATGATATTTCTTCAAAGAAAATTAATTTAATATTGAAACATTTCAAGAGTTCATGGGTGACCAAGTCATTAAAATCATTATATCTGCATCAGGCTTGAGCTATGATTCCTTACTCAATAGATTTGGTAATCATACTGGAAACATTATATGTGCATCAGACTTGAGCTATGATTCCTTACTCAATAGATTTGGTAATCATACTGGAAACATTATATCTGCATCAGACTTGAGCTATGATTCCCTACTCATTAGATTTGATAATCATACTGGAAACATTATATCTGCATCAGACTTGAGCTATGATTCCCTACTCATTAGATTTGGTAATCATACTGGAAACATTATATCTGCATCAGACTTGAGCTATGATTCCCTACTCATTAGATTTGGTAATCATACTGGAAACATTATATCTGCATCAGACTTGAGCTATGATTCCCTACTCATTAAATTTGGTAATCATACTGGAAACATTATATCTGCATCAGACTTGAGCTATGATTCCTTACTCAATAGATTTGGTAATCATACTGGAAACATTATATCTGCATCAGACTTGAGCTATGATTCCCTACTCATTAGATTTGATAATCATACTGGAAACATTATATCTGCATCAGACTTGAGCTATGATTCCCTACTCATTAGATTTGGTAATCATACTGGAAACATTATATCTGCATCAGACTTGAGCTATGATTCCCTACTCATTAGATTTGGTAATCATACTGGAAACATTATATCTGCATCAGACTTGAGCTATGATTCCTTACTCAATAGATTTGGTAATCATACTGGAAACATTATATCTGCATCAGACTTGAGCTATGATTCCCTACTCATTAAATTTGGTAATCATACTGGAAACATATCTGCATCAGACTTGAGCTATGATTCCTTACTCATTAGATTTTGGTAATCATACTGAAAACATTATATCTGCATCAGACTTGAGTTATGATTCCCTACTCAATAGATTTGGTAATCATACTGTAAACATTATACATGTGTATCTGCATCAGACTTGAGCTATGATTCCTTACTCAATAGATTTGGTAATCGTACTGGAAACATTATATCTGCATCAGACTTGAGCTATGATTCCTTACTCAATAGATTTGGTAATCATACTGGAAACATTATATCTGCATCAGACTTGAGCTATGATTCCCTACTCATTAGATTTGGTAATCATACTGGAAACATTATATCTGCATCAGACTTGAGCTATGATTCCCTACTCAATAGATTTGGTAATCATACTGGAAACATTATATCTGCATCAGACTTGAGCTATGATTCCCTACTCAATAGATTTGGTAATCATACTGGAAACATTATATCTGCATCAGACTTGAGCTATGATTCCCTACTCAATAGATTTGGTAATCATACTGTAAACATTATACATGTGTATCTGCATCAGACTTGAGCTATGATTCCTTACTCAATAGATTTGGTAATCATACTGGGAACATTATATCTGCATCAGACTTGAGCTATGATTCCCTACTCATTAGATTTGGTAATCATACTGGAAACATTATATCTGCATCAGACTTGAGCTATGATTCCTTACTCATTAGATTTGGTAATCATACTGAAAACATTATATCTGCATCAGACTTGAGCTATGATTCCCTACTCAATAGATTTGGTAATCATACTGTAAACATTATACATGTGTATCTGCATCAGACTTGAGCTATGATTCCTTACTCAATAGATTTGGTAATCATACTGGGAACATTATATCTGCATCAGACTTGAGCTATGATTCCCTACTCAATAGATTTGGTAATCATACTGGAAACATTATATCTGCATCAGACTTGAGCTATGATTCCCTACTCAATAGATTTGGTAATTATACTGGAAACATTATATCTGCATCAGACTTGAGCTATGATTCCCTACTCATTAGATTTGGTAATCGTACTGGAAACATTATATCTGCATCAGACTTGAGATATGATTCCTTACTCAATAGATTTGGTAATCATACTGGGAACATTATATCTGCATCAGACTTGAGCTATGATTCCCTACTCAATAGATTTGGTAATCATACTGGAAACATTATATCTGCATCAGACTTGAGCTATGATTCCCTACTCAATAGATTTGGTAATTATACTGGAAACATTATATCTGCATCAGACTTGAGCTATGATTCCTTACTCAATAGATTTGGTAATCATACTGGAAACATTATATCTGCATTAGACTTGAGCTATGATTCCCTACTCATTAGATTTGGTAATCATACTGGAAACATTATATCTGCATCAGACTTGAGCTATGATTCCCTACTCAATAGATTTGGTAATCATACTGGAAACATTATATCTGCATCAGACTTGAGCTATGATTCCCTACTCAATAGATTTTGGTAATCATACTGGAAACATTATATCTGCATCAGACTTGAGCTATGATTCCCTACTCAATAGATTTGGTAATCATACTGGAAACATTATATCTGCATCAGACTTGAGCTATGATTCCCTACTCATTAGATTTGGTAATCATACTGGAAACATTATATCTGCATCAGACTTGAGCTATGATTCCTTACTCATTAGATTTGGTAATCATACTGAAAACATTATATCTGCATCAGACTTGAGCTATGATTCCCTACTCAATAGATTTGGTAATCATACTGTAAACATTATACATGTGTATCTGCATCAGACTTGAACTATGATTCCTTACTCAATAGATTTGGTAATCATACTGGGAACATTATATCTGCATCAGACTTGAGCTATGATTCCCTACTCAATAGATTTGGTAATCATACTGGAAACATTATATCTGCATCAGACTTGAGCTATGATTCCTTACTCAATAGATTTGGTAATCATACTGGAAACATTATATCTGCATCAGACTTGAGCTATGATTCCCTACTCATTAGATTTGGTAATCATACTGGAAACATTATATCTGCATCAGATTTGAGCTATGATTCCCTACTCAATAGATTTGGTAATCATACTGGAAACATTATATCTGCATCAGACTTGAGCTATGATTCCCTACTCAATAGATTTGGTAATTATACTGGAAACATTATATCTGCATCAGACTTGAGCTATGATTCCCTACTCATTAGATTTGGTAATCATACTGGAAACATTATATCTGCATCAGACTTGAGCTATGATTTCCTACTCATTAGATTTGGTAATCATACTGGAAACATTATATCTGCATCAGACTTGAGCTATGATTCCCTAATCAATAGATTTTGGTAATCATACTGGAAACATTATATCTGCATCAGACTTGAGCTATGATTCCCTACTCAATAGATTTGGTAATCATACTGGAAACATTATATCTGCATCAGACTTGAGCTATGATTTCCTACTCATTAGATTTGGTAATCATACTGGAAACATTATATCTGCATCAGACTTGAGCTATGATTCCCTACTCATTAGATTTGGTAATCATACTGGAAACATTATATCTACATCAGACTTGAGCTATGATTCCCTACTCATTAGATTTGGTAATCATACTGGAAACATTATATCTGCATCAGACTTGAGCTATGATTCCTTACTTATTAGATTTGGTAATCATGCTGGAAACATATCTGCATCAGACTTGAGCTATGATTTCTTACTCATTAGATTTGGTAATCATACTGGAAACATTATATCTGCATCAGACTTGAGCTATGATTCCTTACTCAATAGATTTGGTAATCATACTGGAAACATTATATCTGCATCAGACTTGAGCTATGATTCCCTACTCATTAGATTTGGTAATCATACTGGAAACATTATATCTGCATCAGACTTGAGCTATGATTCCTTACTCATTAGATTTGGTAATCATACTGGAAACATTATATCTGCATCAGACTTGAGCTATGATTCCTTACTCATTAGATTTGGTAATCATACTGGAAGCATATCTGCATCAGACTTGAGCTATGATTCCCTACTCATTAGATTTGGTAATCATACTGGAAACATTATATCTGCATCAGACTTGAGCTATGATTCCCTACTCATTACATTTGGTAATCATACTGGACACATTATATCTGCATCAGACTTGAGCTATGATTCCTTACTCATTAGATTTGGTAATCATACTGGAAACATTATATCTGCATCAGACTTGAGCTATGATTCCCTACTCATTAGATTTGGTAATCATACTGGAAACATTATATCTGCATCAGACTTGAGCTATGATTCCTTACTCATTAGATTTGGTAATCATACTGGAAACATTATATCTGCATCAGACTTGAGCTATGATTCCCTACTCAATAGATTTGGTAATTATACTGGAAACATTATATCTGCATCAGACTTGAGCTATGATTCCTTACTCAATAGATTTGGTAATCATACTGGAAACATTATATCTGCATCAGACTTGAGCTATGATTCCCTACTCAATAGATTTGGTAATCATACTGGAAACATTATATCTGCATCAGACTTGAGCTATGATTCCCTACTCAATAGATTTGGTAATTATACTGGAAACATTATATCTGCATCAGACTTGAGCTATGATTCCTTACTCAATAGATTTGGTAATCATACTGGAAACATTATATCTGCATCAGACTTGAGCTATGATTCCCTACTCAATAGATTTGGTAATCATACTGGGAACATTATATCTGCATCAGACTTGAGCTATGATTCCCTACTCAATAGATTTGGTAATCATACTGGAAACATTATATCTGCATCAGACTTGAGCTATGATTCCCTACTCAATAGATTTGGTAATTATACTGGAAACATTATATCTGCATCAGACTTGAGCTATGATTCCTTACTCAATAGATTTGGTAATCATACTGGAAACATTATATCTGCATCAGGCTTGAGCTATGATTCCCTACTCAATAGATTTTGGTAATCATACTGGAAACATTATATCTGCATCAGACTTGAGCTATGATTCCCTACTCAATAGATTTTGGTAATCATACTGGAAACATTATATCTGCATCAGACTTGAGCTATGATTCCCTACTCAATAGATTTGGTAATCATACTGGAAACATTATATCTGCATCAGACTTGAGCTATGATTTCCTACTCATTAGATTTGGTAATCATACTGGAAACATTATATCTGCATCAGACTTGAGCTATGATTCCCTACTCATTAGATTTGGTAATCATACTGGAAACATTATATCTGCATCAGACTTGAGCTATGATTCCCTACTCATTAGATTTGGTAATCATACTGGAAACATTATATCTGCATCAGACTTGAGCTATGATTCCCTACTCAATAGATTTGGTAATCATACTGTAAACATTATACATGTGTATCTGCATCAGACTTGAACTATGATTCCTTACTCAATAGATTTGGTAATCATACTGGGAACATTATATCTGCATCAGACTTGAGCTATGATTCCCTACTCAATAGATTTGGTAATCATACTGGAAACATTATATCTGCATCAGACTTGAGCTATGATTCCTTACTCAATAGATTTGGTAATCATACTGGAAACATTATATCTGCATCAGACTTGAGCTATGATTCCCTACTCAATAGATTTGGTAATTATACTGGAAACATTATATCTGCATCAGACTTGAGCTATGATTCCTTACTCAATAGATTTGGTAATCATACTGGAAACATTATATCTGCATCAGGCTTGAGCTATGATTCCCTACTCAATAGATTTTGGTAATCATACTGGAAACATTATATCTGCATCAGACTTGAGCTATGATTCCCTACTCAATAGATTTTGGTAATCATACTGGAAACATTATATCTGCATCAGACTTGAGCTATGATTCCCTACTCAATAGATTTGGTAATCATACTGGAAACATTATATCTGCATCAGACTTGAGCTATGATTTCCTACTCATTAGATTTGGTAATCATACTGGAAACATTATATCTGCATCAGACTTGAGCTATGATTCCCTACTCATTAGATTTGGTAATCATACTGGAAACATTATATCTGCATCAGACTTGAGCTATGATTCCCTACTCATTAGATTTGGTAATCATACTGGAAACATTATATCTGCATCAGACTTGAGCTATGATTCCCTACTCAATAGATTTGGTAATCATACTGTAAACATTATACATGTGTATCTGCATCAGACTTGAACTATGATTCCTTACTCAATAGATTTGGTAATCATACTGGGAACATTATATCTGCATCAGACTTGAGCTATGATTCCCTACTCAATAGATTTGGTAATCATACTGGAAACATTATATCTGCATCAGACTTGAGCTATGATTCCTTACTCAATAGATTTGGTAATCATACTGGAAACATTATATCTGCATCAGACTTGAGCTATGATTCCCTACTCATTAGATTTGGTAATCATACTGGAAACATTATATCTGCATCAGATTTGAGCTATGATTCCCTACTCAATAGATTTGGTAATCATACTGGAAACATTATATCTGCATCAGACTTGAGCTATGATTCCCTACTCAATAGATTTGGTAATTATACTGGAAACATTATATCTGCATCAGACTTGAGCTATGATTCCTTACTCAATAGATTTGGTAATCATACTGGGAACATTATATCTGCATCAGACTTGAGCTATGATTCCCTACTCAATAGATTTGGTAATCATACTGGAAACATTATATCTGCATCAGACTTGAGCTATGATTCCCTACTCAATAGATTTGGTAATTATACTGGAAACATTATATCTGCATCAGACTTGAGCTATGATTCCTTACTCAATAGATTTGGTAATCATACTGGAAACATTATATCTGCATCAGACTTGAGCTATGATTCCCTACTCAATAGATTTGGTAATCATACTGGAAACATTATATCTGCATCAGACTTGAGCTATGATTCCCTACTCAATAGATTTGGTAATCATACTGGAAACATTATATCTGCATCAGACTTGAGCTATGAATCCCTACTCAATAGATTTGGTAATTATACTGGAAACATTATATCTGCATCAGACTTGAGCTATGATTCCTTACTCAATAGATTTGGTAATCATACTGGAAACATTATATCTGCATCAGGCTTGAGCTATGATTCCCTACTCAATAGATTTTGGTAATCATACTGGAAACATTATATCTGCATCAGACTTGAGCTATGATTCCCTACTCAATAGATTTTGGTAATCATACTGGAAAAATTATATCTGCATCAGACTTGAGCTATGATTCCCTACTCAATAGATTTGGTAATCATACTGGAAACATTATATCTGCATCAGACTTGAGCTATGATTTCCTACTCATTAGATTTGGTAATCATACTGGAAACATTATATCTGCATCAGACTTGAGCTATGATTCCCTACTCATTAGATTTGGTAATCATACTGGAAACATTATATCTGCATCAGACTTGAGCTATGATTCCCTACTCATTAGATTTGGTAATCATACTGGAAACATTATATCTGCATCAGACTTGAGCTATGATTCCCTACTCAATAGATTTGGTAATCATACTGTAAACATTATACATGTGTATCTGCATCAGACTTGAACTATGATTCCTTACTCAATAGATTTGGTAATCATACTGGGAACATTATATCTGCATCAGACTTGAGCTATGATTCCCTACTCAATAGATTTGGTAATCATACTGGAAACATTATATCTGCATCAGACTTGAGCTATGATTCCTTACTCAATAGATTTGGTAATCATACTGGAAACATTATATCTGCATCAGACTTGAGCTATGATTCCCTACTCATTAGATTTGGTAATCATACTGGAAACATTATATCTGCATCAGATTTGAGCTATGATTCCCTACTCAATAGATTTGGTAATCATACTGGAAACATTATATCTGCATCAGACTTGAGCTATGATTCCCTACTCAATAGATTTGGTAATTATACTGGAAACATTATATCTGCATCAGACTTGAGCTATGATTCCCTACTCATTAGATTTGGTAATCATACTGGAAACATTATATCTGCATCAGACTTGAGCTATGATTTCCTACTCATTAGATTTGGTAATCGTACTGGAAACATTATATCTGCATCAGACTTGAGCTATGATTCCCTACTCAATAGATTTGGTAATTATACTGGAAACATTATATCTGCATCAGACTTGAGCTATGATTCCTTACTCAATAGATTTGGTAATCATACTGGGAACATTATATCTGCATCAGACTTGAGCTATGATTCCCTACTCAATAGATTTGGTAATCATACTGGAAACATTATATCTGCATCAGACTTGAGCTATGATTCCCTACTCAATAGATTTGGTAATTATACTGGAAACATTATATCTGCATCAGACTTGAGCTATGATTCCTTACTCAATAGATTTGGTAATCATACTGGAAACATTATATCTGCATCAGACTTGAGCTATGATTCCCTACTCAATAGATTTGGTAATCATACTGGGAACATTATATCTGCATCAGACTTGAGCTATGATTCCCTACTCAATAGATTTGGTAATCATACTGGAAACATTATATCTGCATCAGACTTGAGCTATGATTCCCTACTCAATAGATTTGGTAATTATACTGGAAACATTATATCTGCATCAGACTTGAGCTATGATTCCTTACTCAATAGATTTGGTAATCATACTGGAAACATTATATCTGCATCAGACTTGAGCTATGATTCCCTACTCAATAGATTTTGGTAATCATACTGGAAACATTATATCTGCATCAGACTTGAGCTATGATTCCCTACTCAATAGATTTGGTAATCATACTGGAAACATTATATCTGCATCAGACTTGAGCTATGATTTCCTACTCATTAGATTTGGTAATCATACTGGAAACATTATATCTGCATCAGACTTGAGCTATGATTCCCTACTCATTAGATTTGGTAATCATACTGGAAACATTATATCTGCATCAGACTTGAGCTATGATTCCCTACTCATTAGATTTGGTAATCATACTGGAAACATTATATCTGCATCAGACTTGAGCTATGATTCCTTACTTATTAGATTTGGTAATCATGCTGGAAACATATCTGCATCAGACTTGAGCTATGATTTCTTACTCATTAGATTTGGTAATCATACTGGAAACATTATATCTGCATCAGACTTGAGCTATGATTCCTTACTCAATAGATTTGGTAATCATACTGGAAACATTATATCTGCATCAGACTTGAGCTATGATTCCCTACTCATTAGATTTGGTAATCATACTGGAAACATTATATCTGCATCAGACTTGAGCTATGATTCCTTACTCATTAGATTTGGTAATCATACTGGAAACATTATATCTGCATCAGACTTGAGCTATGATTCCTTACTCATTAGATTTGGTAATCATACTGGAAACATTATATCTGCATCAGACTTGAGCTATGATTCCCTACTCATTAGATTTGGTAATCATACTGGAAACATTATATCTGCATCAGACTTGAGCTATGATTCCCTACTCATTACATTTGGTAATCATACTGGACACATTATATCTGCATCAGACTTGAGCTATGATTCCTTACTCATTAGATTTGGTAATCATACTGGAAACATTATATCTGCATCAGACTTGAGCTATGATTCCCTACTCATTAGATTTGGTAATCATACTGGAAACATTATATCTGCATCAGACTTGAGCTATGATTCCTTACTCATTAGATTTGGTAATCATACTGGAAACATTATATCTGCATCAGACTTGAGCTATGATTCCCTACTCAATAGATTTGGTAATCATACTGGAAACATTATATCTGCATCAGACTTGAGCTATGATTCCCTACTCATTAGATTTGGTAATCATACTGGAAACATATCTGCATCAGACTTGAGCTATGATTCCTTACTCATTAGATTTGGTAATCATACTGGAATAAAAGTTGAGTGTTGATATAGTTAATTAAAACACAATAAACTGAAGGCTTAATTCAATGTTCACTTAAAAAAAAAGTAGTTTTACTACTATCAATATGCTTTTATGGACTCACATTTTACCATGTTTTTAGAATTGCTCTAGGTTCAGTTCAATATCCAATCAAATTTGCAATAACTATGTAGTATAATATTTGTCTTTTCAACTTTTGTTTGTTTGTTGAAACATGATTATATTCACCTTAGTAAAACTACTTAAAGACATAGTTAGATTTAGGATGATGATATAGCTGAACAATTTGACATAGTTAGATTTAGGATGATGATATAGCTGAACAATTTGACATAGTTAGATATAGGATGATGATATAGCTGAACAATTTGACATAGTTAGATTTAGGATGATGATATAGCTGAACAATTTGACATAGTTAGATATAGGATGATGATATAGCTGAACAATTTGACATAGTTAGATTTAGGATGATGATATAGCTGAACAATTTGACATAGTTAGATTTAGGATGATGATATAGCTGAACAATTTGACATTGTTAGATATAGGATGATGATATAGCTGAACAATTTGACATAGTTAGATTTAGGATGATGATATAGCTGAACAATTTGACATAGTTAGATTTAGGATGATGATATAGCTGAACAATTTGACATTGTTAGATATAGGATGATGATATAGCTGAACAATTTGACATAGTTAGATTTAGGATGATGATATAGCTGAACAATTTGACATAGTTAGATTTAGGATGATGATATAGCTGAACAATTTGACATTGTTAGATATAGGATGATGATATAGCTGAACAATTTGACATAGTTAGATTTAGGATGATGATATAGCTGAACAATTTGACATAGTTAGATTTAGGATGATGATATAACTGAACAATTTGACATTGTTAGATATAGGATGATGATATAGCTGAACAATTTGACATAGTTAGATTTAGGATGATGATATAGCTGAACAATTTGACATAGTTAGATTTAGGATGATGATATAGCTGAACAATTTGACATTGTTAGATATAGGATGATGATATAGCTGAACAATTTGACATAGTTAGATTTAGGATGATGATATAGCTGAACAATTTGACATAGTTAGATTTAGGATGATGATATAGCTGAACAATTTGACATAGTTAGATATAGGATGATGATATAGCTGAACAATTTGACATAGTTAGATATAGGATGATGATATAGCTGAACAATTTGACATAGTTAGATTTAGGATGATGATATAGCTGAACAATTTGACATAGTTAGATTTAGGATGATGATATAGCTGAACAATTTGACATAGTTAGATTTAGGATGATGATATAGCTGAACAATTTGACATAGTTAGATTTAGGATGATGATATAGCTGAACAATTTGACATAGTTAGATATAGGATGATGATATAGCTGAACAATTTGACATAGTTAGATATAGGATGATGATATAGCTGAACAATTTGACATTGTTAGATTTAGGATGATGATATAGCTGAACAATTTGACATAGTTAGATTTAGGATGATGATATAGCTGAACAATTTGACATAGTTAGATATAGGATAATGATATAGCTGAACAATTTGACATAGTTAGATTTATGATGATGATATAGCTGAACAATTTGACATAGTTAGATATAGGATGATGATATAGCTGAACAATTTGACATAGTTAGATTTAGGATGATGATATAGCTGAACAATTTGACATAGTTAGATTTAGGATGATGATATAGCTGAACAATTTGACATAGTTAGATTTAGGATGATGATATAGCTGAACAATTTGACATAGTTAGATTTAGGATGATGATATAGCTGAACAATTTGACATAGTTAGATTTAGGATGATGATATAGCTGAACAATTTGACATAGTTAGATATAGGATGATGATATAGCTGAACAATTTGACATTGTTAGATATAGGATGATGATATAGCTGAACAATTTCACATAGTTAGATTTAGGATGATGATATAGCTGAACAATTTGACATAGTTAGATTTAGGATGATGATATAGCTGAACAATTTGACATGGTTAGATATAGGATGATGATATAGCTGAACAATTTGACATGGTTAGATATAGGATGAGGATATAGCTGAACAATTTGACATAGTTAGATTTAGGATGATGATATAGCTGAACAATTTGACATAGTTAGATATAGGATGATGATATAGCTGAACAATTTGACATAGTTAGATATAGGATAATGATATAGCTGAACAATTTGACATAGTTAGATTTAGGATGATGATATAGCTGAACAATTTGACATAGTTAGATATAGGATAATGATATAGCTGAACAATTTGACATAGTTAGATATAGGATAATGATATAGCTGAACAATTTGACATAGTTAGATATAGGATAATGATATAGCTGAACAATTTGACATAGTTAGATTTAGGATGATGATATAGCTGAACAATTTGACATAGTTAGATATAGGATGATGATATAGCTGAACAATTTGACATAGTTTGATATAGGATGATGATATAGCTGAACAATTTGACATAGTTAGATTTAGGATGATGATATAGCTGAACAATTTGACATGGTTAGATATAGGATAATGATATAGCTGAACAATTTGACATGGTTAGATTTAGGATGATGATATAGCTGAACAATTTGACATAGTTAGATATAGGATGATGATATAGCTGAACAATTTGACATAGTTAGATATAGGATAATGATATAGCTGAACAATTTGACATAGTTAAGTTTAGGATGATGATATAGCTGAACAATTTGACAAGATTAGATTTAGGATGATGATATAGCTGAACAATTTGACATAGTTAGATATAGGATGATGATATAGCTGAACAATTTGACATAGTTAGATTTAGGATGATGATATAGCTGAACAATTTGACATAGTTAGATTTAGGATGATGATATAGCTGAACAATTTGACATGGTTAGATTTAGGATGATGATATAGCTGAACAATTTGACATGGTTAGATTTAGGATGATGATATAGCTGAACAATTTGACATAGTTAGATATAGGATGATGATATAGCTGAACAATTTGACATAGTTAGATTTAGGATGATGATATAGCTGAACAATTTGACATAGTTAGATTTAGGATGATGATATAGCTGAAAAATTGGCATAGTTAGATTTAGGATGGTGATATAGCTGAACAATTTGACATAGTTAGATATAGGATGATGATATAGCTGAACAATTTGACATAGTTAGATTTAGGATGATGATATAGCTGAAAAATTTGACATAGTTAGATTTAGGATGGTGATATAGCTGAACAATTTGACATAGTTAGATTTAGGATGATGATATAGGTGAACAATTTTTCACATGTCAATAAACAACACTCACTCACTCTCCAACTTCGATATTAATTTTTCACAGATTGCAATTTTAGTGTTACTTGTACTACATATAGAATTAGACAGTGCAGACATAAGACCGATCAAATACAGTAGTCTCATGCTTATAAAGCCACCCTTTCTGAAATGAAAAATTGACCTTCCTCTATTGAGGGAGTCATCTTAAGCAGTATTTTACATTCTCAGTGCTTCTGATAAATGCTCTGATAAAGAGGGAGGGGCTACTTAGTTGTATAAAGCTGTGTCACAAGGATTATACCCAAACAATTTGAATACAATTACATGTACAATGTATACATATTTATAGATTTTCCAAAAATACATGTATTTATCCTTGTTTTCAAACACTATTTTTATAGGTAAATGACTTTCCTGACTTTTTGTCGGGAGAAGAAAGAGAAAACACACAGCATTTAGTTGTGACATACTGGACAAACGACTTTAAAAGACGTTCATTGCGACGCTCTAAGAGAACCCCTAGGCCAGGCTCTGCTGCTACAGAAGGAGACAGGTTTGTAACTGATTTTAATAATAATCTGTAAATATGATAACAACACTCAACAATATTTCAAGGTTGTAAGCTCATTGACTGTTATTGTAAAATACATGTAAATACAGTAACATGTCACATTGTAAGTTTGTCAGGTGTTTGTGATCACAAGTAGAGAGAAACCCAGCTGAGAAGTGACGATGATGTGACAAGACATGACATTAGCAAATTCACACATTGGAATAAAATTGTAAAATTTCTAAACCTACAAATGTATGAGTGATAATTACACAATTTTCCTTTACACTATGTATATTCACATGTGCATATGCTAACTTTGTGTACATGCATCTGCTGTATTGGTTTAGATTGATAGTTGGATGAGGAGAGGGGTCACTTTACAGAAATTTAAGACCTTTTTTCAGATATTTCAATGTAATGCACTGCATTCATTAGCTAAATATTGTTAGACTAAACTGTCTGATATATTTCCCTTTTAAATATTAAAAGACAAAATATTTTCCTTACCCAACATTCCTCTTTTTCTTTAATCATATAGAACTTTGTCATTTTAATTAAATGTTCTCATTTAAAACGTACACATGTATATGTAAAACTTAAACATTCATGTACAGTGTAACCTCATTTTGTCGAGTTTGAAAGGGCAGATACTTGCAACTGGTGTGGGTGAGTTCTGATAAATACACATTTATGTAAATATATTTCCTATAGTTGTGATGAATTATTGTGTAATGTATGCCTTTATTTACATTTGTTTGTAAATTTGATAATTTTATCATTTTCTTGATTTTTTTTTGTAGATCAAATGCTTCAACTCCTCTTGGATTTGCATCCTCACATGAAAATGGCAACTTTTCAGAGGATTATGGGTATTTCACACAGAGTATGTCAAGTTTACAGATCAGTGGACGACCTGATAGTCGGGGATCCATTGGTTCAAACAGAGAGGCCAAAGGTGGGAGTAAAAAGAAAAAAAGACTAAGTGAAAGCTTAGAAGATAGTGTTCTGAAATCTTTAAAAGAAGAAAAAGAGGACAATTTATTAGAGGATATTGAGGAAAATAACGGCCTTGATCTTTCATCAAATTCTTATTTACAAAAGCCACTACCAAAGACTGGAAAAAATAAAAGAAATCGAAAACCATCAGGAGATTCCATGCTGTCTGTTGAAACCATAGCAAGTCGTCAGGGGTCAGTACGACCTTTACCTAATTTACAAAAGAAAAATGCATTCAATGCTTCATTATCAGATAAAAAATCAGTCATTAATGAAAAATCTGAGTTAGTTCAAATTAATGACCAAGAAAAACCAAGCATTTGTTGTTGTTTCCGTGGTAAAAATAAAATTCTTCCATCATGTGGTCGTGGAGAGGACACAAGTGATGATCAGTATGAGAAAAAACCCTTAGATAACATGGATACTAAAGTACCTCTAGATTCTACGGAATATCCCATCAAAGATGGGCAACCTCCTCCTGATATAAATATAGACATTTCATCTGATATTGCTAAGGGGATGAGGGGGTCTGTTTTATCTGTGCAGGAAACTGTTCAGTCTCGACGGTCCTCTATTACCACTCTCAAGGGAGGTAACTCCAGAGCAGGAACACCTGCCTTAGAAGGGGAGGCTACCAGGAGTATGAGGTATGTTCTCTTCATTTACACTTGCATTTTGGTGTTGGATGTCCTCCCTTTCACTGATGCTGTCTGAGAATGAATAATAGAGATAGTATATTTTCTTCCTGAAATGTTTGTACCTCGTAACTTAGTAATGTAGAATTTCTTACTAATTATTATACCATTTTTAATGGATTATTGAATGAAGATTGGTGTTATTAATATTGTTCAAGGTGCTTCTTTACAACCCTTAATTATTTATTAAATAGCAATATTACAAATCGGCCATTCACTTTGCATGAAGTGTTGTAAAATGAGGAAAATGAGAATGTCTGATTGCACAAAACCTATCTGCACTAATAATAACCAGTTATACATTTGTAAATGTTGCCATAATGTGTCAGTAATAATTATTACCTATCACAATATACATGTTTTTATCACATGTAACAGTTTTTTTTGTCATTTTTTTAACAAAAACATCATTATCATATTTATGATATTTAAAAAAAATGAGATTGTTTTTTTTTTAAATAATATAGTCTATAGAAAAGAATAATGTTTAATTTACATATATACATTCAGCCAACTCAGTTATACAGATAGTGGTTTTTTTCCACCGTTTCGACCTTCATATCATCACTTGTGAGTAAAAACACATTTCTATATCTTCTGTATAAAAACACCAAATTAACCCAAACCAGCTTTTAAGCAGTAAAAATAATCTCTTGTCTTATGTATGTACATACAAAGATTACAAAATATCACAAAACAAGCTTTTCTAAGATTTTAGTGAGCGTTTAATTTTTGCTTTCAATTGCCAGGTCGTTATATAATTAGTCTTACATATTACATTTTATAGCTTTACTGAGGATATATTGGTCTTTTTCTTTGCTTTCAAAAATTGCATAACATAACTAATAACTTGCAAAATTTAGAGTATTACCGTCAAACTTGTATTGTGAGGTGTGGTGCACTGTTGTCACCCTAATAAAATGTGAAGTACAAGTCAGCCTAGACATTACTTAAAACTGGTTAATTTAGATACAGGTATATTTTTAGGTGCTTGTCAAATATGGGAGGCAGGGCTCATGTTAGAGGGCGTTTCGGGCGAAGGGGTTGCCTTCTGGAGGTTTACTTCACTTTCTCGTTGGTCAAAAGTGAAGTTCAAGTTGCCTTGTAATTTTAAAGAGTCACCCTATGTTGACCACATATCTTTGCCAAATGTCATTTATGAAAATGTTGATATCGTGCTTATTGAAATCTATCGTTTCCATCAAGTATTTTGAAAGTGATTTTCTTGAAAAGAAATCCATTTCGGTTTCGAGGCATTATGCTATATTTTTCACAACATTTTTACACAGCCTTAGGATTGTTGTAAAGGATGGTGCCTTATCATTTACATGTATATTACCAGTATTTACCTTTTGCTGTTACAGAGTTGTGGTACTTTGTTTGTAAAAAATATAAGCATTTTTCTCATTAAAAAAAAAATAGGCAGTTTTTTTCCCACATGTTTGATGATAACTTGAGTTTGTCAGATCATACAGATATAGATGCATTCATGATCCAATCTGAATTTTTGCTTGTTTGAAGGCAAATAATACTTGTCTGATCAATAAAAAGCATCCCACTATTTGTATTATAAACTTGTCTGAGATAAGCCTTAATATACATTTTTGTAGAGCTCTGAGTACTATTTTTATTTTATTTGAGTAGTGTTCTAGCTTCTACCAGTTTTTCTAATCTTATCTCAGAGGCCTACATGTAGTAAAAATTGAGATTAGGCTTATGTCAATTCATATTATGTCATGGCAGTCAGATAATGTACTGTCTTCAGGAGTGCATAGTATGCATTAATGTATTGTATGCACCCCCTTTCATCTCCCTACAAATCTGGGAAAAAGTCTAGTTTGTGTGTTTTAAATAAACAATTTTTTTTTATTGTTGTTAACATGCTTATGCTTATGAAATGCTAAGAATGCATGTTTGATCGTACAGTGCTTGTAGAACAGCATGTAATAATATAATTTATCTTGTTGATGTTCTGATTTATATTTCAGTTATCTTCAGGATTTGTTTTCTGTGCATTATTTATAGCAGTTTGTTCTAGAAAAGTGATCTGTTTAACATTGAGGGGCTGTCGTTGTCATGATCGTATAGATTTACAACTACTATCACCACTAAAGTTGTGAGTTGGAACCCCCGTTCATGGCGAGATGTACTTTATACAAGATTAAGTGATAAAGTTTGTCAGTGACTTGTGACAAACAGTGACATGTCGGTGGTTTTCTCTGGGTCCTCCGGTTTCCTCCACCAATAAAGCTGACGGCCACGATATACTAGTAGCTGAAATATTGTTGAGAGTGGCGCTAAACCCCATAAACCAACCATCCAACTTGTTTAGCATTGCGAAAAGAGTTAGACTATTTAAGAGAAAAAATCAAATTTTTACACTGCTTAGTTATTATTATAAAAACTCTTTATCAGACAAAAACTTTCGAGCAATTTTTAATGGTTCATTTTCACCGAAACGTTTTCTCTACATGGAATTTAAACATGTACCGTAAGTCACTAAGTGTGTTTTTTGTTCGATTTAATTAAATACATAGACTATATGAATTTAAAAGGCAAATTACTAATTTTATGTCATTTCTATTTATAGATGAACTTTAATTTAAAATGGTGTATGTGTATTAGAAAGTTGAACAGGTGTTCCAAAACATTATTATTCAATTTTTAATTGTCTTGTATTTAAAAAGTAAAATATATCATAACTAATGTCAATTATATCTAAACACCCTCCAACAGACCCTCACCCTCATTATAGAAAATAGTGGATATTTAATCATGATCACCATTACAATGTATACAAATATCTTAGAAAATTACAATGAATATTTAATTAAGATGCAAAAAATCTTTTTAATCCATAGCGATACAACCTATAAATAGCATACAATTACCAATATTGATAATTATTTTAATACTTATACATGTAGTTAATTTGATTATATACCTTTCAGTATAATTAGTCAAATTATATATGCCATGGACATTCCTTTTTAATATTTTCAATATTTTATTGAAAGTCTTTCTGTGTTTCTGAATGGTACACATTTGTGACTAAGAGAAAATTATATATATTAGGCTTAAAGGTGGTAGATATTGATTATACTAAAGAATAATAATGATAACAAATTTAATTCTAAAATCGACAGTTTGACATTGTCATCAAAATAAGCTGCTTTCTGTGACAACAATTACTTATATACATGTACAAATGTATATTGATTTAGTATCAAATTACTGACACATTTCTATAGAAGAAAAGGAGACTTGTTCAGACTAACTTTAAACTTGGTATCGCACAAACAAATGTATTGTGTCTTGTTTATGTACATGTAGGCAAAGAAAATAAATAATGGTATACACAATAAATAAAAAGTATACATAAAATAATTGTAATTTAGAGGTAACTGTAAATGTATGTGTTGGTTTATGTAAATTTTTGAATTTCTGATAATGATTTATCAAAAAGACAAAAAAAACAATTTTTTTTATTTTCCAAGAATGCCTTAAAATATACAAAAAAAAAAGGATTATACTTGTTTGTTCATATCTGAATAAACCTTAGGAGAATACCGAGGACACAATCAAAAATGGACAATTCAGAGAAACTAGCAACATATGGTAGACAAGATGAAGAAAAACAAAACAAAAACACAACACGATATGTGTTGGACACCATTATACACAAACAAACACAAAAAACACAATAAGACATGAGTCCTCCTACAAACAACTGGAGGTAATGACAAATCAAACAAACACAAATAACGTAAATAAGACATGAGTCCTCCTACAAACAACTGGAGGTAATGACAAACAGAATATCATAATAAGACATGAGTCCTCCTACAAACAACTGGAGGTAATGACAAACAGAATATCATAATAAGACATGAGTCCTCCTACAAACAACTGGAGGTAATGACAAACAGAATATCATAATAAGACATGAGTCCTCCTACAAACAACTGGAGGTAATGACAAACAGAATATCATAATAAGACATGAGTCCTCCTACAAACAACTGGAGGTAATGACAAACAGAATATCATAATAAGACATGAGTCCTCCTACAAACAACTGGAGGTAATGACAAACAGAATATCATAATAAGACATGAGTCCTCCTACAAACAACTGGAGGTAATGACAAATCAAAAAATCACAAAAAACACAATAAGACATGAGTCCTCCTACAAACAACTGGAGGTATGAGCCCTCCTACAAACAACTGGAGGTAATGACAAATCAAAAAATCCTTTTTAAATGGAAATCGTAACAGACATCACGACACAGAACTCAGAACGTCAATACACATAATAGGACAACACAAAAAACTAAAAGATTAATCTTGCTACAAGTCCTTTTCTTCTCAATAACCCCTTTAATTAATTGTTGCTATGAAAGTTGAAATCTTGACTGACAACTCATCTTTACTATCCACAAAAATGACATGTTGAATTGGTTGACCCAAAATCTTAGTAAAATAAAATATTAGTCTGCAATATTACTATAAACCAGATACTAGAGAGAAAAAGCAGCAGGATTTTAAAGGTGTATTATTTGTCAAATATAAACCATTAATATGTACAGCAAGCTTTCAAATGGCCTGTGATATTCACCTTTCAATCCTAATTCAAATTACAAACAAAATGTATATAACATTATATCTATAATAAGTTATTATACAACTATAATGTTATATAAATAATTTTGAAACATTAAATTATTTAAATTTAGCACACCTTATGAATAAATTATTGTAAGGAAACTTATTCAATTATGACAAACCTTTATTGAACATTTATTAAACTGGTACCAATTACAGAAAGTGTAATGTCATATTAACACAACTGTTTTCATATATTTCTGTTTTTAATGGGAATATGTGCACAAAGTCAATGGAAAGTAACAATACGTACTTAGTTAAAGGACATACTCAGGAATTCCTGACAATAAATACACATTTTAACAGGAATTCCTGACAATAGATACCCATTTTAACAGGAATTCCTGTCAATAGATACCCATTTTAACAGGAATTCCTGACAATAAAATTGATTAAATACATATTTTATCAGAAATTCCTGATAATAAATACACATTTTACAGGAATTCATGACAATAAATACACATTTTAACAGGAATTCATGACAAATGCACATTTTAACAGGAATTCCTGACAATAAATACACATCTTAACAGAAATTCCTGACAATAAATACACATTTTAAGAGGAATTCCTGACAATAAATACACATTTTAACAGGAATTCCTGACAATAAATACACATTTTAACAGGAATTCCTGATAATAAATACATATTTTAACAGGAATTCCTGACAATAAATACACATTTTAACAGGAATTCCTGACAATAAATACACGTTTTAACAGGAATTCCTGATAATAAATTTGGTACCCATTTTAATATTTCTTTTTTTTTTGTGGAGTGTTATAATAGTTTCTCGAAGTGTGTTGTTCTGTTTTCTGTTCTTTTCCTCAAAAACCTTAAACAAATATATAGAATTCTTAGTTGCTAGCTTGAGATATGTATTAAAAGAAAGCTATGTTTAGAACAGCATTAGATATACACTAATATAATACATTGTTTAAAAATATTATGTACAGTAAATTATTAAACACAGAAAAATCTATACATTGTTTAAAAATATTATGTACAGTAAATTATTAAACACCGAAAAATCTAGTAGTTAGTTAAGGTAATATTTATTGCTTGATGATATGTAATACTGTTAATTTATTATTTTTTGTTGGATATCTACAATGTACATTCAAATTTGGTGGATTTTCTGCTTAGAATATTCATATTGACAAAATTAAAGCACTGAACAAAATATATATCTTTGAGTACATTTTGTATAAAGACATATGCAAACTTCTATCTTTCTGGAAATTGATATCAATCGATGTAGAAAAATATATGAGAACAAGATCTTGTGAATATTGTGATCAAGTCAGATATACCTGCATTGTTTTGTTTTGTTAGGATTTTTTTCAAAAAAGGAATTATTACAAAGGGAGATAATTTCCCAATAGAAAAAATCTAGAAGCTTTTTATGGAATATTATGAAAAAGCTCCCCCAAAAATAACTTGCTGTAATTTGTGATGTATATAAATTTTGTTTATTTTATTGTAGTTATTATTTATTTTTGTATTATTTCAGTTTACTGGGCATTAATCAATCATCATCTGATCTTACTGGTTCTATCAATGGATTGTCTACCTTAGGTACTGACAACTCTAGTGGTGGCGAACGACGCAAGATTGTACTTAACATTTATTTGCTCAACCTTCATTCACCCATGCTCATGTTAATAAGAAGTGCCTGGAGTAATTATCTCATTGTAAGTAAATTAAAACTTTAACTTAATTTACATAAATTTACATATGAATATACATATGTATACTGCCAATTATTTATAATAATAAAAAAATAGGATAAAACAGTATGCATTTTCATGATGTGGTCATTGAATAATGATTACGCTATTCTTGAGAAGAGCTAAAGCCATGATGGTTTTCTTCATTTGTACTGACCCTTACGTTTTTTTCAACTGCCCCAAATAATATTTCTGATAAATTAAAAAACTTTCTTCATAAATTGTTTTTATGTTGTTGGAGTTTTAGCAAGAACATAAAAACAGAAAACAAATATTTAACAAATGGTGGTTCATCCCATTTGATCTGTTTTCTTAACACTATATAGTATAGAAAATAATATATATGTATTTTTTTCATTTTCAGAGATGTACACTGATGTTAGATTTAGACTATGAGAAAGCTTTCCGTTCCAGCATTGTAAGAGGTCAACAGATTCAAAGGTAAGACCCTTTAGTTATAACATCTCATACTATTGTTGATAGTGACAATTATATTCACCAATTTGCTGTAAAAATCAAAATGTAATACAGCATTTGTTGCCAGTTTGTCCAACACAGACAAGAAATACAGTACCACCATCATCTGACCATGGGTAATGTTCAATTTTAATTTAGTTAGAGATGGTCAATGAGAATCAACAAACACGTACTGGCCTTTCATCGTACACAAAAATATAGCATGTTTTAATTTGACAGGAACACTACTGTTATACTGAGTACTAAAACTCAGAAGAGAACACTGAATGCAGAATGGTATGACATTTTGTAATTATTCGGTGTAGACTTTGTGCATTTTTGAAGTTAAGTGTGTAGTTTTATATATATATATATACATATATACGTCTGAAAATTAAACCAAACAGTGTTATAATTAGATTTTTGAGCTGTCAAATTTTTGTTCTTCCCTCGACGGGATTTGAACTCACACCATTGATACACTGCAGCACCAATCGCTTAGCCTTATGTCCAGTGCCCTAGACCACTCGACCACATCCGCTCCATATATATATATATATATATATACAGTGTACACTTTGTGGAATCTTGTATTGATAATACATGTAGGTTTGCACATTGTGGAATTTTGTTGTTCCACATTATACATTATCTACAAATGTTGAATTTTGCAGCATCACAAAAGCAAGGAAAATGAGGTACTGAAAGACCAATACTTTTTTTTTTTATCAAAATGTATCTGAAAATATATTACAGCACAATCATAATGGATTTTTAAAAAAAAAAAAAATTTCCAAGTCACATCCAAGAGAGCCATTTAATTAAAAACAAATAAAATTATAATTTTCCCTTGGAAAAGCTCCAGATTATTTTTTTTTGAAATTTATAGTTCCCCCAGCTAGTTTTTAACTACACCAAGTGTAATCTGTGTATAATTTTCTCATTATAAATGATGAAGTTTGATGTACTTGAAGAAGAAAGTAGATAATTCTGAACAAATTTCTGCATTTGATAAATGTTTAAAATCAAGAGTAAAGCTTGGACAGTTATAATGAAGTGACGGATGAAGCACCAGTCCATGGGTAGATGTTCATCATCTGTAACAGTTTATTACTGATAAGGCTCTGTAACTGAATTTGCATTTAGAAGTTGTTATACATAATGTAGCAGCATAACAATACTGACATTTTAATGATGTTGGATAGGTGACAATGTTAATAATTTTTAATATAATACCTTCTTGTTTTGTTTACTGTCCAAACAAAGTAGCAAAGTAGTGTAAGATAATTTTCTTGTCCACCAGAATGTAATATCAGTGCAATAATTCCCATTATATTGGAGCCAATCAAATTCAATGAGTATAAGGAATATTATTTCAAATGACCCTCAGATGTTGAGTGGAGAGTATGAGAGTGTTATCAGCTGTGGATGACGGTAATGGTTGGTTCTGGAAACCTTGATAGTTAAGGTGGGCATGAACAGTCAACCAATGTCAGTAGTGTCAGGCTTGTGGCTATAAGTCAACAATGCTCCTTAACCACTTGGTCACTCAGGCCCCTTCAATTTTCTGAGCTGACTGGGTTTCTGTCAGTGAGTCAGTAACAGCATTTAACACTCTAATGTAAAGTTGATTTTGTACAAGCATTTACAGTATAACCACAGTGGCTGATATTGACACTTGAAGAGTATACTGGACTTGCAACATTAATTGATTTTTCAAATTGTAGAAGAAATCCATCATGATTTTTGGTTAGATGATACATGTAGTATGAACATATCCTGTTATATATCTTGTAATATTGCTAGCAACTTGAAAAGCTAGTATTTAACTAACGATAGAAAACTTACTAACTAATGTTTCACACTAAATACATTGTATAAACCAACTGAAGGTTATTATTCGCTACTCCTTGGCTAGTGAAGATGACTAGATGCATGCTCTAATAAAATAGATTTGTAAAATCTGAAAAAAGAAGATATTTTTTATTTCATTTTAGCAAAAAGGGATTAACCAGGTTTGTTTGTAGACTTTTTTTTTATGGTTTTTGACTTGTTTCTGGATGTTCTAGGCTAGTTGTGCACAATTTACTATTTATGCTATGGTGACTTGTGTGCTGAAGTTATGTTCCTGTAACATATATAATGATATGTGCAATGTCGTCTGTCATATTCTACACTGAACCATTGAAAAGAATTCTATGTTTTAACTTTATATTTCAGTTAGCTTATTCTTATAATCAACAACTATAAAAGGACAATGCTACAAGCATAAAAACTTATTGCTCCCAACCACTTAAATTATTTGACTTTCCAATCTTTCAGTTTTGAGTGTACCAGGTTATTCCAGAAACACTAAATGTGATCTCTACGTTTTTATTAAACAATGCACCTATTGCTACTGAAAATAAGCTATAAGGACAAAGCAACAATACATGCATCAAAACACAGACATTGACCTTAAGGCACTTTATTGAAATGTTAAAAAATTTCAAAATTGATCATTACCACTCTTATTGGTATTTTGTATATATAATATGTATGTGACATCATGCAGCATTCATGTCCCATTGACAAAACTTGTCTTTCTCATATTTTTTATTTAGGTGTTGTACATATAAATGTGTTAGTACTTGTGTTGTAGATGTTTGACTTTTTTCTACTTTTTTATGGGTCTTTTACAGGTTCTTCAATTTTTTCTGATAACCTTATTTTGCCTTTGTCTAATACATTCTTTATGTGGTGGTTCAATGGTTGTCAGAATGATTGTTGTTTAATGTCAAGTGTGCAGTATTTTAGCTATATTTATGTGAGGAACAAATTTACATACAATAAATCTTGTAGTATAAAAGTGAAATAAGGAGGGGATAAACTTGGATGGACCAATGAGGATATTCGGATAGGCCAATGGGTAACACTGGGATGGGCCAATGGGTGACACTGGGATTGGCCAATGGGTGACACTGGGATTGGCCAATGGGTGACACTGGGATTGGCCAATGGGTAACACTGGGATTGGCATATGGGTGACACTGGGATGTACCAATGGGGATACTCGGATAGGTCAATGGGTAACACTGGAATGGGCCAATGGGTGACACTGGGATGGGCCAATGGGGATACTTGGATTAGCCAAAGGTGACAATGGGATGACACAGGGATAGGCAGATGGGTGACACAGGGATTGGCCAATGGGTGACACTGGGATGGGTAAATGGGTGACACAGGGATAGGCAGATGGGTGATACTGGGATGGGGCAATGGGTGGCTCAGGGATAGGCAGATGGGTGACACTGGGATGGGGCAATGGGTGACACAGGGATAGGCAGATGGGTGATGGATACTGGGATAGACAGATGGGTGATGGATACTGGGATAGACAGATGGGTGATGGATACTGGGGTAGACAGATGGGTGATGGATACTGAGATGGGTGAATGAGTGATAGATCAATGTAAGCTGTAACATAGATCCTGGGACAGAAAATGGCTGATGTTACATCAAATTTTTAAAATGACAAACATTTTTGTTTTATTCATTAGCTAGTTGTAATTACTAATTTTATTCAATACTGTATTGAGGAATTATGTGTTTTACTTTAAGCTTCCTTGGTTTTGGCAATGAAAAGCAATATATATTGGAATTCATTTCCTGTCTGTAGTACAAGTATTTTTTTTTCAATCTTCTTCTCACATACCACCGAGCAAATTGAATTGAAATTTTGCAGGAATTATCTGTGAATGGTTCTTTAAAAAAATACCTCTTTTCATATTAACTAACTATCCAAATGGCTGTCACAGTTAGGACCTAATACTTTCTGATTTGCTGAAATATTACAAAAATCTTTGACTCTTGGGCCCGTTTGATCAGTTATTTATATTGCATGAGTTATATTTGAATTGTCTAGGATATATTTGATATTTTATTACTTCAATCACGAGCTCCACACATCACCACCCCACCCTCATACAGCTCTGACAATAGTAACAGTAGTTTTCCAGACCCATTTTATATTGATTTGTGAATTGTTTATATATATTTATTTATATACATGTATAATTTTAGAACATTTGTACTGATTTTAATTTATTAATGAGCTTGTTTTAATTCAATATGTAATATATATTAGTATACATTAACTCTGAATGATCGTATTTACAAATGTACTTACAATTAGGACAATAGATAGAATGATTTGTTTGAAACTTTATGATTTAAATGGAATTAAATTATATAATACATGTGGATTTTTCTTCATTTGTATAAATGGTCCTTGAAGTTGAACTACCGGTAGTATATTAAATAGTTCTATACTCTATAATTATTTATCAATTAGAACCTGAACAGTTTCATAATATACGTAATATACGTAAACAACATACAGTATTGTTTTACTAGTTCAATAAATGGATTTTTCTTGAAAACATGTTTAACAGCAAGATCAATCACACTTCATTCTACTTCAGAAGTCTTTCTTCTCTGACTGACAGGAATATGATAGATTAGTTTACATTGCTGTTTTAATATGAAAGAATACCCCCTCCCCCTTTTTGAAAACCAAGAAGGACTATTAAATGCAAGACTGGTTGAATTATGGCTATTATAATCAAGATTTTGAAAAAATACTGGCAATGGTCCTGTACTACATTGTAGTTGTTACCGTTTTAGCATCAAAACTTCTGATTCTTTTTCTTTGACAATATACGTGTTCCCATTCCTTGTAGATCAAGGTCACATCTTTTATTGATATGCTTCATGTTAATTTTGAAGATTTTTTCACAGTCCAGCAACTCAGTGATTTTATGTTTTGAAAATGTTGCTTTCTCATGATTAGGTTGGTTTAACAATATTCACACAGTACTATAGATCAAAGTTATATGGTTTATAATTCAATAATTGTAATACATGTATGTTAAACAATATTGGTGGATGCTTCAACCATGTAATTTTGGACATGGTGGACACTTGTTAACTAGTTGCAAGATTGTGCATAGTAGTTGCATCAAATGATTTTCAACTGGCATCAGTTTGTATCTTGCATAGCATGCCAATTTTAATGGTCCAGTGACTTCAGGGATTCACTTTTAGTTTTTGTTAGGGTTATTGGTGTTTAATGCCACTGTGTACAATATATCAGTAATATCATGTCTGTCAGTTTTATTGTTGGAGGAATCCCAAGTACCCCCAAGAAATCTGCTGACTTGCTATGAGTTACTTACAAACTTTATTGCATTAAGTTATTTTGAGGCCACATTGCCACAGTTTGGAATCAACCTTACAATTTTAGTGGTGATATAGAGACACTGATTGTAAGCAGTTGAAATCTAACTACTGGACGAATTCGGCTACGAAAGTTTTGAAAAAGCTTTCAGATTATGAATGTTTATTAACAATCACATGTTGTAGAACATTTATATTTGGTATCCTGTTTGATCATAGTCTTTCTGTAGTTTTATGAAAAGGCATGTAATGTAAATTTTGAAGATTTTTTTCATGATTAGGCAAATTAATGATTTTTTTTTTTAAGGTCAAATTAGTTATGTAAATATCCCCCTTTTACAACTAGTTGTTTAAGATCTTGGTATATTGTAACATCTTAATTTAGATATCTGACTGAAATGAGTCGCTAGTTATTATTTTAACAAATGGGCAAGGTCTTAGCTATACATCTTTATTTTGTTTATTTACTTCTTGCCATAAAGTCAGATATAAATAATGTAGGACCTATATGGATGTCTACATTATCTATTGAACTTAGTGAGTCTCAAAGTCGTAATTTTTTTTAATCCTTTCCGTGACTGTATTTTAAATATATTGGTATTCAACACACATCAGAAGAAATACTAAAAATGTTTGTTAATGTTATCAATAACATAGAATTAAAATGTCAGCTCTCAGTAGATTGTACCCAGCTGGAAAATCCTTCTCAAGAGTTTTGCTTGAGTAGCATGATATAATGTTTGTAAATTTACAGCAAATGCATTTTTAAAGTGGGTTTTGACAGGTACTTAAAAGTTAAAACTCTTTTAAAATATCACAATTTCTTAATTCCCTGATCAACTTGAAATAGATATGATTTTGATATAATTGTGAAATTAACAGAGATCAATATAATATGAATATGAAACTTTTTTTATATTAGTATTATTTTTTTTTTAATGTCATATTTAATTTGTAATATTTATATCGATAAAAAAGGAATGAACGTTTTAAATGACTTTATTGAATTCATTCTTTGTACCCAAAATAGGATTCATCTTGAATTCAAACTTTGATGCAATTTATATTAACATTTTATAAATACTTTCATTAAAAAAAAAATTCTCAATTTGTTTTTAATAGTTCATTAAACATCATCAATTTAAACTATTGGATCTTGTAAGTGATCCCATTCTAAATTAACATCAGTAGCATGTTGTTGTCGTACGTAATAGATGGTCTGATGTATTTCATCAATTTAAACTATTGGTGTCTTGAAAATAATCCAATATTAAAATCAGTGGCATGTTTTTCAAGCGTAATTGATGGTATGATGTGTTGACTCGACAACTGACTAATATTTATACGGAAGCTCTTTATATGGTAAAAGTAATCACAAATGTGTACATAAAGGTTTCTTTAAGATGATGGCTAACCTTTAAATGTCATGTACAAGTATTATTGATTTTTTTCTTATCCAGAAGACAATATATTTTTATATATTTGTTTTCACAATCCAACTGAATTATTCATATAAAGAAAAATCCTAACACCAAAAACTTTTGTTGACATTTACATTCAGGGACTGGCTATTGAGATTTTTATATTGATTAAACTTATTAAAATATACACTGGCCAGGGCTTTTAATATTGTTCAAGTCTACCAGTACTTCGCTATTTACAGGTGGTACTTTTTTATTAAAATTTGAACAATTTTCAGGAATATCTTATACAACACTCATTAAAATCAGGAGGTACCAAAGACCATTTTAGGTGGGTAAAAGTACCTGGTACCACCCCTTATTGAAAAGCCTACACTGTGTAATTTATGAACGAAGCTTGATATATTTTATTGACCTGATCTTAGTACAAGATGATCATATCATAAGGAAATTCCATGTTATTTTTAGACAGACGTGTTCTTAGACTGATAAGCCATTATTAACATTGATTTGTAATGCAATATCAGGTACTCTTCAGATCTTATTAAAAATTACGTCAGCAAATGTTTTAAAAAGTTGTTATTGTCACGACTTGCCCCTTATACCTCAATATACAGTGTAACAGTTAATGGACAAAGTTCACATGAACTTGAACATTGAAAATTAAAAAATTGAATGGTCCACAATATCATCAATTACAACAACACCATACATGTACATCAGATATTAGTCACATTTTTTTCTTTTTGTAGTAAAGTAGAACGTTTACACCAGTACAACTGTTGCTTTCTGTCTGTAGGCTAAATGTTTAACAATAACTTTTATGCACAATGTATATGACTGATCCTTGTGAAATTTCAACTCAAGTGATCAAAAGGTTCTGGTTGATTTTGGAAATCTAGTTCTTCTTTTTACAAAAAAGACACCAAAGATGTTAAAAATTGTTGACTTGCTGCTGTGGTACTATTATCAAGCCATGATCAGGTGTATGTCAGGCTTTTTTTCCCTATACTGTGAAAGTACTTTTCTCTGTGAGTTTCAATATTTGTGATTTGGTTAAAAATTGTAAGTTCATGGATTCGTAAATTCGTGGATTTTGATGTTTGTCCGCAATGGTTAATATTATTTTATTTGTTTTGTTTTTTTTAGAGAGAAGATGGAAGCTTTATTTAACCAATTAAAAAGAGAATTGCTGAGTCCAGATAATACTATGGAAGATTCTTTTAATTTATTGAATGAACTCAGGATTGCTACAGAAAGAAATTTTGCACTCAAGAAAATGTTTTGGAAGGTTTGAAATTGTATATGATTGTTTGGGCTCTGAATGTTTAATACCACTTTCAACAGTATTTCAGTTTTATATGTATTGTTTCGGTTGGTCTTTTGATGGAGAAAACTGGATAATACTACAGACCTGTCACTGACAAGCTTTATTGCAAAATATTTTATTGAGTACATTTCACCATGGACTGGAATCTATCTGACACTGAAGTGGTGATAGCTATAGGCAGTCATTGCATAGGTAGATGTTAATCCAACTACCATATGATAACAGCCATGACAGCCACAGTTTATGATAACAAAACTGATGTATATACCTTATATACCGGTAAACAACTATTCCTTCATCATTGGAATAATAATCACATCGATAGTTTAATCGTTAACTTGCTTGCCTCGATTGTGGTAGATCATGGGTTCGATCCCCGATCGGGTAAAACCAAAGACTATAAAATTGGTATTTGTTGCCTCTCTTCTAAGCACACAAGGAAAAAGAGCAAAAACTGGTTGGCTTGGAGTCAGGAAAATGTGTCAGTCAGTGGGGCGACATGTCTATCCACAGACTGTTGCTTAAGTGAGCTAGCACTCTAAAATCCAACTAAGCATGTTGGTCTAGTATTTGATAAACTTATAATTAACAAATATTTAATGTAGCATTGAATATTTATTAATTATAAATATACTCCCGAAAAAATTAATTTTAAGTTCTTCAGAATTCTGAATTACTTCATTATTAAGTCTGAGGGTACTTGGGTTGGCCAGTGGTTAAGGTCGTTGAAATCTTGAGCACAAGTGTTTTTACTCCACTGACATGGGTTTGTACCCCATTTACTTCCTCAAGTATTAAGGTTTCAAGACATCTACCCATGGCCAGAGGTTTCACAAGTCAGTGTCATACCTGTTAACCCTCCCCCTTTTCGCGGGAGTCTCACGCGTAAGAGCCATATCTCCCGCATGGACTGGGTCTCATGCGCGGGAGACATTAATCTCCCGCACGATCTCCCCCCAACAAAAAAATCAAGTACAATAAAATCTTGACCTACATTTTGCGATCAATATTTCTGGAAATTCCTCATTTGGAACTCCCGCGCTGATGAAAAACGTCGAGAGATACGAATGGTAAAGGTGTTTAAATGATATCCGGTTATTGATCTGTTTGACACCTTTACAGGTAAATTGGGTCATGGAGATTAATTAAGGTGTTGATGATTATACAACAATTATCCACTGATTGACAGTTAATTGGAGATATCTGTATCTGTAGACGAATTTCTGCCAATCAAGGCACACCTCAATATAAGAGGAAGGTTAATCCACCACTATAATAATTACGACGCGTAAAATATATAGTATATATATAAAAGTCACTATCTAGGATACATAAAAGTCACTATCACCACAGTATAAAACACATAATATGTCAATTCACCACCATAATATATAGCGACGCGTATAATAAATATTTATAAAAGTTCCTATCACTGTCACATAAAACGACTCATAAAATATGTATATACACTGGTTATTATAGTTCTAGCAGATAAATAATCTAAAATCTAAAAGATTTGAAAAAGTAGGATCTTATCTAAAATCTAAAATTTATAATCTAAAATCTAAAAGATTTGAAAAAGTAGGATCTTATCTAAAATCTAAAATCTAAAAGATTTGAAAAAAGAAGGATCTTATCTAAATTCTAAAAGATTTGAAAAAAGAAGGATCTTATCTAAAATCTAAAAGATTTGAAAAAGTGGGATTTTGCAGTCCATGTGCGCATAAGGAAGTGGGTTTGTGGCACACACTTAGATGATTAGAAGTGTGATAGCGGCAATTAAAAATAGTTATAAACCGTTGTGCAAACAGGAGTCGGACAACCTTTGATGCCAAGGAAAACTTCTTATTTCGATCAAACGTGCAATGAATTCATCTCGGATTGAGTTGTTATGGCTTGTTTGGGACCAAAGCCGATCAAAGTATTAGTTAAGGACTAAGTTCCAGGATGGAATTGATAAACCACAAAAATGCCAAAACGTATGCTATCACCCAACGCACCAGCAGCAAAGTTACTTTTTAATTTGAGTGCTCTATGACTTTATTGTTCAGAGCATTCTGTCTTCATTGTTATTGCTTTGTTATAACCTTATGATTATGAATGATTATGAATAAATTATAAATACAGTTTTTATCCTTCATTCATCATATGAAACACTACTAATAAGACAGAAATATAAACAATATATATTGAAATGGGATGCAGTTGGTTCAATACTGAAACAAACAAAAAGAAAACATCAATTAACAATAAAAACATGCATCAAATACATCGATAAAAAATCTCCAGCCAAAAATTTACAAATCTCCAGTTGTAGCATAGCAACTCTATCACATGTATGCAACTACAAGGTACAATTTTGTGCGTTTAAAGGTGACGCACAAAATCTCCCCCTTAGAAGAGTTGGTAGGAGGGGGGATCTCCCCCTATCAGTTCCCAGAGGTTAACAGGTATGCAGTGTGTTATATTTGTCCCTAATAACTCTGATAGTCCACATATTGCTGAAGTGATGATAACCCAACCCAACCCATTAAATCTGAAAATACCAAAACCTAATAAAATGAAAATTGAAAAAATACCACTCTGTTGAAAATAGTTCCAAACCCAAATCATAAAATTGATACCTCTATCACACATATACATAACTTTCCTGTCTTGGTACAGGCATTTCTATAAAGAATGACGAGTTAAACTAGTTTTATGGGCCAAAACCTTCCCTCTTCATGAAATGATGTGGTCATACAAATGTTTTACACGCGTGAGTAAAATGTCAACCCTCAACTTAAAAATCAATATGTTATTTCATAAAATTAGAAGTTAAAAAGTATGTTATAAACAAATTATTTGAAGTCCATAAAATTGACAATGATACATGTATATATATTTTGTAGAATACAGACATGTTTTTATTCCTGGTGCGACAGTTACAGCATTATCTTCCTAAATCTCCAGTGAATATTAATACAGAACATGGTAGAAGTCAACGTTGTGATGAACTAGAGTAAGCTGGCATAGCATAGTAAAAAAACATTAAATGAATAATTAATGTGTAACTACTTATAAGTGTAAAAGGGTAATACAGACACAAAGAAATGATAAAGATAGGATTTTTAATTCATGTATTTTAGTTAATTTTATTTATAAACTTTAAAAGTTAATGATGATATAAAGATTATTAAAGGTTTCAATGTGAAGTATGATATGTATAATAAAGAAAGTTTTCATTATGAAGATTCATGCTTATACTTTAGAAAAAAAAATCACTGAAATCAGTCTGAGACCAATCCTTATGCTGAAAAATTATAATCTTTAAAGAGAGGTGATCTCTATAATGTTATTCATATAATGAAGAGATTTGCATTTAAAGGTGGTCTCTAAAATGAGGTTGGCCCGCAGCAGGTTGATCTCACAAAAGAGGTTGGTCTATTAAAAATTTATTGTTTTTAAGTACTAGTATTGAAAATATTAATTTTGATTAAGTAGACACACGAAACAAGAGCTAGTCTTATTAAATTGGTCAAAGTTTAAAAAAAAAAAAGTTTTATACTTGATAGTGATTGTTTGTATATTTCTCCTTTGTAGGCTTACTATATTATTGACAGAAATAATGAGTTTAATGTTTAGAGAATCTGAAATTATTCCTGCTAGAATACAGACACTAAAAGCTGAAAGGTAAAAACTGATTGGTTTATGGTGTTTAAAGCCAGAGTAAATACTGAGACAATAGTCATTTACAATGTTAAACTTAATCAGTAATTTTCTAAAGAGATTCCTGGATGCCGGTGCACGACATTTGATCGGGGAAAAAATGACAAGAGCGGAAAAAATAATCATTTGGGCGGATTTACTTGCGAAAATTTCTATATATTTTAAATAAAACTAGAAGCGAAAATATAAAAAAATGAGGTCCACTCAGGTTTATCTAACAGACAGGTGGATGTATTGGGATGGTTATGGTCTTTTTATGTGTAAGTTTATAATCCGGTGAGTTGTATTCATGGTGATCATTCGCTATTAAAACGGACATTTATTTCATACATGTAAGTTTACAAATGGAGTTGACAGTGTCAGAAAAAAATAAAGACAATAAAAGTTTTTATATGATGGCTACACTTTCCGCGTTGATGCCATCCTGAAAAAACAGGAAATATCTTGGAGGTGTACAAAAAATTATTGTAAATGTAGATTATGGACAGACTCAGACTGTAAAGTCATAGTTGAAGGCAAAAATGAACATAACCATCTCAGTGATGAACGAAAACTTGAAAGACAACAGCTTAGAATCAAAATTAAGCAAAAAGCAATGGACATATCTGCATGCCCATCCAAAGTGATTCATCAGGAACTGCAAAACACAGAGGAAAATAACTTTCTGCCAGTAGACATTAGAAATCTTTCTCAGTCTGTTTACAGAGAGAGAAGAAAGGAATATCCAGTACTTTTATTATTCCAAGTGTTTTAATTGTCATTTTATTGTGTATTCTTAGTGCTGTATGAGATTTTAAATAAATGATCTTTCATTTACTTATTAGTTTCTAATGAAAATCTCTCTTTAAATTAAATGTTATGAGAAATACAGGTAAAACACAGGTAAATTCCACTCTTTGGAGCATGCAATTTCCGCTCAAATGTAAAACCTTTACAAGTCAAAAATCTGCTCAAATGTCGCACCCCTGGATGCAATATTTATAATACCAATTTAGGTAAATTGTGCTGCCACCTTTATATTATATTATTTTATCTGAGTGAAATATAGTTAATTTTCAGGTCAACATATCAAATCTATTATTTTATTAAATTGTTCTCTCCTAAGGGTGAGTAGTTGTTTTAAATTTTAGATGTATCATCATATAAAGGTTTGATAGAATAATACTCTGAGGAAGAAACATTTTAATGAAGAATTGTTTTTTTTTATTTTTTTAGGGGAAGACCTGTGTTTGATTTCTTAAAAGTTCTAATATGTATTCCTGAAGTTCCAGAGAAAATGGCAGCACCCATGGGTGGTAGGGCATCATCAGCTTTTATAAGTGATAGAGAGGTTAGTTACTGCTCAAATAAATTATAACATTATTAATTATATACAACTGAATATTTAAAAAAATGTTTTGTTTTGGATTAGATACAGAAGTAGGCATTTTTTTACTTCTACCAATAATTAAACTAGAAGTATCCATTAACTAAAATAGAAATAAGACATATCACTATTTATATGTATTACAAACAGTACAAATTGATCAATTCTCAAAATAGAAACAAAAGGAAAAACAATATGAAGTGGATGATGTCCATGAAAAGAGCAAAGCTAAATAAAAAGAAAATTAGAAAGAAAAAATGTCCTTGTAAGTCTTTTGGAATTTCCTCATATTTTTCTCGTTCACTGTGGCATAGTATTGGGATCCTGTATAGCAGTCAAATTATTGTGTCCTTATTTAAAAGTACTAGAACTGCATGTAATGTTAATTCTGAAGGGAATGTAATATGTCAGTCCCATAGTAAAAGTTTGAGAGAATGCAATGTCAGTCCCATAATAAAATCTGAAGGGAAAAAGCATGTTAGTTCTGTAGTAAATTCTGAAGGACAACAGCATGTTAGTCCCATAGAAATAAATGCTTGAAAAAATTACTTAAAAAACCTGACTTGTCTATTATGTTTTAGGAAAATGAAACTGATGATGTTCAGGTAAATTCAACAAAGCATTCTGGGTATTTGCTGAAAATTAATTACATCTGTTTCTTGTTCTATCTATTCTTATACTGATCAAAACTTTCCTGTACAATCTTCTCTTCAAAATTTAGCTGAAAAACTAAGGGGCTGTAACACACTAGATCTTTCTGTATTAATACAGGCAAAGAAAATCAAGAACAGAAAGTGAAATGCAAAAATATTATGTGACTAAGTACTATTATTTACTATTTCTTCTTCTTCAATTAGAATAGGTTATATATATTAGAGATATTTGTAGGAAATAACCTTTTTTGAGAGAATTTTTACTTGATGCTAGTTAATGTGAAGATTTTTTTTAAAAACATTGAAGCAGACTGCATTCTGTCAAATGTTTTATCTTTCAATTTAGAAAAATGGAGGATGTAGTATCATTATACATGTGTGTTTTCATTCATCTATAGTCAATCAAATGAAATAGTCATTTTCATTTTGCTATTGTCTTATTCAAGAAATTATATTTTCTTTGTGTGTTATTGTTATTGTTCTTGAATGAAATAAGGGAGTTGACTTAAATTAGTTTTCTTTGTAACCACATGTATTTGAGATTTGAAATATATGAAACTTCCTGTGTAGGTTAGCTAACATTTAGAACAACTTTGGTCTGATTTAACATTTATTATTTAGGCATTGAATGTTAAATACATTACCCTCCATTAAGATCTGACACAAGTTAATTTAACCTTTAGTCTAGGTTAACTTTACATTAGGCAATGAAAATGCTGCTGTCAAGATATTACCAGCATGTTCAGTTACAGTACAGAATACTGAAGGTCATTTAGAGGAAATGTTAGACTTGCGTCAATAGAGAGTTAACATACTAGTATTTAACATAGGATTTTAATTAGAAGGCATATATCACCAAATTTTATGAAAAATGGTAAATGTGAGGGGTCAAATCTTCATAGGAGATATGATAATATGACTTTTTCCTATTCGTTTACATCTAGCGTATCAAACATACACAAGTACATGAAAAATAATGTTTCCTTCTTACACCTGAATGTTCAAAGTTTGATCTAATATCGGTGGAATATGAAAGAGCGTGTTGAAAGTTCATACGGAGGGGTTGCCGTTTATATTAAAGAAGCTGTTTATTATGAACGGAAAACCGATCTTGAGATCAACGGCTTAGAGTGTGTTTGGGTGGAGCTCAAAATAAAAAACCAAAAAGTTCTGTATGGTACTTTTTATGTCCCTCCGAGCAGTCCGGCCACGGTATGGCTTAGTTTGGAATATTCTATAGAACTGTCTTTGAACAGCAATGCAGATGCTGTTTTCGTAGTAGGTGACTTTAACGACAACCAGTTAAACCCCCATTGTCGTAAAGTCAAAGACATCGTGAGATTTGATTGTATAATCTTCATCAACTGATAAATGAAGCGACTAACTTCACAGAACATAGTCAATCTCTTATTGACCTAATATTAATAAATAATCCCTCATTTATAACATATACAGAGGTTGGTCCTGCTCTTATGAACCTTACTCGTTTTCATTGTCCTACAAATGGTATCTTTAATTGTAACAAACAAACTTCTAGTTGTTATAAGCGTAACATTTGGCTTTATGAAAAGGGTAACTATGACGATTTAAGGTGAGACTTACAGTCTGTACAATGGGATGCACTTGTCATTGAAAACGATGTCAATCAGAGTGTAACTAACGTCACAAGTACAATACTCCAGATAGCCTTGTCGAATATTCCAAACAAAACCATTACTATTAGGACCAAGGACTGCCCTTGGATCACAAATGACATAAAACGACCATTAGAAAGAAAAATCGCCATCATACGAGAGCGAAATGTTCAAAGTCAGTACTGGACTGGGAACATTTCCATCATATTAGAAATGAGTGCACGTCTAAAATTAGGACTGCAAAGATAGCTTATTTTGACAAACTTTCCGAAAAACTGCATGATGACAGTACGTCAACAAAAGACTGGTGGAAAATAGCTAAACAAATATCTAATTTTAAAAATAAAAAAGAGATCATTCCCACCATCAAAGTTAATGATGAGCTTATTTATGATAATAAAATAAAGTGTGAATTATTTAATAATTTTTTTGTTGCACAAACTGAGTTGGATGATGTGAACGTTGATCTTCCAAATATTTTATCTGAATCAGAATATGTGCTGAATAATATCAATATTACTGAATCAGCCGTTGTTGATTTGCTTAATGTTCTTGATATATCTAAAGCTATTGGACCCGATGGAATTAGCCCTCGTATTGTTAAGGAAGGAGCGTCAATTTTAAAATACCCCTTATGTAAGATATTTAGTATTTCCCTACGAAGCGGTGTCTTTCCTTCCGATTGGAAGAAAGCTAATGTCGGTCCAATTTTCAAAAAAGACAGCCGCGCATTTGTTACAAAATTATCGTCCGATATCGCTGATTAGTATCGTTTGTAAAGTCATGGAACGATGTGTGTTTAAATATATTAATAATTATTTGCTCAATCATAATATTATAACGCATTGTCAGTCTGGCTTTACCAAAGGTGATTCAGCTATCAACCAATTGGTGGATATTACTAACAATATCGAAAAGGCTTTGGATGACGAAAAGGAATTTCGAATTGTTTTCTGCGATGTTAGCAAGGCATTCGATAAAGTTTGGCATCAAGGACTTTTGCATAAATTGAAAAATTATGGGTTTGGTGAAAATATTATTTGGTTAGAACATTATTTTGCAAGATCGATCACAACGTGTTGCTATTAATGAATGTTATTCATCCTGGCAGTATATAAATGCCAGCGTTCCACAAGGTTCTAGAAATATTAGGACCTCTTCTATTTTTATTATGCATAAATGATATTGTCGATAATATTCAGTCCCAAGTTAGATTGTTTGCTGATGATACCAGTATATTTTTTATAGTCGATAATGCAATTGAATCGGCAGACATTCTCAACTGGGACTTGAATACTATCACATCCTGGTCTAACAAATGGTTGGTTAGTTTTGATCCTCGGAAAATTGAAACGATGGTTATCTCGTGGAAAGTCAACAAACCACATTATCCATCTCTAGTTATGAATACCCAGCAACTCGAAGATGTGAAATATCATAAACATCTAGGTGTAACAATCTCCGATGATGGCTCATGGAACAAACATATTGAACTTGTCGTCGACAAGGCATATTCAAGGTTAAATATTCTTTGTATGTTAAAATTTAGGCTAGATAGATTATCACTTGAAAAGTTGTATTTATCTTTTATCAGACCACAATTAGAATATGGGGATGTAGTGTGGGACCCTCATAATATATACTTAATTAATATTTTGGAAAAGGTTCAAATTGAAGCGATGAGGATCATATCGGGTGCGACAAAATTAACTCCTTTAAGAGAATTATACAAAGAAACCGGATTATTAAAACTAAAAGATAGATGGGAAAACCATAAGCTCATTCAACTATTTAAAATGCAAAATTACTTAACTCCGGCATCTTTATCAACTTTGATTCCTAACCGCTTTCAGGATGTGCACACATACAACACCAGACATAACAATGCGTTTCTGTTGCCAAGAACCCGAACATCACTCTATGCTAGTTATTTTCTACCATCTACTTTAAAAATATGGAATTCTTTACCGCCAGAAATAAAAGACTGCCCATCCCTTAGTATTCTCAAATCTAGACTTACTTGTAGAGTTGATCATGATAATATATCTAAATATTATTATTACGGTCCAAGACTGACACAAATATTACACGCTCATCTTCGTATGAGAAGTAGTTCTCTAAACGAACTTTTGTATATAAAAATATTATTGATATATCCTAATTGTTTGTGTGGAGAGATTGAATCTACATATCATTATTTATTAAATGTCCGAAATATACTCGTCAAAGAAGTAGTCTTTTTATGCCCCCGCGACAAAGAGTCGGGGAGGGGGGGGATTTTAATTTACCCTCCGTCCGTTCATTCGTCCGTTCGGCCATCCGGATATAGATACATGGTTTGACCGGCTATCTTCTACAGTTTTGGAGCTACAGCTTTAATATTTTTTAGGATGAATATACACATAATGGAGGTGTGCATGTCCAAAGGATTTTGATTTTCTTCAAATATTCTCAAAATGACAGATAGTTGGACTAGCTGCCTAAAGGGAACATGGTTTGTCCGGCTAACTCCCCCTACAGTTTTAGAGCTACAACTTTAATATTTTGCAGGATGTTTTTACACATAATGGAGGTGTGCATATCGACAGGATTTTGATTTTCATCAAATATTCCCAAAATGACAGGTAGTTGGACTTAGTCATTTTGTTCGTCCGTCCGTGCATGAATTTATTTCGCAAAGTAAATGATTTTCATAAAACTTAGATACATCATGTGATTTTATATCCAGAGTGCAACCTACAATTTCCCTTTTATTCCCCTTCCTTTAATTTTCAGTTATTTAAACAATGTTAAATGAATTGAGTATGTTTTAATGACTATTTTCAATTTTTCATGTGTTTTTTAGGAAACAGATTAATATAAGCATTACGCTTGTTTCTGAATCCTATGTTTTATTGTATTATGAAAAAAAAGTTTATATGTTACTTATCAATAAAATATGTTTAAATCAAATCTTCATAGCTTGCTTTTTAACAATACAATATATTTGAGTTGTTACAGTTTCTACATGCAACAAGTCAAGCACCTCCCATTGCTGGATCATATTGATATAAATTTTTAGGAGATATTTTGTTCAATACATATAGAATAACATCAGTTTTAAAGGTCAAGACAGACATTATCACTACTAGTAGGTTGAGACCTTCAAAACGGATAGTTTTTATTGGTATTAAACCTCATATTGATATGACATCACACATCAATATTTCCCAGTATTAGTGTTATTAAGTTGATACTGACTACTGGTATATAATCAATGAGATCAAAGGAAAAATGTTCAATTAATCAGTAGATTGAAAGTATGGGTACATTGATTGTCATTTTTAATTAGTTATTCTAATATTTTCTCATTTTTCTAGTACTTCTATCTTAATAATATTTATTTTTCCAAACCTTTAAAAAAGTATGTATTTTCATACTAATTGTCAATTTACTTGGCTTGCTTGAAATTAAATATTTTCTGGTTAAATCTGTAAGAATTCTTCTGAACTAACAACAAAATCTGTTTAAAGCATATGTCATAGCAGAATATTATACTAAATATAAAATGCAGATTTTAATTTATATATTTCTCGTTTGTAACTCTGGGGGTTTAAAGTCATCAAGGTAGGTGTCTAATAGATAAAATTTGTTCATGCCATGATATAGCTGCTAAAGTTGGCGTTCAACACCAATCAATCAAACAAATAAAGTCATCAAATAGGCTATCTTGTTACAATTACAAACAAATTATGTCAAACAAACTTTCACTTAATCACTTTTGATTTATCCTTCCATTTTCAATATGTTGTACCTATGAAAGGGTAATTTTTACCAAATGTACAATTAGATAAAACAGAATGCCTATTATCCAATCATAAATGAGAAGGGGTGGGAATGGGGTATCATTTAATACAATCCATCGTAATTTTTTGTCAAAATAATGGTAAAATGTTCTTTCAATATGATGCTATTGGTAACTTGAAAAATCAGGTTTGATGAATCGTTACAAGAATTTTAGGTCTATATAACCATAATGGTAGTGCATGTGATGGTAAAAGACATTCTCATCCTCATAAATATAACAATATATGTTAATTATCTGTACCTGTTTTTGTTACAGATTGAGAAACAAGTATTAGAGTTTACTAAAGTATCACTACAAGCTGTGTTTGAATTGTTTTTGATGGCTAAACAGGTATTATTATTATTGTAAAGATATTGGAACATATTGAATTGTATATATTTTATCAGACTAGGATTATGGAGGTTTAACACCATTTACACCAATATTTGAAATATAGTATTAATTGTAACAATTAGTTATATTGATGAAAAAAATGGAAAAATTCTGAGAAAAACTCTAACTTTTTATAAGCGACTGATAGTTCATTAGTAGTGACTGATCGTTCAGAAGTTTTAGAGTTTACTAAAGTATCACTACAGGCTGTATTTGAGGTGTTTTTGATGGCTAAACAGGTATTGTTATTATTGTAAAGATATTAGAACAAATGGCAGTTAGATATACCACTAGTACACTGTAGTGTTGATTGTTGATTCATTTCTTGTCTAAGTTTATGATATACAGTGAAACCTGTCTAACCCTGAATAAAATCCTGTATAAATCTGACTTTAAATAAAGTTCCCATATAGGCAACCTATATAAATTTATTCCAAATACAAAATTTGGCCCTGAGGAAGTTTGGTTTAGACAAGTTTTACTGTACTGCATATTTTGAAAGTTTCCAAGACAACTTTATAATTATGAAGTTGAAAGAACCATAAATAAGTTTTACCAAAAGGGAAATAGCATACATACAGTATATGATTATTAATCGAAATTTTTGATTACCAAAATATATTTGATGAGTAATTGAACAATGGAGTAACTCATGAATATGCTCAGCACATGCATGGGTTGTATTAGCCTTTTCAGTCACCAGTGAAATATTTTTGATAATGAAAATCAGGATTAGTCATACTGTTTATTACATAGGGAATTTCATGAACTATTTTGTCTTTTGCAATGTGCAAAGGTTTTGCAATTGTGACGACATTAAAAAAATATGTACTGAAATGTCACAACAATGAGTCATTATTTCACCTATGAAATATCAGATTTATTTCACTGAGAAATTCTGGTATTTCACTTACAAATCCTTTAAATGTTCTGGAAAGCAACCCAAAAGCAAAAATCATAGGAACAAACTGATATTCTTATGTATGCATAAAGATATTAAAACACAACTATTTAAGATCTACATTTTGGCTTGATACATAAAGATATTTTAATGAAGGCTATGTATAATATTTTTTAACTGTGATTATAAATGTTTTTAAAATAGTTTTACATAGATTTCTATAATTCAGCAATTTATTTTCAGGCAAATTGGGGTTTTAATGAGGGAAATTTTTTCAACATCAGCTGGATGGTGAAGACGCTTGAAGAAATGAGAACTGTGGTATATCATATTGTTAATCTTATGTTGTACAATTTTATTTTCATTGAGATGGTGTTTTGACTCCCTAAAGGCCATGTTAGCTTTTTCCACCATTGTCTGTTGAAAATTAACTTTCCACATTTGCATTTTCACAAAAATCACAGAATTTTGCAAGAATAACCCTTGGATGGTCTTTAAAATTTGAATCCAATTTAACATCTTATATCAGAGGTAATAATAAGTTCCTTGTCTAACATCCAGCAAAGGGAGACTAATAGGTTTTTACACAAATTCATATTGAAGATCAGAGATATCTTCCACGATTGCTAGAAGTTCTGTCTTTTCCTGAGTGGAGCACATAACAAGGCTTGAATGTACATTGATCACAAGTCATTATTCCTGTTAAGACTTTATGTGTTACACTTCAAGATAGACAAATTCACAAATAATAGTTAATAATAACATTTCTAATGGTAAATTAAACAAAGGTACTGTGTTGGTCGACAATGTCAGAAACATAACTAACAAACTTAAAGGAAAAAAATCAAAACAAAAAGGGGAGATAACTTTGTTTAATAATTATATAATAGTTACTTATGTATAGGACATTATCGTGATTTATAGACTGCCCAAGGGACAGTAGTATTGACTGAAACATTGATAATGCCTGAGCCGCAGGCGAGGGCATTATCAGTGTTGAAGTCAATACTACTGTTCCACGGGCAGTCTATCTATCACGATAATGCCATATACATAAGTAACTATTATTTTTATTTCATTGAAGGATATAAGACTTTCTAAATAATTTTGCTCATTTTATTAAATGTTGGTTTACATTGACAACTGTACATCTCCGTTGCGGTTTAAAAAGGGACACAACTCTAAAACATTGAGCGGTCATTAACATGATAATGCCTGCGCTCATTATCATGTTAATGACTGGTAGATTTTTTTAACGCAGATTCATGCATGACACATGACCATGCTTACACCAATGAAAAAGTCGAATTTAGAACTGATATGAAATAAGTATATAATATATATATATGAAATAAGTATATAATATATATATATGAAATATAGTATTAATTGTAACAATCACTAATATTGATCAAAAAAAAATTGAAGAACTCTTAGAAGAACCCTGACTTTTTATAAGTGACTGATCATTCATAAGTGACCAATATTTCATTTAAGTTACTGATAGTTCATATGTGACTTATAGTTCATAAGTGACCGATAGTTCATAAGTTACTGATTAATAGAAAAAATGTTTTTATTTGAATAGGAAGTATTTGTGGAAAAGACTATAAACATCATGATGAAGATGATACGACCTCCAAGGACAGAAATGTTGACTCCCAGTGAAGCTGTTCTATTATTTTCAATATTCTCTGTTCTACAGACATTACTAGAATACAGTCCTAAAATAGCCAACTACATCAAATCTAATTATCATGAAGAGTTTAAGTAAGTGTATTCAAATGTAACATCTCTTTTGATTGGATAGGGTTATGGGTATTTAACCTCACTTTCAGTTGTTTCGTGATGATCAGTTTTATTAGTTGAGGAAACCAGAGTACCAGGAGAAAACCACCATCCTGTTGCTAGTCAGTGACTAACTTTATCACATCAGGTATTGTTGAATACATCTTGCATGAGTGGAAATCTAACTCACACTTGTAGCAGTGATGGGCACTAATTGTATAGGTAGATAGAAATCCAACTACACATACATTCCTGACAATGACAGCTAGCCAAAAAAAGGAAATCCAACTACAATTCATTGCCATAACACTTTTAACAGTCACCCTAAAATTTGCAGATTTAATAATAGGATGCATTCCACAGTTACTTTCCCTCTCTGTACCATTGTACCGGGCCTCACGACATTTTGCATCACAAAGTCAATAGTTAATTAAACACTGTCATATGTGTAAACCTACAGAACCATATTGACATCAGGTACAAGACTGGCTGCTTGCCTTTAATTTGGAAACTGTAAAAGCCTGTTAAATGTGGTAACCCATGCAGTTTCTACTCAAATCTGATGTAAAATCCACCTTCTAACCAAGTGAAAAACAATTTAGCTTTTCAAGAAAAAACATGAGTCGGTACAAAAAAAAGTTTCAAAGGATTATTTAAAGTGCCTCTACCACAACAACATGGAAAACTATTTGGCTTTTCAAGAAAGAACATGAGTCAGTAGCAAAAAAAAAGTTTGAAAGGATTATTTAAAGTGCCTCTACCACAACAACATGGAAAACTCCTCTGATAAATCCTACACTCGAAGAAGCATGTCTCTCTGTTATGCCTTCACTTCTCCCTTCCTCTTATTCTCTGAGGGAGAAGTCAAGTTTCCCTCATTTGCAAGCATGGTGAGCCCTGTTATATGATATAATAATAGGTATTGTATATACCTGAATTGCCAGCGTTTATGGTTCAAATTCAGACCAGGTCATTATATTTTTAATTGTTGCTTCCTTACTGAATATGTACCAATTACGAGACAGAACAACGGACTGATCATCTTGGTGTTATAATAATGTGGTCCTTGCATGTGTGAACTGTCATCTTCAGTGAACTAGCCCTCCAACATGCTGACTGAATGCTGTATTGTATAACCTTCAAATCTATGTGGACTGTTGGCCTAATTGGTGTATTTTTCCATTGGTGTATTATGATAAAATAAAGTTGAGTTGAAAAAACAGTTGTGATCTATGGGTAAAAAATATGGTACAAGCAGAAATTAATGTTATTTATCATAATGTATTATTTGCTTTAATAGATAAATTTTTTTAAAAAGTGAAATTGACCGTATCATTTTTTTTTCAGATATTTTGTGCAAGCTCCATCAATAATGAAGAAGATTCCACCAACGTATCCTTTAGGTGGCCTCACATTAAAGTTAATAGATAAAGTGACAAATTTAGTGGTTGAAACTCAAGTGTCGTCTGCTTTCCCAAAATCACCTAGATAGCATGGATGGACCATACAGGGAAGAAATATTGTGTAAACAAAGTTGCAACAGCAGATTTACAGGAAGTGCTTATCTTTGTACTTTTTGATATGAATTTCGTTAATTATTTTTCAATTTGTAAAATTTCAATTTTTATCATTGACACATTTTGAAAAGTATTTAAAAAAATATATGCTTTCGGCTTTTTTAGGACAACTATTTTGGACAGACTAATAAGTGTATCTATACTAAATCCTTGCGATTCCAGGCCTGAAAGTACTTCCAACTTATAGTTGAGTATATATGGTAACTATTTTTGCAAGACAGTAAACAGTTTGTCATGAAAACATATGAATGCATGGTCAGAACTTTAGAAACAAACTATTTATTCTGGCCTATTTTATTCTTATTCTGAATTCAATAAATAGTTGTTGTCAGTGTTAATTATAGACCAGTTTAATTGTATGAAATTATTTCAAGTTATCTGTGATATTTTCATTGTCATCATTTTTTTTCTTTTATTTAATCTCATTCAGTTATTTTCATGTATTTCATACCATAATTTCAGTATGAATCTCAAAAGAAATTATTTATTTATTTTTTATGGATGGTATCTCTGTTGATACTAACAGTATAACAAGATAGCATCCCAGTTAGTTGTTTTACATATTGTTATACCCCCCACAACAAAGTTGTAGGGGGGTATACTGGTTACACCATGTCCGTCGTCTGTAGACAAATCCTATATCGTACGATAACTTGAGTTGTGTTTCTTAGAATCTCTTTTAAAATTTTATCAGTTGTTTACTGGTGGAGAGAGCAGGATCCCTTTCTTTTTTGACGATTTTCACTTTTGCCGTTCCAGAGTTATTGGACTTGATATGACGGAAAATAGGATTTTTACCCTATGTCGTATGATAACTTGAGTATTATTTCTCAGAATGTTTTGAAATTTTATCAGCAGCTTACCGGTGAAGAGAGGAGGGTTGCTTTCATTTTTGGTTGGAACAATCAGTAATGTTTTGGTTATGGAAATAGGTTGGGGAGTGGGGGGTATATCTTAGTGAGCAGTGCTCACAGTAATACTAGTTGATTTTGTAGTAATGAAATAGACAAATTATATCATTTGTAAAAAATTTTCTTCTTCATGAAATATTGTTCTTCCAACATTTATTCCAGTATATTGCTGTCATTTAGCATCAATTAACAAACAGAATTAATGAAACCTACTTTGGTTTCTTAGTGATTAAATAATTTTTTTCAATTTTAGCATGGTCATTTAAAGAGATTGTAGACTTTTTTTTTTCATATCTTTATTTTTGTGTCTTGTGCAATAACAGATTGCTGTCGTCGTGGGGATTTCTGGAAATATTCACTTTGTTATAGCCAGTGTTGGAAGCCAGTTAGGCACCAGTCAGGTCATATTGATACAAAAATAAAAACAGTGTTGATAGAGTTTTGACCCAGTTTGGGTTATCCATTTTGTTCACATACTGACTGGGTATAAACCAAGAATGTTGTTTTGAATAATCGACTGATATTAAAAAGGTTTTTTGACAATGTAATATAATAGAATATTAACTTACTTGTTTCATTATCAAGTACCTCAGGCCTGTAGTAGTGCAATGAATGCTTTGTTGTCATTTTCACAACCTTTTAACATAGAATAGCATTATTATTAAAACCCTTTCACAAAAATTGAGAAAATATCTTCCCATTTCAAAATATTTATTGTTTCTTTTGAGTAAGGCAACTTAAGCTTATCTATAAATATTTGATGTTTCTGGTTGTGATTTTTTTTGTTTCTGTTTCCTGTGGAAATATTGAGTTTTCACAACAATTGGGTAAATATCTGAGTTATCTCCCATTTCAAAATATATATTGTTTCCCTTGAGTAAGGTAACTTGAGCATTGAAGTTTCTGTTTATGATTTTTTGTTTCTGTTTCCTTAGGAAATATTGAGTTTAGTGTCCACATATGACTGTTTTAATGTTGTTTTTACATAATAATGTGTGTTTTAAATGAGATAATGATATATATTAATGATTTGTGTCAGCTAAGTTAAAATCATTGGAAATAAGTATTGTTTGTGTATTTCCTTTTTTTTTCACATAAAACTGTTTTTGGAAAAATAGTTTTCCTTTAATACAGAGGAGGAATATTAGCATATATTTATTTATATAAAAAGCAGTATATTTCCTCTAAATAATTAATTCTGCACTTCATTGGTTGCTCAGATCTTGCGGTCATTAAACTTTCTAGCACAAGTTTTGTTTTTATCCTCAAGAAACAACCAATCTTTATCAGAGATAGACATTTTCCTTTGATCAGCTGATGTCCTCTTTTTGGGTCAAACTATTTGGAATTAAAAATGTGTCAAACTTTACCCAAATGACTAAAAAAAAAAATATGTGTATTTGGGTACTGATTAAGAGGGGGGGGGGGGGTTCCTGTTTTTTCATCAGTGAGCACTTTCATCTCTGCTTCACCTAGTTAAAAAAGTGTTTTGATTAAATTATTTTGTAGTAGAAGTATAAACATTGTTCTCAAAGGTTTTATTACTGTAAGACCTGGTACAGCAAGTTCCAGTAATTCATAATTGTAATGATAAATATTGATTGAAAATGGACAATTTTATAGGTTTAAACTTTGAAAGGTTATTGAGGTATAGAATCGTATCAGGGTTTTTCTATTTATGCCATGACTGTGATTGTTTTCAGAGAAATAAACATGACAGGGTTCCTGATTTATTTTTATTTTACCCAATGTTTTTAATACCAGTAATGGTATATTTTAAATCTTTTGAACATTTTTTTACTAAAAAAAATTGTCTTATTTCTATAATATTAATGCAACATTTTATCTTAGTGTCAAATATTCTTGGTGCAATTTGTTTTAATAATTTTTTAATTAAAACAATAAAAACACTAGGAAATTATCATGATAATTAAAAACAAGGTCAGAATTTATGCTTCAGCTAAAGTACTTTTTTCATATTTTTGTGTTGTTAGTGTCAGTCGAGTGTTGTAAGAATGCCAGCGTATATATTAATCTCCTAGAATATTACTTTGTTATTTCAAGGTTCAACAATAAATTTGAATGGTTTTGCTGTAAATAGAAGAAATTATCTAATTATGAAAAATAAACAAAGGTTGTGACTTTATGGCAATACAAATACTGCAAAAACTTGTAATAGAACAAGACCATCTTAAAAAATCTTGTTCATTTTTTTGAATGAAAAAATCAGAGTAAGGAATTACAATATGTACCTATTAGATAGAAAACTATATCTTCAAGCTCATTATATACTGTTAGTATTTTGCTTTAGAAGATTTAACATAATACAACGAAAATGAGTATATCAAGACCTTTTTTTTTTTTAATCAATAATCATGCCCATTAGGTTTAACATCATTGACTTTCAATGAGATGTTTGACAATTTAATAATAGATTTGAACCAGTTTCTTAATTTTAAGAAGTTGATATTTTCATTGATTAAGGACATGAATAAATTGAATTTTATAAACATTGACTTTTTACGGTGTATGGGATTGGTAATAAAAAAAATATTCTTACAAATAGAAATATCATTTTATCCCTCCCCCCCACCCCCCACCCTTTTCAGCTATGAATGAAGAAATATTTTAACGGTATTAAAAAGTGTTATTGATTGTACATTGATCATTATATTTTAAATTGACATGAATAAAATAGCTTCTGACAATTTTGATTTTAATATTTCATTTAATGATTATTGAAACAGAATGTTAATGCTTTGAATTATTTTATTATGTTCAATCTAAATATTAAAAATTCATGTAATATTATACATGTACACAGTTTTGTTATTGTTAAGTAATAGGTCTATTTTTCCCTGTTGTTCTTTGAAATATGTAAAATTTAATTTTATGACCAAATTTTGTTTTTGTGTTAATACTGTAATTTGTTGGATATTTAATGTTTTATTTTTTCACATTACATGGGTCATTCCTACAAGTATCTGTATTTTCCTTACTATTGTCGAAATTTTTGTTGGTAATTTAAAGAGTTTTTTCTTCTCACACCTTGGATAATGTAGTTCGTTAATTTATGTGAAAAAGATTTTTTTTATCTTACCCAGGCACCTGGGTAAGACACGCTACACACCCTTTTTCCCACAAAACTGTTTTCCATTGTTGAAGTAAATTGTCGATTAATCGATATACACCCGTGTCTTGGCAGTATTTTTAATGTATTTCATAAAAAAATTAGACAGTATGTTTAAATGCTACTACAGCAGTGATAAATACTAAAAGTTATTTGACATTGGTCAAAGGGAGGTAATTTTTTTTAATTTACGTTAGTTACTAACAAGAGAGAGTACTCTATTTTTCTTAAAGTAAACAAACATTGACACGGTAGAAAGGGGTGAGAAAAAGAGTCATCAAAAACTGTGAAAGGTGCAAGATTGTTAAATCTGAGACACCCTCGGCTGTCACAGATTTGACTATCTTTCACCTCTCCTGGTGTTAGACCCTATATATCAACATGTCAGGAAATACATTTATCGGTAATTTATATATATTTTCTTTGATCTCATCAAGAGATATTGTCAGTATAAACCGACTGACTCTGATACTGAAAATAATAGGCGATTGTGACATTATGATACATGTACATGTATTACGTATCGATAAAAACAATGAAGTCACCTGTTAAAGTCTCGATATATATATTGTGACTAGTATCACAGCTCATCCTATCAGACTCACTGCCATACTAGAGATAATATCTGTTTCAGCCTTCACCATTGCTGATATTCTATATTTAATGTCCAACAATTTTCTGTCAATGAAACACATCACTGCTCCATGAGGCTTTAGAGAGGTCTTTTTCATACCTTCATCTTTAGAGAGGACATTTTCAATGGTGGTTTTTGACTACAAGGGTAAAAAGAGACGTAAACACTGACCTCTCTGATTTTTAAGTAATCTCTTACTTGAAATGGGATCCTTTCAGGGTCTTAATGTCTTAAAATGTTTTTTTGTATGTATATGTAATGTGAAAGGTTTAACATGTGATCATCTTGTTATGGTTAATACTACATTTACTAGACTTTTCTTATGGTTGTGTTATGGTACAAGTACCAGTATTACAATAAATTTAGAAACGAAAATTTTGTTTAATACCAGTCATGATGGCAATTTATAATACATCTATTGTCATTTTAAAATTATATAGGTAATATGAAATTGGATGTAAAATCTTGAACTTGTAGATTGTTAGGTTGTTGTAGACTTTTAAAATAAACTGTCTAACAATGATGTTTTGGTTTTATTTCTATATATAGCTTACTGGTAACCTGTTGACATATTTACATTTTTTGTGTGCAGTTAGTTACATAGTTTGACAATGGCTTATTGCTTGGTGGTGTTGTTCTGGAGTAATCATTGACTGACTGGTTAAACTGTCTCCCATCAGATTTGTTTTCAAAGTTAAGTGTACCAGTCGACATTTACAAAAATTATCAGCCCAGTTGCAGAGCTAAAGTAAACTGTTGATGCTATCTAATATAATTCTGATTGGTTGAGACATTAGCCTGGTCAGTACTATTATATTCCAAATAACAGTTTCATTTTGGTTTCAGTTTTCTACTGTTATCGGATTCAGCAATTTACAAACGGTTGCATAAACAACAATTTTTTTTTTTTTTTAAACCATTGCTATATATCTATCCTTATTATCGTACTGCTTCTGTTGTGAACCACATCGGTGGTGTAATGGTTAGCATGTTATTGTGGACCACATCGGTGGTGTAATGGTTAGCATGTTATTGTGGACCACATCGGTGGTGTAATGGTTAGTATGTTATTGTGGACCACATCGGTGGTGTAATGGTTAGCATGTTATTGTGGACCACATCGGTGGTGTAATGGTTAGCATGTTATTGTGGACCACATCGGTGGTGTAATGGTTAGCATGTTATTGTGAACCACATCGGTGGTGTAATGGTTAGCATGTTATTGTGGACCACATCGGTGGTGTAATGGTTAGTATGTTATTGTGGACCACATCGGTGGTGTAATGGTTAGCATGTTATTGTGAACCACATCAGTGGTGTAATGGTTAGCATGTTATTGTGAACCACATCGGTGGTGTAATGGTTAGCATGTTATTGTGGACCACATCGGTGGTGTAATGGTTAGTATGTTATTGTGGACCACATCGGTGATGTAATGGTTAGTATGTTATTCTGGACCACATCGGTGGTGTAATGGTTAGTATGTTATTCTGGACCACATCGGTGGTGTAATGGTTAGTATGTTATTGTGGACCACATCGGTGGTGTAATGGTTAGTATGTTATTGTGGACCACATCGGTGATGTAATGGTTAGCATGTTATTGTGGACCACATCGGTGGTGTAATGGTTAGTATGTTATTGTGGACCACATCGGTGGTGTAATGGTTAGTATGTTATTGTGGACCACATCGGTGGTGTAATGGTTAGTATGTTATTGTGGACCACATCGGTGGTGTAATGGTTAGCATGTTATTGTGGACCACATCGGTGGTGTAATGGTTAGTATGTTGTGGACCACATCAGTGGTGTAATGGTTAGTATGTTATTGTGGACCACATCGGTGGTGTAATGGTTAGCATGTTATTGTGGACCACATCGGTGGTGTAATGGTTAACATGTTATAGTGGACCACATAAGTGGTGTAATGGTTAGTATGTTATTGTGGACCACATCCGTGGTGTAATGGTTAGCATGTTATTGTGGACCACATCAGTGGTGTAATGGTTAGCATGTTATTGTGGACCACATCGGTGGTGTAATTGTTAGCATGTTATTGTGGACCACATAAGTGGTGTAATGGTTAGCATGTTATTGTGGACCACATCGGTGGTGTAATGGTTAGCATGTTATAGTGGACTACATCGGTGGTGTAATGGTTAGCATGTTATTGTGGACCACATCGGTGGTGTAATGGTTAGTATGTTATTCTGGACCACATCGGTGGTGTAATGGTTAGTATGTTATTGTGGACCACATCGGTGGTGTAATGGTTAGTATGTTATTGTGGACCACATCGGTGGTGTAATGGTTAGTATGTTATTGTGGACCACATCGGTGGTGTAATGGTTAGTATGTTATTCTGGACCACATCGGTGGTGTAATGGTTAGTATGTTATTGTGGACCACATCAGTGGTGTAATGGTTAGTATGTTATTGTGGACCACATCGGTGGTGTAATGGTTAGTATGTTATTGTGGACCACATCGGTGGTGTAATGGTTAGTATGTTATTGTGGACCACATCGGTGGTGTAATGGTTAGCATGTTATTGTGGACCACATCAGTGGTGTAATGGTTAGTATGTTATTCTGGACCACATCGGTGGTGTAATGGTTAGTATGTTATTGTGGACCACATCAGTGGTGTAATGGTTAGTATGTTATTGTGGACCACATCGGTGGTGTAATGGTTAGTATGTTATTGTGGACCACATCGGTGGTGTAATGGTTAGCATGTTATTGTGGACCACATCGGTGGTGTAATGGTTAGCATGTTATTGTGGACCACATCGGTGATGTAATGGTTAGCATGTTATTGTGGACCACATCGGTGGTGTAATGGGTAGTATGTTATTGTGGACCACATCGGTGGTGTAATGGTTAGCATGTTATTGTGGACCACATCGGTGGTGTAATGGTTAGCATGTTATTGTGGACCACATCAGTGGTGTAATGGTTAGCATGTTATTGTGGACCACATCGGTGGTGTAATGGTTAGCATGTTATAGTGTACCACATCAGTGGTGTAATGGTTAGCATGTTATTGTGAACCACATCGGTGGTGTAATGGTTAGTATGTTATTGTGGACCACATCGGTGGTGTAATGGTTAGTATGTTATTGTGGATCACATCGGTGGTGTAATGGTTAGCATGTTATTGTGGACCACATCAGTGGTGTAATGGTTAGCATGTTATTGTGGACCACATCAGTGGTGTAATGGTTAGTATGTTATTGTGGACCACATCGGTGGTGTAATGGTTAGCATGTTATTGTGGACCACATCAGTGGTGTAATGGTTAGTATGTTATTGTGGACCACATCGGTGGTGTAATGGTTAGTATGTTATTGTGGACCACATCGGTGGTGTAATGGTTAGTATGTTATTGTGGACCACATCGGTGGTGTAATGGTTAGTATGTTATTGTGGACCACATCGGTGGTGTAATGGTTAGGATGTTATTGTGGACCACATCGGTGGTGTAATGGTTAGTATGTTATTCTGGACCACATCGGTGGTGTAATGGTTAGGATGTTATTGTGGACCACATCGGTGGTGTAATGGTTAGGATATTATTGTGGACCACATCGGTGGTGTAATGGTTAGTATGTTATTGTGGACCACATCAGTGGTGTAATGGTTAGTATGTTATTGTGGACCACATCGGTGGTGTAATGGTTAGCATGTTATTGTGGACCACATCGGTGGTGTAATGGCTAGCATATTGTGGACCACATCGGTGGTGTAATGGTTAACATGTTATTGTGGACCACATCGGTGGTGTAATGGTTAGCATGTTATTGTGGACCACATCGGTGATGTAATGGTTAGCATGTTATTGTGGACCACATCAGTGGTGTAATGGTTAGTATGTTATTGTGGACCACATCAGTGGTGTAATGGTTAGTATGTTATTGTGGACCACATCGGTGGTGTAATGGTTAGCATGTTATTGTGGACCACATCGGTGGTGTAATGGTTAGCATGTTATTGTGGACCACATCGGTGGTGTAATGGTTAGTATGTTATTGTGGACCACATCGGTGGTGTAATGGTTAACATGTTATTGTGGACCACATCAGTGGTGTAATGGTTAGCATGTTATTGTGGACCACATCGGTGGTGTAATGGTTAGCATGTTATTGTGGACCACATCGGTGGTGTAATGGTTAGTATGTTATTGTGGACCACATCGGTGGTGTAATGGGTAGTATGTTATTGTGGACCACATCGGTGGTGTAATGGTTAGTATGTTATTGTGGACCACATCGGTGGTGTAATGGTTAGCATGTTATTGTGGACCACATCAGTGGTGTAATGGTTAGCATGTTATTGTGGACCACATCGGTGGTGTAATGGTTAGCATGTTATTGTGGACCACATCGGTGGTGTAATGGTTAGCATGTTATTGTGGACCACATCAGTGGTGTAATGGTTAGCATGTTATTGTGGACCACATCGGTGGTGTAATGGTTAGTATGTTATTGTGGACCACATCCGTGGTGTAATGGTTAGCATGTTATTGTGGACCACATCGGTGGTGTAATGGTTAGCATGTTATTGTGGACCACATCGGTGGTGTAATGGTTAGCATGTTATTGTGGACCACATCGGTGGTGTAATTGTTAGCATGTTATTGTGGACCACATCGGTGGTGTAATGGTTAGCATGTTATTGTGGACCACATCGGCGGTGTAATGGTTAGTATGTTATTGTGAACCACATCGGTGGTGTAATGGTTAGCATGTTATTGTGGACCACATCGGTGGTGTAATGGTTAGTATTTTATTGTGGACCACATCAGTGGTGTAATGGTTAGCATGTTATTGTGGACCACATCAGTGGTGTAATGGTTAGCATGTTATTGTGGACCACATCGGTGGTGTAATGGTTAGCATGTTATTGTGGACCACATCGGTGGTGTAATGGTTAGCATGTTATTGTGGACCACATCGGTGGTGTAATGGTTAGTATGTTATTGTGGACCACATCGGTGGTGTAATGGTTAGCATGTTATTGTGGACCACATCAGTGGTGTAATGGTTAGCATGTTATTGTGGACCACATCGGTGGTGTAATGGTTAGCATGTTATTGTGAACCACATCGGTGATGTAATGGTTAGCATGTTATTGTGGACCACATCAGTGGTGTAATGGTTAGTATGTTATTGTGAACCACATCGGTGGTGTAATTGTTAGCATGTTATTGTGGACCACATCGGTGGTGTAATGGTTAGTATTTTATTGTGGACCACATCAGTGGTGTAATGGTTAGCATGTTATTGTGGACCACATCAGTGGTGTAATGGTTAGCATGTTATTGTGGACCACATCGGTGGTGTAATGGTTAGCATGTTATTGTGGACCACATCGGTGGTGTAATGGTTAGCATGTTATTGTGGACCACATCGGTGGTGTAATGGTTAGTATGTTATTGTGGACCACATCGGTGGTGTAATGGTTAGCATGTTATTGTGTACCACATCAGTGGTGTAAAGGTTAGCATGTTATTGTGGACCACATCAGTGGTGTAATGGTTAGCATGTTATCGTGGACCATATCAGTGGTGTAATGGTTAGTATGTTATTGTGGACCACATCGGTGGTGTAATGGTTAGCATGTTATTGTGGACCACATCAGTGGTGTAATGGTTAGCATGTTATTGTGGACCACATCGGTGGTGTAATGGTTAGTATGTTATTGTGGACCACATCGGTGGTGTAATGGTTAGCATGTTATTGTGGACCACATCAGTGGTGTAATGGTTAGTATGTTATTGTGGACCACATCGGTGGTGTAATGGTTAGTATGTTATTGTGGACCACATCGGTGGTGTAATGGTTAGTATGCTATTGTGGACCACATCGGTGGTGTAATGGTTAGGATGTTATTGTGGACCACATCGGTGGTGTAATGGTTAGGATATTATTGTGGACCACATCGGTGGTGTAATGGTTAGTATGTTATTGTGGACCACATCGGTGGTGTAATGGTTAGTATGTTATTGTGGACCACATCAGTGGTGTAATGGTTAGTATGTTATTGTGGACCACATCGGTGGTGTAATGGTTAGCATGTTATTGTGGACCACATCGGTGGTGTAATGGCTAGCATGATATTGTGGACCACATCGGTGGTGTAATGGTTAGCATGTTATTGTGGACCACATCGGTGGTGTAATGGTTAGTATGTTATTGTGGACCACATCGGTGATGTAATGGTTAGCATGTTATTGTGGACCACATCGGTGGTGTAATGGTTAGCATGTTATTGTGGACCACATCGGCGGTGTAATGGTTAGTATGTTATTGTGGACCACATCGGTGGTGTAATGTTAGTATGTTATTGTGGACCACATCGGTGATGTAATGGTTAGCATGTTATTGTGGACCACATCGGTGGTGTAATGGTTAGCATGTTATTGTGGACCACATCGGTGGTGTAATGATTAGCATGTTATTGTGAACCACATCGGTGGTGTAATGGTTAGCATGTTATTGTGGACCACATCGGTGGTGTAATGGTTAGTATGTTATTCTGGACCACATCGGTGGTGTAATGGTTAGCATGTTATTGTGGACCACATTAGTGGTGTAATGGTTAGCATGTTATTGTGGACCACATCGGTGGTGTAATGGTTAGCATGTTATTGTGGACCACATCAGTTGTGTAATGGTTAGCATGTTATTGTGGACCACATCGGTGGTGTAATGGTTAGCATGTTATTGTGGACCACATCGGTGGTGTAATGGTTAGCATGTTATTGTGGACCACATCAGTGGTGTAATGGTTAGCATGTTATTGTGGACCACATCGGTGGTGTAATGGTTAGCATGTTATTGTGGACCACATCGGTGGTGTAATGGTTAGCATGTTATTGTGGACCACATCGGTGGTGTAATGGTTAGCATGTTATTGTGGACCACATCGGTGGTGTAATGGTTAGCATGTTATTGTGGACCACATCGGTGGTGTAATGGTTAGCATGTTATTGTGGACCACATCAGTGGTGTAATGGTTAGCATGTTATTGTGAACCACATCGGTGGTGTAATGGTTAGTATGTTATTGTGGACCACATCGGTGGTGTAATGGTTAGTATGTTATTGTGGACCACATCAGTGGTGTAATGGTTAGTTTGTTATTGTGAACCACATCGGTGGTGTAATGGTTAGTATGTTATTGTGGACCACATCAGTGGTGTATCGTGTAATGGTTAGCATGCTCCATTTGAGTGTGGTTGATTGTGTATTCAAGTCATGTCAAACCAAAGACAATGAATTGGTATTTGCTGCTTCTGTGGTACGCATGCAGTATTGAGGAGCAAGTGTAAAGACTAATTGACTCAAATAGTGCAGGTGTACATTATCATGATTAATGCAGGTGTACATTATCATCATGAGTACAGGTGTACATTATCATCATGATTAGTACAGGTGTACATTATCATCATTAGTACAGGTGTACATTATCATCATTAGTACAGGTGTACAGTATCATCATGATTAGTACAGGTGTACATTATCATCATTAGTACAGGTGTACATTATCATCATTAGTACAGGTGTACATTATCATCATGATTAGTACAGGTGTACGTTATCATCATGATTAGTACAGGTGTACATTATCATGATTAGTACAGGTGTACATTATCATCATTAATACAGGTGTACATTATCATCATGATTAGTACAGGTGTACATTATCATGATTAGTACAGGTGAAAAAAAATGCTCATTTGGTGTTAAATAACAATCACTTAATTACTCTTTTATGATGTAGAATACAGTTCCTGGAATTCAAAGATGTTTTCAAATAACAGATTTATAATATTGAATTATTTTGTGTATTATGATTGTGGTAGTCTGTGGCAACTCTTTCTTTATCAAACATATTTTGCTAACATTCATGTCATGTGTTGGCCAATGTTCATATTGTTTAAGAAATAATTCATGGAAGCCATATGTATATATTGTTTTTACCACGGATAGGCCTTTATGTCACAAAGTTTTACCCCGAGAGTAAGCGAGGGGTAAAAAGCTGACATAAAGGCCTACCCGTGGTAAAAACAATATATACATATGGCTTCCATGAATTATTTCGATTCCAATATGTAAAAATTGGTAAAATATCGTTATAAATTGTCGATGACGTCATAAATTTAATTGATCATAGATTAATATTATTTTTACCACAGGTTTGGACTCAAAGCGTTTGAAGGACGTCATATTAGAATTATAGTTTTATAATAGGTGGTCGTGATCTTGATTGTATGTTGTAGTTTGAATTCCATCTTAAATTTACATTTAATTTCTTCTGCATGTTAATGTGTAATCAATATAACTCTAAAAATAAGTTTTTCATTTCCCTGTGGCATGTCTATGGTTTACTCCCAGTTAGTAGTACACAAGATTCTTTTACCAAATTAAACTGAAATATTGTTGAAAGTTTTCCTAGCCTCTAGTTTTCTACAATTTACAGCCTGGCCAAGGTTAATTGGTAGTCCATAAAACATTTTCTGTAAAATGCATAGCTAAAGAAGTTTGATGATAACAAAGGGGTATTCAGAACTGTAAATTGAAGAACTGACAATACAACGGTCAAAATAAACTAGAGGCTCAGTGGGCTGAGCCTGGGTCGCTCACCTTTCATTCTGTTTTGAGGAAACTTTATACGGAACCTTCCATAGGTGCTTCCTACCAAATTTCGGTTCATTTGGTTACTCGGTTTCAGAGGAGAAGCTTTGTTAGAAATCAACCAACCAGAAACAAGAATTGCCTATCATGGGACTAACAGAGCAATTTTCATAGATGCTTCCAACCAAGTTTCAGTTCATTTGGCCAAGTGGTTTCAGAGAAGAAGATTTTTCTAGAAATCGACCAATCAGAAACAAGAATTGCCTGTGGCTGCCATGTTTGTTAATGAATTGAAACTAAATTTGCAGTCTTTATACAGAACCTTCCAATGATGCTTCCTTCCAAGTTTCAGTTCATTTGGCCTAGTAATTTCAGAGAAGATTTTTTAGAAATCGTCCAATCAGAAACAACAATTGCCTGTGGTGGCCATGTCTGTTTACGGATCGGGACGAAATGAGCAATCTTCATAGAGGACCTTCCATAATTGCTTCCTACCAAGTTTCGGTTCACTTGGCCAAGCAGTTTCAGAGGAGAAGATTAAAATGTGAAAAGTTAACGAACAACAGACTCCAAGTGATGGCAAAAGCTCACTTTGCCTTTGGCAAGGTTAGCTAAAAAGATAAAGACAAACATTGGTCAACACAACACTGGAAAACTTGTTTGAGAAATACAGGTACAACGCCCTCCAAAATACAGAAAATTCAGGTACTCTGGAAGGGTAACCCAATCCTGCTCCACTAGACCACAAATTATCTTTCAAAATATTTAAATATTTTTGACTTTACAAGATTCACATTTAATTTTGTACATCTTATTTTTTTATCATTAGGGACATACACCTGAAGAATATTACTCTGAAGGATAGTATGACAATCCTAGGCTTGTTGAATTTGTTAAATGAATTTATTCTAATCCAATATAATAGATTGTGTAATTTTCATCTTTCCTTACATCATTTTACCATCTGTTTTAGCTCACATGAACCAACTGGTCAATTGAATTTGCATCTTATTGCCATCTGTAAAACTTTCACATTTTAATCTACTCTGAAAACATTATACAAAATGGAACTAAAGTTGACAGGATTGTCCTACATGTATGTATGTTCCTCATTCAAATCTTAAATTAAATATGACTGACATGATTTTGTGCCCTGTGGCCCACCTCCAGTGTTAAGGTTTGCAAAAAAATATCCAAGGCCAGAAATTCATTGAAACAGTTGAGACTCTCCTTTTCTATAAGGTCTAAGTTATGATATAGCTGAAAAACTACTGAAGTGACAAAAAACATCAATAACCCTACCCAATCAAATACTAGCAACTGTTTTTTCCTGGTTGGTTGATATTTTATCAAATTTAATTTCAGTGACCATATCACTGATGGATTTGCTACATTGAAAGAATGATCCTTTTCTGCAAATCTCTTTTCTTTCAGTGTAGATTTCATCATTTAAAAGTCTGGCTAAATTTATACACAAGTAAGAAAGTTCACATATCTATTACAATCAAATATTTAAGAGGATTGTGAAGGAGATGTCTACTATACCTCTATTACAATCAAATATTAAGAGGATTATGATGGAGATGTGTACTATACTTCTATTACAATCAAATATTAAGAGGATTATGATGGAGATGTGTACTATACTTCTATTACAATCAAATATTAAGAGGATTGTGAAGGAGATGTGTACTATACTTCTATTACAATCAAATATTAAGAGGATTGTGAAAGAGATGTGTACTATACCTCTATTACAATCAAATATTAAGAGGATTGTGAAGGAGATGTATACTATACTTCTATTACAATCAAATATTAAGAGGATTATGATGGAGATGTCTACTATACTTCTATTACAATCAAATATTAAGAGGATTATGATGGAGATGTGTACTATACTTCTATTACAATCAAATATTAAGAGGATTGTGAAGGAGATGTGTACTATACTTCTATTACAATCAAATATTAAGAGGATTGTGAAGGAGATGTGTACTATACTTCTATTACAATCAAATATTAAGAGGATTGTGAAGGAGATGTGTACTATACTTCTATTACAATCAAATATTAAGAGGATTGTGAAGGAGATGTATACTATACTTCTATTACAATCAAATATTAAGAGGATTGTGAAAGAGATGTGTACTATACCTCTATTACAATCAAATATTAAGAGGATTGTGAAGGAGATGTGTACTATACTTCTATAACAATCAAATATTAAGAGGATTGTGAAGGAGATGTGTACTATACTTCTATTACAATCAAATATTAAGAGGATTGTGAAGGAGATGTGTACTATACTTCTATTACAATCAAATATTAAGAGGATTGTGAAGGAGATGTATACTATACTTCTATTACAATCAAATATTAAGAGGATTGTGAAAGAGATGTGTACTATACCTCTATTACAATCAAATATTAAGAGGATTGTGAAGGAGATGTATACTATACTTCTATTACAATCAAATATTAAGAGGATTATGATGGAGATGTCTACTATACTTCTATTACAATCAAATATTAAGAGGATTATGATGGAGATGTGTACTATACTTCTATTACAATCAAATATTAAGAGGATTGTGAAGGAGATGTGTACTATACTTCTATTACAATCAAATATTAAGAGGATTATGATGGAGATGTGTACTATACTTCTATTACAATCAAATATTAAGAGGATTGTGAAGGAGATGTATACTATACTTCTATTACAATCAAATATTAAGAGGATTGTGAAGGAGATGTGTACTATACTTCTATTACAATCAAATATTAAGAGGATTGTGAAGGAGATGTATACTATACTTCTATTACAATCAAATATTAAGAGGATTGTGAAGGAGATGTATACTATACTTCTATTACAATCAAATATTAAGAGGATTGTGAAGGAGATGTATACTATACTTCTATTACAATCAAATATTAAGAGGATTGTGAAGGAGATGTCTACTATACTTCTATTACAATCAAATATTAAGAGGATTGTGAAGGAGATGTATACTATACTTCTATTACAATCAAATATTAAGAGGATTGTGAAGGAGATGTATACTATACTTCTATTACAATCAAATATTAAGAGGATTGTGAAGGAGATGTGTACTATACTTCTATTACAATCAAATATTAAGAGGATTGTGAAGGAGATGTGTACTATACTTCTATTACAATCAAATATTAAGAGGATTGTGAAGGAGATGTGTACTATACTTCTATTACAATCAAATATTAAGAGGATTGTGAAGGAGATGTATACTATACTTCTATTACAATCAAATATTAAGAGGATTGTGAAGGAGATGTATACTATACTTCTATTACAATCAAATATTAAGAGGATTGTGAAGGAGATGTGTACTATACTTCTATTACAATCAAATATTAAGAGGATTGTGAAGGAGATGTCTACTATCCTTCTATTACAATCAAATATTAAGAGGATTGTGAAGGAGATGTATACTATACTTCTATTACAATCAAATATTAAGAGGATTGTGAAGAGATGTATACTATACTTCTATTACAATCAAATATTAAGAGGATTGTGAAGGAGATGTCTACTATACTTCTATTACAATCAAATATTAAGAGGATTGTGAAGGAGATGTCTACTATACTTCTATTACAATCAAATATTAAGAGGATTGTAAAGGAGATGTGTACTATACTTCTATTACAATCAAATATTAAGAGGATTGTGAAGGAGATGTATACTATACTTCTATTACAATCAAATATTAAGAGGATTATGATGGAGATGTATACTATACTTCTATTACAATCAAATATTAAGAGGATTGTGAAGGAGATGTGTACTATACTTCTATTACAATCAAATATTAAGAGGATTGTGAAGGAGATGTATACTATACTTCTATTACAATCAAATATTAAGAGGATTGTGAAGGAGATGTATACTATACTTCTATTACAATCAAATATTAAGAGGATTGTGAAGGAGATGTATACTATACTTCTATTACAATCAAATATTAAGAGGATTGTGAAGGAGATGTATACTATACTTCTATTACAATCAAATATTAAGAGGATTATGATGGAGATGTATACTATACTTCTATTACAATCAAATATTAAGAGGATTGTGAAGGAGATGTGTACTATACTTCTATTACAATCAAATATTAAGAGGATTGTGAAGGAGATGTATACTATACTTCTATTACAATCAAATATTAAGAGGATTGTGAAGGAGATGTATACTATACTTCTATTACAATCAAATATTAAGAGGATTGTGAAGGAGATGCATACTATACTTCTATTACAATCAAATATTAAGAGGATTGTGAAGGAGATGTATACTATACTTCTATTACAATCAAATATTAAGAGGATTGTGAAGGAGATGTCTACTATCCTTCTATTACAATCAAATATTAAGAGGATTGTGAAGGAGATGTCTACTATCCTTCTATTACAATCAAATATTAAGAGGATTGTGAAGGAGATGTATACTATACTTCTATTACAATCAAATATTAAGAGGATTGTGAAGGAGATGTGTACTATACTTCTATTACAATCAAATATTAAGAGGATTGTGAAGGAGATGTATACTATACTTCTATTACAATCAAATATTAAGAGGATTGTGAAGGAGATGTATACTATACTTCTATTACAATCAAATATTAAGAGGATTGTGAAGGAGATGTGTACTATACTTCTATTACAATCAAATATTAAGAGGATTGTGAAGGAGATGTGTACTATACTTCTATTACAATCAAATATTAAGAGGATTGTGAAGGAGATGTGTACTATACTTCTATTACAATCAAATATTAAGAGGATTATGATGGAGATGTATACTATACTTCTATTACAATCAAATATTAAGGGGATTATGATGGAGATGTGTACTATACCTCTATTACAATCAAATATTAAGAGGATTGTGAAGGAGATGTGTACTATACCTCTATTACAATCAAATATTAAGAGGATTGTGAAGGAGATGTCTACTATACTTCTATTACAATCAAATATTAAGAGGATTGTAAAGGAGATGTGTACTATACTTCTATTACAATCAAATATTAAGAGGATTGTGAAGGAGATGTATACTATACTTCTATTACAATCAAATATTAAGAGGATTATGATGGAGATGTATACTATACTTCTATTACAATCAAATATTAAGAGGATTGTGAAGGAGATGTGTACTATACTTCTATTACAATCAAATATTAAGAGGATTGTGAAGGAGATGTATACTATACTTCTATTACAATCAAATATTAAGAGGATTGTGAAGGAGATGTATACTATACTTCTATTACAATCAAATATTAAGAGGATTGTGAAGGAGATGTATACTATACTTCTATTACAATCAAATATTAAGAGGATTGTGAAGGAGATGTATACTATACTTCTATTACAATCAAATATTAAGAGGATTATGATGGAGATGTATACTATACTTCTATTACAATCAAATATTAAGAGGATTGTGAAGGAGATGTGTACTATACTTCTATTACAATCAAATATTAAGAGGATTGTGAAGGAGATGTATACTATACTTCTATTACAATCAAATATTAAGAGGATTGTGAAGGAGATGTATACTATACTTCTATTACAATCAAATATTAAGAGGATTGTGAAGGAGATGCATACTATACTTCTATTACAATCAAATATTAAGAGGATTGTGAAGGAGATGTATACTATACTTCTATTACAATCAAATATTAAGAGGATTGTGAAGGAGACGTCTACTATCCTTCTATTACAATCAAATATTAAGAGGATTGTGAAGGAGATGTCTACTATCCTTCTATTACAATCAAATATTAAGAGGATTGTGAAGGAGATGTATACTATACTTCTATTACAATCAAATATTAAGAGGATTGTGAAGGAGATGTGTACTATACTTCTATTACAATCAAATATTAAGAGGATTGTGAAGGAGATGTATACTATACTTCTATTACAATCAAATATTAAGAGGATTGTGAAGGAGATGTATACTATACTTCTATTACAATCAAATATTAAGAGGATTGTGAAGGAGATGTGTACTATACTTCTATTACAATCAAATATTAAGAGGATTGTGAAGGAGATGTGTACTATACTTCTATTACAATCAAATATTAAGAGGATTGTGAAGGAGATGTGTACTATACTTCTATTACAATCAAATATTAAGACGATTGTGAAGGAGATGTCTACTATACTTCTATTACAATCAAATATTAAGAGGATTGTGAAGGAGATGTCTACTATCCTTCTATTACAATCAAATATTAAGAGGATTGTGAAGGAGATGTCTACTATCCTTCTATTACAATCAAATATTAAGAGGATTGTGAAGGAGATGTATACTATACTTCTATTACAATCAAATATTAAGAGGATTGTGAAGATGTATACTATACTTCTATTACAATCAAATATTAAGAGGATTGTGAAGGAGATGTATACTATACTTCTATTACAATCAAATATTAAGAGGATTATGATGGAGATGTGTACTATACTTCTATTACAATCAAATATTAAGAGGATTGTGAAGGAGATGTGTACTATACTTCTATTACAATCAAATATTAAGAGGATTGTGAAGGAGATGTGTACTATACTTCTATTACAATCAAATATTAAGAGGATTGTGAAGGAGATGTGTACTATACTTCTATTACAATCAAATATTAAGAGGATTGTGAAGGAGATGTGTACTATACTTCTATTACAATCAAATATTAAGAGGATTGTGAAGGAGATGTCTACTATCCTTCTATTACAATCAAATATTAAGAGGATTGTGAAGGAGATGTGTACTATACCTCTATTACAATCAAATATTAAGAGGATTGTGAAGGAGATGTATACTATCCTTCTATTACAATCAAATATTAAGAGGATTGTGAAGGAGATGTATACTATACTTCTATTACAATCAAATATTAAGAGGATTATGATGGAGATGTATACTATACTTCTATTACAATCAAATATTAAGGGGATTATGATGGAGATGTGTACTATACCTCTATTACAATCAAATATTAAGAGGATTGTGAAGGAGATGTGTACTATACCTCTATTACAATCAAATATTAAGAGGATTGTGAAGGAGATGTCTACTATACTTCTATTACAATCAAATATTAAGAGGATTGTGAAGGAGATGTCTACTATCCTTCTATTACAATCAAATATTAAGAGGATTGTGAAGGAGATGTCTACTATCCTTCTATTACAATCAAATATTAAGAGGATTGTGAAGGAGATGTATACTATACTTCTATTACAATCAAATATTAAGAGGATTGTGAAGGAGATGTGTACTATACTTCTATTACAATCAAATATTAAGAGGATTGTGAAGGAGATGTATACTATACTTCTATTACAATCAAATATTAAGAGGATTGTGAAGGAGATGTGTACTATACTTCTATTACAATCAAATATTAAGAGGATTGTGAAGGAGATGTGTACTATACTTCTATTACAATCAAATATTAAGAGGATTGTGAAGGAGATGTGTACTATACTTCTATTACAATCAAATATTAAGAGGATTGTGAAGGAGATGTGTACTATACTTCTATTACAATCAAATATTAAGAGGATTGTGAAGGAGATGTCTACTATACTTCTATTACAATCAAATATTAAGAGGATTGTGAAGGAGATGTATACTATACTTCTATTACAATCAAATATTAAGAGGATTGTGAAGGAGATGTGTACTATACTTCTATTACAATCAAATATTAAGAGGATTGTGAAGGAGATGTCTACTATACTTCTATTACAATCAAATATTAAGAGGATTATGATGGAGATGTATACTATACTTCTATTACAATCAAATATTAAGGGGATTATGATGGAGATGTGTACTATACCTCTATTACAATCAAATATTAAGAGGATTGTGAAGGAGATGTGTACTATACCTCTATTACAATCAAATATTAAGAGGATTGTGAAGGAGATGTCTACTATACTTCTATTACAATCAAATATTAAGAGGATTGTGAAGGAGATGTCTACTATACTTCTATTACAATCAAATATTAAGAGGATTGTGAAGGAGATGTCTACTATACTTCTATTACAATCAAATATTAAGAGGATTGTGAAGGAGATGTGTACTATACCTCTATTACAATCAAATATTAAGAGGATTGTGAAGGAGATGTGTACTATACTTCTATTACAATCAAATATTAAGAGGATTATGAAGGAGATGTGTACTATACTTCTATTACAATCAAATATTAAGAGGATTGTGAAGGAGATGTGTACTATACTTCTATTACAATCAAATATTAAGAGGATTATGATGGAGATGTGTACTATACTTCTATTACAATCAAATATTAAGAGGATTGTGAAGGAGATGTATACTATACTTCTATTACAATCAAATATTAAGAGGATTATGATGGAGATGTGTACTATACTTCTATGACAATCAAATATTAAGAGGATTATGATGGAGATGTGTACTATACTTCTATTACAATCAAATATTAAGAGGATTATGATGGAGATGTGTACTATACTTCTATTACAATCAAATATTAAGAGGATTGTGAAGGAGATGTGTACTATACCTCTATTACAATCAAATATTAAGAGGATTATGATGGAGATGTGTACTATACTTCTATTACAATAAAATATTAAGAGGATTGTGAAGGAGATGTATACTATACTTCTATTACAATCAAATATTAAGAGGATTATGATGGAGATGTGTACTATACTTCTATTACAATAAAATATTAAGAGGATTGTGAAGGAGATGTGTACTATACTTCTATTACAATCAAATATTAAGAGGATTGTGAAGGAGATGTATACTATACTTCTATTACAATCAAATATTAAGAGGATTGTGAAGGAGATGTATACTATACTTCTATTACAATCAAATATTAAGAGGATTATGAAGGAGATGTCTACTATCCTTCTATTACAATCAAATATTAAGAGGATTGTGATGGAGATGTGTACTATACTTCTATTACAATCAAATATTAAGAGGATTGTGAAGGAGATGTATACTATACTTCTATTACAATCAAATATTAAGAGGATTGTGAAGGAGATGTGTACTATACTTCTATTACAATCAAATATTAAGAGGATTGTGAAGGAGATGTGTACTATACTTCTATTACAATCAAATATTAAGAGGATTGTGAAGGAGATGTATACTATACTTCTATTACAATCAAATATTAAGAGGATTGTGAAGGAGATGTATACTATACTTCTATTACAATCAAATATTAAGAGGATTATGATGGAGATGTATAATATACTTCTATTACAATCAAATATTAAGAGGATTATGATGGAGATGTATACTATACTTCTATTACAATCAAATATTAAGAGGATTGTGAAGGAGATGTATACTATACTTCTATTACAATCAAATATTAAGAGGATTGTGAAGGAGATGTATACTATACTTCTATTACAATCAAATATTAAGAGGATTATGAAGGAGATGTCTACTATCCTTCTATTACAATCAAATATTAAGAGGATTGTGATGGAGATGTGTACTATACTTCTATTACAATCAAATATTAAGAGGATTGTGAAGGAGATGTATACTATACTTCTATTACAATCAAATATTAAGAGGATTGTGAAGGAGATGTATACTATACTTCTATTACAATCAAATATTAAGAGGATTATGATGGAGATGTATACTATACTTCTATTACAATCAAATATTAAGAGGATTATGATGGAGATGTATACTATACTTCTATTACAATCAAATATTAAGAGGATTATGATGGAGATGTATACTATACTTCTATTACAATCAAATATTAAGAGGATTATGATGGAGATGTGTACTATACTTCTAATACAATCAAATATTAAGAGGATTGTGAAGGAGATGTATACTATACTTCTATTACAATCAAATATTAAGAGGATTATGATGGAGATGTATACTATACTTCTATTACAATCAAATATTAAGAGGATTATGATGGAGATGTATACTATACTTCTATTACAATCAAATATTAAGAGGATTATGATGGAGATGTGTACTATACTTCTATTACAATCAAATATTAAGAGGATTATGATGGAGATGTGTACTATACTTCTATTACAATCAAATATTAAGAGGATTATGATGGAGATGTATACTATACTTCTATTACAATCAAATATTAAGAGGATTATGATGGAGATGTATACTATACTTCTATTACAATCAAATATTAAGAGGATTATGATGGAGATGTATACTATACTTCTATTACAATCAAATATTAAGAGGATTATGATGGAGATGTATACTATACTTCTATTACAATCAAATATTAAGAGGATTATGATGGAGATGTGTACTATACTTCTATTACAATCAAATATTAAGAGGATTATGATGGAGATGTATACTATACTTCTATTACAATCAAATATTAAGAGGATTATGATGGAGATGTGTACTATACCTCTATTACAATCAAATATTAAGAGGATTATGATGGAGATGTGTACTATACTTCTATTACAATAAAATATTAAGAGGATTGTGAAGGAGATGTGTACTATACTTCAATGCTTATTATGCACATCCAATTATGGTAATTCTACTAACATTTTGATGCACCTTAATATTTAATGAGATTTGCAAGACAAAAAAAATCAATTACATTTGTATTTTGTTTTCAATGATGGCAGACCATAAAATTCCTGGACATGAGATCATTGGGCATATTATATGAATAAATTAAAATGATTAAAATTGTCAACAGTTTTAATGTTATTTGTCATTTTGCATTCATATAATTTAATTGTGTACAACTTTATAACAAATATTTACATTCATACATCATGCATATGATCAGTTTCTGGTACTTCATTTATGTCTGAATATAGTCAATAGTGCTCGCACCTTTATACACAACAACATATAAAATACACAAAATAAATCAATGAGGCGAAGTACAGTTACAAGTCAGAAATTGTCACCTTCTGTAAAACAAAAGGACTTAAATAAGTCAATACATGTTCTGACTTGTACATGTCTTACCCCTGAATGTCCAAGGATTGTATTGTTTAAATAAAAAAATTAAAAAAAAATACATTTTAATATTGTCTGAGAAAAATGATCATAAATTAAATCACAATTGCAATTGAAACAAAAACAATAAATAAAATGATGACACACAAAAATTGATAATCATAAGAAATATGTAAATAAAACACAAGACATATAAAACACTTTGTAAAACAATGCTTCTGTGCTGTATATGAGAATCAGGGTGGGCAGTCTTAAAATATAGCAGGTGAATTTGGTCCATTTAAAATTTCTGTATTATATGAAATAAAAGGCATCAGTATGCATATAATTTACACTTTGATATATCTTTTTCTGGGCATTCTCTTGTTTTGTTGTAATAATAGAAACAACCATCTTTTCTTTGAAGTTTCTTTATATATCCATTATGTGGCCATCTGTCAATCTACAAAAAATATATACCATATGATATGTACATGTATATGTAAATTATTCTGTAAATTGATGATACATGATCTGTTAATTTGCATAAATTCTTATAAACATTGCATTGAAATTTGTTAGTGTTGATTTGGCAATGTCTACATCTCACTTTCTCAAGGGGCATAACTTTGAAAAAGACCTTTTTATGAAATTCAAAAGATGAACCAGAATTGATAATTCATTACCTATACCAGTATATACAAATTTATCTTTGGTACTGACAATGATACAAATCTGTCATATCTTTTTTCTTTCTAAATACGAGTGGAATTATATTTTGGACTTCCATATTATTCTTCCTAAGAAGCAATTATGGGGCATCATAAAAAACAATCATGTTATTGAAGCTAAACTGAAGTCATAATCTTCATTTCAACATTGTTCTCATTGAAATGGATATAACTTTGTAACTGTCTTTGGAATCAAAGTAATTAAAATGCCAGAAATCATTTCTTTTAATCACAAGCATATGTGCTTGACCAACTTATTTCAGGAGGCAGAATAAAACATGCAAATAGCAAATTGAGAAATCTTTTACTTACATCTTTTTGTTGAACTGTTTGGTATTCTTTGGCATCTCTGTAACCAGCCAGTTGGAGTCTGTATGCTTCCTCAACTTCATCTGACCACTGTTTAGCACGAGTCATTGATTTAGGTTCTGTTAATGCAGCCATGACACCTATAAATACAAATAAAAGGAACAAACATGACACCTATAAATACAAATAAAAGGAACAAACATGACACCTATAAATACAAATAAAAGGAACAAACATGACACCTATAAATACAAATAAAAGGAACAAACATGACACCTATAAATATAAATAAAAGGAACAAACATGACACCTATAAATACAAATAAAAGGAACAAACATGACACCAATAAATACAAATAAAAGGAACAAACATGACACCTATAAATACAAATAAAAGGAACAAACATGACACCTATAAATACAAATAAAAGGAACAAACATGACACCTATAAATACAAATAAAAGGAACAAACATGACACCTATAAATACAATTAAAAGGAACAAACATGACACCTATAAATACAAATAAAAGGAACAAACATGACACCTATAAATACAAATAAAAGGAACAAACATGATACCTATAAATACAAATAAAATGAACAAACATGACACCTATAAATACAAATAAAATGAACAAACATGACACCTATAAATACAAATAAAAGGAACAAACATGATACCTATAAATACAAATAAAAGGAACAAACATGACACCTATAAATACAAATAAAAGGAACAAACATGACATCTATAAATACAAATAAAAGGAACAAACATGACATCTATAAATACAAATAAAAGGAACAAACATGACATCTATAAATACAAATAAAAGGAACAAACATGACATCTATAAATACACATAAAACAAAATGAACTGTGAGCTAATGCTCACGTATGATACCCCCGCTCTTCGGCAAACAGGAAGTAGGAATCTGACGGGTCAAAAAATGCTTACCACGATATGGGATACCTATATGAAGCTTGTGACCAAATATCAGATTTCTGCCATCAATAGTTGCTGAGAAAAATGAGCATATATGTTCAATGTGTATAAAAATCAACAAAGTCGGCAAACATGAAGTAGGAATCTGGTGGGTCCAAAAACGCTTCCCACGATATGGGGTACCGATATGAAGCTTGTGACCAAATATCAGATTTGTGTCATCAATAGTTGCTGAGAAAAATGCGATGAAAAATGTGCACATATGTTCAATGTGTATAAAAAAAGTCGGCAAACAGGAAGTAGGAATCTGACAGGTTCAAAAACTCTACCCACAATATCATATGGCATACCTATATGAAGCTTGGGACCAAATATCAGATTTCTGCCATTGATAGTTGCTGAGAAAAATGCGACGAAAAATATCTTGGATGGACGGAAGGACGGACAGATGTAAAACAGTATACCCTACTCCCCCTCCGGGGAGCGGGGGTATAATGAACAAACATGACACCTATAAATACAAACAAAATTAACAAACTCAAATTTGTATGAATGTAGAAGAATTCACAAACACAATACTGGTCGAGGACTAATTATTGCCATTTTTTTCTTGTTTTTGTCAGATTATTTCTATGTAGTCCAATACACCCCTTCAAGAGTCTTATAATTTTGAATATTACCAATCAACTTACATTGGACGGCAATATAAAAAAAATTATGCGCATGATCGTATCAGGGACATGTTAGTACTGTTATCAAGGTTTTTGCTGGCATTTTGTTTGGCTTCAATATTGGAGAATTGGCGACAACAAATTAAGATTGACGATTTTTTTGGCTCCAATATTTTTGGAGCCAGAGCAATCCCTGGGAGCTTTTGTAAAGTTGTTGTTTTTTGTCACTGAATCAGGAGGGAAGAGTACCAATTATCGCCATCTTATTAGATCATGTGGGAAAATAAATATATAAATCAGCAGTGAAATTAAAAGAAATGGCCTTACCACAAACTAGAGGCTCAGTGGGCTGAGCCTGTGTCGCTCACCTTTCATTCTCTTTTGAGAAAACTTAATACAGAACCTTCCATATGTGCTTCCCACCAAGTTTCGGTTCATTTGCCTAAGCAGTAACAGAGATACGGACTCCAAGTCAAAATTATTCTTAGAATATTTGTTTAAAATTTAATTACCATGTTTAAGAACTTTTCAAAACCAACAATACAAAACAAACGGATTGAAAATTGGTTGAGATTTGACGAAACTATGTACATTCAAAGTCGTCAATAACAGCCCTATTCTTGGAAAATGGTAGAAATTGGCGGACAGACAACCTCAAGTGTAACTTTCAACCTTTATTAATTTAATAACATGTTAACAATACAGGCAATCATATAGTAAATTTTAAACACCTTAAGACATATAACAAATAAAATAAAATACTTCTGGCATATCTTTTATGCATAAAGGATACAAGGGCTGTTGTAAATCCTGAAAAAAATACTTGGACTTTTTTCGATGGCACCACACTTTTTCTGCATTATATTGGCTTTCAACACATTTTCAAGCATCTGTCTTACCAAACTGGTTATAGATATGTATATGATAAATGGTTATTTGAAAAAGCAAGACCTAGGGTATCCAGAAATGTACTCTACATATATTTATGAAAAAGATGAAAACTAAAATGGCTGCCACAAAATGGCTGCCAAGTTCAATTTTGCTATTGAAAATGGCTTTTCCGGCAATTTTTGAAGATGATTATGCAAAAACCAGAAGGACCGAGACCTAAACTGTGATTGACTGTACAAAATGACACCGAAACAACATTATGAGAGTCATTTCTCCTGTTCTCTTACAACAGATTTTTCCAAATAGTACCAACAAATCTGCATTGAGGTTCATTTATTACTTAAAAAATAGTAAAAACACTGTTTTACTGTTCCGACATGAAACAGTGTTATTTGTTTCATAAGACCACTTTGCATAAAAAAAACTGCTTTAACTTATTTTTTGTAGTGTGTTATATAAATATATTAAAAAATGTTAGCCAAAATATCTCGGAAATTTTATAGTTTTCTGAATTTTAATAGCTAATATTGTTATCATATTATTATTTGATGGAATTAACATTATTATGTCTATTGTCTCCTCTGTTGTTGATTGTGTTTGGCCAAAATCTCTAAAAAAATATATATATAAAGGGAGATAACTCCACACAAAAAAACAAGATGGCCACCAAGGAAAAGACCCTTTTTCCATGGTTAATATATCAATGATTGTATTCTTTTGTTGCATAATCTTTTGTTTTCAGGGAGAACAAACATATGTATACAAGAAAAACTACAGGACTGTTTGAAATTGGGCCAAATTTCAAATTTTGAGACCTGTAAAAATCTTTGAAATGACTTTTCTGTTGGTCGAAATGACCACAAAGGGCATGCTCATGTCACTTTTCCATATTACTCCAACATAAATTTGTTCAGATAAATAAATGAGGTTGTTAAGCCATTTATTTTTAATAGGATTATGAACTACAACCAATCTGAATATATGGGTACAATCAGAATAAAATGCTGAATCATTTGAATATAATTTTATTGATGAATATATTTTTTCTTTAATGTAATAAATACATAAACATTGACTATCGTCACCACAACGACGACGTTTCCAACGATTCACATAATGACGTTGGACTCCCTAACAGAGAAGAAGATTTTTAGAAATCAACCAATCAGAAACAAGAATGGCCTGTGGCGGCCATGTTTATTAACGGATGGGAACTAAATGTGCAATCTTTATAGATGACCTTCCAAGGATGCTTCCTACCAAGTTTTGATTCATTTGGCAAAGCGGTTTCAGAGAAGAAGACTTTTTAGATATCAAACAATCAGAAAAAAGAATTGCCTGTGGCAGCCATGTTTGTACATGGATCGGAACTAAATTAGCATTCTTCATAAAGGATCTTCCAAGGATACTTCCTACCAAGTTTTGATTCATTTGGCCCAGTGGTTTCAGAGGAGACGATTTTTTAGTAATCAACCAATCAAAAACAAGAATTGCCTGTGGCAGCCATGTTTGTTAACGGATAGGAAATAAATTAGCAATCTTTATAGAGGACCATGAATGGCATGATGCTTTCTACCAAATTTCGATTCATTTGGCCAATCAGTTACAGAGGAGAAGATTCTTTAGAAATCAACAAATCAGAAACAAGAATTGCCAAGTTTCGGTTCATTTGGCAAAGTGCTTTCAGAGGAGAAGATTTTTTAAAATCGGCCAATCAGAAACAAGAATTGCCTATGGTGGCCATGTTTGTTAACAGATTGGAACTAAATTAGCAATCTTTATAGAGGATCTTCCAAGGTAGCTGCAATAATGTAGCTCCTGTGACAAACTTGTGTCTCGGCAGAGCTACAACGCGGTCCCATTCGTCACAATGGAGCAAAAAAAAAGTTGCAGTTGAAACATAAAATCTCACTATTTACGCTTCAAACATTTCATTATAACAATTACTGATGATCCCAGTCCTTGTTAAATCGGTTTGGCTGAGAAATATATGCTTTTCAAAGTTAACAACAACCTTGTTCAAATTTATCGATCGTTTTCCATAACCGGAAACTACGGAAGGCGGAGCTTTTCTTAATATGGTATTTCTTATTACAAGCTGATGTAAACATTCCAATCGTAACTACTCGGCCATTCTCGCTACCCTGTTATTTGCAGGGTAGCGAGAATGGCTGAGTAGTTACGATTGGTAAACATTCACGCCTAAATCGCCAAATATGGTATCGACATCCAAATAGTGAGGCCGGAAATGACGAAATTCAAAATTTTCAAAGAGAAGATTTTATTTTGTGGGAATTACATTCTAAAATACTGGTAGGTGATAAAAACTTGTTATAATAATGGACAAAAGGAAAGGTTATGTCTTATTATTGATAAATGCAGGCGTCAGAAGCTCTGTAAGCGAGCGCAAAAAATCTCGGCGGCTGCTCCATTACGTGTAATGGCATTCCGTTATAACCTTTGCGAGCAAGCGAGCATTTAGGGTTTTATTATTAGAACTACTTCCAAGGATGCTTCCTACCAAGTTTCGATTCATTTTGCAAAGCGGTTTTAGAGGAGACGATTTTTTAGAAATCAGCCAATCAGAAACAAGAATTGTCTATGGTGGCCATGTTTGTTAATGGATCGGAACTAAATGAGCAATCTATATAGAGGACCTTCCAAGGATTCTTCCTACCATGTTTCGATTCATTTGGCCAAGCATCTTCAGAGGAGAAGATTTTTTAGAAATTAACTAATCAGAAACAAGAATTGCCTGTGGCGGCCATGTTTGTTAACAGATCGGGACAAAATGAGCAGTCTTAATAGAAGACCTACCATAGATGCTTCCTACCAAGTTTCGGTTCATTTGACAAAGCGGTTTCAGAGGAGAAGATTTTAAAATATCTGCCAATCAGAAACAAGAATTGCCTATGGCGGCCATGTTTGTTAATGGATCGGGACAAAATGAGCAATCTTTAGAGAGGACCTTCCATAGATGCTTCCTACCAAGTTTCACTTCATTTGGATGAGCTAGGGAAGAAGATTAAAATGTGAAAAGTTAACGGACGACAAGTGATGGCAAAAGGAAGGTGTCACCAGTATTTTGCAATCATTAGAACACCAATCTGCTATATTTCTTTGTTAATAATAACGACTGCCATCTCCGCTTCATTTACGTGACCCCCCCCCCCCCCCCCCCGCAAGGTTTATATAAAGAGGTATGGTTTCTAATGGATTTTATTAAATTTCTTTTTGAATTAGCCAAGATACATATGTAGGATTTTGCTGTCTGCTTAGTCATCATTTATTATTGTCGTCTGCAAAAAATGGCCAGAAAATTTGTGTGCGCTCGCGAGAAACGTGCAAGTTGGTGATAATTCATCCTCGACCAGTACAAACATTTATGAAAAAAAAAAATTTAAAAATCTTTCAAAGTATGTCCTTTATGAGAAAAATAATATAATATTTGACATGTAAATTGTAATAATGTGAAGATTAAAAACAAACAAAATGTTGTAAGACCAATTAAGAAATAACTGTATTGTATTTGAATAGTTGATGGCATCATTTGAGGATTTGACTGTTGAAAATGCAGTTTTACTCAGAATTGTACTCGGGAAGCAAGTAATTGTAAAGTCATGTCTTTACTATGATGTCATGTCTACTATGTATAATGATGTCATGTCTTTACAAGATGCTTACATGGAAAAGATTTCATACACATTTTGCAGATTTCAAGTGTATGCTTGTTCTTGATCAAATAAAAAATATATTAGCACAATCCAAACAATATATTTTCTTTTAATATGATTGTGGTTTTATGATTCAGTTTAATTCAGATTAATGGTTAGCTTGCTCATCTTTGAGTTTGAGCTCCAATCGGGCCAAGTCATAACTATAGTCTATTGAATTGATATTTATTTTTGCTTCTCCTTTCAACTTATTCAAGCACACAACATTAAGTACTGTAAGAGCAAGGAATGGTTGGCTTATAATCAGGATAATATGTCTGAGTGCATGAACGTCATGTCTATCAAAACCGTTGTTTCAGTGATTTACCACTATACAAATCTAACTCAGCGTGTTTGTCTACCACAAAATGGTCATGCTGCTGATGAAGGTGCATCTCTATTGTTAATTGACCATGCTTGTGGTGTCCGCACCGCATATCTACATTATACATATGAAATTCAAATTAAAAACAAGTTATGACGTCACACTATATGACTAGTCCGAGATTCCTCTGACGTTTAACGGCTTTTATAAAGTTGCTGTAGCCGCTCAACGTCAGAGCGTGATACATACGGAAAACAGCGGATTTGCTTCTCCAACCCTGGGTAAGCACATTTCCACGTTTCGTGGCTATCGGATTTTATTTTCTATCAGAAACCCTTATATAAATCGCTTCACCAATCATTTTTCTATTCATTCATAAACATCTTACCCTCAGAAAGTGGTGTTACACTCCATTACAGCACGATTTTGCCTTAGAACGTATGATTTCGACATTTGTCTTCCATTTTTCAAACATTTGTCACGTGACTACGAGAAAACTACGATTACCGCAATGTATCATGGGAGATGATTTGCATATAAACAAACAAACAAATATTTTTATTGCCAATCATAGATACAGATAACCATAAGAAAAAAAATGTTGTAGTACCTTGTCCAAAAAGGGGGAACGTAACACATGCTCTTTCCGCAGCCCGTTGGTAACACTCTGCCATTGAATTCTATATTATTTCCTTCTGCTCTGCTTTGATTTGTAGATGGACTGTTTGTCCTGCAGAATACGCTTAAATGTATCGTCTTCCATGTGATTTGAATGTTGTTTACGTATGCAAATAATGCTCCAAATAATTTGGCACGCTGCATTAATTAGCTCCCATCATGCAATGCGTTGCTGTCATCATTCAGTTAGTATCGCGAGATCACGTGTGTAGATTCGAAAATGGAAGTCAAATGGCGGAATAATAGGATCTAAGGCAAAATCGTGCTGTAATGGAGTGTAACACCACTTTCTGAGGGTAAGATGGTTATGAATAAATAGAAAAATGATTGATGAAGCGATTTATATAAGGGTTTCGATAGAAAATAAAATCCGATAGCCACGAAACGTGGAAATGTGCCGATCCAGAGCTGGAGAGGCAAACCCGCTGTAATCCATATATATCACGCTCTGACGTTGAACGGCTACAGCAACTTTATAAAAGCCGTTAAACGACAGAGGAATCTCGGACTATATATGACTGGCTATCACTTGCTTTTCATCACAGCTGCTCTTGGGACTTGATATTTATGGAATTGCAAACAAATTATGGAAGATTTCTAATATTTTGTTTCTATGCTATTCCAGTATAGTCTAGTAATAAATCTTTTTTTGTTTCCCTTGTCTATTCCACACCAAAAAAAACATTGGACATTTTCGACGATTTTTTGTTTTGTTTCATGTGTTTAAGCAACCTATGATATAAAATATAAACAAACAGTGATGTACTTACTGAGACGAGACAAATAAATAAATAAATAAATACAGATGACACTTCCGGACAAGTCAAGAATAAAACTGTATGGTCTACTAACTTTTAACAGTAAACGTTTTGTATGGTTGCCAGTCAACGAACCAAACAAATGAGATTTGAAAGCAGCAATTTGATTGGCCATTATCTAATGAATTACAGTCATTTCGTACCATAACCCTTTCGTATCTGCCATTTCGTACCATAGTGAAAATCATTTTCGGACCATAACCATTTCGTACCAAATGCAGATCGATACATTATTACCATTTCGTATCATATGCAGATTGACACATATGACCATTTCGAACCATATTAAAAAATACATTATGACCACTTCGTACCATATGCAGATCGACACATTAAGACCATTTCGTACCATATGCAGATTGACACATATGACCATTTCGAACCATATTAAAAAATACATTATGACCACTTCGTACCAATCAATCAATCAATCAAAGTTTTATTTAAAGTCGGTACATTTTATAACAATACAACATAAGCTCTCAAGAGCTTTTCAAACCGACATGCATAACAAAATTACATAAATTAAATACAGCACAACAAAAACATGTCATTCAATACAAAACCAATACACATCCAGACAAACCTATGCATACATCTCTGTGTTTTGACCTCTGGACCCCCACAAGTGCCTCTCTGTGCACCCACTCTCACAGGACCAGAGGTCAAAACAGAAAAAAGATGCCGACATTTAGCAGCCATTACACATACAATTACATTCATGCAAATTATAACCAGTCTATATTTAAGCAAAGAAGCAAATTAACTCAAACACATAAAATATTCATGTACTTTTAAAACATATTTTTTAAAAATATTCTAAAAAAAATATGTTAAAAATATTCATGCAGAAATAGCCAAGCACTAAAATAGAGCACAAGTTAAACTGAAAAGCATCAAGTTAAGTAAAAAAAAATTTTTTGTTGGTATATGCTTTAATTAGAAACATATAAATAACAATACAAAAAATAAGCTCGAAAGAGCTTTTTTAAACTGACATACAAATTACACATACAGGTATATATATATACCCACAAAAATACATGGACATACATTGACAAACATATAAAAATTCAAGCATAATTAAAATACAGCAGCAGATAATTAGGTTATAAGCACTACGAAAACAAGCACTACCCTAAAAAAGTAGGGATTAAAATACAAAATAAAGCAAGAAAAAAATATATACTTGTATATTATGTTATTGTGTATTATCATATATTATCATATATTCTGAGCCTTAACCATTTATTGTTGATGAGTTTGTGCTAATAAAGTATTTGTATTTGTATTAAATGTTCAGTGATTTCAACATTATTTATTATTTTATTTAATAAAGATAATTATTTCGTTACAACTTGTAGAACCTTTGAAGTAGTAAAGCTTTGTCTGCATTTAATTTATTATTTGCTTAACAGTTAATCAAAGATGGTAATTAATAAATAAAAGAATTAATCATTGTCCATTTGCTTTTATTTCTTTAGATCAAAGGTAGTGTTTAGGAAATGAAATGAAAGGAAGTCCAAGCTCATATCGTTTGATGAGAAATTCTAGCAAAAGTTACCCAAGCACTAATTTTCGGAAGCAGGTCAAATCGGCCCCAAACCAAATCGGCCCAAAGTCAAATCGGCCTTAAGTCAAATCGGCCCTAGTCAAATCGGCCCCAAATCAAATCGGGCCCAAGTCAAATCGGCCGCAAGTCAAATCGGCCCCATTTTTGTTGTTTACTATTGTCAACATGCAAAGTTAAATAGTTTGAACACTATTCAGAAAAAATGTTTTGTACCAGTAAATGTTTACCATTGATACGAATAAGGGTAATAACAAAATTACCGAACTCCGAACAATCTTACAAAGGGAAAGTCAAAACTCATAATTATATAAACAGACAAAATCAGTCAACAACCGGAAAACTGTGAAAACCGTAATGACCCTGACTTGGTAGAGGCATTTCTAAAGAAATGGTGGGTTGAATCAGATTTTAAGGCGCCAAACCTCCCGTTCTCATTACGGTTCAAAGGTTCCGGTTGTCACTATAACAGTATTTAAATACAGGAACAAAATATTTTGACTTCTTTATCTTTATACATTTTCACTATATGAAAATGCATCGCTTATAATTTTTTCTGCAGAGACGAAAATAAACTAAATATAAACGTCTGACTATATCTAGCCATGCTTAAAATAATCAATAATCTTGCCGATAAAAGTTGTGTCTGCATATATATGATGCATATTTCCTCCATGTACATTGTCCATGAGGAGGACTTTAATTTCATTTTGTTTAATTATTTCCAGTCTAAATGTCCTTTAGGCACCGACCCTTGATGACCTCTGTATATGAATGGTTTATTTCTATTTCGGTGTTCAGAAGAAGTTAATAACTTGTTAAATATCTACAAATGATATATACAGGCATTTAGTTTTTTGTTTGTTTTTTTTTTTTTTGTAATTGTCCAGTGAACTCTTCCAAATACTAGAGACATAGACATAGATATGTTTAGTAATCACTTAATTATGCCATAAATTAATCATTAATTAATTTCTTTGATCCTTACAAAAGAATCCGCTCACCAACAAGATTTAAATTTTACATCTTTTAACTAAAAATATTGATTTATATTAATATATAATTTTTGACTTGAGGCCGATTTGACTGGAGCCGATTTGACTTGGAGCCGAATTGACTGGAAATCTAATTTTCTAAAGAGAAAGCCATGCACTTTTTTTGTTTTTACAAATATTTCCTGCTAGTTTATCCAATCAAATTACTTGAATTTTTTTTGATTAACATGAAAAATCTTAAAAGTGATTTTTTTATGAATATAATACATATGCAAAAATGAAGGGTAACGAGTGTCTACGTTGCAATTCCACGGTTAGACCAAGACAAGAAGCCATGCAGTGTGACAACTGTCTACGATGGCAGCATCGTGTATGTGGTACTGGTAAGTGTTAATTATAATTATCAATAGTTAATGTCTCTTTTCCGCACAGCGGATTGCAAGTGACTATGATCTCTATTAATTGTTAAAGTACATGAAAACTTGTAAATTACCAGTAACAGGCTTAAGAGCGTGTAGTATGTGTAACTTAAATGTTGTTGAAGGTGAATATCATTTTATTCTACAATGTGAAAAATATATTGATGTAAGAAGAATAATGATAAAATTAAAACATCACGGTGATATTCCGATTAAATTTCCGGGGATATCTTTTCCATATAGTTACGGCAAACACTAAGCGAATTGAAATTTACTTGCCGGCATACCAGGACATGCATTAAATAATAAAAAATCACAACATTTATCAAGGACAATATATAAGTTCTCTACATCTATGCATTTTGTCATTTATCGATGTTTTTATATGCATTTTATATTTTGATTTTTTTTTTCATTTTGGAAAATCACAGCTGTTTAGATGAAAAGGGTAGTGCTTGCATGATCCTGAGCGAGATAAAATGAGGATTTCTGATCTAACTAAATCTGTGAGTAATAAAACACATACTATTTATCATTCATTTATTATATCAAATTTTAGTTATTGTCCGCTTACCTGCCACTTCTGTACTGAACAAAATTCCCCCCAAAAATAGAGAAAATACAAGAACGTGCTCTCCGGTTTATCTACAATGATTCAGACAGCTCATATGAAACACTTCTCCAACATTCTAAAGTACCCTCACTTCAAACCCGAGAGTGAGAACAATTGCCTTGGAGACCTTCAAAATTATACATAAGAAAAGTTCACTGTTTTTACAAGACCTTGTAACCATTAAAAATAATATATATAATTTTAGGTATATAAATACAGCTGATATTCCCAGACCGAGAACAACAAAGTACGGTAAAAACTCTTTCAGGTATGAGGCAGCAAGATTATGGAATACATTGTCAAGTGAGGTCAGAAATATGTTCTCATTTGACCAGTTTAAAAATTATATTTCGGATTGGTGTGGCAGTGGGGAAAAGTGTTTCTGCACCTCTTGTAAATTTCAAGCTGTGCTGTCTCATGCCTGAATAGTCTCCTGCTTGTCACTTATTTTATTTGCATAATTTGTGCTTGTTTGCTTTTTATATGATCTAATTGGCTTTTGTGATCATATTTGCTTTTTATGTGATCTTATTTGCTTTTGTGATCTTATTTGCTTTTGTGATCTTATTTGCTTTTGTGATCTTATTTGCTTTTTATGTGATCTTATTTGCTTTTGTGATCTTATTTGCTTTTGTGATCTTATTTGCTTATATATGATCTTATCTGCTCTTATGTGCTCCTATTTGCTTTTTATTGTGCTCTTACTTGCTTTTATATGCTCATATTTGATTTATCTGTGCTTGCCTGTTTTAATAATTTATGTTTGCTTGTATGTTATAGTCGGTTTTAAGAGCTTCCTGTAGCTCATGTTATCTGTTATATGTATATATGTGCCGACTTTAAATAAAATTTACTTACTTACTTATTTACTTACTTACTTACTTAGATGTTTGTATCGCCAAAGAACAAAACAGGGGGAGACAATAAGACACGGAAAACATTTAATTAATAAGAATAAAACGTTGACCGGTAACTAACATTCGTTTTCTCTCTTTGGTGTAGACGTTGTTAGAGGGTTTTTAAATCATCACATTGCAAAGTAACTTTTATATCCCTATTGTGGTTTTGTGAACTTAGCTTATTATGAAATAGGGATACTGAGAATTGTTCTAACACCATTTCCCGCGACGTGATAAACAATTGAATGGTTCAAACACAAAGTCACAACCTCAATTAGCTTTTTGATTTATTAGTGCAATATATAATATTACTTTTGTACGTATGCGCTATATAGTATTTATCCGTTTCTGTCTTGGTGTACTAACTAACGTAATATTACAACATTAACAGGATACGACATTCTGTTGCATTTTGTGTGAAAGAAAATCCAGAGACCCGCGTTTCAACCGAGTCAGTTCGTTGTGAAAACAGTCCTTACATTGCATATTTAGCATAACGCTAGACAATATTGTTGTTTTTTTTAAAAACAAATCACACACAAAACATTTCTTGAGAGATTTAGGATTGTTATAGTGATTTCCACAGGGTTTTCATCTCAAAATAAAGTCAAGATATACATGAAGTTGGCAAATTGCTGAAAGTGAAGATAATAGCAATTATAATCAAACGACACGTCAAGTCCACTGTCAGGGACTGTGGATCCGTGAAGAATAAACACAGGTCGAATTGACAGTTATTTGCGTTGGAATATCATACATTATTAATCATTGGGAATTTCTTTTGTAAGCAAATAGATTTCACGTGTATAATGTCTCTTGTCCACTTGAGGTTGAGTCTGAACGGTCGCGTGGCACATTCCCTCATTTTTCCTGCTCTTGTCACTCATACTTAGCAACTTACATGTACACGGGGTCTGACCTTTTCAAAAGAACGCTTAAAGCCTTGGTTCACGATTTTCGAACTCTCTATTGTGTTAGTCAGAATAACTTGGGGGAAATGTCAATAATAGCACGATCTTGCCAAATTTTTGTTCAGTTTCCAACTGTGCACAAGTCAACACTATGATTAAGTATGATATGTGACAAGTTCAACTAAGAATTACCTGCTAATCCTTTAATGTAATATAAACATAGGTAATTAAATCAGACCTTATAAATCTCTGATTAGGTGGTTGATTGATATGCACATTCTAATTAAATCAGATAGCTATTTGGCAGAGAGTCCGTTTCTGTTTAACTCATCAATAGCATGATTCAAATGCATTTTCCATTGAAATGGTGGATTTAGCATCAGGACAAAACAACGAAATATTTTAACGAGAAAGCAAATATATGGGCTAAGCACATTTCCTTGAAATTCCCTGTTAAAATATGCCCCACATCCATTTTTTTCAATTTGGCCCAGCGATAACTGCTATCGTAATACTGCTTATAGTGTAATGTTAATGCAGGCTAGACTCCACTAAATCAAATGTATGAGTGACAATTACAACATTTAGAAAATATGGAATTTATCTAAGAGGCAATTTTATTTAAAGTGTCAAACATTCGCTAAAACCGTTGACGAATAATAATTGCGAATGGTCCCTTTCTAACCTTGAATTTTTGTGTGTATTGGAAATGCAAGATGAATGCCACTGCAGGATGATAGAAATCGTAGCTGTGTGTCTCTTGAATTGTTCTCTAAATGTTAGTTTTTGTGTCAAATCCAAGAAGGCCAACAGTAAAAGACACAGAATATTTTGTTCTTCAGAAACAAGAAACTAAACTTGAATCAAAGCAGTACATAGACAATCATCCACTACAAATTTTCTGTTTGTGTCGATCAGTAATCGGATGTGATCGTATTACCTGTGCAGTCAATGTCTATCACCACTAACGTTGTGAGTTTAAATCCCGCTCATAGCGAGGTGTGCTCGATATAACATGATGTGATAAAGTTTGTCAGTGACTTTCGACAGGTCGGCGATTTTCTCTTGGTACTCCGGTTTCCTCCACCAATAAAACCGACCGCCACGATATAACATAACTGAAATATTGTTGAACGTGCCGTTAAACCCATGACACTAACACCAATCAGAAATTCAAGATGGCCACCACTACATGACAACTGATGAAAAAGGACCCTATGTGGAAATACTTGAAAATTATTATCTGAAACCTCTCATCCATGTTACAACACTCTTGGCTTGGAAGATTCTAATATTAAATGTATGAATTTTTATGCCAATCTGAAATCCAAGATGACCGCTACTACAGGGCAAAATTTTAGCAAAGGACCCTAGTATGAGTTCTTGTTACAAAATGTTTAAAAAAAAAAAAGAAACTTGAATGAATCCAAACTGTACATGAAAAAGCCATTGGATACTTTCCATTTTTGTTTGTGTGGATAGACAAGCTTATGGAGTAGAGAACCGGAAAAGGGGAAGAAGTTGAAAATGTAGAAGTGGATCAGATAGAAATTTATTGGGTTTCATGATTCTTAAAACATTGAGATGGGATGTTTATTCCGTGTTCCATAATTCTTAAGATCTTCAGTGTTTTGTTTAACTTAATAATCTAAGCAAACACATTGTTAACATTATTGGTTTTTGTTTATTATTAAATGACAATATATTAATAACAAGATTGCAACATAACAATGGTTAATAATAATTATAATAAATATACAACATGTGTTCAAAATGTGCTGAGGGGAATCTCAATAGGTACAAGTCAAAATAAAATTCAACCATATTTTGATTATTACCGGTATTTTCTATCACAAAAATACATAAGAAAATATAAGTTCTGTAAAAAAAAACTCCAGTAAATTTTCTATGTATTGTGTTAATAAAGTAGAGTTAGTCTCCACCTGTCAACATACTTGATCAATACATATTTCCAAATTCTACTAATTTTGAAACAGAAACTTTTATGTTAAATTTTCAATCTAATTAAAGAAGAATTAACTGAATCACTAATTATTATTAATAAATATGCAAGCAGTAGCCCTATATTTGAACAATTTCATATGACTTCATTGAATGAATGAAGATGAAAAAAAATATTGAAGGAATGAAGATGGCTCAAAACAAAATTGTTTTTTCTCTCATTTATTCTCAATATTAGATTTGCCATTTCAGAAACTAGTGTGTTATGGAACATCCATACACCACCATAAAGTCATTGGTAAAGAACAATACATTTTGGTCTATAGAGGTGGACAAACAATGAATTACATAGGAGAAAAAGTAACACTGTAGTGTGTACTAGGTTTGGACCATAGAGATGGACAGTCCCAAGGGATTCAGTTGAGATTGCAACAAGAAAGGGGGAGATAATAGATAGAGACAAATATATAAACTGAAGTTGTGCACCTGGCCTGGAAACATTCAAAGAAGTTTTTACAATTTTTTTTGTTCTCATTTATTCCATATTTTGAAATATTGCTCGGTATTCAAGTTATTAGGAGGAAATTTGAATTTATTATTAATACTACAAAGCTTTAGAACAAGATTTCATCATTCCATGGATCATATCTCTCCAAACTAGAAGTTACTAAACAGTACACAAATAACCTTCCTTATATATTGAACTCCTACTGTTGAATAAAATTGTAGTTTACTGACACAAAGACAGTATCCATCACAGAGTGGGTGATTTCAAATACATTTGACAAAACATTTATATGTTTGTTAACAGATTGTCTATAGGAGGTGGGCTGACAAATAGACAAAATAGCATTCATACATACAAAAAGTGTGCAGACAAACACAGATATAAAATTACATTGTCTTGCCAGAATGTTTTAACCAATATGAACATCTAACAATAATTATAATATATTTTCTATCATCAGTTTAATACAAAATAAAACAAAATTAATGTATATCTTAGAAATAAGGTATAATGACATGTAATTTACTTAAAAAATCTACACATTGTAAATAAATAAAAATTCTGTTGGTAACGAACAAAATTAGAGATTAAATATACATTAGGTATATTAAAATGTAAAATTCTATGAAGATTATCAAAATATAAAAAATTAATTCTATTAAAAATTAAATTCAAGTACATGTACTGTATTGCTGGGTTTTTTTTCTAAAGAAAGACATAGAAAATTATCACAGTGAAATTAAATTATTAAAGTAATAAGAAAATAATAAAAAAGACTTGATACAAGACTAACATATTTTTTTTATTGCACCCCCCTCCTTTTTTTTAAACTTGAATAGAAGTATATTTTAGCTACTTTGCAGATAACATACAGAATTTCAATATTTAAATTTGAATGATCACTGGTAACATAATATCGAAACCAAAATAATATTTTCAAGAAAAAATCGCTCAAGGTCCATCTTTAGTATTTAAATAATTATTTCATTAGATAACATTAAATAAAAAAAAACACATTCTTTTTTATTTACAAACATAATTATTAGAATGTATTGTCAAATGAATGTAATTCTACAAAATATATTACAGAAAAGACAAGTCCTGGACGGAAAATATTACAATCATAAAAATATATATGACACAACACAATGCACTAGAATTGGATCACAGTTCCTTTGATTGACAATACAAGAGCTGGAAGTAGTTCTTCCCTTTCTACCCTACATGGATGATGGAATTTTTATGTTCTAAATATATAATTCATTTTTTTATTTAAAATATGTTTTAATTGTCAAAATTCATAAAGATGAATAAACTTATTACTAGTATTGAATCTGGTAGTGACAAGATATCAAATAAACCCCTCCACTAAATAAAATCATTAAATAACACAATATACAGTTTTTATTATGCCAGGACTATCACAGACGTCTTAAACTTGCATAGTGTTCAAAACTATCTTTGTTGTCATTTTGAGAAAAAGAGATGTGAACAGTATGAAGTCATTTTATAGCTCAAAGTTAACCAAACCAGAGGCTCTCAAGAGCCTGTATCGTTCACCTGGTTATAAAAAGAACTAATTGGTCCTATGTAAAAACTATGTCCTGCAGTGGTAGTCATCTTGGAATTCCGATCAACATAAAAAACACAAAGTTTGTAAAGGACCTTCCAATGATTGATGTACAGTTTAGGTTCAATCAGTGCAATAGCTTCAGAGAAGAACATGTTTCTGTATTTTCCCCATATGGTCCTGTGTTAATACTATAACCTGTGGTGGCAGCCATCTTGGATTTCCGATCGGCATAAAAAACAGAAACTTTGTAGAGGACCTTCCAATGATCATTCCTGGGCAGTTTGGTTTCAACTGTCCAAGTGGTTTCAGAGAAGAAGCGTTTTGAAACATTTTTCCCATAGGGTCCAATGCTAAACTAAGTCCTGCCGTAGCCGCCATTTTGAATTTCATATCGGAACAAAAAACCTAAAGTTTGTAGAGGACCATCCAATGAACATTCATGTACAGTTTGGCTTTAATCATATTTGTAGTTTCTGAGAAGAAGGCATTTGAACATTTTCCCATAGGGTCCAATGTTAATCTATGTATTGCGGTGGCGCCATCATGGATTTCCGATCGGCATAAAAAACAGAAAATTTGTAGAGGACCTTCCAATGATCATTCCTGGGCAGTTTGGTTTCAATTGTCCAAGTGGATTCAGAGAAGAAGCGTTTTGAAACATTTTTCCCATAGGGTCCAATGTTAAACTAAGTCCTGCCGTAACCGCCATTTTGAATTTCATATAGGAACAAATAACCTAAAGTTTGTAGAGGACCATCCAATGAACACTCATGTACAGTTTGGCTTTAATCATATTTGTAGTTTCTGAGAAGAAGGCATTTGAACATTTTCCCATAGGGTCCAATGTTAATCTATGTATTGTGGTGGCGGCCATCATGGATTTCCGATCGGCATAAAAAACAAAAAATTTGTAGAGGACCTTCCAATGATCATTCCTGGACAGTTTGGTTTCAATTGTCCAAGTGGTTTCAGAGAAGAAGCGTTTTGAAACATTTTTCCCATAGGGTCCAATGTTAAACTAAGTCCTGCTGTAGCCGCCATTTTGAATTTCATATCGGAACAAAAAAAATAAAGGTTGTAGAGGACCATCCAATGAACAGTCATGTACAGTTTGGCTTTAATCATATTTGTAGTTTCTGAGAAGAAGGCATTTGAACATTTTCCCATAGGGTCCAATGTTAATCTATGTCCTGCGGTGGTGGCCATCTTGGATTTCTGATCGGCATAAAAAACAGAAACTTTGTAGAGGACATTCCAATGATCATTCCTGGGCAGTTCGGTTTCAATTGTCCAAGTGGTTTCAGAGAAGAAGCGTTTTGAAACATTTTTCCCATAGGGTCCAATGTTAAACTAAGTCCTGCCGTAGCCGCCATTTTGAATTTCATATCGGAATAAAAAACCTTAAGATTGTAGAGGACCATCCAATGAACATTCATGTACAGCTTGGCTTTAATCATATTTGCAGTTTCTGAGAAGAAGGCATTTGAACATTTTCCCATAGGGTCCAATGTTAATCTATGTCCTGCGATGGCGGCCATCTTGGATTTCCGATCGGCATAAAAAACAGAAACTTTGTAAAGGCCATTCCAATGAACATTCATTTACAGTTTGGGTTCAGTCAGTTCATTAGTTTCAGAGAAGAAGATCTTTGAAATTTCAGCCAATCAGAGCATATTATTGGCCCTGGCAGCCATGTTGAATATCCAACTGGAACGAAAAACAGAAAATTTGTAGAGGACCATCCAAGGAACATTCCTGCTAAGTTTGGTTCCAATTGGCCCAGTGGTTTCGGAGAAGAAGCTTGAAATGTGAAAAGTTTACAGACGACGGACGCCAAGTGATGGCAATAGTTCACCTGGACCTTTGGTCCAGGTAAACTAATAATTTGAGTGGTATTTTACATATTTCACTGAATAATCAAGTTAATTTCAAAATTTATTATATGCATATTATACACACTACTTCAGGATTAATTTAAAGGCTTATTTTAAAAATAATAAGTAATTAATTTGGTTTGATTTAAAAGGTAATAGGTAATTATTACATTGAAGAAAGTTAGTTTTATTTAAAAGGTAACACATAATTATTACATGGAAATAAGTTAGTTTGACTAAAAAGATAGGATAGTTTGATGTTACTAGTATGATAAGACAAGGTTTTATTGGTACAATGGTACAAAAATGTATGGTTCACAAGTTCAAAGTTTGGTTAAGAATGATTCACACCATTAAATTAACTCCCTTTACAAACAAAAACCCAAAGAACTACTTGCAGCTCTATAATATAACAAGTACAATATCTACGGTGTTAATTATCTATTTAAAACATCATCTCTAGAGGAACAGAGTCATCAAGAGATCTGAGATCAAGTTTGTCAATGACTGGATACAGGTCCTCCAGGTACTCCAGTTTTCTGCACTAATGAAATTGAACCTACATGACACAACAAGTAACCATTGTACCCAGAGAAAACCACTGACCTTTCAAAGGTCACTGACAAACTTGATCACACAAATATATATTTGGTAAACCTCATCAATTATACATATTCTCTATATAAATAGTCACCTTTTGATTTTGGTTATAATACAACAATGAGTCAATTGTATTAATCATTTGTTAATCCTCACGTCAAATATTTTACCATACAAGTTGAAATAAAGTCCAAGTTTATTTATTCATGACTTGTGTCATCAAAAATATAATTATGTTTTTTGTGTCATTTGTTATATCATTTTTGAACACCCAAACTATTTCATATATATGTACATTTCATCTAACATCTAAAAAAAAATGAGCTATTGTTAGTTTGCACATTTTTTGTCTCTTCTTCAAACAATTATTTGATTCTTTCACTTAAAACAATGAGGTATTTCTATTTTGAAAATTTTGATTCTTGCCATTCAAATAAATCTAATAAAATACAAAACATTTGATTGTCAAAATACTGCAAAATTTAATTCCTTACAACAAGAAATGATTGCATATTTTGTATGCTACTCTCATCTATATCATGATGTCTATGTTTAGCAATGAATGAAAACTCTTAAACTTTCTGACTTAAGATACTAGCCCAACACCTTGGGGTGAGCTGGGCCTGTACCTATACACCATATGTGATATAGTTATCATAGAAAATCAATCACTTTAATCACTGGACGACCACACCTCTATCGATAACTAACTTTATATGAAATAAAATGTGTTAGGCGGAATGTTATTAAATTAACACTGTAGACATGGCACTGTTTAGTCCACTTCATCCTGTCTCCCTTCCTCTAATGGTGTTACTTTGTTTTTCATTTTTCTGGAAAAAAGAAAAGAAAATGTAAGATTTTTGGACATATGAACAAGTTATTCATTATTAAGTACAAGGGAAGTCTCTTTAAAGGAGAGAACTGTAATAAAATCATGGTAGGCTACATGTACTGATCACATCTTACATATCATCTTCCAATAAAATAAATAGCATTCAAATGTTTATGGAGCTGTTGAAAAATGAAAAAGGCAAAAACCTTTCCATTTCTAATGAGTTTCTGAAAAAATGATAACAGCCAAAAATTGTCAATTTTTAATGAGCTGCTGAAAAATAACATCATATAAAAATCATCCATTCCTGTTGAGCAGTTGAATAATAACAACAGCCAAAATCAGCTATTTCTGATGAGCAGTTGAACAATGACAACAGCAAAACCATCTATTTCTGCTGAGCAGTTGCAAAATGACAACAGCCAAAATCATCTAGTTCTATTGAGCAGTTGAACAATGACAACAGCCAAAATCAACTATATCTGTTGAGCATTTAAACAATGACACAGCCAAAATATCAGCTATTTCTATTGAGCAGTTGAACAATGACAACATCCAAAATCAGCTATTTATGTTATGCAGTTGAACAATAACAACAGCCAAATTTAACAAGGGCAATGCAAAGTGTGGTGTATCCCGTCGTCTAAAAATTAGATCCTGTGACCTTGACCTTTGACCTTGAAAATCGATAGGATTCCAGATTCTCTTAAGGTCTAAATATGTACCAAGTTTGGTCAACATCCATTGAAGGATGTTGATTCTAGAGTGTTCACAAGGATGTTATGCAGTAAAAATTTGACCTGGTGACATTGACCTTTGACCTATGACCTTGAAAATCAATAGGGTTCCAGACTCTCCTAAGGACTACGTATGTACCAAGTTTGATCAAAATCCATTGAAGGATCTTGATTCTAGAGTGTTCACAAGGATGTTATGTGGTAAAAATTTGATCCGGTGACCATGACCTTTGACCTTGAAAATCAATAGGGTTCCAGACTCTCGTAAGGACTAAGTATGTACCAAGTTTGGTCAAAATCCATTGAAGGATGTTGATTCTAGAGTATTCACAAGGATGTTATGCGGTAAAAATTTGACCCCTTGACCTTTGACCTTGAAAATCAATAGGGTTCCAGACTCTCCTAAGGACTATGTATGTACCAAGTTTGGTCAAAATCCATTGAAGGATGTTGATTCTAGAGTGTTCACAAGGATGTTACGCAGTAAAAATTTGACCCCTTGACCTTTGACCTGGAAAATCAATAGGGTTCCAAATTCTCCTAAGGACTAAGTATGTACCAAGTTTGGTCAACATTCATTGAAGGATGTTGATTCTAGAGTGTTCACAAGGATGTTACACGGTAAAAAAATTACCCAGTGACCTTGACCTTTGACCTATGACCTTGAAAATCAATAGGTTCCAGACTCTCCTAAGGACTAAGTATGTACCAAGTTTAGTCAAAATCCATTGAAGGATGTTGATTCTAGAGTGTTCACAAGGATGTTATGCGGTAAAAATTTGATCGTGACCTTGACCTTTGACCTTGAAAATCAATAGGGTTCCAGATTCTCTTAAGGACTAAATATGTACCAAGTTTGGTCAAAATCCATTGAAGGATGTTGATCCTAGAGTGTTCACAAGGATGTGACGGACAGATGGACGGTAGTGTTACTATATCCCTTCGCAACTTCATTGGCGAGGGGATAACTATTTCTGTTGAGCAGTTGAACAATGACAACAGCCAAAATCAGCTATTTCTGTAGAGCAGTTGAACAATGACAACAGCCAACATAATCTAGTTCTATTGAGCAGTTGAACAATGACAACAGCCAAATTCAGCTATTTATGTTGTGCACATGAACAATAACAACAACCAAAAATAATCTATTTCTGCTGAGCACTTGAACAATGACAACAGCCAAATATCAGCTATTTCTGTTGAGCAGTTGAACAATGACAACAGCCAACATTATCTAGTTCTATTGAGCAGTTTAACAATGGCAACAGCCAAATTCAGCTATTTATGTTGTGCACTTGAACAATAACAACAACCAAAAATCAGCTGTCTGTTGAGCAATTGAACAATGACAACAGTCAAATATCAGCTATTGCTGTTAAGCAGTTGAACCATGACAATAATATACACTTATTGACTGGGTATGAGGGAATATCAAGTTTGTTGTCTCTGAGACTCTGACTATTGACCGAGACAAAGCCTCGGTCAATAGTCAGGGTCGAGGGGACAACAAACTTGCTATTCCCAAATAGTCTACAAGTATTTTATTATACCGAAAAACATTAGACTCATAGTTGAATGATCACCTCAAAATGATAAAAACCAATAAAATCACGCATCTTTTGCAAGTATTTTGCATTATAAATCTGAATATTGTCTCATGGACATTTTTATGCTATTTCCCCAGTCATTCATAAGAGTTTGATTCTTTTGAGAAAGTAGACTTCAACATAAATTTACATGGTGACTACAAGTCTTATGAAAATCTTGAATTTTTTAGAAATTTTTGAAATTTTGAAATTTTGAACTTTAAAAAAATGTTTTTTTTAATTTTAGAATTTTGAAAATTTTGAAATTTTATGAAAACTGAAATTTTTGTAATATTTTGAAAATTTTGAAATCTTAGGAAAATTTTGAATTTTTTTGAAATTTTTAAAATTTCGTTAGACGATGAAGTCCAAGTGTTTCGAATAAATATAAAACTTTTATATGATATTTTGACCACGGGTTCAATTTTCCATATGGTATTTTGACCCCGGGGTAAATTTTTTGTCATTGTATTTTGAACCCCCTCATGGTAAATTGAACCTCCCCTCATTTCTACCAAAAGAGAGGAGTTCATAATACCATAAGAGAGGGTTTGATATACCATAGGTAGGGGGGTCGATATTCCATGGGCAGGGGGGTCAAAATACCATGAGTTGGGGGAGTCGATATACCATGGGTAGGGGGGTCGATATACCATGGGTAGGGGTGTCAATATACCATGGGTAGGGGGGTCGATACATCATGGTTAGGGGGATCGATATACCATGGTTAGGGGGGTCGATATACCATGGGTAGGGGGGTCGATATACCATGGGTAGGGGGGTCAATATACCATGGGTAGGGGGGTCAATATACCATGGTTAAGGGGGTCAATATATCATGGGTAGGGGGTCAATATACCATGGGTAGGGGGGTCAAAATACCATGGGTAAGGGGTTCAATATATACTATGGGTAGAGGGTAATAAAATTTCAAAATTTCAAAAATATCTAAATTTTCCAAATCTTATAAAATTTCCCAAAAAATATAAATTCAAATAAAACTTCAAAATTTTCCAATTTTTTTTCAATATTTTCAAAAATTTCAAAAAATTACAAAACTTTCGTAAAATTTCAAAGCTTTAACAAACTTCATAAGATTTAAAAAAAAAAAAAAAAAAAAATCAAAATGTTCATAGAATTTCAAAATTTGTATATCATGAATCTGATATTTTTCTTAAAATTGGTTTCACTGAGATTCCCTATATAAACAAAGGTTTACTTGTTTACTTAGTCTTTTCAATCTTTTGAAATAATATGTGGTTAAATAATAATTCATAAATTAATATTGAAAAATGATAAAACAATTATAGCCTACCATGGATTTATAGACGCAAAAATATATATCGACATCGGACTTCGTCCTCGGTCCATATATATTTATAGGTCTATAAATCCATGTATTGACCTCAATGGAAGGCTATATTTGTATAATATACATTGTATAATGTATATGTTTTTCATAAAATTTATTAAAAAATAATGTAGAAAGGTTTATAAATATAAATAAGAAATAAAGATATGTTTGCTATTCAAATGTTAAAAAAAGTGAAATTAATCTTTGATTAAAATATTACTCTTCATCTAGCTCAATCACAAAATAATATTAAGAAATTATTCTAGTTTTCTAATTTTAATCTAAATCAAAACTATGTTGTTGTTAAAAAAATAATGGCTTCATATGATTTGATATATATTTGTAAACACAAATAATATCATTTAAATATTCTAGTTTTCAAAATTTCAACGAAAACAGTTTTAAGACTGTAAAACAACATTCTTTCAAAATCATACATTGTCTTATCATGAGATAATTTTCAAAATTTCATTTATGGTATGTCCTTTCCACATAATTTTTTATTTAATATTAAAGAAGAAAGACATTACAAGATTAAATTCATGGAAATCCTTTTTGTATCTATATGCTTTAATTACACATATTTTATTTGTCAAAAAACAATGATACTTTTCACTAAAAACAGATTAGTCCATTGAAAAGGTGTGAAAGTAGAACTGGTAATTATTGGTGTCATATTAAGACCTTAATTACCTTTAATTTATACCTGTAGCACAGGTTAACTGAACTACAGAATATTAGAAGGAAGCTATAATTGCTGTCTCAATTTTGCATTACATTATAACAGTAATTACTGAATTGGAATTCTACCCATGGTATTTTGATCCCCTAACCATGGAATATCGACCCCCTTACCCATGGTATTTTGACCCCCCTACCGATGGTATTCAGACCCCCTACCCATGGTATATTGACCCCCCTACCCATAGTATATCGACCCCCTACCCATGGTATATCGACCACCCTACCCATGATAATTTGACCCCCCTACCCATGGTATATCAACCCCTTACCCATGGTATTTTGACCCCCCTAGCCATGGTATTTTGACCCCCCTACCCATGGTATATCGACCCCCCTACCCATGGTGTATCAAATGTAGGACAGAAAGTCACAGGACAAAAAGTCACAAGACAAAAAGTCACAGTTTAAATTTTGCATTTTGACAAAACATATAGGACAAAAAGTCACAGAACAAAAAGTCACAACATAAAATTTTGCATAGGAGCTTATCACTAGGACATAAAGTCACAATGAACAATTTTGTAAAATGACTGGCCCCATGTATTACAAGTAACTATAGGACAAAAAGTCACAATTCAATGAATAGCGAGTACTTAAGAAATAACATATATCACACAGCAAGTTGATAGTTTAAACTGTAATCAAGTTTAAAACAGCAATGAAATTGCACGCGTTGTCGTGCTGTGATACCCCCACTCACTCTACACAAGTTGATGTGTAGTAAAGTATTAGATTATAGTGGGACTTAACGTGGTGGAGAGGCATAAAGGAGTGTGAAAGAGTGTTGGAATCAAGAGATGTGTATCCTCCCAGGGCAGTTGGCTAGTAAACGTTTGGAATAATGAAAAATGATGTATTACAGATTATTAGATATAAATATCATACATAGCTAATTAAGGAAATAATTTGTAGCAGCAGCTTGTAAGGGAACATGAAAAGGGCTATAACTCTCGCAAAAATCAACCATCCGTGAAATCGGTATAATATGGGCATGCTCAGATCATGGCCAATCAAGATCCCAAATATGAATAAAATGCGACAAAAGACAAATGACTAGTTGCGTACACAAGATGTGCGAACGGACGTATGGTCAAACAAACATGAAAAGGGCTATAACTCTCATAAAAATCAACCATCCATGAAATCGGGATAATATGCGCATGCACAAATCATGGCCAACCAAGATACCAAATATGAATAAAATGCGACAAAAGACAAATGACTAGTTGCGTACACAAGATGTGCGAACGGACATATGGTCAAACAAACATGAAAAGGGCTATAACTCTTGCAAAAATCAACCATCCGTGAAATTGGTATAATATGCGCATGCTCAGATCATGGCCAACCAAGATGCCAGATTTGAATAAAATCCAACAAAAGACAAATGACTAGTTACGTACACAAGGTTTAGGGACGGACGAACGGACGGACGGACGGACAAGGGTATTCCAGTATACCCACCACTCTGTGAGTAGGGGTATAAAAAGAACCAAATACTATATCACGGTCTGTTCTAAGGACAATGCATAGCAAAATTATGCATACATGTTTCAGTGAATACATATTGTGACTTTCTATCCTACCTACATACCATACATGAATCTAGGTGTATACATATTGTGACTTTTTGTCCTACCTACATACGGTACATGAATCAAGGTATATATATATTGTCACTTTTTGTCCTACCTACATACATGTTAAGCAAAAATATAAGTTGTGACTTTTTGTACGCCAGGGTAAAAAATATAGATTGTGACTTTTTGTCCTGTGACTTTTTGTCCTAGGAGTTTTGTGACTTTGTTCTGTGACTTTCTGTCCGTTTACCGGTATATCAACCCCCCTACCCATGGTATATTGACCCCCTAACCCATGGTATTTTGACCGCCCTACCCATGGAATATCGACTCCCCTACACATGATATGTTGACCTCCCTGCCTATCTCTTGATTAGAAAGGGGGGGGGGGGGTCAAAATACCATGGGGGTTCAATTTACCATACAGGGGGGGGGGGGGGGGTCAGTTTTCAATAAGGGGGTTCAATATACCATGGATGAAAATTGACCCCGGGGTCAATTTACCATTGTTGCTTAACACCCATTCAGCAATTTTTCAGCTATATCATGGTGAGAACAAGTTAATTTTCAATGAGATGATGATGAGGTCCTCTTAGTTCTAGACCAACACACTGAGTTGGATTTTTAATAGTGCTAGCTCACTGAAACAACAGTCTGCACGTAGACATGTCGTTCCACTCGGACACATTATTCTGATTTCGAGTCAACCAGTCTTTGCTCTTTCTCCTTAATGCTGCGTGTTTAGCGGAGAAGCAACAAATACAAATTTTATAGTCTTTGGTTTGACCCGACCGGGGCTCGAACCCACAATCTACCACACTCGAGGCGAGCATGCTAACCATTACGCCACCAATGCGGTTTCCACTTAATGACAGCCTTCAGCAAAGTTGAATGTACTCTATAAAGTGGAAAGTGGAAGTAAAATATGACCAGGAAACACATGTACACACTACAGTAATGCTGAAAATGTATAACAGAGATTGCTATATGATTTAATACAACAATACTTACATCTTAAGAATAAGAACTACAGCTAGTATAATAAGCATGAGTAACAGCAAACCTCCCACAATAGCTACACCTATAACCCAAGCTGAAGTATTAGTCTTAACCACAACTACCTGTAAATAAAACAAATAATACTATATTTTATTGGTAATTTGAACATTTTTTCTTTGATCTCACAGAGTGATATTGTCAGTATCAAAAAACTCACAGAGTGATATTGTCAGTATCAAAAAACTCACAGAGTGATATTGTCAGTATCAACAGACTCACAGAGTGATATTGTCAGTATCAACAGACTCACAGGGTGATATTGTCAGTATCAACAGACTCACAGAGTGATATTGTCAGTATCAACAGACTCACAGAGTGATATTGTCAGTATCAACAGACTCACAGAGTGATATTGTCAGTATCAACAGACTCACAGAGTGATATTGTCAGTATCAACAGACTCACAGAGTGATATTGTCAGTATCAACAGACTCACAGAGTGATATTGTCAGTATCAACAGACTCACAGAGTGATATTGTCAGTATCAACAAACTCACAGAGTGATATTGTCAGTATCAACAAACTCAGAGTGATATTGTCAGTATCAACAAACTCACAGAGTGATATTGTCAGTATCAACAGACTCACAGAGTGATATTGTCAGTATCAACAGACTCACAGAGTGATATTGTCAGTATCAACAGACTCGCAGAGTGATATTGTCAGTATCAACAGACTGACTTGGGTATAAAGATAATTATCTGTCATTGTAACATCAAATGCTGTCATTACTGATAAAAACAATAACATCAGTTTGGAAGATCTCTACATACATTATCACTAGTATCACAGCTCTTCCTATTAGACTTTGCTGTGATACTAGTGATAATATCTGTCTCGACCTTCATAACTGCCTTTATTCTATATATATTTAAGTGAATTAGGATTAATACATAGGAAGTTTATAATATTGTTGACAATCTACTACGATAAAATATGACCAGGTTCCAAAAATAATTTATACTATAACTAATTGATGAGTTTTATTATAAAAATATGTCATGAATGACCAAATAACGCAGTAACTGACAAATGCGCCAAGCATAAGAGTGAGTGACATATCTTTTATAATGGGGAGGGGTGGTATGGTGTTTAATGCCACTTTCAACAATATTTCAGTTATATCGTGGCAGTCAGTTTTATTGGTGGAGGAAACTGGAGTACATGGAGAAAACCACAGACCTGCGGAAAGTCACTGACATACTTTATCACATAGTGTTGTATCAAGTACACCTCACCTGAGCGAGGTTTGAACTCACAACGTTAGTAGTGATAAGCATCGATTGCATGGGTATTTGTAAAATCCAACTACCATATGATCACGACCACGACGGTCCTCTTTTTATAATGAAATTCATCTAGTACTTATAGTATTTATTATATAGATATAAAAATGTTTCAATTCTAATTTAATATAAAATGATTTTAATTGCATTATATTATGTGTGTAAAGAATTGAATATTTTGCATACAAAACGATCAAATGAACGTAACTGTAAAACATACAGAAAAGTAGCTCTGGCAACAAAATGGTGTGAAATATAGTGAGAAATTGACCAACCAGAAACAAGAATTGCCTGTGGTGGCCATGTCTGTTAACAGATCAGGACAAAATGAGCAATCTTAATAGAGGACCTTCCTCAGATGCTGCCTACTAAGTTTCGGTTCATTTGGCCAAGTGGTTTCGGAGAAGATTTTTAGAAATTGACCAACCAGAAACAAGAATTGTCTATAACAACCATGTTTATTAACAGATTGGGACGAAATGAGCAATCGTTATAGAGGACCTGTCATTAATGCTTCTTACCAAGTGTCGGCTCATTTGGCCAAGTGGTTTCAGAGGAGAAGATTAAAATATGAAAAGTTAACAGACAACGGATGATGGATGCCAAGTGATGGCAATAGCTCATATTGCCTTTGGCAAGGTGAGCTAAAAACAATATTTGCACTGTAAAATAATTTTTTCATCTTTTAAATTCTGTAATTCAGAATTATCAGCTAACTGCTGTGGTTGTTGTCACTGATATAGTATAACTGACATACCTGTGTTGTAGTAGGGACAGCTGTGGTTGTTGTCACTGAAATAGTATAACTGACATACCTGTGTTGTAGTAGGGACAGCTGTGGTTGTTGTCACTGAAATAGTATAACTGACATACCTGTGTTGTAGTAGAGACAGCTGTGGTTGTTGTCACTGATATAGTATACCTGACATACCTGTGTTGTAGTAGGGACAGCTGTGGTTGTTGTCACTGAAATAGTATAACTGACATACCTGTGTTGTAGTAGGGACAGCTGTGGTTGTTGTCACTGAAATAGTATAACTGACATACCTGTGTTGTAGTAGGGACAGCTGTGGTTGTTGTCACTGATATAGTATAACTGACATACCTGTGTTGTAGTAGGGACAGCTGTGGTTGTTGTCACTGAAATAGTATAACTGACATACCTGTGTTGTAGAAGGGACAGCTGTGGTTGTTGTCACTGAAATAGTATAACTGACATACCTGTGTTGTAGTAGGGACAGCTGTGGTTATTGTCACTGATATAGTATAACTGACATACCTGTGTTGCAGTAGGGACAGCTGTGGTTGTTGTCACTGAAATAGTATAACTGACATACCTGTGTTGTAGTAGGGACAGCTGTGGTTGTTGTCACTGATATAGTATAACTGACATACCTGTGTTGTAGTAGGGACAGCTGTGGTTGTTGTCACTGAAATAGTATAACTGACATACCTGTGTTGTAGTAGGGACAGCTGTGGTTGTTGTTACTGAAATAGTATAACTGACATACATGTGTTGTAGTAGGGACAGCTGTGGTTGTTGTCACTGAAATAGTATAACTGACATACCTGTGTTGTAATAGGGACAGCTGTGGTTGTTGTCACTGATATAGTATAACTGACATACCTGTGTTGTAGTAGGGACAGCTGTGGTTGTTGTCACTGAAATAGTATAACTGACATACCTGTGTTGTAGTAGGGACAGCTGTGGTTGTTGTCACTGATATAGTATAACTGACATACCTGTGTTGTAGTAGGGACAGCTGTGGTTGTTGTCACTGATATAGTATAACTGACATACCTGTGTTGTAGTAGGGACAGCTGTGGTTGTTGTCACTGAAATAGTATAACTGACATACCTGTGTTGTAGTAGGGACAGCTGTGGTTGTTGTCACTGAAATAGTATAACTGACATACCTGTGTTGTAGTAGGGACAGCTGTGGTTGTTGTCACTGATATAGTATAACTGACATACCTGTGTTGCAGTAGGGACAGCTGTGGTTGTTGTCACTGAAATAGTATAACTGACATACCTGTGTTGTAGTAGGGACAGCTGTGGTTGTTGTCACTGATATAGTATAACTGACATACCTGTGTTGTAGTAGGGACAGCTGTGGTTGTTGTCACTGAAATAGTATAACTGACATACCTGTGTTGTAGTAGGGACAGCTGTGGTTGTTGTTACTGAAATAGTATAACTGACATACATGTGTTGTAGTAGGGACAGCTGTGGTTGTTGTCACTGAAATAGTATAACTGACATACCTGTGTTGTAATAGGGACAGCTGTGGTTGTTGTCACTGATATAGTATAACTGACATACCTGTGTTGTAGTAGGGACAGCTGTGGTTGTTGTCACTGAAATAGTATAACTGACATACCTGTGTTGTAGTAGGGACAGCTGTGGTTGTTGTCACTGATATAGTATAACTGACATACCTGTGTTGTAGTAGGGACAGTTGTGGTTGTTGTCACTGATATAGTATAACTGACATACCTGTGTTGTAGTAGGGACAGCTGTGGTTGTTGTCACTGAAATAGTATAACTGACATACCTGTGCTGTAGTAGGGACAGCTGTGGTTGTTGTCACTGATATAGTATAACTGACATACCTGTGCTGTAGTAGGGACAGCTGTGGTTGTTGTCACTGAAATAGTATAACTGACATACCTGTGCTGTAGTAGGGACAGCTGTGGTTGTTGTCACTGAAATAGTATAACTGACATACCTGTGTTGTAGTAGGGACAGCTGTGGTTGTTGTCACTGAAATAGTATAACTGACATACCTGTGTTGTAGTAGACAGCTGTGGTTGTTGTCACTGATATAGTATAACTGACATACCTGTGTTGTAGTAGGGTCAGCTGTGGTTGTTGTCACTGAAATAGTATAACTGACATACCTGTGTTGTAGTAGGGACAGCTGTGGTTGTTGTCACTGATATAGTATAACTGACATACCTGTGTTGTAGTAGGGACAGCTGTGGTTATTGTCACTGATATAGTATAACTGATATACCTGTGTTGTAGTAGGGACAACTGGGGTTTTTGTCACTGAAATAGTATAACTGACATACCTGTGTTGTAGTAGGGTCAGCTGTGGTTTTTGTCACTGATATAGTATAACTGACATACCTGTGTTGTAGTAGGGACAGCTGTGGTTGTTGTCACTGATATAGTATAACTGACATACCTGTGTTGTAGTAGGGTCAGCTGGGGTTTTTGTCACTGATATAGAATAACTGACATACCTGTGTTGTAGTAGGGTCAGCTGGGGTTTTTGTCACTAATGTCACACTTGATACTGTTATGTTAAGGGTTACTCCTAAAGCTGCATTAATTGTATTTACTAGTGATGTGGTTAATGTGTTTTGTCTGAAAAATAATAAAGACCCTTAACATGAAGATATGTAAATACAGTGAAACATGTGTAAATCAAATCTCCTTGAGACATTTACATTTAGAATATAAAGGTGCTTCATTTATACAGGTTAAACCAACAAAGATTTCCTGCATTGGGACTTTATTTAAGTTCGGTTTATACAGGATTTTGTTTTATCCAGGGTTCAGTTTCAACAGGTTCACAGTAATATGTATTTTTGGGTCAAAATAGTTTTTTTATATTCCAAATTCACTTTAACAGAGCCATGAACTTGACAGACAGAAGTACTTATACAAATTCACTTTAACAGAGCAATGAACTTGATAGACAGAAGTACTTATATAAATTCACTTTAACAGAGCAATGAACTTGATAGACAGAAGTACTTGTATAAATTCACTTTAACAGAGCCATGAACTTGATAGACAGAAGTACTTATATAAATTCACTTTAACAGAGCAATGAACTTGATAGACAGAAGTACTTATATAAATTCACTTTAACAGAGCCATGAACTTGATAGACAGAAGTACTTATACAAATTCACTTTAACAGAGCAATGAACTTGATAGACAGAAGTACTTGTATAAATTCACTTTAACAGAGCCATGAACTTGATAGACAGAAGTACTTATATAAATTCACTTTAACAGAGCGATGAACTTGACAGACAGAAGTACTTATATAAATTCACTTTAACAGAGCCATGAACTTGACAGACAGAAGTACTTATACAATTTCACTTTAACAGAGCAATGAACTTGACAGACAGAAGTACTTATATAAATTCACTTTAACAGAGCCATGAACTTGATAGACAGAAGTACTTATATAAATTCACTTTAACACAGCAATGAACTTGATAGACAGAAGTACTTGTATAAATTCATTTTAACAGAGCCATGAACTTGACAGACAGAAGTACTTATACAATTTCACTTTAACAGAGCAATGAACTTGACAGACAGAAGTACTTATACAGATTCACTTTAACACAGCAATGAACTTGATAGACAGAAGTACTTATATAAATTCACTTTAACAGAGCCATGACCTTGATAGACAGAAGTACTTGTATAAATTCACTTTAACACAGCAATGAACTTGATAGACAGAAGTACTTATATAAATTCACTTTAACAGAGCCATGACCTTGATAGACAGAAGTACTTATATAAATTCACTTTAACACAGCAATGAACTTGACAGACAGAAGTACTCATTTAAATTCACTTTAACAGAGCAATGAACTTGATAGACAGAAGTACTCATATAAATTCACTTTAACAGAGCCATGAACTTGATAGACAGAAGTACTTATATAAATTCACTTTAGCAGAGCCATGAATTTGATAGACAGAAGTACTTGTATAAATTCACTTTAACAGAGCCATGAATTTGATAGACAGAAGTACTTATATAAATTCACTTTAACAGAGCAATGAACTTGATAGACAGAAGTACTTATATAAATTCACTTTAACAGAGCCATGAACTTGATAGACAGAAGTACTTATATAAATTCACTTTAACAGAGCCATGAACTTGATAGACAGAAGTACTTGTATAAATTCACTTTAACAGAGCCATGAACTTGATAGACAGAAGTACTTATACAAATTCACTTTAACAGAGCAATGAACTTGATAGACAGAAGTACTTGTATAAATTCACTTTAACAGAGCAATGAACTTGATAGACAGAAGTACTTATATAAATTCACTTTAACAGAGCCATGAACTTGATAGACAGAAGTACTTATATAAATTCACTTTAACAGAGCCATGAACTTGATAGACAGAAGTACTTGTATAAATTCACTTTAACAGAGCCATGAACTTGATAGACAGAAGTACTTATACAAATTCACTTTAACAGAGCCATGAACTTGATAGACAGAAGTACTTATATAAATTCACTTTAACAGAGCAATGAACTTGACAGACAGAAGTACTTGTATAAATTCACTTTAACAGAGCAATGAACTTGATAGACAGAAGTACTTATACAAATTCACTTTAACAGAGCAATGAACTTGATAGACAGAAGTACTTATATAAATTCACTTTAACAGAGCAATGAACTTGATAGACAGAAGTACTTATATAAATTCACTTTAACAGAGCCATGAACTTGATAGACAGAAGTACTTATATAAATTCACTTTAACAGAGCCATGAACTTGATAGACAGAAGTACTTGTATAAATTCACTTTAACAGAGCCATGAACTTGATAGACAGAAGTACTTATACAAATTCACTTTAACAGAGCCATGAACTTGATAGACAGAAGTACTTATATAAATTCACTTTAACAGAGCAATGAACTTGACAGACAGAAGTACTTGTATAAATTCACTTTAACAGAGCAATGAACTTGATAGACAGAAGTACTTGTATAAATTCACTTTAACAGAGCCATGAACTTGACAGACAGAAGTACTTATACAAATTCACTTTAACAGAGCAATGAACTTGATAGACAGAAGTACTTATATAAATTCACTTTAACAGAGCAATGAACTTGATAGACAGAAGTACTTGTATAAATTCACTTTAACAGAGCCATGAACTTGATAGACAGAAGTACTTATATAAATTCACTTTAACAGAGCAATGAACTTGATAGACAGAAGTACTTATATAAATTCACTTTAACAGAGCCATGAACTTGATAGACAGAAGTACTTATACAAATTCACTTTAACAGAGCAATGAACTTGATAGACAGAAGTACTTGTATAAATTAACTTTAACAGAGCCATGAACTTGATAGACAGAAGTACTTATATAAATTCACTTTAACAGAGCGATGAACTTGACAGACAGAAGTACTTATATAAATTCACTTTAACAGAGCCATGAACTTGACAGACAGAAGTACTTATACAATTTCACTTTAACAGAGCAATGAACTTGACAGACAGAAGTACTTATATAAATTCACTTTAACAGAGCCATGAACTTGATAGACAGAAGTACTTATATAAATTCACTTTAACAGAGCCATGACCTTGATAGACAGAAGTACTTGTATAAATTCACTTTAACACAGCAATGAACTTGATAGACAGAAGTACTTATATAAATTCACTTTAACAGAGCCATGACCTTGATAGACAGAAGTACTTATATAAATTCACTTTAACACAGCAATGAACTTGACAGACAGAAGTACTCATTTAAATTCACTTTAACAGAGCAATGAACTTGATAGACAGAAGTACTCATATAAATTCACTTTAACAGAGCCATGAACTTGATAGACAGAAGTACTTATATAAATTCACTTTAACAGAGCCATGAATTTGATAGACAGAAGTACTTGTATAAATTCACTTTAACAGAGCCATGAACTTGATAGACAGAAGTACTTATATAAATTCACTTTAACAGAGCAATGAACTTGATAGACAGAAGTACTTATATAAATTCACTTTAACAGAGCCATGAACTTGATAGACAGAAGTACTTATATAAATTCACTTTAACAGAGCCATGAACTTGATAGACAGAAGTACTTGTATAAATTCACTTTAACAGAGCCATGAACTTGATAGACAGAAGTACTTATACAAATTCACTTTAACAGAGCAATGAACTTGATAGACAGAAGTACTTATATAAATTCACTTTAACAGAGCCATGAACTTGATAGACAGAAGTACTTGTATAAATTCACTTTAACAGAGCCATGAACTTGATAGACAGAAGTACTTATACAAATTCACTTTAACAGAGCCATGAACTTGATAGACAGAAGTACTTATATAAATTCACTTTAACATAGCAATGAACTTGACAGACAGAAGTACTTGTATAAATTCACTTTAACAGAGCAATGAACTTGACAGACAGAAGTACTTATATAAATTCACGAACTTGATAGACAGAAGTACTTATATAAATTCACTTTAACAGAGCGATGAACTTGACAGACAGAAGTACTTATATAAATTCACGAACTTGATAGACAGAAGTACTTATATAAATTCACTTTAACAGAGCCATGAACTTGACAGACAGAAGTATTTATATAAATTCACTTTAACAGAGCCATGAACTTGACAGACAGAAGTACTTATACAATTTCACTTTAACAGAGCAATGAACTTGACAGACAGAAGTACTTATATAAATTCACTTTAACAGAGCCATGAACTTGATAGACAGAAGTACTTATATAAATTCACTTTAACACAGCAATGAACTTGATAGACAGAAGTACTTGTATAAATTCATTTTAACAGAGCCATGAACTTGACAGACAGAAGTACTTATACAATTTCACTTTAACAGAGCAATGAACTTGACAGACAGAAGTACTTATACAGATTCACTTTAACACAGCAATGAACTTGATAGACAGAAGTACTTATATAAATTCACTTTAACAGAGCCATGACCTTGATAGACAGAAGTACTTGTATAAATTCACTTTAACACAGCAATGAACTTGATAGACAGAAGTACTTATATAAATTCACTTTAACAGAGCCATGACCTTGATAGACAGAAGTACTTATATAAATTCACTTTAACACAGCAATGAACTTGACAGACAGAAGTACTCATATAAATTCACTTTAACAGAGCAATGAACTTGATAGACAGAAGTACTTATATAAATTCACTTTAACAGAGCCATGAACTTGATAGACAGAAGTACTTATATAAATTCACTTTAACAGAGCCATGAATTTGATAGACAGAAGTACTTGTATAAATTCACTTTAACAGAGCCATGAACTTGATAGACAGAAGTACTTATATAAATTCACTTTAACAGAGCCATGAACTTGATAGACAGAAGTACTTATATAAATTCACTTTAACAGAGCCATGAACTTGATAGACAGAAGTACTTATATAAATTCACTTTAACAGAGCCATGAACTTGATAGACAGAAGTACTTGTATAAATTCACTTTAACAGAGCCATGAACTTGATAGACAGAAGTACTTATATAAATTCACTTTAACAGAGCAATGAACTTGATAGACAGAAGTACTTATATAAATTCACTTTAACAGAGCCATCAACTTGATAGACAGAAGTACTTATATAAATTCACTTTAACAGAGCCATGAACTTGATAGACAGAAGTACTTGTATAAATTCACTTTAACAGAGCCATGAACTTGATAGACAGAAGTACTTATACAAATTCACTTTAACAGAGCCATGAACTTGATAGACAGAAGTACTTATATAAATTCACTTTAACAGAGCAATGAACTTGACAGACAGAAGTACTTGTATAAATTCACTTTAACAGAGCAATGAACTTGATAGACAGAAGTACTTATATAAATTCACGAACTTGATAGACAGAAGTACTTATATAAATTCACTTTAACAGAGCGATGAACTTGACAGACAGAAGTACTTATATAAATTCACGAACTTGATAGACAGAAGTACTTATATAAATTCACTTTAACAGAGCGATGAACTTGACAGACAGAAGTACTTATATAAATTCACGAACTTGATAGACAGAAGTACTTATATAAATTCACTTTAACAGAGCGATGAACTTGACAGACAGAAGTACTTATATAAATTCACGAACTTGATAGACAGAAGTACTTATATAAATTCACTTTAACAGAGCGATGAACTTGACAGACAGAAGTACTTATATAAATTCACTTTAACAGAGCCATGAACTTGACAGACAGAAGTACTTATACAATTTCACTTTAACAGAGCAATGAACTTGACAGACAGAAGTACTTATATAAATTCACTTTAACAGAGCCATGAACTTGATAGACAGAAGTACTTATATAAATTCACTTTAACCCAGCAATGAACTTGATAGACAGAAGTACTTGTATAAATTCATTTTAACAGAGCCATGAACTTGACAGACAGAAGTACTTATACAATTTCACTTTAACAGAGCAATGAACTTGACAGACAGAAGTACTTATACAGATTCACTTTAACACAGCAATGAACTTGATAGACAGAAGTACTTATATAAATTCACTTTAACAGAGCCATGACCTTGATAGACAGAAGTACTTGTATAAATTCACTTTAACACAGCAATGAACTTGATAGACAGAAGTACTTATATAAATTCACTTTAACACAGCAATGAACTTGACAGACAGAAGTACTCATATAAATTCACTTTAACATAGCAATGAACTTGATAGACAGAAGTACTCATATAAATTCACTTTAACCGAGCCATGAACTTGATAGACAGAAGTACTTATATAAATTCACTTTAACAGAGCCATGAACTTGATAGACAGAAGTACTTGTATAAATTCACTTTAACACAGCAATGAACTTGATAGACAGAAGTACTTATATAAATTCACTTTAACAGAGCCATGAACTTGATAGACAGAAGTACTTGCATAAATTCACTTTAACACAGCAATGAACTTGATAGACAGAAGTACTTGTATAAATTCACTTTAACAGAGCAATGAACTTGATAGACAGAAGTACTTATATAAATTCACTTTAACACAGCAATGAACTTGATAGACAGAAGTACTTATATAAATTCACTTTAACAGAGCCATGAACTTGATAGACAGAAGTACTTATATAAATTCACTTTAACACAGCCATGAACTTGATAGACAGAAGTATTTATACAGATTCACTTTAACACAGCCATGAACTTGATAGATAGAAGTACTTATATAAATTCACTTTAACACAGCCATGAACTTGATAGACAGAAGTACTTATATAAATTCACTTTAACAGAGCCATGAACTTGATAGACAGAAGTACTTATATAAATTCACTTTAACAGAGCAATGAACTTGACAGACAGAAGTACTTGTATAAATTCACTTTAACAGAGCAATGAACTTGACAGACAGAAGTACTTATATAAATTCACGAACTTGATAGACAGAAGTACTTATATAAATTCACTTTAACAGAGCGATGAACTTGACAGACAGAAGTACTTATATAAATTCACGAACTTGATAGACAGAAGTACTTATATAAATTCACTTTAACAGAGCGATGAACTTGACAGACAGAAGTACTTATATAAATTCACTTTAACAGAGCCATGAACTTGACAGACAGAAGTACTTATACAATTTCACTTTAACAGAGCAATGAACTTGACAGACAGAAGTACTTATATAAATTCACTTTAACAGAGCCATGAACTTGATAGACAGAAGTACTTATATAAATTCACTTTAACACAGCAATGAACTTGATAGACAGAAGTACTTGTATAAATTCATTTTAACAGAGCCATGAACTTGACAGACAGAAGTACTTATACAATTTCACTTTAACAGAGCAATGAACTTGACAGACAGAAGTACTTATACAGATTCACTTTAACACAGCAATGAACTTGATAGACAGAAGTACTTATATAAATTCACTTTAACAGAGCCATGACCTTGATAGACAGAAGTACTTGTATAAATTCACTTTAACACAGCAATGAACTTGATAGACAGAAGTACTTATATAAATTCACTTTAACACAGCAATGAACTTGACAGACAGAAGTACTCATATAAATTCACTTTAACAGAGCAATGAACTTGATAGACAGAAGTACTCATATAAATTCACTTTAACAGAGCCATGAACTTGATAGACAGAAGTACTTATATAAATTCACTTTAACAGAGCCATGAACTTGATAGACAGAAGTACTTGTATAAATTCACTTTAACACAGCAATGAACTTGATAGACAGAAGTACTTATATAAATTCACTTTAACAGAGCCATGAACTTGATAGACAGAAGTACTTGCATAAATTCACTTTAACACAGTAATGAACTTGATAGACAGAAGTACTTGTATAAATTCACTTTAACACAGCAATGAACTTGATAGACAGAAGTACTTATATAAATTCACTTTAACACAGCCATGAACTTGATAGACAGAAGTATTTATACAGATTCACTTTAACACAGCAATGAACTTGATAGACAGAAGTACTTATATAAATTCACTTTAACAGAGCCATGAACTTGATAGACAGAAGTACTTATATAAATTCACTTTAACACAGCCATGAACTTGATAGACAGAAGTATTTATACAGATTCACTTTAACACAGCAATGAACTTGATAGACAGAAGTACTTATATAAATTCACTTTAACACAGCCATGAACTTGATAGACAGAAGTACTTATATAAATTCACTTTAACAGAGCCATGAACTTGATAGACAGAAGTACTTATATAAATTCACTTTAACACAGCAATGAACTTGACAGACAGAAGTACTCATATAAATTCACTTTAACAGAGCAATGAACTTGATAGACAGAAGTACTCATATAAATTCACTTTAACAGAGCCATGAACTTGATAGACAGAAGTACTTATATAAATTCACTTTAACAGAGCCATGAACTTGATAGACAGAAGTACTTATATAAATTCACTTTAACAGAGCCATGAACTTGATAGACAGAAGTACTTATATAAATTCACTTTAACAGAGCAATGAACTTGATAGACAGAAGTACTTATATAAATTCACTTTAACAGAGCCATGAACTTGATAGACAGAAGTACTTATATAAATTCACTTTAACAGAGCCATGAACTTGATAGACAGAAGTACTTGTATAAATTCACTTTAACAGAGCCATGAACTTGATAGACAGAAGTACTTATACAAATTCACTTTAACAGAGCAATGAACTTGATAGACAGAAGTACTTATATAAATTCACTTTAACAGAGCAATGAACTTGATAGACAGAAGTACTTGTATAAATTCACTTTAACAGAGCCATGAACTTGATAGACAGAAGTACTTATATAAATTCACTTTAACAGAGCCATGAACTTGATAGACAGAAGTACTTGTATAAATTCACTTCAACAGAGCCATGAACTTGATAGACAGAAGTACTTATACAAATTCACTTTAACAGAGCCATGAACTTGATAGACAGAAGTACTTATATAAATTCACTTTAACAGAGCAATGAACTTGACAGACAGAAGTACTTGTATAAATTCACTTTAACAGAGCAATGAACTTGATAGACAGAAGTACTTATATAAATTCACTTTAACAGAGCGATGAACTTGACAGACAGAAGTACTTATATAAATTCACGAACTTGATAGACAGAAGTACTTATATAAATTCACTTTAACAGAGCGATGAACTTGACAGACAGAAGTACTTATATAAATTCACTTTAACAGAGCCATGAACTTGACAGACAGAAGTACTTATACAATTTCACTTTAACAGAGCAATGAACTTGACAGACAGAAGTACTTATATAAATTCACTTTAACAGAGCCATGAACTTGATAGACAGAAGTACTTATATAAATTCACTTTAACACAGCAATGAACTTGATAGACAGAAGTACTTGTATAAATTCATTTTAACAGAGCCATGAACTTGACAGACAGAAGTACTTATACAATTTCACTTTAACAGAGCAATGAACTTGACAGACAGAAGTACTTATACAGATTCACTTTAACACAGCAATGAACTTGATAGACAGAAGTACTTATATAAATTCACTTTAACAGAGCCATGACCTTGATAGACAGAAGTACTTGTATAAATTCACTTTAACACAGCAATGAACTTGATAGACAGAAGTACTTATATAAATTCACTTTAACACAGCAATGAACTTTATAGACAGAAGTACTTATATAAATTCACTTTAACAGAGCCATGAACTTGATAGACAGAAGTACTTATATAAATTCACTTTAACACAGCCATGAACTTGATAGACAGAAGTATTTATACAGATTCACTTTAACACAGCCATGAACTTGATAGACAGAAGTACTTATATAAATTCACTTTAACACAGCCATGAACTTGATAGACAGAAGTACTTATATAAATTCACTTTAACACAGCCATGAACTTGATAGACAGAAGTACTTATACAGATTCACTTTAACACAGCCATGAACTTGATAGACAGAAGTACTTATACAGATTCACTTTAACACAGCCATGAACTTGACAGACAGAAGTACTTACAATGATGGGTTAGCTATTATCTGTTGAAGTACATCTTGAGGAAGAGCTAACTCTAGATTGCCAAGTGTTACAGATCTCCGACGACGACCTGTTGCTGCTGATGCTGCTGTACAAAGCTGGTTAGTAGCTTCATATTTGACAACAATCATGATAAGGAGTGTACCATTTGTCTCTATAGGGGTGTTTCCTCCATACAATATGTTACTACTACTAGTGTGGATCAATGGATTATTTGGGTCTGGCCTGTTAAAATAAAATGAAATTTTGCTAGAATTTATTTCATTACTATTACACATAATTAACATACAATCACAGCTATGACAGAATGAGGTTTTGCGATTTCAAATAAGAATAATTTTAAACCCTTTTTCCCATATGGGTTTATGTTAAATTTAACAGGCAGTAGTGGTCATCTTGGATTTCGGATATACACAAAAAATTAAAATATTGTAAGGGACTGTCCAATGTTTTTCACATGCAATTTGTGTTCAATCAAATTTATAAATTTCTGAGAATATTATGTTTTTCATTTTTCATCCCAGGCACATTCCAGCCAAGTTTGATATTAGTGGTTTCAGATAAAAATAATTTTAAAACATTTCCAAATAGGGTCTTATGTTAAATCTGTAGTGGTGGCAGCCACATTAAATTTATGATTAACACAAATATTTAACAGTTTGCAAAGGTCCAACCAAAGATTATTAATATACAGTTTGGGTTCAATCAAATTAATAGTTTCTATGTTAAAACTATATCCTGTGGTGGTGGCCATATTGGATCTCTGATCAACGCAAATACACACAATGGATAAAATTTCTTAAATATTTTATACCAGAAAGATAAAAATTGTACACAAATTTTATCCCCCGGATACTATTAATTAGGATATAATAATTTGCTACACACATATTTTGAAAAGGACCATCCAAGGCACATTCAAGCAAAGATTGCTGTCAACAAGTCTAGTGGCTTCAGACAAGAACAATTTTAAAATATATTTCCAATTGGGTTCATACTGAGGAACAATTCCATCACATATTTGGTTTCAGAAAAGAAGATCTTTGAAAATTTAGATACTAGTAATTAGAAAGCATAATATGCCATAGTAGCCATGTTGAATCAAAAATCATGGAAAAGGATGAGAACTAACCAAAGTTTGGGTCAGTGGTTTGTGAGAACTATATTGAAATATCAAAAGCAAATGGATACCAATAACCGTGAAGAAAGTTAAGCTAAAAAAACCTAACCTAACAGAGAGCGACAAAATGCTTTTATACATCTATATTTGATGCATTAAGACAATGGTATATATTGACACTGCTGGTAAAACTTACGTGTAACTTGTACTAGACTGACAACATTGTATTCACACTGCTGGTAAAACTTACACATAACTTGTACTAGACTGACAACATTGTATTCACACTGTTGGCAAAACTTACACGTAACTTGTACTAGACTGACAACATTATATTCACACTGCTGGTAAAACTTACACATAACTTGTACTAGACTGACAACATTGTATTGACACTGCTGGCAAAACTTACACGTAACTTGTACTAGACTGACAACATTGTATTCACACTGCTGGTAAAACTTACTTGTAACTTGTACTAGACTGACAACATAGTATTCACACTGCTGGTAAAACTTACATGTAACTTGTACTAGACTGACAACATTGTATTCACACTGCTGGTTAAACTTACATGTAACTTGTACTAGACTGACAACATTGTATTCACACTGCTGGTAAAACTTACACGTAACTTGTACTAGACTGACAACATTGTATTCACACTGCTGGTAAAACTTACACGTAACTTGTACTAGACTGACAACATTGTATTCACACTGCTGGTAAAACTTACATGTAACTTGTACTAGATTGACAACATTGTATTCACACTGCTGGTTAAACTTACACATAACTTGTACTAGACTGACAACATTGTATTCACACTGCTGGTAAAACTTACATGTAACTTGTACTAGATTGACAACATTGTATTCACACTGCTTGTAAAACTTACGTGTAACTTGTACGAGACTAACAACACAGTATTCACACTGCTGGTAAAACTTACACGTAACTTGTACGAGACTGACAACATTGTATTCACACTGCTGGTTAAACTTACATGTAACTTGTACTAGACTGACAACATAGTATTCATACTGTTGGTTAAACTTATGTGTAACTTGTACTAGACTGACAACATTGTATTCACACTGCTGGTAAAACTTACATGTAACTTGTACTAGACTGACAACATTGTATTCACACTGCTGGTAAAACTTACATGTAACTTGTACTAGACTGACAACATAGTATTCACACTGCTGGTAAAACTTACGTGTAACTTGTACTAGACTGACAACATAGTATTCACACTGCTGGTAAAACTTACGTGTAACTTGTACTAGACTGACAACATAGTATTCACACTGCTGGTTAAACTTACGTGTAACTTGTACTAGACTGACAACATTGTATTCACACTGCTGGTAAAACTTACGTGTAACTTGTACTAGACTGACAACATTGTATTCACACTGCTGGTTAAACCTCATGTAACTTGTACTAGACTGACAACATAGTATTCACACTGCTGGTAAAACTTACGTGTAACTTGTACTAGACTGACAACATAGTATTCACACTGCTGGTAAAATTTACACGTAACTTGTACTAGACTGACAACATTGTATTCACACTGCTTGTAAAACTTACGTGTAACTTGTACTAGACTGACAACATTGTATTCACACTGCTGGTTAAACTTACGTGTACCTTGTACGAGACTAACAACACAGTATTCACACTGCTGGTAAAACTTACACGTAACTTGTATGAGACTGACAAAATAGTATTCAGACTGCTGGTAAAACTTACGTGTAACTTGTACTAGACTGACAACATTGTATTCACACTGCTGGTTAAACTTGCTTGTAACTTGTACTAGACTGACAACATTGTATTCACACTGCTGGTAAAACATACACATAACTTGTACTAGACTGAAAACATTGTATTCACACTGCTGGTAAAACTTACATGTAACTTGTACTAGGACTGACAACATTGTATTGACACTGTTGGTAAAACTTACCCGTAACTTGTACTAGACTGACAACATTGTATTCACACTGCTGGTTAAACTTCATGTAACTTGTACTAGACTGACAACATAGTATTCACACTGCTGGTAAAACTTACACGTAACTTGTACTAGACTGACAACATTGTATTGACACTGCTGGTAAAACTTACACATAATTTGTACTAGACTGACAACATTGTATTCACACTGCTGGTTAAACTTACGTGTAACTTGTACTAGACTGACAACATAGTATTCACACTGCTGGTTAAACTTGCACGTAACTTGTACTAGACTGACAATATTGTATTCACACTGCTGGTAAAACTTACACATAACTTGTACTAGACTGACAACATTGTATTCACACTGCTGGTTAAACTTACGTGTAACTTGTACTAGACTGACAACATTGAATTCACACTGCTGGTAAAACTTACGTGTAACTTGTACTAGACTAACAACACTGTATTCACACTGCTGGTAAAACTTATGTGTATTAAACTTGTACTAGACTGACAACATAGTAATCACACTGCTGGTTAAACTTACGTGTAACTTGTACTAGACTGATAACATTGTATTCACACTGCTGGTAAAACTTACACATAACTTGTACTAGACGGACAACATTGCATTCACACTGCTGGTAAAACTTACACATAGCTTGTACTAGACTGACAACATTGTATTGACACTACTGGTTAAACTTACGTGTAACTTGTACTAGACTGACAACATTGTATTCACACTGCTGGTTAAACTTACGTGTAACTTGTACTAGACTGACAACATTGTATTCACACTGCTGGTTAAACTTACGTTTAACTTGTACTAGACTGACAACATAGTATTCTCACTGCTGGTAAAACTTACGTGTAACTTGCACTAGAGTGACAACATTGTATTCACACTGCTGGTTAAACTTCATGTAACTTGTACTAGTCTGACAACATAGTATTCACACTGCTGGTAAAACTTACACGTAACTTGTACTAGACTGACAACATTGTATTGACACTGCTGGTAAAACTTACACATAATTTGTACTAGACTGACAACATTGTATTCACACTGCTGGTTAAACATACGTGTAACTTGTACTAGACTGACAACATAGTATTCACACTGCTGGTTAAACTTACGTGTAACTTGTACTAGACTGACAACATAGTATTCACACTGCTGGTAAAACTTGCACATAACTTGTACTAGACTGACAACGTTGTATTCACACTGCTGGTAAAACATACACGTAACTTGTACTAGACTGACAACATTGTATTCACACTGCTGGTTAAACTTACATGTAACTTGTACTAGACTGAAAACATTGTATTCACACTGCTGGTAAAACTTATACGTAACTTGTACTAGACTGACAACATTGTATTGACACTGCTGGTAAAACTTACGTGCAACTTGTACTAGACTGACAACATTGTATTGATACTGCTGGTTAAATTTACACGTAACTTGTATTAGACTGACAACATTGTATTCACACTGCTGGTTAAACTTCATGTAACTAGTACTAGACTGACAACATAGTATTCACACTGCTGGTAAAACTTACACGTAACTTGTACTAGACTGACAACATTGTATTCACACTGCTGGTAAAACTTACACATAAATTGTACTAGACTGACAACATAGTATTCACACTGCTGGTTAAACTTACGTGTAACTTGTACTAGACTGACAACATAGTATTCACACTGCTGGTAAAACTTGCGTGTAACTTGTACTAGACTGACAACATTGTATTCACACTGCTGGTGAAACTTACACATAACTTGTACTAGACTGACAACATTGTATTCACACTGCTGGTTAAACTTACATGTAACTTGTACTAGACTGACAACATTGTATTCACACTGCTGGTTAAACTTACATGTAACTTGTACTAGACTGACAACATTGTATTCACACTGCTGGTTAAACTTACGTGTAACTTGTACTAGACTGACAACATAGTATTCTCACTGCTGGTAAAACTTACGTGTAACTTGTACTAGACTGACAACATTGTATTCACACTGCTGGTTAAACTTACGTGTAACTTGTACTAGACTGACAACATAGTATTCACACTGCTGGTTAAACTTACGCGTAACTTGTACTAGACTGAAAACATAGTATTCACACTGCTGGTAAAATTTGCACGTAACTTGTACTAGACTGACAACATTGTATTCACACTGCTGGTAAAACTTACACGTAACTTGTACTAGACTGACAATATTGTATTCACACTGCTGGTTAAACTTACATGTAACTTGTACTAGACTGACAACATTGTATTCACACTGCTGGTAAAACTTACGTGTAACTTGTACTAGACTAACAACATTGTATTGACACTGCTGGTAAAACTTACACATAACTTGTACTAGACGGATAGCATTGCATTCACACTGCTGGTAAAACTTACACATAGCTTGTACTAGACTGACAACATTGTATTGACACTACTGGTTAAACTTACGTGTAACTTGTACTAGACTGACAACATTGTATTCACACTGCTGGTTAAATTTACGTGTAACTTGTACTAGACTGACAACATTGTATTCACACTGCTGGTTAAACTTACGTGTAACTTGTACTAGACTGACAACATAGTATTCTCACTGCTGGTAAAACTTACGTGTAACTTGTTCTAGACTGACAACATTGTATTCACACTGCTGGTTAAACTTACGTGTAACTTGTACTAGATTGACAACATAGTATTCACACTGCTGGTAAAACTTACACGTAACTTGTACTAGACTGACAACATTGTATTGACACTGCTGGTAAAACTTACACATAATTTGTACTAGACTGACAACATTGTATTCACACTGCTGGTTAAACATACGTGTAACTTGTACTAGACTGACAACATTGTATTCACACTGCTGGTTAAACTTACGTGTAACTTGTACTAGACTGACAACATAGTATTCACACTGCTGGTAAAACTTGCACGTAACTTGTACTAGACTGACAACATTGTATTCACACTGCTGGTAAAACTTACACGTAACTTGTACTAGACTGACAACATTGTATTCACACTGCTGGTTAAACTTACATGTAACTTGTACTAGACTGACAACATTGTATTCACACTGCTGGTAAAACTTACACGTAACTTGTACTAGACTGACAACATTGTATTGACACTGCTGGTAAAACTTACGTGCAACTTGTACTAGACTGACAACATTGTATTCATACTGCTGGTTAAATTTACACGTAACTTGTATTAGACTGACAACATTGTATTGACACTGCTGGTTAAACTTCATGTAACTAGTACTAGACTGACAACATAGTATTCACACTGCTGGTAAAACTTACACGTAACTTGTACTAGACTGACAACATTGTATTCACACTGCTGGTAAAACTTACACATAACTTGTACTAGACTGACAACATTGTATTCACACTGCTGGTTAAACTTACGTGTAACTTGTACTAGACTGACAACATAGTATTCACACTGCTGGTTAAACTTACGTGTAACTTGTACTAGACTGACAACATAGTATTCACACTGCTGGTAAAACTTGCGTGTAACTTGTACTAGACTGACAACATTGTATTCACACTGCTGGTAAAACTTACACATAACTTGCACTAGACTGACAACATTGCATTCATACTGCTGGTAAAACTTACACATAACTTGTACTAGACTGACAACATTGTATTGACACTGCTGGTTAAACTTACGTGTAACTTGTACTAGACTGACAACATTGTATTCACACCGCTGGTTAAACTTACGTGTAACTTGTACTAGACTGACAACATTGTATTCACACAGCTGGTTAAACTTACGTGTAACTTGTACTAGACTGACAACATTGTATTCACACTGCTGGTAAAACTTACACATAACTTGTACTAGATTGACAACATTGTATTCACACTGCTGGTTAAACTTATGTGTAACTTGTACTAGACTGACAACATTGTATTCACACTGCTGGTTAAACTTACATGTAACTTGTACTAGACTGACAACATTGTATTCACACTGCTGGTTAAACTTACGTGTAACTTGTACTAGATTGACAACATTGTATTCACACTGCTGGTTAAACTTACGTGTAACTTGTACTAGATTGACAACATTGTTGTAGAGTTGATACATTATAATTACAATATGTATTGACACTATCAGCAACCAGTTGTTTAAATGATGATTCTACACTGCTTAACTGTAAAAAAATAGTAACATAAGATTAAAGAGGTTCTTTTTAAAATGACATAATTAACAATTCATACAACTTTAAAACTAGAGGCCCACATGAGTCTATATCATCATTCATCCGGTCAAGAAGATTTACTGAATCATTGCATACCACAGCATAAGTTAAATCATGATCTCCCAAGACTAGAACCCAATTACCCTTGGTTATTTACGTTACTGGTACATTTTTGTATTAAATTTAATCTTCAGATCACAATGTAGCTTCATACCAAATAATTTCAATTGGGTGATTCCTGGTTATCATTAAATAAGATTTAGAAAAAATATATCCTATAGAATCCTACTGTGTTTTAAACTTTAGACCACTAGGGTCTGGGAATAAAGAAGCTGGGGTTTTACTTGTGCAAGCTACAATCTATTTATCAAAATGATGATTCGTGCCATTTATACTAAATTATGCCATTTCCATTCCTGTTTCTTAAGAAAATCATTCCTTTTTAATTCTCCCTTGCAGTCGATGTTAAACTTTGGACCTTTGACCCCATAAACACTGGAACTTTTGTTTATATAATCTAATCCTACAGATCACAATATGCTGCACAGCAAATATTATAACATTTCTGCTTTCTTCAGTTTTACTTAATTTCTCTCTATTAGGCCTCCTAATAACCCTTCACAATGGAGGATCAACTTCATTTGAACAAATCTTAATATTCCTTTCCTAGTAGAAGACCTTATTGATATAGAAAAAAGTTGTCGGATATACCGGTAATCAAAATTGGCATTGTTTGCAAGCTTGTCAAAATTACAATTTTGAACATTTCTAGGAAACCTGGTTACATCTATTCCTGCTTAAAATGTAGAGGCTTTGGCCATTTGAAGAAATTTATATTTTTAGTAACAGATGGCATCTGTGGAGGACAGAGCTGATAACATTTATTTTGAAAGGATACTCCCAAGTTACCATTGCACACTAGTTTGGCTCAAATTTGTTTAGTAATTTCAAAGGAGAAAATGAAAATGGGAAAATGTTATCATTATAAGGATGCAAGGACGGATGCTGGACATCAAATCATGGAAAAATCTCAAATAGCCTTTAGCCACGTAATATGAAAATTCAATGATCAAATACATTAATGATGATTGATTAATAGAACCTCTGAAACTTTGGAACATGAAACAAGGTTATTTCAAACCCTGGTGGCCCAATTATTTATTGTCTAAACTGAGGGTTTCCAAGGGTGAGTAATAAAAATATTTGAGCCAGATGGTGTGAGATAGAGGAGTCTCACCAAAATAAAAGTGATTGATACTTATATATTATCATTGTTAAGAGCAGGAGTGTGAGACAAGGTGATCTAACATTCTAGCAATCATAAGAACATCAGGTATATTTTCCATGAGTGTGAGAAATTCCATCTTTTCATGAGTGGAGCGCAGCAGAAAAAGAGTAAAAGACATAGAATGGAGAATAACCGCTACTTCAATTTTGGCGGAATGTAGAACCTATTTCTTCCAAAAAATATGACAGTAAACTCCACAGAACTAAGAATTGAAGGGAAAAAATTGCAATTCTTTGAAATTATTTCAATTGTGACATCAAATCATTCACAGAGTTTATTATGGTTAAAAAAGTAACATCAAACAAACCGATATATTTGATTGAACATTTCCCTATCTGAGACAGGCTCATGTGACCCTGTCTCCTATTGGCTGTCTCCCATGAACAAGTTCCTTTTAAAGAAAAATATCCAGTCTCATATTTAAATCCTACCTGACTTTTAGTTAATCCAGTCATCTCAAATATAACAGCATAAGCTGCTTCATCAGGTGTTGCTGTAAAAGATAATCATATATTTATTAACTTCCTAAACTTTTACGGTAAGTATTTATTTCATAAAAACTATTTTTTTTCTAAAAATTTTGCAGTTTGTTATCAACAAAAAAAAATCAAATTTGAACTGGAAAGAAGGACAATCAAATCTAACTCTAACACAGACACAGTTGGGTTGTATGTTCAGACCTTTATATAAAAAATATTTAATAAAATCTGGTAACCTTTGGGATCCAGTGGGGTAGATACATTGTATGGTTGAATGATTGTCACTTGCTTGAGATGATTATTTATACCTAATATATTCGTGGTAATCAAACAAACATGCTGCATTCACTTTACTAGTTTAAACATGTTTTATTGTTAATAACAACAGATGGATCAGACGCAAGTTTTTCAACTTAGAACGTTTTCTACAGAATGTCCTCACTATACTACTGTATGTGAACAAACTACATGATAACTTGTTTGTGTTTCTTTACAATCCTTGGTCCGCTGGTAACGGACAGTCCTGGTAATAATTAGCTAAATGGGTAATTCATATAATTAAATGGTTAAAACGTTTATGTACTATTCCTTGAAGACCCTAGTACTAGTAAAAATCCAATCGTAACTACTCGGCCATTCTCGCTACCCTGCAAATAACCTCGTATGCATTAGGCGTATAAATCGCACTACTTTTCACATGTCAGTTACATGAAAGTTTGATAAAGTTATATTTTAAGCAATTTTCTATATTTCAATTAAAGTTTTAATTAGCTTTGCATGATTAGATTTTACTTAGTATGTCTTCCATATTGGATTTTCGTGAACTATATTTTTTTGCAGCTTAACTTAACTTAATTTCCGGCAAACAATTTAAGAAGAATTTCTACTATGTACGTACAAGGTTATTTGCAGGGTAGTGAGAATGGCCGAGTAGTTACGATTGAGTAAAAATCTACTAAAAAAACACATAGGATTCCCCGAGTCAGCTCTAGTAATATCTACTCACATGGACAAGTTATATCATTACAGGACTCTGTCTCTGAACTAGTTCCTGGACAAGGAGCTCCATTGCCTTCTTGTGATGGATTACTACATGTTCTTGTACGAGTATATGAGCCTGATCCACATGTAAGTGAACAAGTAGACCAAGATCCCCAGTTCCCCCAAACACCATCACGATCTGTCAAAAAATAGCATTAACATGTTCTAAATAATTACCTTTAAATATACTTGAAGTTTGTAACATTAACAAAATATCCTTTATAAGTTTTTATTTTCTAATGGAAAGAGCTAAATTCTTCAACTGAATAAATTTTTTAGGAATCTTGATTTCAATAAATTTCTATTTTTTTATTTTGTCATGGCCTTGGTCATATTGTAGTTGGATTTACATCTACCTATTCAATGTGTCTAAAGTTGTGAGTTCAACTCATAGGTCTAGTTCTAAAGTAAATATTGGACCTCTGATTGGTCTGTGACTTTCTCTGGGTACTTCAGTTTCCCCCATCAATAAAACCCTATCAACAAAACTACCTGTTCAAATCTAGAAATTCTTCAAAAAGCAAAATAAATACTGGAATCTTTCAAAATAGGGTTGGTGAAAGTAAACTAGAGGGGATATAACTATTAGAAGACAAATTCTGTGATAAACCATAGTATAATTAAGTCAATGACTCACCAGTACAAGTGTTTCCAGGCCCCAGAATATAACTATTAGAAGACAAATTCTGTCATAAACCATAGTATAATTAAGTCAATGACTCACCAGTACAAGTGTTTCCAGGCCCCAGAATATAACTATTAGAACAGGAACAATTATAAAAACCAATCGTGTTGGTACATACTCCATGAGTGACATCACAATTAGAAGCATTGGCTGTTGTACATTCATCTATGTCTGGAAAAAAAAAAGAAGAAAAGTTTCATTTCTTTAAATTGTGTGTTAGTCTTAAAAGATCAAATTAAACTAACAGTTAGGCTATGAATCTGTTGTGATTATGTCATTTTCTTACAAAAACAAATTGTGTGAACAATGATTTGCTTGTCCCACGCAAATTGTTTGTAGGATTTTTTTTTTCAAGCAATAAACTAAATTCAGTGTTCCATGAAATTGAAATTAAGGTAAGGTGACTGATGGATAAATACCCTCCATGATCAATGTGTAGATCAAATTATGGTAAGTCTTGGTTACATGGTAATGACAAACCTGACATCATAACAAAAACTTGACATTGTTAATGCCATCTCCGCTGCCCAAAAACAAATACCTATGTCTTGACTTCAGAAACATTCTTCAAATCTTGTTATTTCAAACTCAAATTAGATGTTACAATGTATCTTGCATAAATGGATATGAAATAAGCCATTGTCATTTTGAATTGCTTGAATAGTAGTTAAATTTAAAGTAAAATTTGTGATCCCTTTCACATTGACATAAAGAGGTTTATCTGTAGATGAATGTAGTATAAGTTTACTATTATTTTTATTTATCATATACTTAGCATTAATATGATAGTTTTTGCATATGTGTAATGACCGGAAGTAAACTAGCCATAATTTCACCCCCAGGCTGATAACCCATATCAGGGATGTTTCGTGCAAAAAATTCATAATCGTGTGTCTTGTGCAAGTTACTTCTGGTATTTCTGGCGTCGTCTGTTTACAAACATTAACTGATGTACAAAGATGAGTAGCAGATAGGGGTCTTGTAATGGTTCACGGAAAATACTTTTTACTAATCACATTTCACGGGAAGTAAATTATGATGATCACACTTATATGAAATATGAATTCAAACGTAAGTTGTTAAAAGTACGTTTTATGTTTGTTGTTTTACACTTCTTACTTCCCTACTAATCGTGATACCAAGCATGGGTGAAGGTGACCAGCATGGCAGTAAGGATGCCTGTACTATTGACAAATCGAGTTGAGAGGGAAAAAATTGTCGTCAAGAAGACAACATTAAATAAAAATCATAGAAACGTTAGATGATAGATGATTATATCACGAAGAACGTAAGATGATTTTGAATGAAAACGATTCCCAGGCAATAGCCATGTTATGATTCACTGTAAATTTAAAAAAAACGACACTAAAGAATCACATTTAAATTTTCCATGTTTCAAATTGCCTTCATAGGAAACGCTGCCATTAATATTTATGGGGTAGAGATGTTCTTGTTTGACAATAGTGTTTTGAAAATGTATCTGTTGAATACACAATTAAGCTTCCATATAAATTCATTTTATTATTTCTTTTTGTTTATTTGCTTCATAAAACAATTTGTCGGAAGTATATGATAAACAGATTAATACATGACAATATCCATATCATCCCGGCTATCATCCCTCGACCCATATCAACCCTCGACTGCATCTCGGGCTGATATGGGGGTCTCAGGATGATACCTGGGCTGATATAGAAAAGGTCATGTATTAATCTCTATGTATTTACTATATATCATAATCCTTAATTATATATTTATTATTGTGGGGTCAAACCATACAGTGTTAAGGAGAAATAGCAAAGACTGGTTGGTTGGCTCAGAATCAGGATAATGTGTACGAGTGGAGTGAAATGTCTATCCATAGACTGTTGTATTGGTGAGTTCGGACTATAAAAATCTAACTAAGCATGTTTGTCTAGTACAAAGAAGACATCATTATCATCTCATAGATTGTAATTTGTTCTCACCATGATATAGCTTAAAAATTGTAACTTGTTCTCATCATGATATAGCTTAAAAATTGTAATTTGTTCTCATCATGATATAGCTTAAAAATTGGAACTTGTTCTCATCATGATATAGCTTAAAAATTGTAACTTGTTCTCATCATGATATAGCTGAAAAATTGTAACTTGTTCTCACTATGATATAGCTTAAAAATTGTAACTTGTTCTCACCATGATATAGCTGAAAAATTGTAATTTGTTCTCATCATGATATAGCTTAAAAATTGGAACTTGTTCTCATCATGATATAGCTTAAAAATTGTAACTTGTTCTCATCATGATATAGCTTAAAAATTGTAACTTGTTCTCATCATGATATAGCTTAAAAATTGTAACTTGTTCTCACTATGATATAGCTTAAAAATTGTAACTTGTTCTCACCATGATATAGCTGAAAAATTGTAACTTGTTCTCACCATGATATAGCTTAAAAATTGTAACTTGTTCTCACCATGATATAGCTTAAAAATTGTAACTTGTTCTCACCATGATATAGCTTAAAAATTGTAACTTGTTCTCACTATGATATAGCTTAAAAATTGTAACTTGTTCTCACCATGATATAGCTGAAAAATTGTAACTTGTTCTCACTATGATATAGCTTAAAAATTGTAACTTGTTCTCACCATGATATAGCTTAAAAATTGTAACTTGTTCTCACCATGATATAGCTTAAAAATTGTAACTTGTTCTCATCATGATATAGCTTAAAAATTGGAACTTGTTCTCACTATGATATAGCTTAAAAATTATAACTTGTTCTCATCATGATATAGCTTAAAAATTGTAACTTGTTCTCACTATGATATAGCTTAAAAATTGTAACTTGTTCTCACCATGATATAGCTGAAAAATTGTAACTTGTTCTCACTATGATATAGCTTAAAAATTGTAACTTGTTCTCACCATGATATAGCTTAAAAATTGTAACTTGTTCTCACTATGATATAGCTTAAAAATTGTAACTTGTTCTCACCATGATATAGCTTAAAAATTGTAACTTGTTCTCACCATGATATAGCTTAAAAATTGTAACTTGTTCTCACCATGATATAGCTGAAAAATTGTAACTTGTTCTCACCATGATATAGCTTAAAAATTGCAACTTGTTCTCATCATGATATAGCTTAAAAATTGTAACTTGTTCTCATCATGATATAGCTTAAAAATTGCTCATTTGGCATTAAACAACAATCACTCACTCTCTCTATTTCATCTCATCTAAACACATCTATAGCCACTTACCCTGACATGTAAGACCATCATTAGCTAGCTGGTATCCTAGCTGACAACTACATTGATTTGCTCCGTTTATTTTAGCACACTGGTACTCACAACCATGACCGGCGTTACATTCAATATCCGCTGTAAATGACATAACCACAGTTTTAAAACATTTTAAACACAAATATTGTAAAACAAACCAAAATCTTTCCAATTATTTGAGCTTTTCTTACCATCAAATTTTCAAAAATCATATATGTAGCTAATACACAAATTTCTCTCACTATATATTACCACCCTCGCTTATCGCAAAAATGTATTTGGTCCAAAAGATGGTGGTATAACATGGGTCTACCATATTTTTGTCAATGTTATATTATGAATATGCATGAAATATTTACGGCTGGACATTAAGCAACTACAATCAATCAATGCTGTTTATTTCAATGTGACCATAGAAGATGGGATGGAAGTCAATTTTGATTCTGATTTGTTTTCTTTTGGAACTCTTTTCTTCATACTTCCTCTGTACAGGCTATTCTTTTCTTCATTTCATTATTTATTTGTTGTATAATATTAGGAACTGAAACGGTATCATGAACCATTTTATATGAAATTTGAAATCATACGAAAAAATCTACTAAAATTGTGGTTGATTCTAACCTCTGCATGACCTTTGATCTGCATCTAACTGGTAATCTGATAAACAGGTACATCTGTATGTACCAGGCAAATTATCACAGCCTACTTGACACCCATGTCCACTCCCTGAACATTCATCAATATCTGAAAAAAATTTGTTATAAAACAGTGTAGTAAACTTTATATATTTGTAATTTCTTCATATTTGAGAAACATGTGATAGAAATATATTATTACATGGCATTTTTCATATCATACCCTTCATCAGCCCGAGAGCCGATAGGCTCAAGGGATGATATATGAACGAGGGCTGATAAAGGGTATGATATGAAAATGACATGTTATGATTTGTTTATCATATACTTCAACAGAGGAAATAACTGATTTGTACCAAAATGTTGAGTCATTTTTGGCTAGAATTAAATACATGTACATAATTATAGAACAAGAAAATTATTGTTTTAATATGCAAATCCAATAAATGCACGTTTTTTAAGCACTTTCAATATCATAAGAGAGAAATTGGTAGTTAATAATTTTCTTTGCAAATATTTTATAAAACAATTGAATCCGGCGTGTCTTTAAACACAATTTTCCAGAAATTCACGAAGTGAACTTACGGACATTGACGGAAAGGCATGTAATAACATTCCGGAAGCAGTTAATAAACTTGCTTTATCAGCCTGCTTGGACCATTCTTGTGAAACTGGGTGAAATAAACATGACCCCTCTTATTATTCTAAACAAAACTCAGTTTTATTACAGGGTAAAATTTTAGCTTTATCAACTACAAGTATATGATAAGGAGATATTTCAACAATGATGGACAGAAGGATGCAATGTGATGGCAAAAGTTCACATTGACTTCAGTCAGGTGATCTAAAAAAGTTCCAAATAGAGAATTATGCTTAACTGTGTCTGACAATGGTTGTGGCCACTTTAGAAATATCTAATTGAAAAAGAAAATACTTATCAGGCTCACTGGTATTATAGTGATAATGTCTGTCTCAACCTTCATAACTGACATTAATCTATATGTATTTACATGTACATGCAGTAAACCTTACAGTTAACATACCATTACATGTGTATCCATTAGATGCCAGACTATACCCTGCCGTACATCCACATGAGTATGAACCTGCTGTGTTGTTACATGTGCCACGCCCCATCTGTTTATCACAATTGTTTGATCCAGTGGTACATTCATCTATATCTATCAAAAGAAAAATTAATAATTGAATGTTAAATGTTTTGGAAAATTAATCTTTATAATCTCTCTTTTCTTCTTCTTTATCTGTCTTTAATTTTATGACAGATGTATAAATATATTTAGACATGGCTGACATGCACACTACATGATAAATTTGTCAAATTATAATGGTTGATTTAAGGTCTGTCGTTACTCAAACACAAATTTCACCATAAAAACATATCACCATTGATACTGTCTCCAGAAAAATTAAAACATGTGTCCATCCTGGTGACATAAAATATTAAAATAAATCTTGTGAGTAAAAGGAATGTATAATTTAGAGAAATTTTCTTGAATACTTGCAGTAAGTAAGAGATACCTCTGAAAACTGCACCCTGAATAAACTGAGAAACCTGTGTAAACTGAACTTTAAATTAGTTCCAATATCTGAAATATTAGCAAATTTAGCCTGTCTAATCTGAACACCTGTCTATTCCTGATTATAAAAAACCCCAAAAGATTGGTCCTAAGTGAGTTTGTTTAAGACGGGTGTTACTGAATTACATTACAATTCTTGAGTCCTTTAAAGATAGACACCATTATTAAAGGTATAAAACTGTTTTCTATAAATATTACTATAGTTACCAGTGCAAGTGATACCATCTCCTTGGTAACCTGTCATACATGAGCAGGTATAAGCCCCTTCTGTGTTTGTACACTGTCCAAGAGTGGAATGACAGCTGTCAGTTTGAAGTTGACACTCATTGACATCTACAAATCAGAAAATAATGTAATTCAATACAATCTTCAGGCCTATTATTACTTGAAATGTTAGTATTAGTTCTTGAAAATACCAACCATCATAACCTTATTGTTAAAAAATCTCTTGAAATGATGAGAACATGGTTTTCCTCAAAAGTTATTGCAAAAAACTTTGAACTAAAACTAAACATGTCAACTTGAAGATTTTTAGGTACAAGTAGTAACAGGTATTTGTATTTGACACCTGGACTGCAATTTTGTTAATACATTTTTTACACATCATTTGCTAATGGTTATATTATAATAACCTTAAAAGGTATAGTAGACTAGAATAAGCATTATTATATAATAATCAATTGTCAGTGAAAGACTGCACATTCATATTTTACTAACCCACACAAAGGGACTGAGATGAAGCATATCCATCCAAACACTGATGAGTATAGCCTGGGTTCTCATTGACACATCTAGAATTGGCTGGATATGTAGCAGTACCCAATAAACATTCATCAACGTCTAAAATAAAAAACAAAAACATGTACAGTTAAACCTGCTTTAGTGACCTCCTCTATAAAAACCTGCTTTAGTGACCTCCTCTATAAAAACCTGCTTTAGTGACCTCCTCTATAAAAACCTACTTTAGTGACCTCCTCTATAAAAACCTGCTTTAGTGACCTCCTCTATAAAAACCTGCTTTAGTGACCTCCTCTATAAAAACCTGCTTTAGTGACCTCCTCTATAAAAACCTGCTTTAGTGACCTCCTCTATAAAAACTTGCTTCAGTGACCTCCTCTATAAAAACTTGCTTCAGTGACCTCCTCTATAAAAACTTGCTTCAGTGACCTCCTCTATAAAAACCTGCTTTAGTGACCCCCTCTATAAAAACCTGCTTTAGTAACCTCCTCTATAAAAACTTGCTTTAGTGACCTCCTCTATTAAAAAAGCAATAACTATTATTACATGACCTTAATTTTAATTTCCCTTCCCAGTGCATTGTTTAGGGGGAATTTTACAAAGCCCCCTCCTAGATACCAACCATCCGATTGGAAATCAGTGAAACACAATTCCTGTATGCCACTTATAACATTTCAGTTACAGTATATTTGGTCAGTTTTATTGGTGGAGGGAACTTGAATTCCCAGAGAAAAAAAACACCAATATTTTGTAAGTCATTGAAAACTTTCTCACATAAAGATATAGTGGTGAAACACTGATTGAAATCTTGGGTGGAAGTCAAACTTACCAACCATTGTGGTGATATACTGATTGATTAGGTAAAAGATCAAAGGTAACAGACAGGTTTTATGTTGAAAGAGGATGCCACAATTTACTTGCTAAATATATAGGTCCGATATGACACTGTTGTAATGAAATAACATAATTATAGCCAGTATATCTTATAAAACATTCCCTGGCTGCCTATTTTGGTGTCTAAAAATATTTTCAAAAATCAGAGACTTACCAACACATTTGTATTGTTCTATAGGTGTGTAGGAGGAGTTGACACAGTTACATACATATGATCCATTTAAACTTACCAACACGTTTGTATTGTTCTATAGGTGTGTAGGAAGAGTTGACACAGATACATACATATGATCCATTTAAACTTACCAATACCTTTGTATTGTTCTATAGGTGTGTAGGAGGAGTTGAAACAGTTACATACATATGATCTATTTAAACTTACCCACACATTTGTATTGTTCTATAGGTGTGTAGGAGGAGTTGACACAGTTACATACATATGATCCATTTAAACTTACCAACAAATTTGCATTGTTCTATAGGTGTGTAGGAGGAGTTGACACAGTTATACATATGATCTATTTAAACTTACCAACACATTTGTATTGTTCTATAGGTGTGTAGGAGGAGTTGACACAGTTACATACATATGATCCATTTAAACTTACCAACACATTTGTATTGTTCTATAGGTGTGTAGGAGGAGTTGAAACAGTTACATACATATGATCTATTTAAACTTACCCACACATTTGTATTGTTCTATAGGTGTGTAGGAGGAGTTGACACAGTTACATACATATGATCTATTTAAACTTACCCACACATTTGTATTGTTCTATAGGTGTGTAGGAGGAGTTGACACAGTTACATACATATGATCCATTTAAACTTACCAACACATTTGTATTGTTCTATAGGTGTGTAGGAGGAGTTCACACAGTTACATACATATGATCCATTTAAACTTACCAACACATTTGTATTGCTCTATAGGTGTGTAGGAGGAGTTCACACAGTTACATACATATGATCCATTTAAACTTACCAACACATTTGTATTGTTCTATAGGTGTGTAGGAGGAGTTGACACAGTTACATACATATGATCCATTTAAACTTACCAACACATTTGTATTGTTCTATAGGTGTGTAGGAGGAGTTGACACAGTTACATACATATGATCCATTTACATTACTACATTCTACATTATTAGATACTTGACAATTGTGTAGACTGCTGTTGCTACATTCATCTATATCTGAAATGAAAATTATATAATGTGTAAAATGACCACATTGGTATAAAATAAAGGTTTGTAGGTATATAAAATAAGAGACTCATATGAGCCTTCATCACTCACCAGGTAAAGAAGATTTATTGAATTATTGCCTATCGCTGCAAATGTTAAATTTTGATTCCATAGGACATGGAGCATAATAAACTCCGAGACATTCATTGGTATAAACTTTGATCTTCACATAACAATGCTCCAATTGCATTTCAATTCCTGGTTCTTTAGAAATAAAAAAAACATCATTGCAATCTACTTTAAAATTTGGACCACAAGGTCTTGGAATCCATAGACCATGGGGCCTTATTTTTTGCAACATTGAATATATATATTACAATGAATCTTGTCATTTTTAACATTTGCATTTAGGTGTAACATTATCTCATGACGCAAAGTGGAGTGAGCACGTAGAAATATTGCCAAAACTATAAGTAAGCTTTTAGGAGTATTAAGAAAATTAAAATTTAAAATGAATAGACAAAACTTAGAAAAAATGCATTTAGTTTATCTTGACACCCCATTAAAATTCAAACGTGCCCTACTAAACAATGCAAATGAAATAAATATTGTTCCCAAACATTTCATGTATGGTCCAAGGAAGTTAAATGTCATATTAACACAACTTCAATGTTCAGCTTCTTTCGTGAACAACGATTTATTTAAATCTTTGAATATGCGTGTGAAGTTTGGGATAACTGTGGTACGTGCCATTCAAACAAATTAGAAAAATTACAGTTAGAAGCTGTCAGAATTGTAACTGGATTGCCCATATTTACAAAGACTGATTCTTTATATTTCGAAACTGGCTGGGAACCATTACATAGTAGGCGTCACAGAAGAAAACTTCAATTGTTTTATAAGATATACAACGGTCTTGCACCGCAATTCTGCATGATTTAATTCCCCCCACTATTCAAAGTACAACAATCTACCCATTACGTAATGGCAGCGATCTGATAGTCCCTTTTTGTAGACTTTCTTAGACGAATTCATCATTTATTCCTTCTTCTGTTAGAGAATGGAATAAACTTGAGAACTCTGTCCGTAATCTTGACACCCCATTAAAATTCAAACGTGCGCTACTAAACAATGCAAATGAAATAAATATTGTTCCCAAACATTTCATGTATGGTCCACGGAAGTTAAATGTGATATTAACAAAACTTCAATGTTCAGCTTCTTTCGTGAACAACGATTTATTTAAATCAAATATAGTATCTAATCCAAATTGTGCTTGTGGTGTATCCTTTCATTCACTTAAAACCTGTTTGATAAATTTATATAAAACTGAAAAAATGATTGCTGTCCGAAATCAAAGAATTGCAGAATTTCAATTACATTGGAGTACTTTTGAAAAACTGTTTGAGGATTGTTGACATTTTATTCTTATGTAAATTCCCTTTCCATAGAGATTCCACTAAATACTAACTGATATAGTCTATCTAAATATACTTTTCTTGTTTATATTTACTATACTATAGTATACTTTATAGTATACTCATTACGGGATAATTAAAACAATATGAATGTTTGATCCATCCAAATAATACTTTTGTATATCTGGTACAGTGTTATAGTCCAATTGATTGTTTGCACCAGGCGAGACCATAAAAGTTTTATATATAAATGCCAATATAAAGTACAATCTCATCTTCTCAATTCCTTTTTTTTTTTTTTCTTCTTTTTAAAAATACACTAAAATTCTTATCTACTTTTTTTCCTAATTATACAAAAAAATATTTATCACATATATCAATAGTAAACAATTTTAAACTCTGCAAAATACCCATTTTCTCATCTTTTATACTCTAAAAAAAAAACCTCCACTGCAATATATATATTTAAATCAAATATAGTATCTAGTCCAAATTGTGCTTGTGGTGTTCCTCGAGAAGATGCATTTCATTTCTTCTTTAAATGTAGTAAATACACCGATATTAGGAGGGATCTGTTAATTTGTGTGAATCGATTTAGAATGAAAATCGATCTTGCTTTACTAACTAGAGGTAACCAAAATCTAACTTATGAAGATAACTGTTTAATTTTTAAAGAAGCTTACAAGTTTATTAGAAGATCTAAGCGATTTCTCATTGTATAAAGTTATAAATATATCCAACATGATCATCGTGTCCACACAAAACTCCCTTTTCCCCCTTTTTCACTGTTTTTCTATTCTCTTTTACACTGTAATTGTTACTGGTATACTTTCATTAATGTGCATGCTCTTTTTCAAATGTATATGTGTTATATTTGTTATGTAATTCCAAGGAGAAGACTTCATAAGTTGGTAAAACTTGTGTCTTATCCTTTTTGTCTCTATGAGCAAATAAAATTGTTATAAACTAAAAAAAAAAACAACATTTGATCTATTGCAGTCTATGTTAATTTTTTAATCTGAAGACTTAATCTCCATTTCACAAGGATACTTCATGCCAGATACAATTACATTTAATCTGAAGACTTAATCTCCATTTCACAAGGATACTTCATGCCAGATACAATTACATTTAATCTGAAGACTTAATCTCCATTTCACAAGGATACTTCATGTCAGATACAATTACATTTAATCTGAAGACTTAATCTCCATTTCACAAGGATACTTCATGTCAGATACAATTACATTTAATCTGAAGACTTAATCTCCATTTCACAAGGATACTTCATGCCAGATACAATTACATTTAATCTGAAGACTTAATCTCCATTTCACAAGGATACTTCATGTCAGATACAATTACATTTAATCTGAAGACTTAATCTCCATTTCACAAGGATACTTCATGTCAGATACAATTACATTTAATCTGAAGACTTAATCTCCATTTCACAAGGATACTTCATGCCAGATACAATTACATTTAATCTGAAGACTTAATCTCCATTTCACAAGGATACTTCATGCCAGATACAATTACATTTAATCTGAAGACTTAATCTCCATTTCACAAGGATACTTCATGCCAGATACAATTACATTTAATCTGAAGACTTAATCTCCATTTCACAAGGATACTTCATGCCAGATACAATTACATTTAATCTGAAGACCTAATCTCCATTTCACAAGGATACTTCATGCCAGATGCAATTACATTTAATCTGAAGACTTAATCTCCATTTCACAAGGATACTTCATGCCAGATACAATTACATTTAATCTGAAGACTTAATCTCCATTTCACAAGGATACTTCATGCCAGATACAATTACATTTAATCTGAAGACTTAATCTCCATTTCACAAGGATACTTCATGCCAGATACAATTACATTTAATCTGAAGACTTAATCTCCATTTCACAAGGATACTTCATGCCAGATACAATTACATTTAATCTGAAGACTTAATCTCCATTTCACAAGGATACTTCATGCCACATGCAATTACATTGAATCTGAAGACTTAATCTCCATTTCACAAGGATACTTCATGCCAGATACAATTACATTTAATCTGAAGATTTAATCTCCATTTCACAAGGATACTTCATGCCAGATACAATTACATTTAATCTGAAGACTTAATCTCCATTTCACAAGGATACTTCATGCCAGATACAATTACATTTAATCTGAAGACTTAATCTCCATTTCACAAGGATACTTCATGTCAGATACAATTACATTTAATCTGAAGACTTAATCTCCATTTCACAAGGATACTACAAGCCAGATACAATTACATTTAATATGAAGACTTAATCTCCATTTCACAAGGATACTTCATGTCAGATACAATTACATTTAATCTGAAGACTTAATCTCCATTTCACAAGGATACTTCATGTCAGATACAATTACATTTAATCTGAAGACTTAATCTCCATTTCACAAGGATACTTCATGTCAGATACAATTACATTTAATCTGAAGACTTAATCTCCATTTCACAAGGATACTTCATGCCAGATACAATTACATTTAATCTGAAGACTTAATCTCCATTTCACAAGGATACTTCATGCCAGATACAATTACATTTAATCTGAAGACTTAATCTCCATTTCACAAGGATACTTCATGCCAGATACAATTACATTTAATCTGAAGACTTAATCTCCATTTCACAAGGATACTTCATGCCAGATACAATTACATTTAATCTGAAGACCTAATCTCCATTTCACAAGGATACTTCATGCCAGATGCAATTACATTTAATCTGAAGACTTAATCTCCATTTCACAAGGATACTTCATGCCAGATACAATTACATTTAATCTGAAGACTTAATCTCCATTTCACAAGGATACTTCATGCCAGATACAATTACATTTAATCTGAAGACTTAATCTCCATTTCACAAGGATACTTCATGCCAGATACAATTACATTTAATCTGAAGACTTAATCTCCATTTCACAAGGATACTTCATGCCAGATACAATTACATTTAATCTGAAGACTTAATCTCCATTTCACAAGGATACTTCATGCCACATGCAATTACATTGAATCTGAAGACTTAATCTCCATTTCACAAGGATACTTCATGCCAGATACAATTACATTTAATCTGAAGATTTAATCTCCATTTCACAAGGATACTTCATGCCAGATACAATTACATTTAATCTGAAGACTTAATCTCCATTTCACAAGGATACTTCATGCCAGATACAATTACATTTAATCTGAAGACTTAATCTCCATTTCACAAGGATACTTCATGTCAGATACAATTACATTTAATCTGAAGACTTAATCTCCATTTCACAAGGATACTACAAGCCAGATACAATTACATTTAATATGAAGACTTAATCTCCATTTCACAAGGATACTTCATGTCAGATACAATTACATTTAATCTGAAGACTTAATCTCCATTTCACAAGGATACTTCATGTCAGATACAATTACATTTAATCTGAAGACTTAATCTCCATTTCACAAGGATACTTCATGTCAGATACAATTACATTTAATCTGAAGACTTAATCTCCATTTCACAAGGATACTTCATGCCAGATACAATTACATTTAATCTGAAGACTTGATCTCCATTTCACAAGGATACTTCATGTCAGATACAATTACATTTAATCTGAAGACTTGATCTCCATTTCACAAGGATACTTCATGTCAGATACAATTACATTTAATCTGAAGACTTAATCTCCATTTCACAAGGATACTTCATGCCAGATACAATTACATTTAATCTGAAGACTTAATCTCCATTTCACAAGGATACTTCATATCAGATACAATTACATTTAATCTGAAGACTTAATCTCCATTTCACAAGGATACTTCATGCCAGATACAATTACATTTAATCTGAAGACTTAATCTCCATTTCACAAGGATACTTCATGCCAGATACAATTACATTTAATCTGAAGACTTAATCTCCATTTCACAAGGATACTTCATGCCAGATACAATTACATTTAATCTGGACTTAATCTCCATTTCACAAGGATACTTCATGCCAGATACAATTACATTTAATCTGAAGACTTAATCTCCATTTCACAAGGATACTTCATGCCAGATACAATTATATTTAATCTGAAGACTTAATCTCCATTGCACAAGGATACTTCATGTCAGATACAATTACATTTAATCTGAAGACTTAATCTCCATTTCACAAGGATACTTCATGCCAGATACAATTACATTTAATCTGAAGACTTAATCTCCATTTTACAAGGATACTTCATGCCAGATACAATTACATTTAATCTGAAGACTTAATCTCCATTTCACAAGGATACTTCATGTTAGATACAATTACATTTAATCTGAAGACTTAATCTCCATTTCACAAGGATACTTCATGTCAGATACAATTACATTTAATCTGAAGACTTAATCTCCATTTCGCAAGGATACTTCATGTCAGATACAATTACATTTAATCTGAAGACTTAATCTCCATTTCACAAGGATACTTCATGCCAGATACAATTACATTTAATCTGAAGACTTAATCTCCATTTCACAAGGATACTTCATGCCAGATACAATTACATTTAATCTGAAGACTTAATCTCCATTTCACAAGGATACTTCATGTCAGATACAATTACATTTAATCTGAAGACTTAATCTCCATTTCACAAGGATACTTCATGCCAGATACAATTACATTTAATCTGAAGACTTAATCTCCATTTCACAAGGATACTTCATGTCAGATACAATTACATTTAATCTGAAGACTTAATCTCCATTTCACAAGGATACTTCATGCCAGATACAATTACATTTAATCTGAAGACTTAATCTCCATTTCACAAGGATACTTCATGCCAGATACAATTACATTTAATCTGAAGACTTAATCTCCATTTCACAAGGATACTTCATGTCAGATACAATTACATTTAATCTGAAGACTTAATCTCCATTTCACAAGGATACTTCATGCCAGATACAATTACATTTAATCTGAAGACTTAATCTCCATTTCACAAGGATACTTCATGTCAGATACAATTACATTTAATCTGAAGACTTAATCTCCATTTCACAAGGATACTTCATGCCAGATACAATTACATTTAATCTGAAGACTTAATCTCCATTTCACAAGGATACTTCATGTCAGATACAATTACATTTAATCTGAAGACTTAATCTCCATTTCACAAGGATACTTCATGTCTGATACAATTACATTTAATCTGAAGACTTAATCTCCATTTCACAAGGATATTTCATGCCAGATACAATTACATTTGATCTGAAGACTTAATCTCCATTTCACAAGGATACTTCATGCCAGATACAATTACATTTAATCTGAAGACTTAATCTCCATTTCACAAGGATACTTCATGCCAGATACAATTACATTTAATCTGAAGACTTAATCTCCATTTCACAAGGATACTTCATGCCAGATACAATTACATTTAATCTGAAGACTTAATCTCCATTTCACAAGGATACTTCATGCCAGATACAATTACATTTAATCTGAAGACTTAATCTCCATTTCACAAGGATACTTCATGTCAGATACAATTACATTTAATCTGAAGACTTAATCTCCATTTCACAAGGATACTTCATGCCAGATACAATTACATTTAATCTGAAGACTTAATCTCCATTTCACAAGGATACTTCATGCCAGATACAATTACATTTAATCTGAAGACTTAATCTCCATTTCACAAGGATACTTCATGCCAGATACAATTACATTTAATCTGAAGACTTAATCTCCATTTCACAAGGATACTTCATGCCAGATACAATTACATTTAATCTGAAGACTTAATCTCCATTTCACAAGGATACTTCATGTCAGATACAATTACATTTAATCTGAAGACCTAATCTCCATTTCACAAGGATACTTCATGCCAGATACAATTACATTTAATTTGAAGACTTAATCTCCATTTCACAAGGATACTTCATGTCAGATACAATTACATTTAATCTGAAGACTTAATCTCCATTTCACAAGGATACTTCATGTCAGATACAATTACATTTAATCTGAAGACTTAATCTCCATTTCACAAGGATACTTCATGCCAGATACAATTACATTTAATCTGAAGTCTTAATCTCCATTTCACAAGGATACTTCATGTCAGATACAATTACATTTAATCTGAAGACTTAATCTCCATTTCACAAGGATACTTCATGCCAGATACAATTACATTTAATATGAAGACTTAATCTCCATTTCACAAGGATACTTCATGCCAGATACAATTACATTTAATCTGAAGACTTAATCTCCATTTCACAAGGATACTTCATGCCAGATACAATTACATTTAATCTGAAGACTTAATCTCCATTTCACAAGGATACTTCATGTCAGATACAATTACATTTAATCTGAAGACTTAATCTCCATTTCACAAGGATACTTCATGCCAGATACAATTACATTTAATCTGAAGACTTAATCTCCATTTCACAAGGATACTTCATGTCAGATACAATTACATTTAATCTGAAGACTTAATCTCCATTTCACAAGGATACTTCATGCCAGATACAATTACATTTAATCTGAAGACTTAATCTCCATTTCACAAGGATACTTCATGTCAGATACAATTACATTTAATCTGAAGACTTAATCTCCATTTCACAAGGATACTTCATGCCAGATACAATTACATTTAATCTGAAGACTTAATCTCCATTTCACAAGGATACTTCATGCCAGATACAATTACATTTAATCTGAAGACTTAATCTCCATTTCACAAGGATACTTCATGCCAGATACAATTACATTTAATCTGAAGACTTAATCTCCATTTCACAAGGATACTTCATGTCAGATACAATTACATTTAATCTGAAGACCTAATCTCCATTTCACAAGGATACTTCATGCCAGATACAATTACATTTAATTTGAAGACTTAATCTCCATTTCACAAGGATACTTCATGTCAGATACAATTACATTTAATCTGAAGACTTAATCTCCATTTCACAAGGATACTTCATGCCAGATACAATTACATTTAATCTGAAGACTTAATCTCCATTTCACAAGGATACTTCATGCCAGATACAATTACATTTAATCTGAAGACTTAATCTCCATTTCACAAGGATACTTCATGCCAGATACAATTACATTTAATCTGAAGACTTAATCTCCATTTCACAAGGATACTTCATGTCAGATACAATTACATTTAATCTGAAGACTTAATCTCCATTTCACAAGGATACTTCATGCCAGATACAATTACATTTAATCTGAAGACTTAATCTCCATTTCACAAGGATACTTCATGTCAGATACAATTACATTTAATCTGAAGACTTAATCTCCATTTCACAAGGATACTTCATGCCAGATACAATTACATTTAATCTGAAGACTTAATCTCCATTTCACAAGGATACTTCATGCCAGATACAATTACATTTAATCTGAAGACTTAATCTCCATTTCACAAGGATACTTCATGTCAGATACAATTACATTTAATCTGAAGACTTAATCTCCATTTCACAAGGATACTTCATGCCAGATACAATTACATTTAATCTGAAGACTTAATCTCCATTTCACAAGGATACTTCATGTCAGATACAATTACATTTAATCTGAAGACTTAATCTCCATTTCACAAGGATACTTCATGCCAGATACAATTACATTTAATCTGAAGACTTAATCTCCATTTCACAAGGATACTTCATGCCAGATACAATTATATTTAATCTGAAGACGTAATCTCCATTTCACAAGGATACTTCATGTCAGATACAATTACATTTAATCTGAAGACTTAATCTCCATTTCACAAGGATACTTCATGCCAGATACAATTACATTTAATCTGAAGACTTAATCTCCATTTCACAAGGATACTTCATGCCAGATACAATTACATTTAATCTGAAGACTTAATCTCCATTTCACAAGGATACTTCATGTCAGATACAATTACATTTAATCTGAAGACTTAATCTCCATTTCACAAGGATACTTCATGTCAGATACAATTACATTTAATCTGAAGACTTAATCTCCATTTCACAAGGATACTTCATGTCAGATACAATTACATTTAATCTGAAGACTTAATCTCCATTTCACAAGGATACTTCATGCCAGATACAATTACATTTAATCTGAAGACTTAATCTCCATTTCACAAGGATACTTCATGCCAGATACAATTACATTTAATCTGAAGACTTAATCTCCATTTCACAAGGATACTTCATGTCAGATACAATTACATTTAATATGAAGACTTAATCTCCATTTCACAAGGATACTTCATGTCAGATACAATTACATTTAATCTGAAGTCTTAATCTCCATTTCACAAGGATACTTCATGCCAGATACAATTACATTTAATCTGAAGACTTAATCTCCATTTCACAAGGATACTTCATGTCAGATACAATTACATTTAATCTGAAGACTTAATCTCCATTTCACAAGGATACTTCATGTCAGATACAATTACATTTAATCTGAAGACTTAATCTCCATTTCACAAGGATACTTCATGTCAGATACAATTACATTTAATCTGAAGACTTAATCTCCATTTCACAAGGATACTTCATGCCAGATACAATTACATTTCCATAACTGGTTCTTTACAATACTGTTTTTTTCTTTTCATTTTCTCCATGGTTAATCTTAATCTTAATCTTTGGACCCCAGGGCATAGATCCCATAGACCCTTGGGTCTTCATTGTACTATACATATCACAGAGATGATTCTTGCTACATTTATAAATAATAGTATTTCCATTACTGAATTTTGTGAAAATCATTTTCTCCCTATTGCTGCCAATATTAAATTTTGGGTCTACATGGCATGGACCACACAGATCCTAGTGTCTTCATTTATGTAAACTTGAATCTGCACATCACAATGAGGATTCAAGCAATTCACATTGGCATTTCTACATCTGGTTCTAAAACTAAACTATTTTTTTAGTCTATGTAAACTTTGACCTCCATATATCTTGTGTAGTTAATTTGTAAAAGGTTGAATCTTCATTTCATAAGAAAACTTCAAGTCAAGTAAAGCTACATTTACATTTTCATTTCTGGTTCTTGCGAATAGTTTTTCTTAGGTCTCCTAATAGCTACTCCTCATTGAGGATCAAATTCATTTGTTCAAAGGATCATACATGTCTGCTACGTTCCATTTGGTTCAGCAGTTTTGCAGGAGATTAAAATGTGAAAAAGCGACAACTCACGACTTAGAAGTCACTTGGCCTTTGTCCGGGTGAGCTAATATAAACTCATTAGACCATATTGTTATATGACTTCAAACTCGGATGATACCTTATTGTTCATTCTTAGCTTATTCATGACTTTCAACACACAAACTTCTTGAACAAATATTCTGATTCAATTTTACCTGTATAATATATATAAATGAGTTTACCTTGACATTGTATTCCAGTAGAATCAGGCTGATATCCAGATGGACAAGAACATGTATCAATGTTATTTATTCTATTACATAAATAACAAGTGTTGACTCCACATTGGTGCTTGGCTGAAATAATAAAACATGTAACATAACAAACAGGCTTTAGCATTTATTAAGGTTGTTATTTAACTCAAAAGTTTATAACTGATATCCGATTCTATTTAAAACGCTAAATTTAAAATATTAATTAAGAGGTTTATGAAACTTTGATTTAGATAGTCAAATTATTTCCCATTAAAAATTCTGACAACCTTTTTACTCTGTAATACAAATGTAGATATCCAATTAAAAGTGCATATGATTGTGGAATAACCATCATCAAGTACACTCAAAGTCAAAAGGATGGATAACATAGATTAGCTTGAACATTTTGTATGGCTAAATATTTTTCTTAAATTTTGTATAAAAAAATAACAATAAATTTCTACACATACATTGACAGGTAGTTCCATCAGCTTTCAATTCAAAGTCTACTGGGCAGGTACAAGTATAACTACCAACAGTGTTATTACAAAAAGAACTGTCATAGCAGTGGTTGTCAATATCATTGGCACACTCGTCAATATCTGAAATAAACAAAAATATTGCTGTTTGATACAAAATCAAATTGAGCAATACTAAAATAACGGTGCTAAATGTACTGGAAAAGGCAATACAAAAATTGTACTGTAACCTGTTCACAAGAAATTTGGGCTTGGCCAAATACCAAAGTTTTTACATAATCAAAACACAATTTGATTTACCAAAGTTTTCCTTTATAATAAAACAGGTATACAACAGTTCTTGTTTTTCCAGTATTTTGTGTCAAACGACAAAGTGGAAGCTATTTGAGGTTTTTTATGCCAAAAATTTACAAAAGATATTCAGAAAAAAAAGCTTTGCAAGTAATTTTTGGAAATGACTAATAGTAATAGATGTTTCTTATAATGTTTAAAGAACATGACACAATAATGTACTTCTAAATAAATAATAAAGAATATAAGTATCAACTGCTAATCTGGTATTAACATTAAGTTTGTCTTGAGAAGGTAGATCAGTCTGTCAAAACAGATTGCAGTTATGTCATTCATTTTTACAAATTATGAATTAAAAAGGATTCTAAAACTATTTTTAAAGAATATTTTATAATAATAGTGTTAAAGCCACATATGTACAGGATTTTTTTTTTTTTTTTAAATTAAAATAAGTTATCTAGAGTGTATGTTTAATTTTAGAGCCCCCTGGCATGTTTTATTACTATTTTAGGCCATATTGACATTTTCCAACAAATTTCTATATACCATCTAACTAACAAGGCTAGCAACTTCTGTTGTGCTAAAAATAGAACAAAATTTACTAACTGGGATCCTCACGTTTTTCAACTTTAAATCGCCGCCTGTAATGTTGAAATGTGCCTCGATCATCCATTCTTACTTTAGAGCATAAATTATTTTGCAGTTAGATCGTTTGTCGTACAAGAATCGAGTTTGTTTTAAGCAAGCGAGTCAAAATTTTTATCAGGACGGAAGCCATTTCATTTATTCAAGGAAGTTAATTATTCATGCAATCTGAGGAGTTCCGTATTGACTGGAAGCAAGGTAATGTCTAGGTGAGTTACGAAAACAAAATTTGGCGCAAAGATATGGATTGATTTCCCCCCTCATAAAGTGATCCTAGGTCGAAAGAGCTGATCATACGGCTTGAAAATGGCAGATGCTGAAATGATTGATAAAGAAATTATTATATCATGGTACTTAAATTGGATGTTCCTTTCCTTTATTTAAAATCAATAAAGGGGACAACTTATGATTTGATAGTCTTTGAACTTTGGGAGGGGGGTGGAGGGGTACAAATATTATTTATGTCCTTATTGTGTGTGCACCAAAAGTTTTTTTTAAATTGGAAGCTGATTGTTAAAAACAAATCATGTTGAAGTCAATATACCAAAATTTGCAACATGCTTGTACATATTTTTTTAATCATCTACCTGATTTATGAAAAGAATCTCCTCACCAAAAAAATAAACTATCCTGATATAAAAGGCATGAAGACCTTGGACTACCTGACCTCCCCAGCTAATAAACTATCAGTGCCAAAAATAATATAAATGCATGTTTGAAAATAAAATTACAGAACCTGGGTTAGCTTTAAATATATGTGGGAAATGAATCACTCAGGTCAAGGATAAGTTTTCAACATCACCATTAGATATTCTTTTTGCCATACAATAAAAAGAGTCAACCACAATTCAATGGTCTAAATTTATTAATACATTGTGTGGGTGGACTATTTTATTTGTTAATATGACATACATGGTGGTGAGATCAGCATCTTCTCCTTGATCAGTATCATAAGAGAGAGAAAATCCTCCTGCTTACCCCATAATTTCTAGTATATTATCACATAATTGCAATAATGTTAAAAACTAACAACACCTGAAAACCAGGAAGGCTGAATTTTACCGATGGCTGCATGCAGGGAATATTCATAAAATTTAACATAGAAACATCATTGTGGGTGTGTTTAATGTCCCTAACTACTCTTTTGAGTCTCACAAGGACAGCATAGAAACTGGTATAAGGACATTCTTTTCACAAATCAGGTAGATGATTAAAAAAAATGTACAAGCATGTTGCAAATTTTGGTATATTGACTCCAACATGATTTGTTTTTAACAATCAGCTTCCAATTAAAAAAAAAACTTTTGGTGCCCACACATTAAGGACATAAATCATATTTTTACCCCTCTCCCCCTCCCAAAGTTCAAAGACTATCAAATCATAAGTTGTCCCCTTTATTAATTTGATTTTAAATAAAGGAAAGGAACATCCAATTTAAGTACCATGATATAATAATTTCTTTATCAATCATTTCAGCATCTGCCATTTTCAAGCCGTATGATCAGCTCTTTTGACATAGGATCACTTTATGAGGGGGGAAATCAATCCATATCTTTGCGCCAAATTTTGTTTTCGTAACTCACCTAGACATTACCTTGCTTCCAGTCAATATGCAACTCCTCAGACTGCTTGAATAATTAACTCCCCTGAATAAATGAAACGGCTTCCGTTCTGATAAAAATGTTGACTCGCTTGCGAAAAACAAACTCGATTCTTGTACGACAAGCGATCTAACTGCGAAATAATTTATGCTCTAAAGTAAGAATGGATAGGTAGAAGATGATCGAGGCACATTTCAACATTACAGGCGGCGATTTAAAGCTGAAAAACGTGGGGATCCCAGTTAGTAAATTTTGTTCTATTTTTAGCACAACATAAGTTGCTAGCCTTGTTAGTTAGATGGTACATAGAAATTTGTTGGAAAATGTCAATATGGCCTAAAATAGTAATAAAACATGCCAGGGGGCTCTAAAATTAAACATACACTCTAGATAACTTATTTTAATTAAAAAGAGAAAAAATCCTGGACCTGTGGTTAAAGCTTAAAATTTAATTGCAAGAAATAGAAATAGAGAACAAAAAATGATCGTAAACCAATTAATTATATTTTTATACCTGAATCTGAGATTAATATAAAATGTGACAAGGTTGCATTGCGTTGCAACATAACTGATGTACCTGAAGATCATATCTACATTTATTGAATTGTGTTCATACTAAATAACATTTTCTGACAAGTCATTGGCAGATTCTATAATTTATGGGTTGATTTAACATGAAAGATATTGAGGGGAAAAATAACTTACCATCACATGTTTTTCCATCAACGTTAAGGGTGTATCCATTTCCACAAAAACATGTAAAAGCTCCAATATTGTTCTGACATCCCTGGGTACAACCACCTCTGTCAGTCTCAGCACATTCATTTAAATCTGTCAATAATGTAAGATATTGTTAAAACAAATACAAAGTAATTAACAATAAAAAATGAAATTCTTGATTTACATGTTCAAAAATATATTGTTTGGATATCAAAATATTTGATCAAATCTGTATTTTGGATTAATCAGTCAAATGGTTTTAGATATCTAAATTGACTATTTTAACTCACCAAAAACTTGTTATAAATATAGAAGAATATAGGATATGTATGCCCAGCTTCCAGCTAAAGTAAACAGGGACATAACTTAGGAACTGTAAAAGACATACTGGATGATGGACATAAAAATAAATTTACACTGTGGACATTTAAGCAACGACATTAGTGGACATTTGAGCAACGACGTTAGTGGACATTTGAGCAACGACATTAGTGGACATTTAAGCAACGACATTAGTGGACATTTGAGCAACGACATTAGTGGACATTTAAGCAACGACATTAGTGGACATTTGATCAACGACATTAGTGGACATTTGAGCAACGACATTAGTGGACATTTAAGCAACGACATTAGTGGACATTTGAGCAATGACATTAGTGGACATTTGAGCAACGACATTAGTGGACATTTGAGCAACGACATTAGTGGACATTTAAGCAACGACATTAGTGGTCATTTGAGCGACAAACTTTCAATTGACCCTAACATCTATGTGGACTATTGAGCGAAGCTCAGAACCTTTACCTGTACTCACCTGTAAAGTATTACATGAGTTTAATGATATAGTCAACCAGTTATTATTATTTAGTCAATAATAAAGGACAGAAATGTGCACAACCATATGAATGAAGCTTCACAACAAAAGAGATGATTTCAATTTTCTTGATCTTTAGTTTTCTGTATAGTGTTTTGTTGATCAATGTTTGTCCTTTGTACTTTTTCTTTTGGCCATTGTGTTGCCTGTACTTTTTCGACTTATGGATTCTGATTACCCCTTTGGTATCTTCAAACTCTTCTAACAGTCTAACATTTGGAGTTTAACGATATAAACAGTGTCGCCAAAACAGTGTATAGATGAAGAAGGCGAACTCATCCGTCTCAAAATCACTTGAAGAAACCCATGAAAACTTTTTGAAAATGAATATTCAAACTAGCAAAGATGAAGACTTTTTGAAAATTAATGATGTAGAAAACAGACTCATTGACTTCAAAATTTCCCCCAGTTTTGAGGGCAGAGTATCCCTCAAGAAGTAAACGAACCCACAACAGAACAGATCCTTCCACGCTGACTAACAGAAGAGGGTCTTTTTTCGCTCAAATGGGTTACAAGTTGTCGCTCTTATGTCCGTTTGTTCTCGATCTTTTGTCCTTTCTATTCGCTCAAATGTCTTTCGCCTGACATACTATCTAAAAACTCTGACAACTACATGTATAACTCACCTGAACATGTAAACCCATCACCTGTGTATCCACTCTGACAAGTACAGATATACCCAGGTGTAGTATCTGTACAATTACCAAACTCTTTGTCACAGAAATTAGTTGTTGATTGAGAACATTCATTAATATCTGTAATACAACATTCATTTAATGTTAAACAAGTTAATGGATGTCCATTGGACGTGAAGACATTATATTGTAACAGTACAGCAAATGATATATCTAAAAAATGCAATATCCCAGATGGGATTTGATCCCGGGAGGTCTCACATTCTAAGGCAATGTTCTACCAACTGAGTTAAAAGAGATCTCTACTCAAACAGTTAGCAGAGGGTGGCAATGAACCTTAGAGGAACGTACCCATTACAATATATGTGATACTAGTGAAATGTAATATTTTGTCAAATAGAACAGAAGAAATCAATATAAATTGTAAGTATTCTGTGAATATTTAAATATCAAAGTGAGCATTTTTTCACCTATATTATGGCATGTTACATTTCAATGTGATGATGATGATGTCTGCTTTGAATTGTGATAGTGTCTGCTCACTGAAACAATTGTTCACAGGTTTTTAACCTTTTGATTGAAAAAAAAATATATACAAATATTTAAAGGGGATACAATTACATGATATTTAAGGATTGACCGCAATTTTTGTTCGATTCATGAAGAAATAACCTTAATCAGGTTGTACACACCGTGTAGCATAGCGGGTTACGCAAGGGTGTGTACAACCTGATTGAGGTTATTTCGAATGAACCGAACAAATAATTTCGATCAATCCTTATAAATTAATTCAAACTTTTTTTGTTATGATATTGAGAAATATATTTATTTTTTCAAAATAAGGCAAATAATCGGAAATAAATTTAAATAACCCCAAAGGTGCCTCATTTAAAGAAAATCACCTAATGATAATGGCAGACGACGCCTTGAGAATGACGTCTATTTTTAGATTCCATTCATTGAGAAATAACCTCAACTTTTTAAACCAATCAAAACACGTATAAAATGACATGTGACTAAAATTAATTTATAACAAAAAGATATAACCCCCGCTCCCCACATCTGTCCAACATATTTCCATAACCAAAACATTACTGATTGTTCCGACCAAAAATGAAAGGGACTCTCCTCTCTTCACTGGTAAGCTGCTGATAAAATTTCAAAACATTCTGAGAAATACTACTCAAGTTATCATACAACATAGAGTAAAAATCCTATTTTCCGTCATATCAAGTCCAATAACTCTGGAACGGCAAAAGTGAAAATCGTCAAAAATGAAAGGGATCCTCCTCTCTTCACCAGTAAACTGCTGATAAAATTTTAAAAGATACTAAGAAACACAACTCAAGTTATTGTAGGACATAGGATTTGTCTACAGACGGACGGATGGCAGAACGGACGGACGGACATGGTGAATCCAGAATACCCCCCTACAACTTTGTTGCGGGGGGTATAATGAAAAAAATAATAAGGCATTATGATAAAAACATGTATTGTCACATTTACATCAAACATTGAGTAAACAACCATACTTACTTGTACAAGTAAATCCATCATTGTTTAAGCTGTAACCTTGTGGACAAGTACAGTAAAATGTACCTTCTGTATTCACACAAGTCATTGCACAATTGTCAGTGTTTTCTGCACATTCATCAATATCTAAAACAAATATATGTAATATATATGACAGGTGTAAAATCTAGAAACCAAGTAAAATACACAAATAACATAAAAAAAAACTAGAAACCAAATTTTATTCAAAATGAAATTATAATGAATAACTTGAAAACTTGTAAAAGTTAAACATGAAATCTAGTCCAAAAATCTCTCAACATCTAATTAATTGTTCTATTAATCTAAATGCCTATCAGTAAGAGCAAAATAAATCACAAATGTGTTTTTTGATCATCTCTTAAAAACTCAAAACTAGTACAGGATCACTTAATGCACTTTTCTCCAATATCAAAATCAAATCTGCAAAGTGGTTTCTAAGAAGAAGATTTTTGAAAATATCAGTCAATTATAACACATTATTGGCCTACATGTACAAGAGATTCATTGTATATGTATTTCACTGACTCAGAATAAATAAAGATATTTTCAACCACAGATTTATTTTAAAATCATGATACAAAGTGTGGAGTTCTTCACCATCAATATACTAAACTGTAGTAGGTCTTACCAGTACATGTTTTATTGTCAGAACCAGATCTGTATCCCGAGTTACACTGACAATAATAATCTCCTTCTGTGTTCATACAATCTGATGTAACAGGGCACAAAGCAGGACCTGAGGAACACTCATCGATATCTACAAAGAAAATGTCTCCTTAGATCTAAAGTCAGTTATAACTACAGTTTAACCTTGTTGTGTCAAGGTCAAAGGTCACAATTATTTTACATCTAAATAACAGAGTATTCAAGTTATCTGGGTGCAACTGGTAGAGCAGGAACTGCCTACCATTTCAGAGTATCTGAGCTCACCCCCAGTTTTTTGTGGGGTTCGTGTTACTCAAGTTTTAGTTTTTAGTCTGGTGCTTTGTTACTCAAGTTTTAGTTTTTAGTCTGGTACTTTGTTACCTAAGTTTTAGTTTTTAGTCTGGTGCTTTGTTACTCATGTTTTAGTTTTTAGTCTGGTGCTTTGTTACTCAAGTTTTAGTTTTTAGTCTGGTGCTTTGTTACTCAAGTTTTAGTTTTTAGTCTGGTGCTTTGTTACTCAAGTTTTAGTTTTTAGTCTGGTGCTTTGTTACTCAAGTTTTAGTTTTTAGTGTGGTGCTTTGTTACTCAAGTTTTAGTTTTTAGTCTGGTACTTTGTTACTCAAGTTTTAGTTTTTAGTCTGGTGCTTTGTTACTCAAGTTTTAGTTTTTAGTCTGGTACTTTGTTACTCAAGTTTGAGTTTTTAGTCTGGTGCTTTGTTACTCAAGTTTTAGTTTTTAGTCTGGTGCTTTGTTACTCAAGTTTTAGTTTTTAGTCTGGTGCTTTGTTACTCAAGTTTTAGTTTTTAGTCTGGTACTTTGTTACTTAAGTTTTAGTTTTTAGTCTGGTGCTTTGTTACTCAAGTTTTAGTTTTTAGTCTGGTACTTTGTTACTCAAGTTTTAGTTTTTAGTCTGGTGCTTTGTTACTCAAGTTTTAGTTTTTAGTCTGGTGCTTTGTTACTCAAGTTTTAGTTTTTAGTCTGGTGCTTTGTTGCTCATGTTTTAGTTTTTAGTCTGGTGCTTTGTTACTCAAGTTTTAGTTTTTAGTCTGATGCTCTGTTACTCAAGTTTTAGTTTTTAGTCTGGTACTTTGTTACTCAAGTTTTAGTTTTTAGTCTGGTGCTTTGTTACTCAAGTTTTAGTTTTTAGTCTGGTGCTTTGTTGCTCATGTTTTAGTTTTTAGTCTGGTGCTTTGCTACTCAAGTTTTAGTTTTTAGTCTGGTGCTTTGTTACTCAAGTTTTAGTTTTTAATCTGGTGCTTTGTTACTCAAGTTTTAGTTTTTAGTGTGGTGCTTTGTTACTCAAGTTTTAGTTTTTAGTGTGGTGCTTTGTTACTCAAGTTTTAGTTTTTAGTCTGGTACTTTGTTACTCAAGTTTTAGTTTTTAGTCTGGTGCTTTGTTACTCAAGTTTTAGTTTTTAGTCTGGTGCTTTGTTACTCAAGTTTTAGTTTTTAGTGTGGTGCTTTGTTACTCAAGTTTTAGTTTTTAGTGTGGTGCTTTGTTACTCAAGTTTTAGTTTTTAGTGTGGTGCTTTGTTACTCAAGTTTTAGTTTTTAGTCTGGTGCTTTGTTACTCAAGTTTTAGTTTTTAGTGTGGTGCTTTGTTACTCAAGTTTTAGTTTTTAGTGTGGTGCTTTGTTACTCAAGTTTTAGTTTTTAGTCTGGTGCTTTGTTACTCAAGTTTGAGTTTTTAGTGTGGTGCTTTGTTGATCATTTTCAAGTTACTCAAATACAAAGTATGTTGTGTATTTCATAATTTATGCTAAAACAATTTTTTCACATTTGGGCCTCTTGTTAAGAATCAGGTAGGGATAGAATCCATAAAAAGTCAATTCAAACCTTTATTCTGTGCTATGCATCATTGTGTTAAAATTTAAGAATTGGTAATTATGAAAAAAACATTGTGTGAGGAAATGCCCATACCTTAATACATATGAAAAGCTTATTTCAAATAAAGTGAATATGAACAAAATTCTATATAACATCTCTGTGAAATAAAATAGAAATATGATTTATACAGTAGGAAGAGTAGTTATCACATTGTAAATTGAGTTACAGGTGATTAAGTTGGTGATATTCCCATTGGCCAGGTGAGCTAAGAACAAATATGCCAAAATACATACCAACACAATATTTGGTACTGTTTAAAGCATAACCTTTTGGACACTGACAGATGATGTCTGTTCCATTGACAGAATCCACAGCACATATAGAACTATTACTACCGCCATCACACTGTAGTTTCTGGTCTGACGTACATTCATTCTCAGCTGCAAATAAAACATGATTTTTTACACAAAGACAAATGTCTTCCCTTACCACATTTTTATCTTTCGAGAAAGATATCTTGTTATCTCCTTAACAATGTTGGAGGATTTCTGTGTACAAACTTTTTGATGAGAACAATGACTCCTTCAAAATGGTCTGACCAAAACTGTCATAATGATATGCAAATCTGCATATGTAAAAATAAAGCTTTGAAGAAATCATATTTAAAATGTAGGAATGGCATGAACAAACTTTTTGATGAAAAGTCAAAAAGGGCAATAACTCCTTCAAAAATGGTCTGATCAAATTGACATAACGATATGCAAATCTACACATGGTAATAAGTAAGAACACAGTCTTAAGGAATTTCCCATTTAAATACAAGAGTATTTAGCTATGGACAGATTGACAGACAGAAGGAACATAACTACTATCAAAAGACTTTTGAGTAGAACTATTGCAATCTATGATTCTGTCTGAGGGGGAATAATTTTCAATTAGAAACAAGAATTTTCATGTTTTTGATGCAAAATACAGCAAGGTTCCAAGCTCCCAATTCAGAAATATGTCTAAAGTCATGTATAATGTATTTAACACCTCTCTAACAAAATTAGAAAAAGTCATTTTCACAGCAGGTTATAAGATGCACTGATCATACTTTCAAAAAACTCAGAATATGTCTTAAATATGTCTTCCAGGTAGAAATATCCCTGTGTTATTGTCTAAAATATAGCCAATCTTCATCTATATAAATATACAATGTACTTTCTGAGCAACATCATATGTTGATAAAGGTCCATTTACCATCCAGATGGATAATATGTAGAGAAAAGTTTTCATCTTAATTTTTTTTTTTAATTATTATATTATATGTCTAGGATATTATTTTCTGGTTTATTATATACATACCTATACATGATACAGTATTGTCTAATAATCGGAAACCAGTTCCACATGAACATGTGTAAAGACCAATGGCATCAACACATGTCTGGTCACAATTATTTGTTGGTAAGCACTCGTCAATATCTTAAATAAAATAAATAACATGTAAGTAGTAGATAACTAAAACGCAGGTTTAAATTAATTAAATATAGAGGTTATTCCTAGAACCACTCTTACACCATGCAAAGTAAAAAGATCAAGCGACTTCTAATTACAACCGGGGCCATCGTGATTGTGATCATATGGTAGTTGGATTTACAACTACCTATGTAATCAGTGCCTATCACCACTAAAGTTGTGAGTTCCAGTCCCGCTCATGGTGAGGTGAAGTAGATACAACATTATGTGATAAAGTTTGTCAGTGATTTGTGCCAGGTCGATGGTTTTCTCTGAGTACTTTGGTTTCCTCCACCAATAAATAGTGGCATTAAACACATAACCCTAACCCCTACAAATATTATTTCCTTACCAACACATGTATTAACATCCCATACATACCCATAGTTACAATCACATGTGTAGCTACCAATACTATTTCTTTACCAACACATGTATTAACATCCCATACATAGCCATAGTTACAATCACATGTGTAGCTACCAATACTATTTCTTTACCAACACATGTATTAACATCCCATACATAACCAGAGTTACAATCACATGTGTAGCTACCAATACTATTTCTTTACCAACACATGTATTAACATCCCATACATAACCATAGTTACAATCACATGTGTAGCTACCAATACTATTTCTTTACCAACACATGTATTAACATCCCATACATACCCATAGTTACAATCACATGTGTAGCTACCAATACTATTTCTTTACCAACACATGTATTAACATCCTATACATACCCATAGTTACAATCACATGTGTAGCTACCAATACTATTTCTTTACCATCACATGTATTAACATCCTATACATACCCATAGTTACAATCACATGTGTAGCTACCAATACTATTTCCTTACCAACACATGTATTAACATCCTATACATACCCATAGTTACAATCACATGTGTAGCTACCAATACTATTTCTTTACCAACACATGTATTAACATCCCATACATACCCATAGTTACAATCACATGTGTAGCTACCAATACTATTTCCTTACCAACACATGTATTAACATCCTATACATAGCCATAGTTACAATCACATGTGTAGCTACCAATACTATTTCTTTACCAACACATGTATTAACATCCTATACATACCCATAGTTACAATCATATGTGTAGCTACCAATACTATTTCTTTACCAACACATGTATTAACATCCTATACATACCCATAGTTACAATCATATGTGTAGCTACCAATACTATTTCTTTACCAACACATGTATTAACATCCTATACATAGCCATAGTTACAATCACATGTGTAGCTACCAATACTATTTCTTTACCAACACATGTATTAACATCCTATACATACCCATAGTTACAATCACATGTGTAGCTACCAATACTATTTCTTTACCAACACATGTATTAACATCCCATACATACCCATAGTTACAATCACATGTGTAGCTACCAATACTATTTCCTTACTAACACATGTATTAACATCCTATACATACCCATAGTTACAATCATATGTGTAGCTACCAATATTATTTCCTTACCAACACATGTATTAACATCCTATACATACCCATAGTTACAATCACATGTGTAGCTACCAATACTATTTCTTTACCAACACATGTATTAACATCCTATACATACCCATAGTTACAATCATATGTGTAGCTACCAATACTATTTCTTTACCAACACATGTATTAACATCCTATACATACCCATAGTTACAATCATATGTGTAGCTACCAATACTATTTCTTTACCAACACATGTATTAACATCCTATACATAGCCATAGTTACAATCACATGTGTAGCTACCAATACTATTTCTTTACCAACACATGTATTAACATCCTATACATACCCATAGTTACAATCACATGTGTAGCTACCAATACTATTTCTTTACCAACACATGTATTAACATCCCATACATACCCATAGTTACAATCACATGTGTAGCTACCAATACTATTTCCTTACTAACACATGTATTAACATCCTATACATACCCATAGTTACAATCATATGTGTAGCTACCAATATTATTTCCTTACCAACACATGTATTAACATCCTATACATACCCATAGTTACAATCATATGTGTAGCTACCAATATTATTTCCTTACCAACACATGTATTAACATCCCATACATAACCAGAGTTACAATCATATGTGTAGCTACCAATACTATTTCTTTACCAACACATGTATTAACATCCTATACATAGCCATAGTTACAATCACATGTGTAGCTACCAATACTATTTCTTTACCAACACATGTATTAACATCCTATACATACCCATAGTTACAATCACATGTGTAGCTACCAATACTATTTCCTTACTAACACATGTATTAACATCCTATACATAGCCATAGTTACAATCACATGTGTAGCTACCAATACTATTTCTTTACCAACACATGTATTAACATCCTATACATACCCATAGTTACAATCACATGTGTAGCTACCAATATTATTTCCTTACTAACACATGTATTAACATCCTATACATAACCATATTTATAATCACATGTGTAGCTAACACTATTATGTTAACCATATTTATAATCACATGTGTAGCTAACACTATTATGTTAACCATATTTATAATCACATGTGTAGCTATCAATATTATTTCCTTACCTATACATGTATTGACATCCCAAACATAACCATAGTTACAATCACATGTGTAGCTGCCAATACTATTTCTACAAATTGAGTTTGCAGGACATGGGTTGGTGGAACATTCATCTATATCTGAAAAATAAAGTACAGTCAAATCAATAATAACAGGTTTGTCCATGTACCTAGTTTTCATAGTTCTATCATTTATAACATCATTTTGGAATGTTAAGTGTATTTATGCACTCAGTGATACATTTTTACCAATACCTGACTTATTTATTTCAGTTATCAAATCAAAATGGTGCTGATGAGTGAGTGATGGTTGTTTAATGCCAACTCAGCAATTTTTCAGCTATATCATGGCGAGAAATGGTGCTGACGAGTCAACATTTTTGTTGTAATAAAATGATTTCATTATAAAAATTAAACAGAAAAAATTCTGGCATCCTAGACATATATAATAAACAGTGGGGGCACTATGCATATAATGCACTCTGAAAAATGAAATATGGCAAAATATATCTATATCCTCAGACCACCATTACTAATAATCTAATACCTCAGACCACCATTACTAATAATCTAATAAGGTTTGAAGAAAATCAGAATTGGCATGCTTGAATTAGCATGCAACATGTTTACAACAAAACTATTTTTCATTGTAAAAAAAAATTGAGATCGTCAAAAGGTAAAAATACCCTCAAACCACCATTTCTAATAATCTTGTAATGTTGGAAGAAAATATGGCAAGGCAAATTAGAGTTTTCCCATGACATGTTTACAACATAATATTTTCTTATGAGACAACTTCCAATAATTTTGGTGCAATAAAAGTGAAAATGTCAAAATTTGATTTTACTTTCATCAATCCTAAGGCAGTGTAAACATTTGGTAAAATTTTATCAAAGCCAACAGACTGATGGATGGATGGACACACAGTATATCATAATACCTTTGATGGGTGAAAACGAAGCACTATTTTGATATCAAACTTTAAAATAGTGACCAATGCTTACTAGTGATCACATAATTGAGTGGTTTCACAAAAGACTCCACATAATTTTGAACAATGAGGACAAATGAAAGAACCTTTTTACTTGTAGTTCCTTCCTTTCATGAATTAAAGACATTTATATTTATATTTTTTAATCCTTACTATTTTAAGCATACTTTTCCTCCACCAATAAAACTGACTGCCACGATATAACTGAAATATTGTTGAAAGTGGCATTAAACACTATAAACCAAACCAAACCATACTGTTGTACCAGTTTGACATATGTGGGTACCAGTTCATGTTACCAGTCTTACCTTCACAGGATGTCAGAGAACCAGCCCTGTAATACCCATTCAAACAGTCACAATCATAACCACCTTGTGTATTGTTACAGACTGTTGTACCAGTTTGACATATGTGGGTACCAGTTCATGTTACCAGTCTTACCTTCACAGGATGTCAGAGAACCAGCCCTGTAATACCCAGTCAAACAGTCACAATCATAACCACCTTGTGTATTGTTACAGACTGTTGTACCAGTTTGACATATGTGGGTACCAGTTCATGTTACCAGTCTTACCTTCACAGGATGTCAGAGAACCAGCCCTGTAATACCCAGTCAAACAGTCACAATCATAACCACCTTGTGTATTGTTACAGACTGTTGTACCAGTTTGACATGTGTGGGTACCAGTTTTACATTCATCTGTGTCTGTAAATAAAGAAATTCTCTGTTCAATTTATTTGTCTAAAAAATCCAAAAAATATAATCAAAACAAATTTATGCCTTATACATTGTATTTCATTTCCAACTTTCTCAACTCTCTTTACTTGCAATTATAAAAATAATAATATATATACATGTAGTATTATAAAAAAAAAATGCAAAAGATTAAAACAAGATTTATTCAATATCATTCTAGTGATTAAGAAGAGATGTTAATAGCATGTTCACATGGCATACTGTACATGTGTTGAAATGACCATAATTCTAAAGAGAAAAGCAATATTAAGAGGTATACAATGGAGTTGGGTACTGCATGAAATATGTCAAAATTTGGTTGAAATCCATAAATAATTGGAGGAGTATAATTACTCAAAATCCTCTCATTGTCCTCAGAAATATGAAACAAATGACTCACCAACACATGATTTCGAATCTGATGCCAAAGAGTAACCTTGGTTACAAGAACACTGAAATCCTGCTGCTAAGTTTTTACATGTATGTTGGCATGGCGATGGATCTTCTTCACACTCATTTTTATCTATATCAAAAGATTGTTGTATAAATGTAAAATATCTTAATATACTGTATTATAATACAATACGGTTGTTTCGAATCATTTCCATTCCGTAAAATTTTTGTTATTTTCGACCGCCAGATCACGTGATTTCAATGGACTAATCGGCATTGAACTTCCGGTGTCAATGTACACAACAAAAACTCCAATCGATTTGTGGCGTTTTAATGTTCAATCCTCAACTTTAAAAAATCTTAACATTTTCTGTAAAAGACAGATATCAATTAAATTATTTTATTTGTATCAAAGACTTCAATACAGAGACAATTACTTCTTTAAAATTAAATTTGTTTTCTTTCTTTATTTGCGGCTGTCAGCATCATGAAAGGAAAACGATCTGCCTTTATGTATATATTTCTGATATCAGACAGATAGTGGGTACGAACACCAGTATTTATTCAGCCGTTTCCTTGGCATCTCCATATTACAATTACTTATAATCTACCGCATCTACGACTATGATATGCTGACATTGTCACAGTAATAGTGTAAACACCGGAAGTCGCCTGCCGATTTGTTCAGACATCAAGACAAGAAAAAGACGGAACGTGGTAGGAATTGACATGATTCGAAACAACCGTATTCCACAAGAACTATATCATAAATTAAATTATGATAGCGTTGAATATCCAAAAAATTGTAGGAGTAAATAAGTAAAGATTTGATAATATTTCTTTTGTATGACACACATTAGTGTTAAAATAATCACATTATTTATTTTGTTAAAATACAGATTTAATAAATACTGATACAAGTAATCTCAAGACGTTACATATTTAAATTGCTTAAACATAAATATTACAAATTATTTGTTTTTTTCTGAATAAAAGTAATTAAATAACACATTTATTAACTATTATAACGAAAGTAGAACTAATATTTGTGATGTAAGAATTTTCTATCGTGGTAAATTACCTGCACAAGTAGTCCCATCCCCTACCATCCCTGGAGGACATGCATCACACTCAAATGGGGCAGGCTTTGTATTCAGTAAATGGGCAGGGACATCTGTACATGTTACCAGTGGATGACATGGTCCGGCAGCACAGGCATCAATATCTGTCAGACAATAATCTCCCTCATAGCCATTAGGACATACACAGGGTACAATTATAAAACTTTCTGTACTAAATATGTTAAAGTTACATGTACCACCATTCTGAAAGATATTACATAAATTAATTAGTATTCTAGGGCAAATTATTTCTGCTTAAAACTTTGTCTTAACAATATATCTGATTTGTAAGATTTAATGAATGTGAACGATTATCAAATGTGATCCTACTCTTTGTGTTGATTATATTTTAACATACATATGTGACACTGTGTAAGAAAATTTATCTATTTTTAGTAATTAAATTTTGAAAACAAAGTTAGAAAAGCAGAACATGGTTATAATATTGGTAAAATAAAATGAGCACAAAAGACAAATTTGCCAGAGGTTCAACAGAATCTGTATCACATCACATACTTGGGTTATATACCGTAATTTTCTACAATTTGGTTGCCAATCAGTTTCAAAATTTCAAAATTTTCATTTTTTAACACATTTTCCCTTTGTTAAACTAAATTCTAAAGAGAATAATAAGATTTAATATATCTACAAAGACAACCCTACCTTATATAGTACTCAAATGGAACATTTAAATGTATTATGTTGTGCTGTTCTAAATTTTGTTGTCAGTAATACACTTTGATTATCATTTCATATATGATGTATGTTGATATTCCCAGTGGGTCCTTGATTGGTTAATTATATATTTTGAAATTTTTAATAGCTTTTGTGTTTTCTATACCATCTTCAACTGCAAAGTAAATAAATCATGGACATGGAGACAGTTTTATTGATAGAGGAAGTCTGAAGTTGTCATGGAGAAGCACAAGACCAACTAGTTTATTTTCTTACATTGCGATGTTCATTGTTTTACCATATAATAATTTACATGTCACAAAAATTAAGTAATGTCATCATAAATACTGACCTGACATTTACAATATTTAATTTGAGGTGTCCAGATAGAAGTAGCTGTACCATCTGACGCTGTGATAATCAATGATGCCGTGTCAAGATCAGGAACATCAATCCACGACAATGCTCCTGTTACATTGTCTATTGACAATCCAGAGGGCGCATCATTATTCAGGAATAAGAAAATGTTATCACCGTTTTGGTCCGTGGCTGTGACAAATGTCAGGTTAGTGTAATTATTTCCCTTCATAACTTCCAGTGATGTGTTCTCATTCTGGATTTTTGGAGGGAAGTTTGCTGTTGTAATATATAATATGGCATAATTTGTAAATAGGACTTTTAAACATTGCTCAATTAAGAATTGAATGCATTCTTTTGAAGTTTCATTGGGGTATGAAAGCGTTGACCGAAGTACATTGAAAATGTAGTTTGATCAACGCTTTCATACCCCAATGAATCTTCAAAAGAATGCATTCAATTCTTATGATTATATTTAAATCACACCAAAATTTAATATACCAGTAGTTGAATTTTCCGTTGTGAATTTTATTTGTGTTAGATTATTTGCTGTTGGAAATTACTACGCCATTGATTGTTTACATCTGACATCGTCATGGAGGCACGTGCAAGTTCGGATTTGAGTTTCATTGGATGTGAAACATCTCTTTTATAATCATGTGACCACTTCATAACCAATCATATTGTAACATTTCAATGAAAAACGGAAGTAATGTAATTATTTAAATTTGCACATTGGACTTTTTAATATTAAACATTTTATTTGTACATATGACTTTAAACATTGGTGAAATAAATTGTACATATGACTAGTTAATATTGACTTAAATTAACTTGTATGTAGGACATTTCAACATTGGCCAATTAAATCATATATAAGATTTTTTAACATTGCCGATTTAAATTGTATATTGGATCATTATTGCATATGCAAAATAAGTCATATTTTTGCAAAGTATGTAATTAAAATAATAGTTACCCAAAGCATTTTGTGTATTGTCCACCTCTGCCTTGGCATCAGATGTTCCCTGGGCCAATGATATTTGACCTGTGGCCTTTAAATCATAGTAACATAGTCTACGTTGTGTAGGATCTGGGTCGGTCTCATTCACCTTGTAACAAACATCTTGAGCTGTTTTTCTATCATCAACATTAGGGAACATTATAGTAAGGTTGGCATTAAAGAAGATTGGCATGAAGTTTGTATCTACATAACTACTCCAACTAGTACCATTATCATAGGTAAACAAACTGTTATTCTCATTATTTTGCCCTAAAAATATTTTTTTTAAACATATTAGTACATGAAAATAATTAAAATAATTAAGATTCAATAAAAGTGGAAAAATTCAGTTTTGTTACAACAAAATCTTCCAAAAATGTCTTGCACATGAAAATTTTAACATTGCATAACGTGAAACAGGGTCTCATGTTGCTGTCTCGTAGAGACCAACTGTCATAAAATGTTACATAAAACATATGATGTGCAGAAGAAATAATGAAATGTTTTAAAAATGGGCATATCTTCCAATTGAATGATAATTTTTTCACACTTGTTGGAGATGTTCCTAACCTTCAATTAGCTCTCATGATTAAAGTACAAATGTATTTAATCACACTGCTTGTTGTAGACACAATCTACATATCTGTACATTTGTGTATATATCAGTATAACAACTTAAGGTTTATTCTTGTTAGCTCAAACAATTTAGGGGAAACCATTATATAAAACATATATGGAAAAATTACTCTAGTTAAATACCACATAAAATTAAATTGTAGATTCATTATATACGAAATCCTCCAAAATCCACCCATTCCAAATCTCTTTCATTATAAATTAGATTTGTTTTCCTGTCTGTTAATGGATGATGTTGTGTCACTAGTGGAGCAGGAACTGCTTACCCTTCCAGAGCACCTGAGTTCACCCCCAGTTTTTAGTGGGGTTCGTGTTACTCGATCTTTAGTTTTATATGTATGTTAGGTAGATCGTTGCTTGTCCTTTTGTACTTTTTCTTTTGGCCATTGTGTTGTCTGTTCTTCTTCGATATACGGATTCTGATTGACCATTTGGTATCTTCAAACTCTTCTTATACAACACTTCCAGTCCAGGTAAACAGCATGGTATTCTGTCCAGTTTTGTAGTCATATACTAGTTAACAAACATAACTATTAGTTATGATTGATTGATTTGGTTTAGAATGTGGATGTCGTTTTCCATAAATAATAAATGACAGATTGTAAGTGGAGAGTAGGATAGATCACTACCAACACAAATCATGCCTATGAAAATAATAATTTTACCTAATGAACACCAATATGTCTGATGGAAAAATGATTTATGTTTATCAAATTTTGGATCATGGTCTTCAACATCTGTCAAGACAACATCCATTACTATTAGATATTGTACGACTTACATTTCACTCCATATGTAAATATTTCTTCCTCTGTTGCTGCAGATCCTTGTGGTAACGAAACACCATCAGGGTCAGTAAAATCATCCTCTTGATTGTCATTATAATTTCCCAAAAGACCTGAAATTTGTGAAATAATGAAAAATGTAATAACCATTTTTTTTTTTTTTTTTCGATGGAAAAGAACTATGTTTAACTAGCTGATAGCAGTCGGTGCCAAAAACCACTAGCCCTATGCCTCCGTCTAGTACAAATTGGTTCGGGCTTGTAAAAATTACATAAAATTTGCTTAATCAAATAGAAAAAATTCTTCTACAATGTGGTTCGGGCTAGTTTGTCAAAATGTTTTTGGCACAGACTGTGATAGCCATCTACTTGACCCTAAACATTTTAATTCAATTAAGCAAAATCAAATTTTTACTGGTTCATTTGACAAATGCATAAAATGTTTGTAATATTAGCTAAACTTTTCATGACATCACAGTACAGATCCTTATGAAAGTACATGGAAACATTAAAAATACCTGAGCCTGTATTGTCATCAGGTTATCATTGTATGAGAAAATAAGCCTTAGGACTTTTAAAGGCTATCCTTGGATAAAATTGGTACAATATATATTCATGAAATACTTCTTTTGTGATGAAAAAGAATTTCCGTCATATTTGTTTTCGAGTTATATCTATTCAAATGAATAAAAATTACAATATCTATTCCTGATGGAATAAACAGTGTAGAATATTTGTTCCTCAGAAAAGAAATATTCTGAAGTTGTTTATAATAAATTATCCACAAGAAAAATTATTTTGTGGAACAAATATATACATTCACACTTTCACAGCACAAAATGACTTACCTGTACAGGTAGATTTGAGATCTGCTGATGCAGAAACAAGAAGTTCTAATAAGCCAAAGTTGACAGATGTACCTACTACCAGTCCAGCAGAGAATGTCATCTGGTACACAGTCTTGTTGCTGGGTCTAGTCTCCTTAGTTAATGTCACCTCTGTGTAAGCTACAGGTCCTGAATCTAGGTCAGGTGTTATAATCATGCCATTGTTTAAAATTTCTATAAAAGACATACATGTTGAAATGAATCTTTGTTAGCATTACAGCCATTAGGATAAATTTAATCAAAGATTCATTGTCTGGAAATTAAACAATACTAATGTTGATTGGAAAAATACGGCCACAGTATTAAATTGCGTGAGCGCGAGATGGCAAGATGAAGAAGACAGACCGCCGATTTCGACATTTTGGGCTAGCCCGTGCTTCGCAGGTGACAGCGAAAGCTACAATCCTCTATGGAACTTAGAGAGATCTACAGGACACATTCCCCATACTTGACAATGTGCCTGTTGTCGAAAATTGGATGCTGGGAATGTGTGACGTCGCAGATTGTATAAATGACGTTCGCGATCCGGAGACAATCTGGTTTTCGGATTTCCAAAATTCTAAAACTTAAGTTAAGACTAAGTTCACTTTTATTAAATCCGTTTATCCTTTAATGATAAACTTAATTAGTTAATTCTGTATACCAGAATATGCAAAGGCTTTACTTATAAAACTATATTTCAATTAACATCATATTTGATTTTTTAAGACAGATATTAAAGTACATGTGCAGACAAATCTAATTCTTTCGAAGGTTTAGTAAGCTACAGATCCTGATCGCTTAAGTTAACAGATATTTCATATCGTTTGCATTTTTCGTTTGTTTCGTTTGCGTGTATCATTCGTTCGTTTTTCGTTTTCCATTCGTTTGCGCTTCGTTCGTGTAATTGGTTTGTTCGTTTCGAAATTATATTTCATAGCCTACAGATTTACTGAAAGCTAAAGTAAAAAACTACTTACCTAAACCATCTTTGTTAGAATTCAATCTGAACTCAATTTTAGAGCTAGTTGGTGAAATCTGTTGAGCTGCTAAGGAACTGAATATTGTTGCATTCTGGGTAATATTGTCTTTCACAAATGGAACAGCCCGTCCTTGTAGTTTTACCAAAGAACAGTTCGCAAGTATAAATTCTCCATGCCCATTAAAAGTAAAGGACAATCCATCCAATGTTTCAAGATGAGGGTCTCCTATGCCAGCAGCTATTGAAAATTATATTTTTTTTTTAAATATTACAATTAAAAACTGTATAACCATCTTAGCATCTATCTATTTGTTATTTGTCTACCCATTTCTTCTAATAACAAGCAAGATAAATATCACAAATAGATACATGTCTCCTCTACAGTTTGACATGTCAATGGGAAGGATAAAATAATTTCCAGTTACATGTGCTCTCATAAAAAAACATTGATAAAATGTCATCAAAATGGCTGCCGTTCAATCACCTTTACTTTAAAAAAATATATATTTTGCATGCAACAGCCCTTCAAAATGTACTATTTCTCTAAAAAATGAGCTTGTGGTCTTAAACCATTTTCCTGTTACAGGTGGTAACATTTATCTGCAGGACTGAAGAACAGATACAAAATGTAGACAGAGTGTAATACTATAGTCCCTCTAACAGAACCATTGGGGACTAAAAAAAGTAAAACCAAATCTACAGAATTTCAATTTTTGCTAACAATGAGAAAATATGAAATTTTCTCATTGATTTCTATCAAAGAATTTCTTAAAAATATGGATTTGAGTCTTAGATTGGTTGATTCTGATTTCATAAAGGAAGTGGAATTCAGAAAAAATGTTATCAACTTTCAGTGCAAAGAAAATAAAAGCGTTGCAGGCAATAATCTATCTCTCTATTGATATTTCTGATCTTTTAATATGAGGAGATATCAATCCAGTGAATAATATTATAATAATATTCTTTGTCCAGAATGATCTGGTCTAGAAAATATTGAAGCTATTTTGCTTAACGTTTTTTTTATAAATAGTTATCCATACCCTTCTAGCTTTTTAACTGACAAACTTTTTTACACACCAGAACGAAAAAATGCTAATGTACAAATTTATAAAAAGTAAGAAATGCCCATGTAACAAATATTTTATTTAATATGACCATAAATTAGTTCTTTGCAAAGAAGCATCAATACCTACCTATTGAACTGCTTTCAAAAGAACTGCATGATGAAACAGGTCTCTGAGCTAAAAACTGATCACATAGGCTTGTCTTTACATAGTGAGAATACATAGATTTACAACAAGAATCATAGATTTGATCTGCTTCATCTTGGACACTTCCAGAATGACGCTGATAAGTATTCATGCCATTCACTACCACATGATCTGTAATCAGCTGACCTTGGTTGTCATAGCAACATCTTCTACTTCTAGGGTTTGAACCAGAGGCAGCTGTTGCAGTTATATAACAGGTATATCCTGACGGTATTCTGCTATTAGTTATTACAGCAAAAAATAATTCAACCATTTGAGATTTTACACAGGGACACTTTGTTGCATCAGTCGCATCAACCTGGCTAAGTGTGTCTGCTATATCAGTGTAGATCCAGTCTCTACACAAAATTCCATGATGCTTAAAATTAGCATCGTTATCTGTCAGTTTAAACACTAGTTTTCCTTTGCTTGGCATCTTCATATTTAAATTATTCCAAGAAGTTCCTGACAACTGGGATGTGGTTTCACTAACGCCATCTATTTTTTCTAATAATGGTTTTATTGATGCAACATCCGATGCTGAAAGGTCAAGGTAAGAGTAAGGATACTCCTTTGACATCATTGCTCCGTTACTCTGAATGGCATATCCTACTCTAGCAGGGTAATTTGGTTGAGAATAAGGTGGTAAATTCCACGTGAAGGCACGGTCCTGGTATAATATTACAACATATGTATTGTTGTTATCTGTGATAAGTGACACTTGAAAAGTGACAGTCTGAAATAAAAAATACAATATTATACTAACAGTGTATTCTTAAATGCATTCATTATTTAGATCTTTCAGCTCTCTCCAATTATTTTCATTATCTTACGATTTCTAAACCAAATCCAAAATAAACGTGTGAAAACCGAACATCAAATAATTGTGCCCTAATTTTTTAAATCATTATTTGTCTGTTCCAATAATCTGTCTTTTTCTAATACAAACATTTGCCCTTGATGGCCCTTGAAATAAAAAGGTTATCAATATATGTCAGTTTTATCTTTCTAAATGGATGGGTTATTTCCCCTTTTTGAGAAGATGTATGCAAAATCTAATTATATTTCATGTTGGTATAAAAACATTTATAAGTGACACCTGTATAAATAGAACATCTTTGGGGTCAAATATCTTGTTCTGAATAGACAGAGTAAATTGGCCAATATTTTGTACATTGAGGTTAAATTCAATGCCTGGTTTACACAACATTTCTAGTTTATTCAGAGTTTGGCTCAAACAGGTTTAAACATACATGTATTTACAATTCAAAACCTGCACATTATACATTCCAAAAGATTCAAACTGATATCTATACAATACATTCATGTTAACACTGTATTGATTGACTGCAACAAAAAAAGGTTTTATTAGCATGAAATTTGACATGAATTTATTGGACTACAAAAAGATGCAAGTCAAATATAGTGCAATCGTTAATAATTGAGTTGGTGACAAGATTGTCATTTCCAAAAACACAAACATCAAATTAGTTTTTAACTTGCTACCTTTTTATCATTGCCTGAGTAACCCATCTTGTTCCATGTGACCGTTACCATGGTACTTCCATTAAATGATGTATCACCAAATATCTGTTGAATCTCATTTGATACTGTTACTGTATCTACGTTACCAACTTCTGTTAGTTTAACTGTAACTCCTCTAGAAGCATCAGTCTAAAAAGATAAATAAATAATTGGAAAATTAGTAATTGTAGAGAAATTGAAGTTTATTTCAACATTTCAAACATTTGTTTTGCTTAAGATTATTCCACTTATTGTAATACAAGTAACTAGAATAAACATCAATAATTTAGACATATTTGATAACAGGAATGAGGATGCCTTCACTTTAATTGATGCTTTGTGTTGCACGACAAGACTTATGCATCAAACCAATACACATGTTGTCAAAATAAATGAACATTACATTCAAGAATCGGAACATCCTAAAGGAGAAATTAGGAATTTATCTTTTTCTTAAAATTTGTTTATTGTAGTTTCGCATTTATGCATTTAAAGTCCTGTTCAATTTTGAAATTCAAAGTAGACGCTTAATGGACATTTGAGTGAAAAAATTAATTTACACTGTGGACACTTGTGCGACAACATTAGTGGAAGTTTGAGCGATACAATTTCAATTGACCCTAAAATCTATATGGCCAGTTGAGCGACTCTCACAACATCTACCTATACTCACCTGTAAAGTACCGTTACATGAGTTTGTTTTAGTCGACCAATTGTTATCATTTAGTCAAGATGGACATAAACTAAAGGTAACGGTTCAGAATGGTCACTAGGTCACGTTATTATTTGTCTTGTTGTCTTTAAAATCAAAAAATGTTTATGGTCACTGCATGTCAACTACAGTCACACTTTGATGGATTACGGCTTAATCCTGCTACTGTTCATGTAGATTTTGAACTGGTAGATTTCATCTTGCCCAGGGATAGTGGGGACAAATACAGAAAGTCAGTTTAAGTCAGGAATACAAAAGGTCTAAATCTGAGATTGGTATGTTACCATGGAATCAATATTTTCCCAGGGGACAAGTACTTAATGTCAGCCTAATGGAAGAGTTTTTATTCTCACTCAAATGGGTTATTAAATTTTCGCTCAAATGGGTTACAAGTTGTCGCTCTTATGTCCGTTTTATTTCACTCTTTTGTCCTGTCAATTCGCTCAATTTCGCCGCATTTTGTCATAAGATTTATGCTACACCACCAACAACAGTCCATTCAGGAAACAATATCAGAAAAATACAATTGTAGGAGGCCATTAACACATTCTTCAAATTCATAGATTTCTTAAAATATTTTTTTTAACAAACCATATTTTCTGTTTTCATCTGAGCCCACCATGGGGCTACCATAGCTTTCTCCTGGAAACCAGAATCCAGTACTAGTAAAGATGTTGGATTATTGAAGGCTTTCTGTATCCCTGTTTCCCTTTTGTCATAGGTTACTGATGTAAACAATATCAGTCCATTTTTAGAGACCTAGAAAATTAATATAAAAAAAGGTGATAATCATCTATCAAATACTAGTAATTTACCAGTAAAACATCTGAACAAAATCTTAAATATGCAGATTGGATAAATTTAAGTTAAAATATGGCCTATTTATAAAAGCTGTTAATTTGAATATTAAATTACTTCAAATTAAATTAGCCATGTACTTTTGACTTCAACATAACATGTTTAATTAAATACTGAAAACAGATCAATATAAGTATACATACTTGTTTCTGAATCCCTTTAATTATTCGATTTGATTTATACGTTAATTATTATATATAATTTCTTGCAACTAGTGTTGTATAAATATGTGATGAATTAATTAATACAATATGTTTACAGTAACATAACAGGTTTCAAATGTGTTTATTTAATAATGAAATATATCTGTTATTGTATGTTAAATAGTTGTTGACTACTAGTATACTACAAACTTTTAGCATTCAATTTTACAAACTGCAAAATAATAGGATGAATTGTTATTTTCTTACCACTTTCATAATCAGTTGATTCATGTTATCTTAGTTAAGGTGCAAATAGGGCTGGATTTAGACCTAGTGTGGCACCTGGGTCAATAGGTTTTTGGGGTCCTCCTGTGATTTAGACCTAGTGTGGCACCTGGGTCAATAGGTTTTTGGGGTCCTCCTGTGATTTGGTGTTTGTAATTTTCAACTGTTTAGATGTCTAAAGTCAATCATATCATTGTGCTTGTCAAAACTAATAAACAAACTTGGCTGCCACAGCCAAAATAACAAAAACTATCACACTACTAAATTGTAACATTTGTAACATTGCATATATTTGCCCCCCCCCCCCCCCCCCCCCCAGCGTGGGACCCCTGGGCCATGCCTCATACATAAAATCAGATCTGGTGCAAGGGATAACACCTTTTGGTGTTTTGATAATTTGATTATGTATGTAACTATGTATGATTTTCTACTTTCTTCTCTTGAAGTATCATAGACAAACATTATATTAAATGATTTGAACATTTATTGTACAGTTGCAATTACTTCAATTATTTCAAAAAAAAAATCACAATCAACACGATCTTATATGATGCTCCTAGTATACAGAACCTCTGTTGTTATGTATGTGGTAAGGTGTACTGGTCCTAATGCCACCAGATGTAAGAAATTGTTCAGTGGCTTATGGCTGAAATATATCTAATATTGTCACTGAATGCCTATATTCTATAATCCAGAACAGACATTCTATTGATATTAATTCTTAGATTTTTTCAATTTTTCACTCATTAGAATTAATGTATTAAGTATGGTAACTGATTGAACTTCACTGTCAATGTTGTAATAAAGAAGGGGTAAATCAATGTTTGATTACCCACAATACCATTTTTAAATAAAACACAGGGGAGCTGACCAGTGACAATTATTACACACAGTCATTATAGTGGTAGATAAATGGACAAGTTGGTCAGTTATTGAAACTTATTATAACATTGACACAATAACTCTAATTTGTATTGTTTGACTCTTTCAGACCAACATATACATAAGTCATTACACTCATGTAAGCTACAGATTCGTGAATGAAAAAATACATCACCTTGAACGTGAATTAACGAGTATTAAAGAAATTGTTAAACCAAGCATAAAATATCAAAAGAATAAAATAATTACCTCATAATCTAGATATTGAAACTATCTCAAAATTTAACATAGCAAAAAAGTCCACTGCATAAAATAAATGTTTGCAATAATAATCAATTAAGAAGAAAGTCTAACTAGTGGTACTGCTGGACGCAGGAGTCCCGTTTTCATACATAAATGGAATAACTTAACTGTCTGCTATGTGGGACTAATACCCCCTGCCTCCCCATCATCTTAATTGAGCCAAAACATATTTGGAACACAACTTTTAGACTCATAATTCTGGGAAAACTCAATGGGCCCACCCACCCTTTCAACATCGGCACATGTGGATCTAACAACATATAAACTTTCATAGACTGCCAGAAGAGTTGCACTTACAAGGTCAATAGCATATGATGAATGAAATAAATGTGCAAGTTCAATTATGTCCCATTAGATGTCAGACCAGATTTATTTTGCTTAATGCACTAAATCAAGATAGACATCAATAATATTAATAAGGACAAAACAAACTTTTAATTTAATGTTTCTTAAAATGTTATTTATAATTAACAAAGTTAATGTTAAAGAACCTGATTTAATTACACTAGTTAATATTGTTTATTGCAGTAAATTCCATTTAGGAATGGCAATAGAAAGCAGCATGTGGTCACTGTAGTAAGTTGGAATAGTGTTGAATGTGATACCAGTACTTTCAGATCCAATATTAGTATAAAAATGATCTAAAAGGCCTCCTCTTCTATGGGTGTGTAATTTGATAATTTGTTGAAATCCATAGTAGTTCATAAGCTGAAGACACTTGTTTGTAATGCTGGCTTTCTTGAGAATGTTTATATTGAAATCTCCTGTGACGAAAGCTGGAATTCCACAAGGTAAAGATGATACGAGTATCTCTATGTCATATAAAAATTTGTTTTTATCAGTTTTTGGATTGTTGTAAATCAATAAGAGCTATGCGAATTCTCTTATTTTCAGCAGGTGCTAGGATTATATATATATATTCCATGTCAACATTTCGAACACGTCTTTCAGTTATAAGAAAAAGATTGGAATGAATAGAGGTTAAAAGTCCACCTCCTCTTGTAGTTGATTTACCACCACTGCTTTCATAACGATCCCTACACAAAGTATTGAAAGTTGAAAACAGTGGATGTACACCTTTTGGTAGCAACCAAGTCTCAAGTAAGCATTTAACATGGGTATTTTGTACAATGTTGTCTTTAATCAGGCAAGCAATATGTGGAATTAAAGAATTAATATTGAGTATGTTCAGTTTGATGTAAGTTTCCATTGGCATTGTAAATGTTATGGGATCCATTGAAACAAAAGGGGATTCTGATGCCATTTTGCGGATTTCTTCCAAAGATTTTATGTTGACTTTTATCTTAGCTGAAGTGACTTCATCTAAAAGAAAGAGTCCATCAAGGTCTTTCGTTCTGGAAATAGCTTTATAGAACTGTCCAGCATTGAACGATCCCTTGCATGACAACACCAACTTGTCCTCGATCTAAGGATGTACAAGTGCATAGTTTTGGGCATAACTGTAGAAAAATTCAATGGACCGGGATATGCTACTAATGTGCACATCTTCATATTAGGATCTTGCAATTTACTAAGTTTCACAAACATCTCATTAAGCATGTGGGAGGAGTTGTGATGACGAAGTGCACGGTGAATTGTATCAAATTTCCAAGTCCAAACGGGCATAACTCTGGAAAAACTCAATGGACCAGGATATACTACTAATGTGTACATCTTCATATTAGGATCTTGCAATGTACAAAGTTTTATGAACTTCTGATTAATCATGTAGGAGAATTTGCAATGACAAAGTGCATACTGAATTAATTTCTAATTCCAAAGAGGCATAACAGGGGTAAAACTCAATGGACAATAAAATCCTTTAAACTGCAAAGTTCACACATCATGATCTTAAATTCCACAAAGTTTGGTGGAAATCGGACAAAAATTTGGAAGTCGGTCCGGACAGACAGACAGAAAGGTCGATAGGAAATTCCTATATACCCCCCTCACAGCCGCATGTGATAAAGTTTACCAGTTGCTTGCCTATGGTCGGTGGTTCTCTCTGGGTACTCCGGCTTTTTCCACCACTAAAACTGGTTGCCATGATATAGCTGAAATATTGCTGAAAGTGGCATTAAAACACCAAAAATACAAAATAAAATCAACCAAGGGAAACTAATTTAAAGCATGGAGACTACAAAAATGTCATTTTCAATTAATTTATAACTCATAACAGGTATAATAACCAAGTTTGAACTTGACCTGTGTATTGTGGTCAATATTATTGTGTAATTCAAAAACATTTTACATAGGGAAACTAAAGTTTGAGCATGGAAAACAAAATGGAACAAACAAAAACACAGACAAAGATAACACTTTATGTCCCATCGTCAAGGGGCATAAAAACAAAATGACTCTATTAACTTACATAAAAGGAAGGATAGACATCAGTGCCAACTGGTATTCCATAACTTAAGAAGCTATAATCTGAGAAGTCAGCTGTAATTTTTGATGATGCTGATGTGTCAATCAAAATTCTGTTTTCTGGAAAATAAAATTTATATACAATTTATTTTTAATGTAATAAAGCCTTAAAGAAAAGATAAAAGAATATTTTTCATACTAGAAGAAGCTCTCAATACAATCAATTCAAAGAAAAAAGAAACACATCAAATTGGATGTCAATGAAAATAAAATTTCTATATATACGTTCTAAAGATGCACGCTCTCAAAATTTGGGACCTTTTCAAAATAAAATAGGTAAATTAATTTGTTGGTTCATCAATTATTTTAGTGGTGCATAAGAATCAGTAACTAACTGTTTAATGTTAGACACCACAAGTAATTAATTCACTATATTTTTCTCCAAATTTCCACTTATAATTATATAAAGATTGTCTGTATTTTACAATAATACCTGTACAACTGATGCCATCTCCAGTAAAGCCCTGTTTACAAGAACATATAAATCCTCCATTAGTGTTTGTACATACGGCTCTATCATCGTCATCACAATTGTCTGTATTGGCTGTACATTCATCTATATCTACAAAAAACATAATTATTATCATCTCTCTATTGTTAATTAAAGTAAGAAAAGTTTTTAATAGATTCATTTGATCTGGTGAAGATCTTCTTTAGCTAAGTTGTAGAACAGTTGACTTCAGTTTGGTGTTTTATACCAGCTTGGGATGTTGCACAATAAAGTGCTACAGTTAACCAAATGATCAAAAAATGAAAATTGTTGAGCAATTGAGAAAATGTTTCATGATCCTGGATACATATTGGACATAAGTGTATACAGGTCAAGTACTGTCAAGCCTGCCCTGTGGTCAACTCTATTAAGCAGTCACCTGTATTAAAAGGTCACCCTTTTCTTGTCCTGTCATAGAACAATTCATATGAATTTAACCTCTTTTAAGAGGTCACCTGTCTTATAAGGCCACTTTTTCTTTGTTCCAAATGTGACCTTTTAAAACAGGTTTGACTGTATTTCATTTTTGTCTTAAAACACACACTCTCAAATGTGTAAACTAGGAGGATTTCATTGATTGGAACTGACATCATTTATCTTGGTAGATGGTTTAATCAGTTATGCTATATTGCTCAAATTAATGTTTACACATATTTTTATTTACACATACCTTGACAGTCAGCTGTATAGTAACGAGTATCACATTTACAAGTATAATTTCCAGGGAGATTTTGGCAAGCCACCACTCCTGTTTTAAATTGTTGTGTAGTTCCATTTTTACAATAATTTTCAGCCAGTTGACATTCATCAATATCTTCAATAAAAATAAAAAGAAAAGATTTAGTATTTACCAGTAAGCAAAGTTGAAATAAAAATTCATTTAAGGAATATAAGATGATCTATATTTCATTATGCCATTACTAATTAATCAAGATATTCATACATTGTTATCCATTCTTTTGTTTCATGGTAAATTCTTTGTATTTCTGTCATTTTTAATATATTATGACAGTGTATGAAACTGAAAAGAATTATATTAGCATGGTGCAATTAAGATTAGCATAGACCAAATTGTGTAGCCTTGAGTCTGGGGTAAATGGTGCAAAATTCTGCATTCTGTGCATCTCTTGAAGCTTCAATATTACCAATTTTTTATTGAAATATTGGTTGAGATATAAAAATTCTTAGAATTCTTAAACAAATAAATACTACACCATGTGAAAGACAAGGTGTCATTGTCAATCTTCAACATGCATGTTCTTTACAGGTCAATACATAGACATGGGGTCTAATTCAACAAAGATTAAGGTAGAACGACTGGAATTCTTAAAGACAATGTCTATCGGTCTATCGCTAATTTCGCACACTGTTATTATCTCCTTCAGTCTTTAAAGCTTTATTGAAATGAACCAAAATTTAAGACACAATTACAATGTAATAACACATAGACTTACTCCCAGTCAATAGACCATATGCACATTACTGATTTGATTCTAAGATAATATGTTTTTATACCTTATTTAAACAAGTTATTTCCCTTATGACAGACAAAATGGTGCTTGGTCTAGCAATAGCAATGGAAAGAACAACGAATTTGAATATAATTCTCTCATAATTTGAACAAATGTACAAAATATTTGGAGGAAAATTTTTAGAAAATTCACAATAATAAGATAATAAGAAAACTTTATTTGAATTCGGTTTTTGTGTAACAATAAACCCAAGCTAGTCATTTGTGATAATACACCAGAGGTGATTTGTAAATTAATGGAAGAAGAAGAAGAAGAAGCTCTCAGGAACTTTTTACCGAATATGTTGTAACATTTAAATTTTGAACTGATTATGGGAAAATAGAAGTTATTTTCACTGAACTCAGCATAAAAGGGGACCCTTTACCCACCATAAAGGGAAATATACTCCTGTAAAACTTCGGAAATGTGCAAAAGGTCGATTATTATTATGAAGCACAATTTAGCACGGATGGTGCTTTCAGAATGATGAAGTGACCATTCTACTAGTAACTGTCTACCTTGTTTATCATTAAATTTATATATTTAGGTAGAAATCGAGAGCCGAAACTTTATTTCTTGTCTTAAAAATTTGGTTATGGCTTTTTTTGTAGAAAAAATACACTGAGAAGTGAGATATTCACAGAGACATTCCGAACAGTGGAAATAGGTAGTGTTTGTAAAAAAAAATAAACCAGTACAGTCTGTCGGTTTTTTTCTGTAAACCTAGTTGATGTTCGAGTATATATACATATATATTCAATATCGTTTCCTGCCAACTAGTGAATTTACATACCAAACGTGATTTCACGGACTCCTCAGTCCTGTGTTGACGTATAGATATAAGATATAAGATTTTTATTTTCCTAATCATAGGGCCCAAAATGGGCATATTAATCAACAACATGAAGATCATTCATACATCAACATTTACAATCATTCCCACTAATTTTAATCATTATTTGGAGACAACACAAAGAAAACAAAGAGAAATAATAATATGGAGGAAAGAGTCATGTCAGCCACAAAGAGGATACTATTTATGAATATATTTATTATATTAAAAAGTCATTAAAAATAATTATAGTCTTCTTTACTCTAAATATTCTTCTTTTCTTTTCTTGATAAAAAGTTATTATCTAAATACTCAATAAATGCAGATTAAAAAAAAACAGGATCATCATTTGACATCATCCAAATAAAAAGGTTTGGATGATCTAGATTATATAAATTTGGAAATTTTATATATAAATTGTCTAGAATGGTTTTTCTTTGCTTTTGATATAAAGGACATTCCAGAGTAAAGTGCAGTTCATCCTCAATAGAATTACTAGTACAGTGCTGACAGAGTCTCTCACACTTTGGAAGCAACTCAAGTTTTCCAGAGACTGAATTGAGTTTACGTTCATGTCTACCAGTCTCTATTGGACTCTATTCGCATAGAGACCGGATGTATAAAAACTAACGAATAAACGAGTCTGGGAAAGGATCACAACTTCCTGCTATGTATGCCACAGTTACTGATCAATCAGACATTTTCATAATGTTAGAATTTTACATCAACAACAAATTTGTTGTGTTTGGTGGCCGTTTTTAACAGACAGCTGGTATTCCAATGACTACAGATTGTTCACCCTTTCCAACCGATTTATTCATATATTCGTCATATGAGGTGGACTTCATACAAGGGCTAATCCAGTGAACAGAGAAGAGAATATCAAAATCCGTTCAGTGATATAGATGACATCCTGACATTAAATAATGCTCGGTTTGGCGATTTTCTGGTGCGTTTCTATTTCAATCAGCTTGAAATAAAAATTACTCGAAACAACATTATGTGATAAAGTTTGTCAGTAACATGTGGAATGTCGGTGGGTTTTTCTGGGTACTACGGATTCCACCATCAGTGACATGTGGAATGTCGGTGGGTTTCTCTGGGTACTACGGATTCCACCATCAGTAACATGTGAAATGTCGGTGGGTTTCTCTGGGTACTACGGATTCCACCATCAGTAACATGTGGCATGTCGGTGGGTTTCTCTGGGTACTACGGATTCCACCATCAGTAACATGTGGCATGTCGGTGGGTTTCTCTGGGTACTACGGATTCCACCATCAGTAACATGTGGAATGTCGGTGGGTTTCTCTGGGTACTACGGATTCCACCATCAGTAACATGTGGAATGTTGGTGGGTTTCTCTGGGTACTACGGATTCCACCATCAGTAACATGTGGAATGTCGGTGGGTTTCTCTGGGTACTACGGATTCCACCATCAATAAAACTGATCGTCACGATATAGCTGAAAAATTGTTGAAAGTGGCGTTAAACACCATACCCCTAACCCTTAATCCTAAATGACCCAAGCTCTGTTTTTAATGTTTACGAAAAATTGAACAGAAGAAGAAGAAGATGATGGGATGCTTATACGTTAACTGGCAATGTTGAGTAGTTCTGAATACAAGTTTTTATAAATGATCACTCATTCGGTTTGGTTTGCTATAGATGTCCGTCTCTTAGTTTATGATATCTAACAAAGCATATTTTCATACCTATACAGTAAGAGCCAGAATTAACAAAACCCTTTTGGCAGACGCATGTAAATGTTCCGTCTGTTTTCAGGACACACGTGTGAGCCACACCATCGGATGTACAGGGTGGATTTTTTGTGTTAAGGCATGGGTTGTCAGCATCTGAAAATGGTACACAAACAACAAAAATAAATAATATACATCCAGTTATGTTGTTAATTAATAAGATGACTAATTAATTTAATGGGGCTGTCGTTGCCGTGATCGTATGGTAGTTGGATTTACAACTACTTATGCAATCAGTGCCCATCACCACTGATGTTGTGAGTTCGAATCTCGATCAGGTCGAGGTGTACAACATTATGTGATAAAGTTTGTCGGTGACTTGCGACAGGTCAGTGATTTTCTCCGGGTACTCCGGTTTCCTCCACCAATAAATCTGACCGCCACGATATAACTGAAATATTGTTAAAAGTGGCAGAAAACTAATTAATTTAACGAAAAAATATTTGTACAAATCTGTATTATCTTTCTATTCATATGCACCTGGGAGTAATAAAACACACTACTCACAGGCTGCACGCAGAAAATAAGAGAAATCAATTTCATGATTAAATATAAATAATAAAAGGATTCTCTTACTTTTTCAGCTAGAATTTTGTTTAAATGGTCCCTATCTATCTTTTTTTTTCTATATTTATGACATGGAATATATTGTAAAAGTATATTAAAATTGCTGGTGTAAAAATGAAAAAAGACTTTCCCAACTGGACCTGGATGCAGTGGTTACTCAAGCAGAAATTATCAAATTTATTCCCTAAACATGATAATTATAGATTAATGCATGGCCTTTTTCATATTGCCCTTGTGATTAGCACGAGACCTTGATATCGGCCCCGAGGGCTTTAGCCAGATGGACGATATCAGTCGAAGGCTGATGACAAGGGCAATATGAAAAAGGCCATGCATTAATCTATTTATCACATATTTTGCCAGGACAGATAACATGTTATTGCCCTAGTAAAATGTTATTGCCCCGGAGGCAAATAACACCCTGCAAATTATGCTTTTATTACACATGCAAATTCGGCATTATTACAATCAAATATGTGATAATCGTCTGTACATCTTATTTAACAAATACTCACATTGTCCACATTTAGAAGAATTACACTGACAAACATATGCAGTATCGGAAATGGCGGTACATATTCCATTATTAGCACACGTGATATTTTTACACGGGTCAGGTGCTTGTGTTGTCATCTCAACAGAATACATCGATGTTGTTTCATCTAATGTCTTGGTTGTTGTCTCATCTAATGACTTGGTTGTTATCACATCTAAAGACTTGGTTGTTGTCACATCTAATGACTTGGTTGTTGTCACATCTAAAGACTTGGTTGTTGTCTCATCTAATGACTTGGTTGTTATCACATCTAAAGACTTGGTTGTTGTCACATCTAATGACTTGGTTGTTGTCACATCTAAAGACTTGGTTGTTGTCTCATCTAATGACTTGGTTGTTGTCATATCTAATGACTCGGTTGTTGTCACATCTAATGACTTGGTTGTTGTCTCATCTAATGTCTTGGTTGTTGTTTCATCTTGGTTTTGGGATGTTATTTCATGAGTTGTTGTTGATTCCTGGGGTTGAGTTGTTATTATATTGTTAATCTGAGTAGTCGTATCATCTTGGGGTTGAGTTGTGCTCTCATTAATTGCTTGACTTGTTTCATTCTGGGATTCAGTTGTAGTTTCATTCATCGATTGAGTTGTTGTGTCGTCTAGGTGTTGAGTCGTACTCTCATTAATTGCTTGACTTGTTTCATTCTGGGATTCAGTTGTAGTTTCATTCATCGATTGAGTTGTTGTTTCGTGTTGGAGTTGAGTCGTACTCTCATTAATTGCTTGACTCGTTCCATTTTGGGATTCAGTTGTAGTTTCATTCATCGATTGAGTAGTTGTTTCGTGTTGGAGTTGAGTCGTACTCTCATTAATTGCTTGACTTGTTTCATTCTGGGATTCAGTTGTAGTTTCATTCATCGATCGAGTTGTTGCTTCGTTCTGGGGTTGAGTCGTACTCTCATTAATTGCTTGACTTGTTTCATTCTGGGATTCAGTTGTAGTTTCATTCACCGATTGAGTTGTTGTTCCGTGTACGGGTTGAGTTGTACTCTCATTAATTGCTTGACTTGTTCCATTCTGGGATTCAGTTGTAGTTTCATTCATCGATTGAGTTGTTGTTTCGTGTTGGAGTCGAGTCGTACTCTCATTAATTGCTTGACTCGTTCCATTTTGGGATTCAGTTGTAGTTTCATTCATCGATTGAGTAGTTGTTTCGTGTTTGAGTTGAGTCGTACTCTCATTAATTGCTTGACTCGTTCCATTTTGAGATTCAGTTGTAGTTTCATTCATCGATTGAGTTGTTGTTTCGTGTTGGAGTTGAGTCGTACTCTCATTAATTGCTTGACTCGTTCCATTTTGAGATTCAGTTGTAGTTTCATTCATCGATTGAGTTGTTGTTTCGTGTTGGAGTTGAGTCGTACTCTCATTAATTGCTTGACTCGTTCCATTTTGAGATTCAGTTGTAGTTTCATTCATCGATTGAGTTGTTGTTTCGTGTTGGAGTTGAGTCGTACTCTCATTAATTGCTTGACTCGTTCCATTTTGAGATTCAGTTGTAGTTTCATTCATCGATTGAGTAGTTGTTTCGTCTTGGTGTTGAGTCGTACTCTCATTAATTGCTTGACTCGTTCCATTCTGGGATTCAGATGTAGTTTCATTCATCGATTGAGTTGTTGTTCCGTGTACGGGTTGAGTTATATTCTCATTAATTGCTTGACTTGTTCCATTCTGAGATTCAGTTGTGGTTTCGATAATCGGCTGAGTTGTTGTTTCGCTTCTGGCGAGACTTGTACTCCCTTCTATTGATTGATTTGTCGAGTTCTGGAATGGTGTGGTTTCATTTATCGATTGAGTTGTAGTACCATTTGTAGTAGAGTCTTCTTGTGACTTTGTCGTATCAATCATTGTTGTGCCAGTATCTTGAGATATTGTAGTTGTACCTTCCACAGACGTGATACTTTCTACATTTGACACTGTTGTTGTATTCACTGATTGTTGATTGGTTGTATTAGTTGTTTGTGATTGCTTTGTTGTTGTACTTTCTGTTTGTGGTTCGGTTGCTGTGATTTCCATTTGCAATTGCGTTGTTGTACTTTCTGTTTCTGATTGCGAAGTTGTACTGTCTGTGTGTGATGCTGTAGTACCCGCTGGTTGTGATTCGGTTGTGGTAGTTACAGATTGTGATTCTGTTGTAATTTTTGTTTGTGATTTTGTTATTGTACTTTCTGTTTGTGATTGCGTTGTTGTACGTTCTGTTTGTGGTTCAATTGTTGTGCTTTCTGTATGTGGTTCAGTTGTTGAGCTTTGTGCTTGTGATTGCTTTGTTGTACTTTCTGTTAGTGCTTTGGTGGTTGTACTTTCTGCTTGTGCTTCGGTTATTGTACTTTCTGTTTGAGATTCTGTTGTTGTGATTTTTGTTTGTGATTGCATTGTTGTATTTTCTGTATGTGATTGTGTCGTTGTACTTTCTGTTTGTTGTTCAGTTGTTGTGATTTTTGTTTGTGATTGCGTTGTTGTACTTTTTGTTTGTGGTTCTGTTGTTGTACTCCCTGTTTGTGGTTCATTCGTTGTACTCTCTGTTTGTGGTTCTGTTGTTGTACTTTCTGTTTGTAATTGCATTGTTGTACTTTCTGTTTGTGCTTTGGTTGTTGTACTCTCCGTTCTTGGTTCTGTTGTACTTACTGATTGTGGTTGAGTTGTTGTACTTTCTGTATGTGATTGTGTTGTTGTGTTGTCTGTTTGTGGTTCAGTTGTTGTACTCTCTGTTTGTGGTTCTGTTGTTGTTGTCATTGTACTTTCTGTTTGTGGTTCTGTTGCTGTACTCCCTGTTTGTGGTTCAGTTGTTGTACTCTCTGTTTGTGGTTCTGTTGTTGTACTTTCTGTTTGTAATTGTGTTGTTGTACTTTCTGTTTGTGGTTCTGTTGTTGTATTCTCTGTTTGTGGTTCTGTTGTACTTACTGCTTGTGGTTGAGTTGTTGTACTTTCTGTATGTGATTGCATTGTTGTGCTTTCTGTTTTTGATTGCATTGTTGTGCTTTCTGTTTGTGCTTCGATTGTTGTACCTTCTATATGTGGTACTGTCGTACTTTCTGTTTGTGGTTCAGTTGTTGTGCTGTCTGTTTGTTGATCAGTTGTTGTACTTTCTGTTTGTGCTTTGATTGTTGTACCTTCTATATGTGATACTGTCGTACTTTCTGTTTGTGGTTCAGTTGTTGTGCTGTCTGTTTGTGGATCAGTTGTTGTACTTTCTGTTTGTGATTGTGTTGTTGTACTTTCTGCTTGTGGTTGTCTTGTTGTTCTTTCTGTTTGTGGTTCAATTGTTGTACTTTCTGTTTGTGATTGCACTGTGGTACTTTCTATTTGTAGTTCAGTTGTTGTACTCTCTGTTTGTGATTGCGTTGTTGTACTTTCTGTTTGTGGTTCAAATGTTGTACTTTCTGTTTGTGATTGCATTGTTGTACTTTCTGTTTGTGGTTCAGTTGTTGTACTTTCTGTTTGTGATTGCGTTGTTGTATTTTCTGTTTGTGATTGTGATGTTGTACTTTCTGTTTGTGGTTCTGTTGTTGTACTTTCTGTTTGTGGTTTTGTTGTTGTACTTTCTGTTTGTGATTGCATTGTTGTGCTTTCTGTTTGTGCTTCGGTTGTTGTACTTTCTGTTTGTGGTACTGTTGTTGTACTTTCTGATTGTGGTTCAGTTGTTGTGCTTTCTGTTTGTGATTGCGTTGTTGTACTTTCTGTTTGTGGTTCAGTTGTTGTACTTTCTGTTTGTGATTGCGTTGTTGTATTTTCTGTTTGTGATTGCGTTGTTGTACTTTCTGTTTGTGGTTCTGTTGTTGTTCTTTCTGTTTGTGATTGCATTGTTGTACTCTCTGTTTGTGGTTTTGTTGTTGTACTTTCTGTTTGTGATTGCATTGTTGTGCTTTCTGTTTGTGCTTCGGTTGTTGTACTTTCTGTTTGTGGTACTGTTGTTGTACTTTCTGATTGTGGTTCAGTTGTTGTGCTTTCTGTTTGTGATTGCGTTGTTGTACTTTCTGTTTGTGGCTCAGTTGTTGTGCTTTCTGTTTGTGATTGCGTTGTTGTACTTTCTGTTTGTGGTTCTGTTGTTGTTCTTTCTGTTTGTGATTGCATTGTTGTACTTTCTGTTTGTGGTTTTGTTGTTGTACTTTCTGTTTGTGATTGCATTGTTGTGCTTTCTGTTTGTGCTTCGGTTGTTGTACTTTCTGTTTGTGGTACTGTTGTTGTACTTTCTGATTGTGGTTCAGTTGTTGTGCTTTCTGTTTGTAATTGCGTTGTTGTACTTTCTGTTTGTGGTTCAGTTGTTGTACTTTCTGTTTGTGATTGCGTTGTTGTATTTTCTGTTTGTGATTGCATTGTTGTACTTTCTGTTTGTGGTTCTGTTGTTGTTCTTTCTGTTTGTGATTGCATTGTTGTACTTTCTGTTTGTGGTTTTGTTGTTGTACTTTCTGTTTGTGATTGCATTGTTGTGCTTTCTGTTTGTGCTTCGGTTGTTGTACTTTCTGTTTGTGGTACTGTTGTTGTACTTTCTGATTGTGGTTCAGTTGTGCTTTCTGTTTGTGATTGCGTTGTTGTACTTTCTGTTTGTGGCTCAGTTGTTGTGCTTTCTGTTTGTGATTGCATTGTTGTACTTTCTGTTTGTGGTTCAGTTGTAGTACTCTCTGTTTGTGATTTTGTTGTACTTTCTGTTTGTGATTGCATTGTTGTGCTTTCTGTTTGTGCTTCGGATGTTGTACTTTCTGTTTGTGGTTCTGTTGTTGTACTTTCTGTTTGTGGCTCTGTTGTTGTACTTTCTGTTTGTGGTTCAGTTGTCGTTCTTTCTGATTGTGGTTCAGTTGTTGTACTTTCTGTTTGTGATTGCGTTGTTGTACTTTCTGTTTGTGATTGCATTGTTATATTTTCTGTTTGTGGTTCTGTTGTTGTACTTTCTATTTGTACTTGCATTGTTGTACTTTCTGTTTGTGATTGCATTGTTGTACTTTCTGTTTGTGGTTCTGTTGTTGTACTCTCTGTTTGCAGTTCAGTTGTTGTACTTTCTGTTTGTGCTTGCGTTGTTGTACTTTCTGTGTGTGGTTCTGTTGCTGTACTTTCTGTATGTGATTGCATTGTTGTACTTTCTGCTTGTGGTTCTGTTGTTGTACTTTCTGTTTGTACTTGCATTGTTGTACTTTCTGTTTGTGATTGTGTTGTTGTACTTTCTGTTTGTGGTTCTGATGTTGTACTCTCTGTTTGTGGTTCTGTTGTTGTACTTTCTGTTTGTGATTGCATTGTTGTACTTTCTGTTTGTGGTTCAGTTGTTGTGCTTTCTGTTTGTGATTTCATTGTTGTACTTTCTGTTTGTGGTTCAGTTGTTGTACTTTCTGTTTGTGGTTGCATTGTTGTACTTTCTGTTTGTGGTTCAGTTGTTGTACTCTCTGTTTGTGATTGCATTGTTGTACTTTCGATTTGTGGTTTTGTAGTTGCACTTTCTGTTTGTGATTGCGTTGTTGTCGTTTCTGTTGTTTCTATGAACGTTGTTTCTGAAATAATAAGTAGAACAATTTAAATTAATGGAAAACGTTTTCCAGATTCCAGATTGCATGTCTAATAGACATATTAAACAAAAAAACATCAACAGGAAAGGTCACCAAATGGGTAGCAGAATGCGCCATACGAAGAATGATAACCAGCACACTCGAAGCTACGTCTTGATTACAAAAACAACATTGAATATTAAGTGCGAAACCGAAATTTGTTCTTTTTTTTCATTACAAAACAGCACAATTACCAAAGATTATTTGCATTTTTCACCAGATTTTATTTTAAAACAACAAATGATCTTTATGATGACAATTACAATGAGAGAGAATCGGATGTTGTGAAGTTTATTAAGTATACATATGAAATAAGTAGAGGAAATTCAGAACATTGAACATGGGTCTGAATAAAGAACGTTTGGTCCACAGTGACTACATAATATACACACAAGCATTAAATAATATAATAAAAATAAGATCTAGTTAAAATTACAAAAACTTAAAATGCTTAAAATATAAATATACCGTTTAATTATTATCATTTCTTGCTAATCTTAAAATTAAACATATATAAATGATTATTTAGTTGGATTTACATCTAACTATGTTTTCAGAGTTTGATTGTCGATCATGGAAACGTGTACTTGATACAAGTATATGCAAAATAAAGACAATCTGCTGGTAGAACTAGTGTTTCATTATATTGCTATTTTATATTCAATATTTAATTTCAACAAATGTATGACCTATTTATTCTGGTCTCCCACGAAAATCAGTAATTTCTTTTGATGTTTAATTTGTATGACATTCGTGAGAAGTATCGATGATTTAATTTGTCCCAAGACTATTGGTCTTTAACCAACAGATTCTACCTTCTAAGCTAGTAGTTCGTTACTTACGAGCATTCAGTGACCTTGCTATTGTACTGTCCAAGTATATGTGGTCATCGATGTTTGTGATTATATAATTATAGATTGTGTTCTGTCTTTTCGAGTGGGAGTTAACATATGAATGTTTTTATTATTTGTTTTTATCTGTATTGAAATTGGAGATCCGATATTATTAAGAGGGAGTAGGTTGGAATTCCATTAACATATTAAACCCCGCCACATGTTTGTGCATGTCCCAAGCAAGAATCTGGATTTCCATAGGCATGTTGTGCTCTTTTTCGTGGTCAATGATATGAGATGAGAAGTGATTGTTCCTTTTCTTGGAATTGTTAACCATCAATGTTTAAACTATCTTTTCATAATTATTTGATAATGTTTATCAGTGACTTGCGGCAGTCGGTGGGTTTCTCCGGGGATATAATGTATCAATGACTTTCGGCAGTCGGTGGGTTTCTCCGGGGATATAATGTATCAGTGACTTGCGGCAGATCTGTGGGTTTCTTCGGGGATATAATTTGTGAGTGATTTACGACAGGCTTTCTCCGAGTACTTCGATTTCTTCAACAATTTATTAAACCTGCCAGCCGTGATATTTACTGAATATTACATGTCAAAATCTGTATCACATGCCGTATCAACCCGAGAACCCTATATCACCACGAGGGCCACCGGCCCGAGGGGTGATATAGGTCAAGGGTTGATACGGCATGTGATACAGATTTTGACATGTAATGTTCATTATATCATATATTTCAACCATGCCTTTGATAATACATGTATTTAGATATTCACTATATTTCTATCTGAATAGAGTTATTTCCCCTTTCAAATTTATCATTTTTATTTTATTTCTTTCATATGTATTCAAATTGTTATATTTGTAAGTTTTGGTTCAATTCTAATATTTATATACATCCATAACAATTCCAAAAATCTGAAAAATCTATTGTAAAATTTTAATTTTTATGGTTAATTTGATTTTTTTTGTAACCAAATCTTACATACTGTAACACTTCAAATTTAAAGAGGTATATATATTGTTGAGCACTTATTGTAGTTGTGTTGTAAGAAAGGAGAGAAGGTTAGCACTCCCCTTTGTATAAATGAAATATTTTTAACTATTACATTACATTATTAGCTTCATTAAGAAAGAGATGTACTTCGGAAAACACGATCAATATAACGCGGCCTTCGAAGAAGACACCTATACGATATAGGGTATGCGATATCTTGGGACAATCATTGATAATGCATATACAAAACACCTATATTTTAATCTAAATATATGATATAACTGAAATATTTTGGAAAGTGGCATTGAATAACAATAATACCAGCCTTTATCATGTGGAGCTGTTTTCCATTCATGGACAAATGGTTTCTAGCCTAAAATGGGAGACATCATTGCAATTGAAATGAATATTGTTCGGATTTTTTTTTTACATAGGAGTGAAAACAATCTGCACAGATTATGGTGAATATAAGTTATCAAACGTTATATATATGTAGAAAAACGTATTTTAAACAAGGGGTAATTTTTCCTAAAAGAAAAAGGAAAAGGCCTAATGCACATCTTACCATTGAGCATTGTGAATACTATATGCGTGGATATATATACTATGCACAGTGATCTATATAAAGGGAAATCTAAGCTACTGGTGAGCGGTTAGTGTTGAGTGTCGAAACATCCGAGGAGTCCCAAGTGCATAGTCGGATCGGAATGGCATCTATACAATATTAAATTCATATACCGGTATATTCCTATTAATTCTGCTTTTAATGGGACATTCTTGCAGGAAAATAAATTTGAACTATTTGAGAAATTGACAGAGGTTAGTAAGGGAATGTAAGGACATATAATTGTAAGAGGTTGAAATCATATAGGTTACGGTCAAGTGGTAACAGTGGTACTAGGATGGACAGAGGTTTTGATTGCCATAAGGAAAAGTGGGAACGATGGACAGGGTGGTACAATGTTTACCTTGCAACGGACCACCAACGACAACTCCTAACAAACAGATGTTCTTTAGAAGATGCTGTAAGTTGTTCTTTACGTTCACGGAGCGCGACATTCTCCAAACACAAAGTACACAACTAATTAAAATATTACTTTATTGAAGCAATTAGCAAATCGTCGAAAGCTATAATGTGACTCGTGCAATGCATGATAGTTAATGTGAAAATACTCTACGCTACGTGTTGTATCGGTGAACGAAGTAGATTTATTCATACCAAACACTCCATTTGTCGTTTTAGCATCACCATCTGTAGTAACATAAACAGTGGTATCACGTTCAGGTGTTAATACACTGTCACTTTCTGTTGTTAATTCAGTATTCATGTCATTTCTTATTGATATCACATTAATTGTAGTGTCTGTTTTAGTAGTTGTTTCACTTTTCGTAGTTGAAAACGGAGTAGTTTTATCAATTTTAGTGGTTGGTACCTCATTTGTCGTATGAATTGCAGTAGTTGGTAACACCGTAGTAGTATCAATTCCAGTAGTTGGTAGCTCAGTAGTTGCATCAATTACAGTAGTGGGTAACTCAGTAGTTGCATCAATTACAGTAGTTGGTAACACAGTAGTTATATCAATAACAGTAGTGGGTAACTCAGTAGTTGTATCAATTACAGTAGTTGGTAACACAGTAATTTGATCAATTGCAGTACTTGGTAACTCGGTAGTTGTATACATTGCTGTAGTTTGTAACTCAGTGATTATATCAATTGCAGTAGTTGGTAACTCAGTTGTTATATCAATTACAGTAGTTGGTAACACAATAGTTGTATCAATTAGAGTAGTTGGCAACACAGTAGTTGTATCAATTACCGTAGTTGGCACCTCAGTAATTGTATCAATTACAGTAGTTGGTAACTCAGTAGTTGTATCAATTGCAGTAGTTGGTAACTCAGTAGTTGTATCAATCATAGTAGATGACAACACAGTAGTTGTATCAATTACAGTAGTTGGTAGCTCAGTAGTTGTATCAATCATAGTAGTTGGCAACACAGTAGTTGTATCAATCATAGTAGTGGGTAACTCAGTAGTTGTATCAACTACAGTAGTGGGTAACACAGTAAATGTATCAATTACAGTAGTTGATAACTCAGTAGTTGTATCAATTGCAGTAGTTGGTAACTCAGTAGTTGTATCAATTTCCGTAGTGGGTAACTCAGTAGTTGTATCAATTACAGTAGTTGGTAACTCAGTAGTTGTATCAATAACAGTAGTTGGTAACCCAGTAGTTGTATCAATAACAGTAGTTGGTAACTCAGTAGTTGTATCAATTACAGGAGTTGGTAACTCAGTAGTTGTATCAATTTCTGTAATGGGTAACTCAGTAGTTGTATCAATTTCAGTAGTGGGTAACTCAGTAGTTGTATCAATTGCAATAGTGGGTAAATCAGTAGTTGTATCAATTAAAGTAGTTGATAGCACAGTAGTTGTATCAATTACAGTAGTTGGTAACTCAGTAGTTGTATCAATTACAGTAGTGGGTAGCTCAATAGTTGTATCAATTACAGTACTTGATAACTCAGCAGTTGAATCAATTGCAGTAGTTGGTAACTCAGTAGTTGTATCAATTTCAGTAGTGGGTAACTCAGTAGTTGTATCAATTATTGTAATTGGGATCTCAGTAGTTGTATCAATTATAGTAGTTGGTAACACAGTAGTTATATCAATAACAGTAGTTGTATCAATTACAGTAGTTGGTAACTCAGTAGTTGCATCAATTACAGTAGTGGGTAGCTCAGTAGTTGTATCAATTATAGTAGTTGACAACACAGTAGTTGTATCAATTACAGTAGTTGGTAACTCAGTAATTGTATCAATTACAGTAGTGGGTAACTGAGTAGTTGTATCAATTGTAGTAGTTGGTAACTCAGTAGTTGTATCAATTATAGTAGTTGAGATCTCAGTAGTTGTATCAATTATAGTAGTTGGTAACTCAGTAGTTGTATCAATTACAGTAGTGTGTAACTCAGTAGTTGTATCAATTACAGCATTGGGTAACTCAGTAGTTGTATCAATTGTAGTAGTTGATAACTCAGCAGTTGTATCAATTACAGTAGTGGGTAACTCAGTAATTGTATCAATTCCAGTAGTGGGTAACTCAGTATTTGTATCAATTACAGTAGTGGGTAACTCAGTAATTGTATCAATTACAGTAGTGGGTAACTCAGTAATTGTATCAATTACAGTAGTGGGTAACTCAGTAGTTTTATCAATCATTGTAATTGGGATCTCAGTAGTTGTATCAATTATAGTAGTTGGTAACACAGTAGTTATATCAATAACAGTAGTTGTATCAATTACAGTAGTTGGTAACTCAGTAGTTGCATCAATTACAGTAGTGGGTAGCTCAGTAGTTGTATCAATTATAGTAGTTGACAACACAGTAGTTGTATCAATTACAGTAGTTGGTAACTCAGTAATTGTATCAATTACAGTAGTGGGTAACTGAGTAGTTGTATCAATTGTAGTAGTTGGTAACTCAGTAGTTGTATCAATTATAGTAGTTGAGATCTCAGTAGTTGTATCAATTATAGTAGTTGGTAACTCAGTAGTTGTATCAATTACAGTAGTGTGTAACTCAGTAGTTGTATCAATTACAGCATTGGGTAACTCAGTAGTTGTATCAATTGTAGTAGTTGATAACTCAGCAGTTGTATCAATTACAGTAGTGGGTAACTCAGTAATTGTATCAATTCCAGTAGTGGGTAACTCAGTATTTGTATCAATTACAGTAGTGGGTAACTCAGTAATTGTATCAATTACAGTAGTGGGTAACTCAGTAATTGTATCAATTACAGTAGTGGGTAACTCAGTAGTTTTATCAATCATTGTAATTGGGATCTCAGTAGTTGTATCAATTATAGTAGTTGGTAACACAGTAGTTATATCAATAACAGTAGTTGTATCAATTGCAGTAGTTGGTAACTCAGTAGTTGTATCAATTACAGTAGTTGGTAACTCAGTAGTTGTATCAATTGCAGTAGTTGGTAACTCAGTAGTTGTATCAATTATAGTAGTTGGTAACTCAGTAGTTGTATCAATTGCAGTAGTTGGTAACTCAGTAGTTGTATCAATTACAGTAGTGGGCAACTCAGTAGTTGTATCAATAATAGTAGTTGGTAACTCAGTAGTCGTATCAATTATAGTAGTTGTATCAATTACAGTAGTTGGTAACTCAGTAGATGTATCAATTATAGTAGTTGGGATCTCAGTAGTTGTATCAATTATAGTAGTTGTATCAATTACAGTAGTGGGTAACTCAGTAGTTGTATCACTTGTAGAAACTGGTAACACAGTAGTTGTATCAATTACAGTAGTGGGTAGCTCAGTAGTTGTATCAATTGCAGTAGTTGGTAGCTCAGTAGTTGTATCACTTGCAGAAGTTGGTAAAACAGTAGTTGTATCACTTGCAGTAGTGGGTAACTCAGTAGTTGTATCAATTACAATAGTGAGTAACTCAGTAGTTGTATCAATTACAGTGGTGGTTAATTCAGTAGTTGTATCAATTGCAGTAGTTGGTAACTCAGTAGTTGTTTCAATTATAGTAGTGGGTAGCTCAGTAGTTATATCAATTATAGTAGTTGGGAACTCAGTAGTTTTATCAATTACCGTAGTGGGTAATTCAGTAGTTGTATCAATTACAGTAGTGGGTAACTCAGTAGTTGTATCAATTATAGTAGTTGATAACTGAGTAGTTGTATCAATTATAGTAGTCGGTAACTCAGTAGTTGTATCAATTATAGTAGTTGGTAACTCAGTAGTTGTTTCAATTGCAATAGTTGGTAACTCAGTAGTTGTATCAATTACAGTAGTGGGTAACTCAGTAGTTGTATCAATTATAGTAATTGGGATCTCAGTAGTTGTATCAATTACAGTAGTGGGCAACTCAGTAGTTGTATCAATAATAGTAGTTGGTAATTCAGTAGTCGTATCAATTATAGTAGTTGTATCAATTACAGTAGTTGGTAACTCAGTAGTTGAATCACTTGTAGAAGCTGGTAACACAGTAGTTGTATCAATTACAGTAGTGGGTAGCTCAGTAGTTGTATCAATTGCAGTAGTTGGTAGCTCAGTAGTTTTATCACTTGCAGAAGTTGGTAACACAGTAGTTGTATCACTTGCAGTAGTGGGTAACTCAGTAGTTGCATCAATTACAGTAGTAGGTAACTCAGTAGTTGTATCAATTATATTAGTTGGAATCTCAGTAGTGGTATCAATTACAGTACTTGGTAACTCAGTAGTTGTATCAATTATAGTAGTTGGGATCTCAGTAGTTGTATCAATTATAGTAGTTGTATCAATTACAGTAGTGGGTAACTCAGTAGTTGTATCAATTATAGTAGTTGGTAACTCAGTAGTTGTATCAATTACAGTAGTGGGTAACTCAGTAGTTGTATCAATTATAGTAGTTGGCAACACAGTAGTTGTATCAATTACAGTAGTGGGTAACTCAGTAGTTGTATCAATTACAGTAGTGGGTAACTCAGTAGTTGTATCAATTATAGTAGTTGATAACTCAGTAGTTGTATCAATTATAGTAGTTGGGATCTCAGTAGTTGCATCAATTACAGTAGTTGGTAACTCAGTAGTTGTATCAATTATAGTAGTTGGCAACACAGTAGTTGCATCAATTACAGTAGTGGGTAGCTCAGTAGTTGCATCAATTACAGTAGTTGGCAACACAGTAGTTGTATCAATTACAGTAGTGGGTAGCTCAGTAGTTGTATCAATCATAGTAGTTGGTAACTCAGTAGTTGTATCAATTACAGTAGTTGGTAACTCAGTAGTTGTATCAATTATAGTAGTTGGCAACACAGTAGTTGTATCAATTACAGTAGTTAGTAACTCAGTAGTTGTATCAACTACAGTAGTGGGTAGCTCAGTAGTTGTATCAATTATAGCAGTTGGCAACACAGTAGTTGTATCAATTACAGTAGTTGGTAACTCAGTAGTTATATCAATTACAGTAGTGGGTAACTCAGTAGTTGTATCAATTACAGTAGTTGGTAACTCAGTAGTTGTATCAATTATAGTAGTTGGCAACACAGTAGTTGTATTAATTACAGTAGTGGGTAACTCAGTAGTTGTATCAATTACAGTAGTTGTATCAATTACAGTAGTGGCTAACTCAGTAGTTGTATCAATTATAGTAATTGGGATCTCAGTAGTTGTATCAATTATAGTAATTGGGATCTCAGTAGTTGTATCAATTACAGTAGTGGGCAACTCAGTAGTTGTATCAATAATAGTAGTTGGTAACTCAGTAGTCGTATCAATTATAGTAGTTGTATCAATTACAGTAGTTAGTAACTCAGTAGATGTATCAATTATAGTAGTTGGGATCTCAGTAGTTGTATCAATTATAGTAGTTGTATCAATTACAGTAGTGGGTAACTCAGTAGTTGTATCACGTGTAGAAGCTGGTAACACAGTAGTTGTATCAATTACAGTAGTGGGTAGCTCAGTAGTTGTATCAATTGCAGTAGTTGGTAGCTCAGTAGTTGTATCACTTGCAGAAGTTGGTAACACAGTAGTTGTATCACTTGCAGTAGTGGGTAACTCAGTAGTTGTATCAATTACAGTAGTGGGTAACTCAGTAGTTGTATCAATTACAGTGGTGGGTAATTCAGTAGTTGTATCAATTATAGTAGTTGGTAGCTCAGTAGTTGTTTCAGTTATAGTAGTGGGTAGCTCAGTAGTTATATCAATTATAGTAGTTGGGAACTCAGTAGTTTTATCAATTACCGTAGTGGGTAATTCACTAGTTGTATCAATTACAGTAGTGGGTAACTCAGTAGTTGTATCAATTATAGTAGTTGATAACTCAGTAGTTGTATCAATTATAGTAGTCGGTAACTCAGTAGTTGTATCAATTATAGTAGTTGGTAACTCAGTAGTTGTTTCAATTGCAATAGTTGGTAACTCAGTAGTTGTATCATTTACAGTAGTGGGTAACTCAGTAGTTGTATCAATTATAGTAATTGGGATCTCAGTAGTTGTATCAATTACAGTAGTGGGCAACTCAGTAGTTGTATCAATAATAGTAGTTGGTAACTCAGTAGTCGTATCAATTATAGTAGTTGTATCAATTACAGTAGTTGGTAACTCAGTAGTTGTATCAATTATAGTAGTTGTGATCTCAGTAGTTGTATCAATTATAGTAGTTGTGATCTCAGTAGTTGTATCAATTATAGTAGTTGTATCAATTACAGTAGTGGGTAACTCAGTAGTTGTATCACTTGTAGAAGCTGGTAACACAGTAGTTGTATCAATTACAGTAGTGGGTAGCTCAGTAGTTGTATCAATTGCAGTAGTTGGTAGCTCAGTAGTTGTATCACTTGCAGAAGTTGGTAACACAGTAGTTGTATCACTTGCAGTAGTGGGTAACTCAGTAGTTGCATCAATTACAGTAGTAGGTAACTTAGTAGTTGTATCAATTACAGTGGTGGGTAATTCAGTAGTTGTATCAATTACAGTAGTTAGTAACTCAGTAGATGTATCAATTATAGTAGTTGGGATCTCAGTAGTTGTATCAATTATAGTAGTTGTATCAATTACAGTAGTGGGTAACTCAGTAGTTGTATCACGTGTAGAAGCTGGTAACACAGTAGTTGTATCAATTACAGTAGTGGGTAGCTCAGTAGTTGTATCAATTGCAGTAGTTGGTAGCTCAGTAGTTGTATCACTTGCAGAAGTTGGTAACACAGTAGTTGTATCACTTGCAGTAGTGGGTAACTCAGTAGTTGTATCAATTACAGTAGTGGGTAACTCAGTAGTTGTATCAATTACAGTGGTGGGTAATTCAGTAGTTGTATCAATTATAGTAGTTGGTAGCTCAGTAGTTGTTTCAGTTATAGTAGTGGGTAGCTCAGTAGTTATATCAATTATAGTAGTTGGGAACTCAGTAGTTTTATCAATTACCGTAGTGGGTAATTCACTAGTTGTATCAATTACAGTAGTGGGTAACTCAGTAGTTGTATCAATTATAGTAGTTGATAACTCAGTAGTTGTATCAATTATAGTAGTCGGTAACTCAGTAGTTGTATCAATTATAGTAGTTGGTAACTCAGTAGTTGTTTCAATTGCAATAGTTGGTAACTCAGTAGTTGTATCATTTACAGTAGTGGGTAACTCAGTAGTTGTATCAATTATAGTAATTGGGATCTCAGTAGTTGTATCAATTACAGTAGTGGGCAACTCAGTAGTTGTATCAATAATAGTAGTTGGTAACTCAGTAGTCGTATCAATTATAGTAGTTGTATCAATTACAGTAGTTGGTAACTCAGTAGTTGTATCAATTATAGTAGTTGTGATCTCAGTAGTTGTATCAATTATAGTAGTTGTGATCTCAGTAGTTGTATCAATTATAGTAGTTGTATCAATTACAGTAGTGGGTAACTCAGTAGTTGTATCACTTGTAGAAGCTGGTAACACAGTAGTTGTATCAATTACAGTAGTGGGTAGCTCAGTAGTTGTATCAATTGCAGTAGTTGGTAGCTCAGTAGTTGTATCACTTGCAGAAGTTGGTAACACAGTAGTTGTATCACTTGCAGTAGTGGGTAACTCAGTAGTTGCATCAATTACAGTAGTAGGTAACTTAGTAGTTGTATCAATTACAGTGGTGGGTAATTCAGTAGTTGTATCAATTATAGTAGTTGGTAACTCAGTAGTTGTTTCAATTATAGTAGTGGGTAGCTCAGTAGTTATATCAATTATAGTAGTTGGGAACTCAGTAGTTTTATCAATTACCGTAGTGGGTAATTCAGTAGTTGTATCAATTACAGTAGTGGGTAACTCAGTAGTTGTATCAATTATAGTAGTTGATAACTGAGTATTTGTATCAATTATAGTAGTCGGTAACTCAGTAGTTGTATCAATTATAGTAGTCGGTAGCTCAGTAGTTGTATCAATTATAGTAGTTGATAACTGAGTATTTGTATCAATTATAGTAGTTGATAACTGAGTAGTTGTATCAATTGCAGTAGTTGGTAACTCAGTAGTTGTATCAATTATAGTAGTCGGTAGCTCAGTAGTTGTATCAATTATAGTAGTTGGTAACACAGTAGTTGTTTTAATGGTAGTAGCTTGTAACATAGTAGTTGATTCAATTACGGTGGTTGAGGTCTCAGTCCCAATTACTGTGGTTTGGAAGTCAGTTGTATCAATTACAGTAGTTCGAGACTCATTTGTCGTATCAGTTGCACTAGTTGATAAATCAGTAGTAGCACCAATTACAGTAGTTGGGAACTCGGTAGTTATATCTATTAAAGTACTCTGGAACTCAGCCTTAGTTACCTCAGTAGATAATCCAGTAGTAACAATTGTAGTATTTGGAAGCTCAGTGGTTGTATCGACTGTAGCTGAATTACTGTTTGTCTCCAACAAAATAGCAGATGTATTATTTTCGGTTAACGAACTTAATGTCGAATCAACCGTTGGTAAAGATGTTTGTGTTGGAGATGAAGTTTCTGATGATGAGGATATTAAAAAATCCGTTGTAAGCGTTATTGTAGGCGATGTAGTAAAATTGAGAAGAAATGACGTTGTGTCCATGTTTATATGCGTTGCATTTAAATTGCTTGACGATGTTGTATTTTCTATGGAAATGTCTGATGAAGATGCTACAGAAGACGTTGATGACGAAGATGATAAAGAAGACGTAGATGAAAGGGTAGAGTGGGTAGAAGAATCTGCGAAAAAGCATAAATAAAATCGAATGCATGTTTAATATATAGGACCTGTCACGATATAAAAACACAGATGTAGTATATAAGTAATACAAATCTATATCTACAATGCAAATACACAATGGAGGTTAAATACTAATGAAGGTTCCAGGTATAGTTAGAATTATGGTCGGACACAACAACAACTATAACAATATTAAATCCGTAGAAAGAATACCACTTGCATATCATATTAGGTAAACACAAAGAATTAATTTTTCATATATTTTTTTGTTTTTTTTTTAAATGCTGAAAAAAGAATATTTAAATTGCTTATTCAGAATCTGCATATTTCCAATTTACCATTAACACGTGAAATTGTATTAATTATCATCTGAATAAAGAATTTAAAAGTTGTACATTCTGGCGCGTGTTGCGGTGTACTCGATACCATTTTAAGTGTAAAAGATTGTCAGTGGGTTACAGCAAGTACTCCGATTTCCCCACAAATTAAACAGGACGCCATGATATACTAATAACGACCTGATATCAAATCCACAATATAGCTAGGAGAACACGCTATCCATTAATGCAGTCATTATTTATAGGATTTATATGTGCTATAAACTGCGTGTTCCATTATGTTTGTATTTTGTTTATCTTGGTTTCTTCGTTTCCAAGTATACTAAATTAATTCTAAATCATGTTGATAATTGGTCTTGATTTAATTACACCTGTCTAAAAGCGGAATATTAGAGTAGTGATAATGATGACTACAAGTATCACGGCATATGATAGTATGAAGTCAATATTGACCTGGTTTACAGTGGTATCTAAGTCCATTAGGGATGGAATTAAGACACAAAAGAAACAATTCTCGTTTTCCTATCTATGAATAACGTAAAATAAGACAATAACACTTTTATCAGCATGGAATAAAAGAACAATAAATAGATTTATATACAACATGAGAAAATGTACAAAAGTAAGATACTTAAATAACAATTAATTGTGTACTCGTTCTTGCTCCTTTTTTCTCGAGAGGCCGTCGTTGTCGTGATTGCATGGTAGTTGGATTTACAACTACCTGTGCAATCAGTGCCTAATACCATTAACGTTGTGATTTCAAACCCCGTTCATGGCGAGGTGTACTCGATACAACATTATGTGATAAAGTTTGTCAGTGACTTGCGACAGGTAGGTGGTTTTCTCCGGGCACTCCGATTTATTCCACCAATAAAACTGACTGCCACAATATAACTGAAATATTGTTGAAAGTGGTGTTAAACACCTTAAACCAACCAAACCTTTTTCTCGCTTACCTACAAATACATAGCAAAAAAGGGACAAGAATTGGAGAGATGAAACACATTAGATAAATGATGAACTACATTCAAACAGTGAAAATACTAAAATGACATTTAACATCACTTTTATCACACTTTCATTGGTAAGAAAGGTATGGTTATGTTCTTGCTTTGTTTTTTTTTTTACTAAATTGATAAGGCAAGTTGATAGAGTATTATATAAAATGTTTAACAAATAAAAGCTCTACGTAGTAACAACGTATTTCTTACCTGTTTGCTGGGTTGAATCTGTCGTTGAAGCTGTGCTTGTTAAAATTCCTGTTTAAAAAAAAGTGGTATGTATGGAATTATTTTATTATCAGCTCGATATTGAATCAACAACAACAATAATAGTGGTAGGTGTGGCTGCTACAGAGATAGACTCAAGAACAGAAGTGGATTCTCCTAAGTTCATTCCGAAGAATTTGTTTTAAAATTACAATTAAAGTATTTCGTCATTTTGGTAGAACACATAATATGCATTTATGCTCTCTGTCTATACAAATCTATTCCAAAAACTACTCTTATGTGTACGACAACAGACCCAAACATAATAAATTTCATCTGCGGCTTGCTCCGTTTGCCTCGCATGCTTACTGGCTTATAAATATATACAACTTAACTATGACTGGAATTTTCTGGGCCACCTATTGTGGCCATTTAATTTCCTTTTTATATAATTATTTACAATATGAGTTACATCACGAGGCAAAGGTGGGTAACAACATGGGCCACATGATCATTACCTGATCCCCCCCCATAATTATTCATGAGCATGAGGATCCGCACAAAAAAGGGGGAGTCCCTTTTATCGTTAATAGCGTGTTATTCTAGATAATAACCCACTTTTATAAAAATCAGTGGTTTGTATTTGGTTGCGATTACAATCCGAGTTTACCCCCCCCCCCCCCCTTCCCCCCCCCTCCCCCCCCCCCCCCCCCCCCCCGAAACCCCTGAAAGGCCAGTCCTCACTACTGTGGGTTACATCAGACCACTAACGGATACAGATGGTTAATAGTTGATTAATGAAAATGTATATTCGTTTTTCACGCAATATTCGCTCAGATATCCAATCAAAACATGAGCGAAACATTTTTGCATATCACTTTGTTGTACTACTGGCTGATACAGGTGTACAGTGTGTGTGTGTGTTAATATATAACGCGTGTCGTATTTTGAGAGCGCACTATTAGATATATATAGTGCTAGGTCATTGAAGTATCAAATGATTCAATCAATCATGATCCTTCTTGTTTTTAAGACGGCGGACGCGGTTGTTATTTTATTAAGTCCCAGGAGCTCCAAGTTAGATTTATTATTATTATATATGGTTATGTTTATGTGTAAAGAGAGAAGCTTTTTACATACATGCGTTGTTGTTGCTTAGAAACTTAATACTGCATTACTCTTTGATCTTAAACAACAATTAAGCAATATGATTTGTTTATCCGTTCGGTTACTTCTCTTATATTTCATTACTTTCATGTTAGTGTGATGATGAATAAATATTATCAGTTTGTACATAGTGAAAAGTTATAGAAGGGCAAATTTTATCCATATTTTTGTTCTCCCGAGTGCTCAGTAGAACCAATAATAACATCGGCACGAGATGAGAAAGCGACACCTGTTATCTAATTAAATAAACTGTAGCTTAATCAGAAGAGCGATTGCGTGTATCAATTAACTTCACATGTCTTGTTCCATGTAGTTAAACCGTTAATAAAGTTTTAACAAAGTTCTTGGAAAGTTTGATAGTTCATAAAATGAACATAAAATGCTACAACTATTGAAGATACATTGACGTTCTTAACCTAAAGGTATGCCGGTTATAGCTCTAATATTGATCACATACCAAAGTACCAAAGAAAAATTCAACACTATTCCAGGGTTTTACTTTTATTGGGTTTTTTAACCCGCCTTTCATGTTACGGAAGATTTTTGAATGATGTAATATTAGACAAAACAATTCGACAATCCAACAAATAAAAGAGAATAAAATGTTCATGGTTATTGGTGCTTAGCGTCACCTTCAGCAATTGTTCTACTTATACCATCACTACTAGTCTTATTGTAGGAGAAAAGTCAGGACAGAGTTAACGAAATGAAAGGTGAAACATCCCGTCCTGGAAATATGTGTTTGGATAACGGGGCTCAAACCTCACGGCAGTGATGTTAGATCAGAAGTCAACTACATTAACAACCTTGGATATATGTGTTTGGAAACCTTAACCCTTCAGGTGGTGTTAGATCAGAAGTCTACAACCTTAAAGGAAAACGTCATGGTCTTAACAAGTTAGTGTGAAAATTTAAATGGCAGTAAATAAAAGACATCCATCCCATGAAGAAAACGTCAACAAAAATATAAAAAATATATATCCTCCCTAGCCAGAATGGGGTTTTTTTCATAGGAAAGCAAAAATCAAGTCATCTCTTTTTTCGGACAGATTTTTTTTTTCGTAAACAGACAAGTTAAATTTGGTCGTTCCCTAAGAGATTCAATAGAACTTTCTCTTATGTCTTGCAAATTTTATTGCTGAACATGGCACTTGTCGTATTATGCAATTAACTCACCAGAAAATAAAACATTGTTGAAAGTGAAGTAAATTCCACATCTAAATACAAAAACATGTCAAACAAGATTTTTCTCTCAATTTTTATGTGCGATGACAACAACGCTAAACATTCAAATGCGTATGAAACATGTTTAGTCAAATGTCCTAAGTACATAGATTTCTAAAGACATTGTCTAAAGTGTAAAACAGCGTAAACACAATCGTTCGGAAATTTGTGCAACCGAAAATTTTATTTATTTATAAAACAATTAATATCTCTTGAAAGTAAATAAAAATGCCAAAGATTACAATTTCCCATACAATTAACTATGTTAAATAATAATAATAATCTTTTTGCATAAGAAATCTACGTTGTTGTTGACACGAGTTCACACCCGATACCCACCCGAAGTGCAAAGGTTTACAGAATTGGCAAACATCTCTGTCAGATTCTTCAAAAGCATTAAATTATAGGATTTTTAAAACCAAATTCGAATTCGAGGAATATTTTAAACATAGGTGATGCAATCAGACTGTGCAGATTTAGGACAACAAATCACTATCTACCGATTGAAACCGGTAGATGGAGAAATATTGATAGAGAAAACAGGTACTGTAATTTATGTAATTGTCAGAAATTAGGCGATGAATACCACTATGTTTTAGAGTGTTCCTCTTTAAACGATAAACGCAAGCAGCTTCTTCCAAAATATTTTATGAAAAGACATAATGTTGTCAAGTTCTTTGAACTTCTATCTACCAAAAAACAATCGCTGTTACGAAAATTATGTATATTTATCAAACATATCAATAAGGTCTTTTGTACTCCTGGCTTACCCACTGTTGTTCCTTAACCTATGTATATTTTGTAAAAAGTCTTGTTATGTTATTATTATGTTGTTATTTTTCTCTGTACCATTGTATTTGGCTGTATGAGAATAAAGATATATATACAGATATCAAAGGCCTAGGTTTTACCGGTCACTTCGATGCAACTGTCCGGACTTATCTCCCCCAACAAGATTAGGGGTACCGATTTGTCTGATTTGCTGAAAGAAACTATGAACGCCGAATTTTTTTTTATAAACCAATATATTTGTATATATTTCATATTTGTTTGTCCACAAATTCGTACATATTGGTTTATTTTCTGCAATTATTCTAATTATTATTAACCTTTAAATACTATTTTGTTAAATTTCTATTTTTTCTGTATTGTATTCAATTTATCATAATTGTTTCCCATTTATTGAGATATTATAACCATTATTTCGCACAGAATGAAATATGTTAATGTTCAGAAGCCTATAAGGCAGTGACGGACCTACAATTTGGAGACCCTGAAGCTTAAACTGTTATGAAGCCCCTTCGCAATTTGACCAATTACAGGGACATTTTGAGGCCAATATCTTTATTTTAATAACAAACACTTAAAAAAATTCCATTGATTTTGCTGAAAAATTAACTCATTAAAAAGTTGCTTCATGGGTCGCTGTAGCTTAAGCTTCATTGGTTTCATAGCAGATCCGCCACTGGCCTAAGGTGCTCTATAAAACAGTATATGAATATGATAACGCCCATCCCTCTCACCAAAGATGCATAGGTTGTATAAATGTCATGTTTACAGCGGGCAGGTCTTATATTGAATTGGAATTAAATTAATACGATTTCAATTCTCAGAACCTTTTAAATAATAACTACACTCACCTGGGCTTAATAGTGTTATAATTACCAGTGTTCTAACAAAATTGAAAGACTTAACGGGCCACATCTGAAATAGAAAAATAATGGCATGTCATAGAAACACTTCTATTGTCATTACAGGAATTCAATGGCATTATTTATTTCCTAAAGGAAGTGGACATTTGTTAAGTCCACGCAGTTGTCATGGTGGTTCAAATTTACATTAATGGAACCAGACAAATGGTTGTAATTCTATGTCTGGTTTAGTTGATTAACAATTACGTCTATTTAATTTTTTTTATATTTGATGGTCGATTGATATTTGTTTTAAAGTCAGGTGAGTAAAACGTCAGCTATATTCATGATGAGTGGGAAGTTGTAAAGGTAAACAGATAAAACTGAGACGAGCATATGAACGGCCATATCCGGCTTACTCTGTAAGAGTGAGTGAATAATTGTTATATAACGCCAAGTAAGCAATATTTCAGGTATATCGTGGCGAGAACAAGTTACATTTCAATCAGATGATGTCCGCTTTGTACTAGACCAACGATTTTAGTTGGATTTTTATAGTGTAAGTCAACTGAAACAACAGTCCACTCTACTCGGACACATTATCCTGATTCTGAGCCAATCAGTCTTTGCTCTTACCTATTAATGCTGTGTGCTTAGCGTTGAAGCAGCAAATAACAATTTTATAGTCCTTTGTTTGACATGACCAAGACTCGAACCAACGATCTACCACACTCAAGACTCGAACCAACGATCTACCACACTCAAGACTCGAACCAACGATCTACCACACTCAAGACTCGAACCAACGATCTACCACACTCAAGGCTCGAACCAACGATCAACCACACTCAAGGCTCGAACCAACGATCTACCACACTCAAGGCTCGAACCAACGATCTACCACACTCAAGACTCGAACCAACGATCTACCACACTCAAGACTCGAACCAACGATCTACCACACTCAATATTCGAACCAACGATCTACCACACTCAAGACTCGAACCAACGATCTACCACACTCAAGACTCGAACCAACGATCTACCACACTCAAGGCTCGAACCAACGATCAACCACACTCAAGGCTCGAACCAACGATCTACCACACTCAAGGCTCGAACCAACGATCTACCACACTCAAGACTCGAACCAACGATCTACCACACTCAAGACTCGAACCAACGATCTACCACACTCAAGACTCGAACCAACGATCTACCACACTCAATACTCGAACCAACGATCTACCACACTCAAGACTCGAACCAACGATCAACCACACTCAAGGCTCGAACCAACGATCTACCACACTCAAGGCTCGAACCAACGATCTACCACACTCAAGGCTCGAACCAACGATCTACCACACTCAAGACTCGAACCAACGATCTACCACACTCAAGGCTCGAACCAACGATCTACCACACTCAAGGCTCGAACCAACGATCTACCACACTCAAGGCTCGAACCAACGATCTACCACACTCAAGGCTCGAACCAACGATCTACCACACTCAAGGCTCGAACCAACGATCTACCACACTCAAGACTCGAACCAACGATCTACCACACTCAAGACTCGAACCAACGATCTATCACACTCAAGACTCGAACCAACGATCTACCACACTCAAGGCTCGAACCAACGATCAACCACACTCAAGGCTCGAACCAACGATCTACCACACTCAAGGCTCGAACCAACGATCTACCACACTCAAGGCTCGAACCAACGATCTACCACACTCAAGACTCGAACCAACGATCTACCACACTCAAGGCTCGAACCAACGATCTACCACACTCAAGGCTCGAACCAACGATCTACCACACTCAAGACTCGAACCAACGATCTACCACACTCAAGACTCGAACCAACGATCTACCACACTCAAGACTCGAACCAACGATCTACCACACTCAAGGCTCGAACTAACGATCAACCACACTCAAGGCTCGAATCAACGATCTACCACACTCAAGGCTCGAACCAACGATCTACCACACTCAAGGCTCGAACCAACGATCTACCACACTCAAGACTCGAACCAACGATCTACCACACTCAAGGCTCGAACCAACGATCTACCACACTCAAGGCTCGAACCAACGATCTACCACACTCAAGGCTCGAACCAACGATCTACCACACTCAAGGCTCGAACCAACGATCTACCACACTCAAGACTCGAACCAACGATCTACCACACTCAAGGCTCGAACCAATGATCTACCACACTCAAGGCTCGAACCAACGATCAACCACACTCAAGGCTCGAACCAACGATCTACCACACTCAAGGCTCGAACCAACGATCTACCACACTCAAGGCTCGAACCAACGATCTACCACACTCAAGACTCGAACCAACGATCTACCACACTCAAGGCTCGAACCAACGATCTACCACACTCAAGGCTCGAACCAACGATCTACCACACTCAAGGCTCGAACCAACGATCTACCACACTCAAGGCTCGAACCAACGATCTACCACACTCAAGACTCGAACCAACGATCTACCACACTCAAGGTTCGAACCAATGATCTACCACACTCAAGGCTCGAACCAACGATCAACCACACTCAAGACTCGAACCAACGATCTACCACACTCAAGGCTCGAACCAACGATCTACCACACTCAAGGCTCGAACCAACGATCTACCACACTCAAGGCGAGCACGCCAACCATTACACCACCGATGCGGTTTATTCTGTATTAGCACAATCACTTGCATAATGGACTCCATCTCTTGCTTGCTTTCCTTTAGGTTTGATTTGTTTATTATACCATACAATCAAATAATACAGTGTCTTCATACGCGTCCTTGGGTCAAGTTGAAATACTAGATGAACGTAACTCTTGATATAGATAAAAAAAAAATCTTGCAAATACTTCATTCCATGGATCGATTCAATTATATCTCAGGAACGCCCGTTAATATATATTTATAAATGATGGTACTCGCACGTTTCATATGCATTTTCCTTCGCGACCAGAGAGTTTCTTATGCCCATTCCTTCACCATCAGCATGGTCAGAGAATTCGTACATATTGGATGTTTTATAGACTTGCTACAAGTCCTTTTCTTATTAATAATTCCTTTAAAATATTGTTGCTATGAAAGTTCAAATCTTAAATGACCACTTGTATGTACTAACACACATTTCTTGCATATTACATTTGGATAGTTTATAGCATTAATGCTGTCAATTAAGATTTCAACTTTCATACCAACAATTCATCTAAAGGGATTAAATGATAATAAATGATAAGCAAGTCTAGATGTTTTATTACGATCTATTTTAGCAGTATTGATATTATTAAGTACAGTAATGTTAAAATCGTCTGTCTTTTACTGAAACGGAAATCTTAAGTCAAGAGTTTTAATGACAGTTATATAATATAGAGGTCATTAATATAATGATGATATCTAGCAGAGTAAATACAATATCGGATATTTGTCTGTTTCAATAGCTATCTTTGAACAAAAATTAAGATAACAGTATTTATAACAATACTTGAACAAAACAGGTAAAACAGTTGTCAAAACAGCACCAAACTCAGTGAAGTAAATGTCAAAGAAACTTTTACGTCACACATTGATAGAAAAATATTTTTGACATTTTTGTTGACTACCTTATCTTTATACATTTTTACTATATGTAAATCCATCGTTTATAATCTTTTCTGCAGAGACGGAATATATTTCGACAAGATCTTGGTATCGAAATATAAACTTTTTAAGAGATGACACAATACGAATTTTAATTTAAGAAAACGTCGATTTTAAAAGGTTAAAATTTTCGTTAAAAATATATATTTCTATAATTCAAAATACTGATAATTCCTCTGGTTATTACAACATGAATAATAATATTCTAAGAGTAAAGAATATTGCTCAATCTTAAGTTTTCTGTGTAATATTAATATTCTAAGAGTAAAGAATATTGCTCAATCTTAAGTTTTCTGTGTAATATTAATAGTCTAAGAGTAAAGAATATTGCTCAATCTTAAGTTTTCTGTGTAATATTAATATTCTAAGAGTAAAGAATATTGCTCAATCTTAAGTTTTCTGTGTAATATTAATATTCTAAGAGTAAAGAATATTGCTCAATCTTAAGTTTTCTGTGTAATATTAATATTCTAAGAGTAAAGAATATTGCTCAATCTTAAGTTTTCTGTGTAATATTAATATTCTAAGAGTAAAGAATATTGCTCAATCTTAAGTTTTCTGTGTAATATTAATAGTCTAAGAGTAAAGAATATTGCTCAATCTTAAGTTTTCTGTGTAATATTAATATTCTAAGAGTAAAGAATATTGCTCAATCTTAAGTTTTCTGTGTAATATTAATAGTCTAAGAGTAAAGAATATTGCTCAATCTTAAGTTTTCTGTGTAATATTAATATTCTAAGAGTAAAGAATATTGCTCAATCTTAAGTTTTCTGTGTAATATTAATATTCTAAGAGTAAAGAATATTGCTCAATCTTAAGTTTTCTGTGTAATATTAATATTCTAAGAGTAAAGAATATTGCTCAATCTTAAGTTTTCTGTGTAATATTAATATTCTAAGAGTAAAGAATATTGCTCAATCTTAAGTTTTCTGTGTAATATTAATATTCTAAGAGTAAAGAATATTGCTCAATCTTAAGTTTTCTGTGTAATATTAATATTCTAAGAGTAAAGAATATTGCTCAATCTTAAGTTTTCTGTGTAATGTTTTGTTGATCATTGTTTGTCTTTGTGTACTTTTTCTGTTGCTCATTGTTCTGTCTGTCCTCACGGCTTCTGATTACCCGTTTTGTAGCCTCAAACATTCCTTATGATAAGGAAATGGTAATTTTTTTCTAGCTAAGAATGTTAGACCAAATTTGCATGTGTTTCAAAATTTGTTGAATATGATTTCTGTAATACACAAAAATGATCCTTGAAATGTTAAAATCTGAAATCTCAATAATCAATAACTGCCTTCACGGGTTCTTTGTAATCATAACATTTATAGAAAACAGTGAAAGGAGAAACCCTTTTTTTTTTTTTTTAATTATCTCTTGTCATTATTCTCATAGTTTCATCATTTCAATGACACTTGGAAGATAGCAATTTGTAATTAGATTCAGAAAAATGTCAAAAGGATTAATCCATTTCTGAATGCTGATATTTGTTTTTTCCTGGGGTGACCTTTCATTGCAAATTCATACCCCCATAAATATGTTGTTTTCTAAAAGTTATATGATTTGCAGAATATGGGATAAAGACAATTCAAATGAGTATCCATGTATCAGCTTCTGTAAGTAACGCTGTCATTTTAATAAAACAGCAATAAATGCATCCCATGTAAATATACGGCTTTGTTAATTGATCAAGATGTATACCGTTTGATTTCCATATCTGCAGCATTTCACTACAAGTTTATTTTATTTTTATTCATTCCCAGCGACTTCAATAATGTAAATAGAATCATAAGGAAGAAGCAAATGTCTGCTCAAATTTAGTGAAATGACATTACGTACATATCTCATATTCTCTCAAATATTTTGTTCTAAGAAGAAATTAATCATATTTTGTAAACAAACGCTCTAAAATAAAAGTTCAAAAGTGACCATTGTTGCCCTATTATGTCTTCCGATGACGTGAGAGTTGCTTGATTGATTATTGCTTAACGTCTAGAAGGCAATATTTCAGTTATATTCAGGACTAAAGCAAGTTCAGTAAAATACTACATATGCAATAACACTGCCAGATATGCTTGCAACATATAAAAAACCTATATAGAAACGAGGGAAGGGGTGGGTCAACCGTGTCAATAGCTTTTGACTATCACTGAAAAAGTATGGAAAGTTGGGTAGGGATGCCAAATTTAGTCTTTTGTTCCGTTTGTCGTAGTGATAATCCAATCTTTGTCCTCTTTTATGACTTGATTATCTCCGAATATGACTTATCACGGGATTTTTAACAGGAGTAACAAGAAGGGTGCCACTCGTGGAGCAGGAACTGTTACACTTCTGGAACACATGAGTTCATTCCCTGGTTTTGAGTGAGGTTCGTGGTGCTCAAGCCTTCGTTTTCTGTGTAGTGTTTGTGTCCTTTGTCCCTTTGACATTTGTAGTATCTGTCCTTTGTCCCTTTCCTTTTGACATTTGTAGTATATGTCCTTTGTCCCTTTCCTTTTGACATTTGTAGTATATGTCCTTTGTCCCTTTCCTTTTGACATTTGTAGTATATGTCCTTTGTCCCTTTCCTTTTGGTATTTGTAGTATCTGTCCTTTGTCCCTTTCCTTTTGACATTTGTAGTATCTGTCCTTTGTCCCTTTCCTTTTGACATTTGTAGTATCTGTCCTTTGTCCCTTTCCTTTTGACATTTGTAGTATATGTCCTTTGTCCCTTTCCTTTTGGTATTTGTAGTATCTGTCCTTTGTCCCTTTGGCATTTGTAGTATCTGTCCTTTGTCCCTTTCCTTTTGGTATTTGTAGTATCTGTCCTTTGTCCCTTTCCTTTTGACATTTGTAGTATCTGTCCTTTGTTCCTTTCCTTTTGGTATTTGTAGTATCTGTCCTTTGTCCCTTTCCTTTTGACATTTGTAGTATCTGTCCTTTGTCCCTTTCCTTTTGACATTTGTAGTATATGTCCTTTGTCCCTTTCCTTTTGACATTTGTAGTATCTGTCCTTTGTCCCTTTCCTTTTGGTATTTGTAGTATCTGTCCTTTGTCCTTTTGACATTTGTAGTATCTGTCCTTTGTCCCTTTCCTTTTGGCATTTGTAGTATCTGTCCTTTGTCCCTTTCCTTTTGGTATTTGTAGTATCTGTCCTTTGATTTAACACACAGTTAGTATCTGCAATCTTTTCTTACAATCATTGTCCCGCTCAGATGTATATTGAGTATATATATTCCTGTACTTTCATACGCAACGCCAAAAGAAATAAAAAAATTCGTTAGCCATCTAGCGACATTAATAACGCGATGTAAATATGCATGGTAACACGCCCACTCTTGAGAATCTTGAGTTTCATGAGATAAAAGGTGCAAGGATATCAACAGAAAATTGTTAAAACAAAATATATTGGTCTCGCACATGATACTTAGTAAATATTGCATTACTAAAATTTAGTATTACGCCTTTAATCGCAACCTAACGTGACAAGATATTCTATTAACGTATATGATATGATTCCATCTGTTTAAGTGCATCCACTAGATGTTCGAATAATTATTTTTGATAGAGGAGAGCACAGTCTCTTGAGAAATTGAATAAGCATCTCTATATGCGATTAATTGCTTCGTTTGTGTTCTTTATTCCGGAAGATAATGAAAGGAAGCTCTTCGTCGTCATAGTTATGCGACACTAGTTATTTTAACATTTCATAGCTTATTCAGCATGGTAACACTGTGTAAATATAAAAGGATTAACTGTTTGATCTACATAAACATATTTTTATGCCATTTTAGTTTCAGAATTCTCATACCGTTTCAATTTCAGAAGTAGGCGAGTCTTTTTTCATTATTAACACAACATACATTGAACATGGAGTCATTTTACCTGTAGGCTTTTTATTTAATTGGTCACTACCACAGAAGGTGGATGCAACACGCTCCATCTTAACAATGGTAAGCAATTATTCCAGAAATAAATCAAATACATTTTCATGTGCTTGAATAAAGCAATGATCGTTGATATTTATTGTTAAAGGCATACAGGCTGTCAGAATTGAATTTTTTTGTTTATATTAAAAGTTGCCAATATTCGATGTTTTATACTAATAAAATGTTCTGAATAAGAAGCCAGGTTTAAAAGATATGTTATAATGTTGTAATTAGTGAAAAGAATTCGAAAGTCTGTTGGTAAAATCGCCATTAACACGACCTAATTATAAGTCGGCCGCTTTTCCGAAGTTTGCCGAATACTGATAACTGCTATTAATAACCAGGAAGCATGTTGCATGTAAATTCGTTAGAATTAATATAATTTAAGAAATATATCTATGAAATTGGATCCCGTGGTTAATATTATATAATGGTATTTAGCAAGAATGACAGTTAAAATCGGAAATACGTGATGAAATCAATAAAAACAAACCCAAACTCTGCAAAGGAAAATTGTAAACAAATTGTATTGCATATTATTGACAACACTTGAGTTGACTTGATTATATTTAAACAACCTTATTCAGAAAAAACTGCTGGGATCTGCTAATCTGGGTCACGGGTCACTGTAATCGGGCGGCTGTATCGAGAAACAGATACGGTGTTGAAAAAACTGTTGATACTCATAAAATATTGATCAATGCTATAAAATTTTATGTTTGTCTTCAAGAAATATGATAGACAAAACCATGTGTGAAGTTTTATGACGAAATATCTCCGATTTCTATGTAAATTTACGAGTTGAAGTGGGGAAATTTTATGTTAGATTTCTAAAAAATCTTCTACTCTGAAACCACAGGTAAATTTACTTTAGCGATGTATTTTTATCTTGGACAAGAATAATGAGCGTCTTGATTGGATGACCGATTTAAAACACACTGACTCTGCATGGTAAAAAGATGCATGTATAAGAAATCTGTTATATTTATTCATTTGTTTGATTCTGGAATATTGTTGATCATTGATTTAAACAAGAAAAAAGGGAAAAAGGAGTGGGGGGTGAATTTTATTTGTGAATTTTACAGTTTAAATAAATGTTATGTTTCGACAGTTTAAAGAGAAAAATAAAAATTTGTTGCGACTAAAGCTTAAATCAGCGTTAAAAATTGAACAAATATCAGTGGTTTTGTAAATGAAATTTATTTTAAATAGAAAATCTGAATTTATTATTGATTAATTTATTATTAATGATACAATTTTATATCCCTTGGGAGGGGGAGGGGGGCTATGATGAAAATTTGAAATAAAAACACAGGACCGGATTTTAAGCAAAAATAATAATCCAGGATTAGTTTTTTATTAAGAAAAATCCAGGACCCTGCGTCCAGGATTTTTTTTTTTTAAAGTTAATAATATGAAATATTGACATCCACACTTGCCTTTTGGACAGCACATTTCTGTGTCCACACTTGTTTTTTAGAAAAAAAAACAGACATTATTTTAGTTTCTAATTTAAAAGAGATATCACCTAGCGTTTTCTCCTGAAAAAAAGAATATATAAAAAACTACGAAGTACGATGCAATTCTACTGTTAAAATATAATTCGACCAAAAAAAGATACTAAATTATGCTTACGTGTTGAAAAATGGAGTAGGTCGGTATAACATCTTTTTTTAGTTTTTACACAAAGCTTGCTGAATCCTCCTTTTTGTGCAGTTTTCGTATAGAATCCGTCAATGTATTTGTTCAATTCTACGATTCGATTTGTGTCATGTGCTTTCTTCATCAACAAACAATTTCGCACATGCGCAAATGCTTTCTCGAATGAGTTCACTGTCAGATCGTATGAATATTGCGCGGGTAAACATTGGATTCTTTACTGGATTCAAGAAAATAAAACAGCGACGTATTTCCTTCGTTCTCGGCTATTTACGTATGATATGAAAAATTTCAACTGCAATTGGTATAAAACATCGAATATTGGCAACTTTTAATATTAAAAAAAAAAAAATCAATTCTGACACGGGAACCAACATAACCATTGTCTCGGTAGGATGCATTGACATCGAAATTGTAAACCTTGTATGGCAAGAAAACAACAGACACTTTGTGGATACAGAACTCTTGATCTGTGAAGATGTCCAAAATGAGTATTTTATGACAAAATATGTAATTATGGGTACCTCGGACACTTTGTGAACACGTGTAATCATGGGTACCTCGGACACTTTGTGAATATGTGTAATCATGGGACGCTCGGACACTGTGAACACGTGTAATCATGGGCATATATTATTTAGAGGTGAGCGAGTGATTATTGCTTAGCGACAACTCAGCAATATTTCCGCTTTATCATGGCGAGAATAAAGTTAATTTTCAATGAAATGATGATGAGGTCCGCTTTGTTCTAGATCAACACGCTTAGTTAGATTTTTATAGTGCTAGCTCACTGAAACAACAGTCCGCTGATAGACACGTAGCCTCGTTTGGACACATTATCCTGATTCCGAGCCAACCAGTTTTTGCTCTTTCTTCTTAATGCTGCGTGCTTAGCAGAGAAGCAACAAATATCAATGTTATAGTCTTGGGTTTGACCACGATCGACCGCACTCGAGACGAGCACCCTAACCATTATACCACGATCTACCGCACTCGAGACGAGCACGCTAACCATTATACCACGATCTACCACACTCGAGACGAGCACGCTAACCATTATACCACGATCTACCGCACTCGAAACGAGCACGCTAACCATTACATCACGATCTACCGCACTCGATACGAGCACGCTAACCATTATACCACGATCTACCACACTCGAGACGAGCACGCTAACCATTACATCACGATATACCGCACTCGAGACGAGCACGCTAACCATTATACCACGATCTACCGCACTCGAGACGAGCACGCTAATCATTACATCACGATCTACCGCACTCGAGACAGCACGCTAACCATTATACCACGATCTACCACACTCGAGACGAGCACGTTAACCATTACATCACGATCTACCGCACTCGAGACGAGCACGCTAACCATTATACCACGATCTACCACAATCGAGACGAGCACGCTAACCATTATACCACGATCTACCACACTCGAGACGAGCACGCTAACCATTACACCACGATCTACCACACTCGTGACGAGCACGCTAACCATTACATCACGATCTACCGCACTCGAGACGAGCACGCTAACCATAATACCACGATCTACCGCACTCGAGACGAGCACGCTAACCATTATACCACGATCTACCGCACTCGAGACGAGCACGCTAACCATTATACCACGATCTACCACACTCGAGACGAGCACGCTAACCATTATACCACGATCTACCACACTCGAGACGAGCACGCTAACCATTATACCACGATCTACCACACTCGTGACGAGCACGCTAACCATTACATCACAATCTACCGCACTCGAGACGAGCACGCTAACCATTATACCACGATCTACCGCACTCGAGACGAGCACGCTAACCATTACATCACGATCTACCGCACTCGAGACGAGCACGCTAACCATTATACCACGATCTACCACACTCGAGACGAACACGTTAACCATTACATCACGATCTACCGCACTCGAGACGAGCACGCTAACCATTATACCACGATCTACCACACTCGAGACGAGCACGCTAACCATTATACCACGATCTACCACACTCGAGACGAGCACGCTAACCATTATACCACGATCTACCACACTCGTGACGAGCACGCTAACCATTACATCACGATCTACCGCACTCGAGACGAGCACGCTAACCATTATACCACGATCTACCGCACTCGAGACGAGCACGCTAACCATTATACCACGATCTACCACAATCGAGACGAGCACGCTAACCATTATACCACGATCTACCACACTCGAGACGAGCACGCTAACCATTATACCACGATCTACCACACTCGTGACGAGCACGCTAACCATTACATCACGATCTACCGCACTCGAGACGAGCACGCTAACCATTATACCACGATCTACCGCACTCGAGACGAGCACGCTAACCATCATACCACGATCTACCGCACTCGAGACGAGCACGCTAACCATTACACCACGATCTACCGCACTCGAGACGAGCACGCTAACCATTATACCACGATCTACCGCACTCGAGACGAGCACGCTAACCATTACATCACGATCTACTGCACTCGAGGCGAGCACGCTAACCCTTACATCACGATCTACCGCACTCGAGACGAGCACGCTAACCATTATACCACGATCTACCGCACTCGAGACGAGCACGTTAACCATTACACCACGATCTACCGCACTCGAGACGAGCACGCTAACCATTATACCACGATCTACCGCACTCGAGACGAGCACGCTAACCATTACATCACGATCTACCGCACTCGAGACGAGCACGCTAACCATTACACCACGATCTACCGCGCTCGAGACGAGCACGCTAACCATTATACCACGATCTACCGCACTCGAGACGAGCACGCTAACCATTATACCACGATCTACCGCACTCGAGACGAGCACGCTAACCATTACACCACGATCTACCGCACTCGAGGCGAGCACGCTAACCATTACACCACGATCTACCGCACTCGAGGCGAGCACGCTAACCATTACACCACTAATTCGATTCATATATTATTTAACAAACAAATTCGCGGTCATAGTAGTTCGGTGTTCCAGTATAAAGTACAGAAACTATAAACGTGATTGAAATAAAACTAGATGAATACACTTACAACACTTACATCGTTTGCTATGTGGATTGGAAATCAAAGATGGCTGCCACTCCACGACAAAGTTTAAATAGAACCCTAGCTATCGCAAAATATTTAAAAAATCACTAACCAATTTGACAGAAAACATGACTGAAATGTTCTTTGTATTGTTAAAAGGGTTACAAATTCTTCTTAGAAACTACTTGGCTGATTTCAAAAATGGTATACATACTAATTATTGTTATATTTGTGTGTTTTTGTAGTAATCGCCCAAATTATAACAATGATAACGGAATGATATTTTGGTTTATTGAGTAATTGCTGTCCATATTAACAGATAATCGCTATAATTTATTCTTTACTGCTATATCTGCATGGAAACAAGTACTTCCAATAAATGTCAGACAAAATCGGAGTAGTAACAAAAAAGAGAAAAAAATGATTTGACTATTGATTTTGTAAAATCATAGAAACAAGTTTTAGCAAAAACAAATCTGGCTTTTCATTGATAAATCCAGAGCTTCATAATTTGCTGTGAAACAAATAAAACAAAATATTTGATATATGATAGGCGGATGTTTGTCGAAATAGCAATTAATCATATACATAATTTTACGTAAAAGGTTTATTACGCTCTTATAGATTACGATATTTGATATTCGCGTAAATACAATGGTGTACGTTTTAATTAGGCATGTTAACATAAAAGGTATATCAACATTTCTGTCATGAAATATAGATATAACCAGAAACTTACTAAAACATGTCACATTAAGTTTCAATTGAATTAGCATCATGAAAAAATGTATGGGTATTCTCGTATGACACAATGCACCTTGGACAAAATCATAAGATTACAAACAACATCCAATGCAAAACAATAATGTTGATAAAAATCATGGAAAAATAGTAGTAAATAAGCTATAATGGTGTCATGGATTTACAAATCACAATATGATGTTATAATAACTGTCTATAACTATGACAAACAATTTGTCTGCCGTCAAATAGGGACTACAATCATACTCTGACATAAGTATTAACTTATTTTGTCAAGCACGAAACGAAAGGTACAGAAAATGCAGTCATCAGTATGTCGTAGTTTCTTATCGATAACATATTTGTTGAGTTCGGAAGGCACATTTTCAACAAATCATCGGAATTGCTATGGGAACAAAATGTGCTCCTCTCCTTGTCGATCTTTTCCTATGCTCATGTGAGGCCGAGTTTATATAAGAACCTATCAAAGACAAAAATTACAGAAGCTAAAATCTTTAATTTCGCTTTCATGTATATTGGTGATATTCGGTCAATTAATAATCCAGACTTTGCTAACTGGATTCCATTAATATACCCACAAAGAACTTGAGATAAAGGAAACTACAGAAACATGGTCCTTCACGACATTACCTCAAATGACACCAATGGACAACCTTCAATCAGACGTTATGACAAAGGAGACGACTATAATTTTGCCATTATAAATTGTCCACACCTTGATAGTAATATACCAACCGCTCCCGCGTATGGAGTTTATATTTCACAACTCGTGCGCTACGCTCGAGCTTGCAGTTTATATCCAGACTATTGACAACGTCGTCGTATTCTGAGAACTAAACAATTAAATCAAGGATTTTTAAAGAATCATTTCATCTTATCTTTCAAAACGGTTTTCGGAAGATACCAACACCTTGTTGAAAAGTATTCTGTTAGTTGTGTACATATGACGAAAGATGGTATTGGCAATTACAGTTTGGTTTAAAGTTGACTATTGTTTCACTATTATGTCATACGATGGCCTTATATACTATCTAATATCTAGATAATGGTTGAGGTCATCGGCTCTCTTTAATATATATGACAACTTCTGTGTCACGAAGATTAAATATATTATGTATAATGTTCAAGATTACAGTGTTCTTTACATTGCTGATGTTCGTCCAGTTAAATATGAGGGTTAGTAAATTACGTACTCACATGTGGAAAACACTTACATGACCTCGTCATTTTACTAAAATGGGAAGTTTGGGCCCAAAAAACTAGTTTAGCCGGGTCAGTTTTTTTTTTTATTGAAGTGCCTGTATCAGGACAGGAAAATGAGCGGTCGTGTATTTGTGTGTTAGGGGTATAATTTTTTTCTCTTTCTAAGGTTTTGATATTTGAATTCGGAATTGTTCCGACAGTGTGGTATTTTTTTTATTTTTTTTCATTTTATTACAGCTTTTTCATTTCGGTCAAACCATGTTTTTATCGACCCATAAGTACATGATTTGAGCATTATTATCTGTTTATACGCCTCTTAATAGACATTTACGGAAAGTGTAGGACTATGAATCCTAGTACGAATACGAGTACTACTTCGACAGGAAATATACAGAGATGGTCTCAAAAGAAATAAACAAAAACTTTTGAAGTCGTTGGATAATCTTGTTCTCGTACTTTTGAATTTTATATTGCGACAATCGTTGGTGACTGCATCACTTCGTTACTGCGCGTTATTTTTATGAATGGAATTTTCTCCTGGCCAGCTAAAGCGTATTAATCTTATTCTCTAGATTTCCATATATGGCTCTCCTTTCTATCATTATTTTTAGGAATGATTTTATCCAATCATAGGTCGTCAAATAAATACAACATCGTACAATAATGACCCTCTACACTCTAGACAACAGATCGCTAGGAAACCAGAATGTTTAAACTAAATCGCCTCATATCTGAATACCGGATTAAAGTTGAACACGCAATATGTGAACTTAAATGTTACAAGGTGATGGGAACACTTTGGAGACATCCTTGACCAAAGCTTAAGAATTTAGTCAAAATATGTATGCGTGTCCAAAAAAAAATGTCCAAATAATAAAAAGAAAATATATATGTATTTTACTTTGCAAACCTTTGGTCATTAACGTTTCTACCTTTTTCAAATCTACTGGTGGGAAATTTCCACTTTCCCAAACGTCCTGCAATATTTCTCTTATATCGTCGTTCTAACGTTTAGCGAATTTACACGTGGGGAAAAGCGAATTTACACGTGGGGAAAACTAGCTGGTAGCTAGATATAAAAAATAAAACTGGTTTCAGCTAAATGTTCTATTAATAAATCCCAAAAAAAAGAAAGTAAGGGGAAAAGTCACGTCACTTCCGGTCACGTGACTTCTGGTCACTTCCGGTCAAGCATGCGCAATGGTCCGTTCCCCTCATCGATCCCCTTCAAATATGACTTTGTAACCACCCATATACTACTGATCGAACTTTTCCCCCCTCTATAAAATAAGTTAAAAAAAAAAGGTATCATCCAAAATTAAATCCAGACGAACGTTTTCCCATCTATAAAATAAGTTAAAAAAAAATATATCATTCAAAGATATATTTTTCATTTCAAGTATTTTGTTGATAAACAAATATTTTGTTGATATACAAATATTCAAAAATATATAAATCCAGACGAACGTTTTCCCATCTATAAAATAAGTTAAAAAAATTTTTTTTTAAAATATCATTGAAAGATTTATTTTTCATTTCAAATATTTTGTTGATAAACAAATATTCAAAAAAATATAAATCCAGACGAACGTTTTCCCATCTATAAAATAAGTTAACTCTTTTGTTGTTTCATTAAACAGAAATAATCCGAGTCAGTTTATTCGGGTTGAAAAAAAAAAAAAAAAAAAAAAAAAAAAAAAAATTCGTGTATTTTTTGGAAAAAAATTGTCACGTTTCGGATATTGTCCAATCAGCGAAGTGCACAGACCACGTTTCGGATATTCTTCTGCCGAGGAACAGGCCATGTTTATCGGAAAATCTCCTGCATCGAGAAAAGTACAGAACATGTCTACTGACCATGATTCGTTCGGATTCTTTCTACCGAGTAGTTTGTATTTGCTGTCTCCGTTACGAGTAGCGAGTTACACTTCGGATCATGTGGACCTGCGATTTACCAGCGCGGGGCTGTCGATCGTAGACGTAAATAACCAGTTCATGTCTATGATCATAAACATAATAGCTGCAGATCTCATGAATTACCTCCTGCACTGTAGTAATGGAAACATGTTGCTCATTCGTCTATACCTGAAACCGCTGCTGGACACTATGGCCTGCGTGGACGAAAAGTCTCCCATCCGCATAGCCACCACGACCGCGGGAAGATTTATGGTGAAGGGCGTGGAGAACGGGACGGAGATTACCTTCGAGCTATTCTGTATCGAAGTAGTATAGGAAACTAGTTCGGAGACTTCTGCAGTAGTGGGTTTCCAGTGCCAGTACGAAGGAACGATGTACGGCGTAAACGAAATGTTGGAGACTCTGAGAACTGTGGTAGATCCCTACGTGACCGTCTCTTTCTCCCAGCAAGACAAGACCGATGCCCTCAGACTCAATACGGGTACGGTTCAGACGACCAAGAAGGTCGCCATGAAGACGGGAGGAGGAAACAGTTACATCAGCAAATCTTTTACAATCGTTACGATCTCGTGAAGGCGTTAGCCATAACTTCCATATCTGATACTGTAACATTTTGTAAAGAAGACGATAGCGTCCAGTCCAAATTCTCATTATCGTTTCCAATCGGTAACAAAGGATCGAAAGTCATCTGTACATTCTATCTGTGTAACGTTGTATAAACATTATCGTTTGTCGTAATGAGAATGACAATATAAAAAACTATTGTATTTAAGGAGATTAAGTTTTAATTACTCAGTTTTTGTTAATTTCATATCTATTGTTATAATTCGCACTTAATCGGATACGTTTCAATATGTCATATCCTGAGTAACAACAAGTCGTTGTCATGAAAATTTGTATGAATTGAGACTCGAAATAGTGTAAATAATCCTGATTCCTGATCGTATAGTGTACTGACATCGTATGTTGTGAACATTTTATTGTTATACTGGACTTACCGTAATTGTTATATTGGACTACCATATATGAACATTGTTAATTTGTTTTGTAAAATATTATTTGCATTTATTAATAGAACATTTAGCTGAAACCAGTTTTATTTTTTAAATCTAGCTACCAGCTAGTTTTCCCCACGTGTAAATTCGCTACACGTTAGAACGATGATATAAGAGAAATATTGCAGGACGTTTGGGAAAGTGGAAATTTCCCACGAGTAGATTTGAAAAAGGTAGAAACGTTAATGACCAAAGGTTTGCAAAGTAAAATACAAAGTTGGAAAGTAAATAAAAGCTTGAATTGAATTCACTCTTATAATGATTTCTTAATTTCATTTAGAATAAAGATTAAAAAAAAATGTATTTTATGATACTGATGGCCGATTAAAATTGTTTGTCATGCATTAGCTGTCAGTTGTAATATACAGGATGTAACCAATATACAGGAACACAGGGGCTAGGTGCGTCCGAAAAAAAAAAATACTATATAATACTACAAGGGGGCGAACTCACTTGCTTCCATTTTTTTAAGTCTTCGTGTTAAATTGATCGTAACTTCGGAACGCCTTAATATTTTCAAAAAATGTTTCCACCAGTCGAAAGTCAAGTAATTTTTCTTTCCAAAGAGACCCCAATTGTTAGTGTAGGCCTCCGAACTGCTGAGGTATCATACACGAACCAAAACAAAACGGCGTGAAAATCCGAAGTCGTACAAACGCTGAGATGACCACTTCCCATCTGTGTACAGACTTTCCCATGCGTAAACGAGTCATTTTGACTAGCTAAATACTTTCATCCATTCAAATTATGATAAAATTTCTTACCTTACGCCAATTTATATGTCCTTTAAGTCTGTTTTTGAAAGAAATCCCATTTGCATCCTTGACAAACGCCATAGACGTGAAAATTGAGAGAGTTCTAACGGGCTTTTTGATTGGCTGAACAATCTGCCATTCAATGAAAATAACAACCCGACCATATTGTTACATAATAAGAATAAGAATTAGATAAGAAATTAAAATTGATAGAAGGCAAGGATTTATATAATTAACACATTAAGTCACATTTCATTTATGTAGGCTAACTTGGGTCAGTTATCAATTAAAGACAAAAATGGGTTTACAAAAATCAGTCTAATAAGTATTTACCTAAATAACGATATTGTGATGGGTATTTCTTTATAAATTGTATTAAAAATCATTTTAATTTATGAAATAATCAACTTTCTGTTTACATATTTATTTTCAATAAAATTTCTTTTTTATTTCACCCCATTTTCCTTAATTTAACTTGTGCATATCCATATTTATACAATCTTATGTTAACGGCAAGTTACGTGTATCGACCCTATTATCCACAATAAATTCACTTGTATTGTCCCACATACATTACAAAAATACATGTTAGATGTGTATTGCGACATCTTAGCAAATTTAGATTAAAACATAAAAACTTCAAAAAATGATTACACGGTGTTTTATTTTTTTAAATCTTTAAAGTTTTGTGAATCTATGGCAATTTAAATCATAATTATGAGAATAAAGGTGTATTTGTTTTCTAAATATGCAAAGGCACGTGCATAATCATTCTTAACCCGAATAATCCAGTCGTTATATTACTCTCCCGCTAGTCGCGGAGAAAATTGTGACTTTTGGTGTCACATAAAATGTGTCAAGGTATCTCCATCACAATATGAGAAATTGAAAGGTAGCTCAGCGACATGGGTATGTCCACCCTGTGGATCAGTACAATATTCAAGTACAGTATTTAATCAATCAAATTCCATCGCATATTTGTCAAATAGCTTCTCAGTCTTATCTGAATTAAATGAGATGACTGATCCAGAACATACAACTAGGCAAAATCAGGTACCAAGACCTAAAGTACCACCCTTAAAAATTATAGCCTAAATACCAACAGATAATAAACATGCACTTTTAGCCACCTTATTAAAGGAACACAATCCAGATATATAATGTGTATGCGAGTCAAAACTAGATAACACCATTAGTGACTGCTATATTTCCATCAGACTCAGGATATGAAATCATAAATAGAAAGGATAATAAGTTTGGTGCTGGAGGGGTACTAATTGTAGTGAAAAATACCATATTAGCATCACCAGTAAGCGATCTTGACACTGGCTGTGAAATAGTTTGGGCAAGAATAGAGATAGCTAATAAAAAACCTCTGTATATTGGATCATTTTACAGAACACCATCAAAAATGACCCAGAAATCATTAACCAGCTACATGAATCAGTATCCAAATTAACATGTAAAAAGGACGATGTACTACCTAACATCATAATTAATGGTGATTTTAACACCCCCGATATCATATGGGAAGACCTTACAGTTAACAACAATCCCAACTATTCAATGCTACTAAATAACACCATGCTTGACTTTGTTAATGCAAACTTTCTTACACAGTTAATTATTACACCAACAAGGAACGATAATATACTGGATCTAGTACTATCAACAAATCCAGATATAATTTACGATCTAGAAATTCATCCAGGAATGAGCGACCACAATGCCATTACATATCAGGTAAATCTGTCTGTCAAGCGTCAGAAGAAACCAGATAGGTATGTCTATCAGTATAAGAAAGGGAATATCGAGAATGTAAAAAAGGACATGGAAGATCTTTGCACAATATTTGAGTCCGAAAATCGATGTGAAAAATCTATAGATGAAAACTGGACCCTGTTCAAGAAAACATTATTAAAGTCAATGGAGAAAAATATCCCAACTAAAAAAATTACATCTAGATGGAACTTGCCGTGGATTACTCCAGACATCAGACGATTATGTCAACAAATGAAGAGAGCATGGGACTCCGGAAAACACAATCGAAATAGCCATGCATGGAAAAGATATCTTGCTCTCAGCAAGAAGGTAAAAGATGCCATTCAAGAGGCCCATCGAAAATACTTTGATGATATTCTTAATACCAGCATTACTGATAATCCAAAGAAGTTTTACTCATATATCAAACAGAAAAAGTCAGGTCAAAGTAACATCCCAGTATTAAAACGAAACACGGAAATACTGAGTGAACCTAAGGACAAGGCCAACGTCTTAAACGATCAGTACACCTCAGTATTCACCAGAGAACCACCTGGACAGCTACCCGATATTGATGGCACACCTATCCCTCCAATGACGGACATTAAATTCACATCACCTGGAGTCGAAAAACTTTTACAAAATCTCAACCCAAGCAAGGCAGCGGGCCCGGATCTCTTGCCAACTGGTATGCTCAAGGAGGTAGCAAAGGAAATAGCCCCAGTATTAGCTTTTATCTTCCAGCAGTCGTATGATACCAGTCAAGTCCCATCAGATTGGCAGTTTGCAAATGTCACCGCAGTATTTAAAAAGGGAGAAAAGACAAATCCAGCTAACTACCGTCCTGTGTCTTTGACATGCATACTGTGTAAAACAATGGAGCACATAGTATTCAGCCAAATTATGAACCATCTAGATCACAAGAAGGTCCTGAGGAATTTCCAACATGGATTTAGAAGAAATCACTCTTGTGAGACCCAGTTACTAAATACAGCTGAGGAACTATCAAGAAGGCTTGATATGAGACAGACCATCGATCTGCTGATACTTGATTATAGCAAGGCCTTTGATACCGTGCCCCACAGAAGACTACTTCACAAGATCCAACATTATGGAGTAGAAGGCCTGACAAATAAATGGATTGGTTCATGGTTATGCCAGCGAAAACAGAAAGTCGTACTAGACGGCTATTCATCTGACAAATCCTCAGTCATATCAGGTGTCCCCCAGGGCACGGTACTGGGTCCCTTGATGTTTCTGCTCAACGTAAATGACATAGTAGATAAAATATCACTACAAACCAGAATCAAGCTTTTTGCAGATGATTGTCTACTGTACAGGACCATCGACACCAAACAAGACCATAAACAACTACAACAAGATCTCAACACACTGGTAGATTGGTCACATACCTGGCTGATGACATTTAATGCAGCCAAAGCCACCTCCTTAAGATTACACGGAAAACCAAATTTTTAGACACAGAGTATACAATTGACAATCACACCCTCCTACGAGTACAACACCATCCGTACCTAGGAGTAGAATTGACATCAGACTTAACATGGAAACACCACATTGGACTTATAACTGGGAAAGCTCAGAAGATCCTCAACCTGCTTCGAAGACACCTTTATGGTTGTAACCCAGATGTTAAGAAGAGAGCATTTACTGCATTAGTACTACCACATCTCGAGTACACTTTAACAGTATGGGACCCATACCATAAACAAGACATTCAAGCTCTTGAAAAGTCCAGCGAAAAGGGGCATGCTTTGTAACAGGAAAATATTCTTACCAAGACAGCGTAACATCTATGCTCAACGACTTGAACTGGCAGCCCCTTCAGATTAGAAGAAAGAACAAGAGACTCATCGTCTTTCATAAGGCAGTAAACCAATATTCGCCAGTTGAAATCCCGGACTATGTCACCCAGTCAACATACAGTGGTACAAGATCTCACTCCAAAGCTTTCATTGAAATCAGAGCCAACTACGAACAGCACAAAAACAGCTTCCTGCCTAGGACTATCAAAGACTGGAATGCTCTGCCAACTCACCTAGTGCATGTCACCTCTGTGGACGAATTTGGTTCTCGTCTACAGAGTTTGACAACCTAGACATACACAGTGATTCCTGTTTTTATTGTTTTTAATTGTATATACGCACTTTGGTGCTTTTATCCATGGTGTTGATGTCACTTGCCTGTGATGCGATAGCCCTAGGCAGTAATCAAGTAGAAGTAGAAGTCGCTGCATTAACGCCTGGATGCTAACTTGAATAATACTGCGCCCTCTATCGGCACTTTCGCTAATGCAGCGACTAGCGAGAGAGTAATATAACGACTGGATTATTCGGGCTAGGATGTATTCATTGAAAAAATCCGTCAAACTGTGAAGCCATCTATTTTGAGATGCCATTCAATGAAAATAACAACCTGACCATATTGTTACATAATAAGAATTAGAATTAGATAAGAAATTAAAATTGATAGAAGGCAAGGATTTATATAATTAACACATTAAGTCACATTTCATTTATTTAGGCTAAGGCTTGGGTCAGTTATCAATTAAAGACAAAAATGGGTTTAAAAAAAATCAGTCTAATAAGTATTTACCTAAATAACGATATTGTGATAGGTATTTCTTTATAAATTGTATTAAAAATCATTTTAATTTATGAAATAATCAATTTTCTGTTTACATATTTATTTTCAATAACATTTCTTTTTTATTTCATCCCATTTTCCTTAATTTAACTTGTGCATATCCATATTTATACAATCTTATGTTAACGGCAAGTTACGTGTATCGACCCTATTATCCACAATAAATTCACTTTTATTGTCCCACATACATTACAACAATACATGTTAGATGTGTATTGCGACATTTTAGCAAATTTAGATTAAAACATAAAAACTTCAAAAAATGATTACACGGTGTTTTATTTTTTTAAATCTTTAAAGTTTTGTGAATCTATGGCAATTTAAAACATAATTATGAGAATAAAGGTGTATTTGTTTTCTAAATATGCAAAGGCACGTGCATAATCATTTTTAACCCGAATAATCCAGTCGTTATATTACTCTCCCGCTAGTCGCTGCATTAACGCCTGGATGCTAACTTGAATAATACTGCGCCCTCTATCGGCACTTTCGTTAATGCAGCGAATAGCGGGAGAGTAATATAACGACTGGATTATTCGGGTTACCTGGTAACTCGAATAATACTGCGCCCTCTATCGGCACTATCGCTGGATGAGGGCTTGAACTCTCCTTGTGATAAAAACGCGTCAGCTGCTCTCTGAAAGAGAGAGCCAATCAGCGATGATTATTTGCCGAGTATGGGCAAGGCGGTTCTTTCAATTTCCGGTAATGTTTACAAACAACAAGAAATGGAGATCGACAAGTTGATTAACGATGTTTAATTCATTATTTAGTTTTCCTACATTTCTTCTCTTTTCACCCTTTAGATTAGTAAGGTCAAACACGTGGGTACAATCAAAACATTTGACACCTGAACGCTCCATTGACCTATGTTTACAAACATTTCATGAGCTCCTCCTTCTTTTAGTGCCAAAAGTCACCACGCGCAGTTTATACCCAGAATGCATTGCTAATTTGAAGCTTCCGATTGACGCATTTTATCGAGAAAGTCGTTCAGGCGTTAATATAGCAAAGCGTTATATAACGACTGGATTATTCGGGTTAGTTACCTGGATGCATTCATTGAAAAATCCGTCAAACCGGAAATAGTAAATCGCTATGACTTATGGGTATTACGACATAAAATAGGAGGAGCTAAAGTATTTGTAAATCATGTCCAATGGAGCGATCAGATGATGTAATGTTGTATGCAATACACATATCCGGATAAATACAACCAAACATGAAATAAAACTTTAATGAATAATGACTATTTTTTAAATATTAAAACATAATGATTTTTATTTCAAAGTTGGAAAGTAAATAAAAGCTTGAATTGAATTCACTCTTATAATGATTTTTTAATTTCATTTAGAATAAAGATTAAAAAAAAATATATTTTATGATACTGATGGCTGATTAAAATTGTTTGTCATGCATTAGCTGTCAGTTGTAATATACAGGATGTAACCAATATACAGGAAGAGCTCCTACTGTGAAGCCATCTATTTTGAGATGCCATTCAATGAAAATAACAACCTGACCATATTGTTACATAATAAGAATAAGAATTAGATAAGAAATTAAAATTGATAGAAGGCAAGGATTTGTATAATTAACACATTAAGTCACATTTCATTTATGTAGGCTAACTTGGGTCAGTTATCAAATAAAGACAAAAATGGGTTAAAAAAAATCAGTCTAATAAGTATTTACCTAAATAACGATATTGTGATAGGTATTTCTTTATAAATTGTATTAAAAATCATTTTAATTTATGAAATAATCAACTTTCTGTTTACATATTTATTTTCAATAAAATTTCTTTATTATTTTACCCCATTTTCCTTAATTTAACTTGTGCATATCCATATTTATACAATCTTATGTTAACGGCAAGTTACGTGTATCGACCTTATTATCCACAATAAATTCACTTGTATTGTCCCACATACATTACAAAAATACATGATAGATGTGTATTGCGACATTTTAGCAAATTTAGATTTTAAAAACATAAAAACTTCAAAAAATGATTACACGGTGTTTTATTTTTTTAAATCTTTAAAGTTTTGTGAATCTATGACAATTTAAATCATAATTATGAGAATAAAGGTATATTTGTTTTCTAAATATGCAAAGGCACGTGCACAATCACTCTCCGTGTTTGTTTTGTCAATATTTACAAACGGAAGTAAAGGGATTCACTAATGCGCATACGCGCTAATATCTGACATTTGATTGGTCGGCTGTACCAGCCAGCAGCCTTGACGGATTTTTTCCACTAAGAGCGTTCAAGCCCTCATCCAGCGAAAGTGCCGATAGAGGGCGCAGTATTATTCAAGTTAAATCATCCTCCGTGTTTGTTTTCTCAATATTTACAAACGGAAGTAAAGGGATTCACTAATGCACCTAATATCTGACATTTGATTAGTCGGCTGTACCAGCCAGCAGCCTGACGGATTTTTACCACTAAGAGCGTTCAAGCCCTCATCCAGCGAAAGTGCCGATAGAGGGCGCAGTATTATTCAAGTTACGATTTAGTTTAAACATTCTGGTTTCCTAGCGATCTAGAGTGTAGGGGGTCATTATTGTACGATGTTGTATTTATTTGACGACCTATGATTGGATAAAATCATTCCTAAAGATAACGATAGAAAGGAGAGCCATATATGGAAATCTAGAGAATAAGATTAATACGCTTTAGCTGACCAGGAGAAAATTCCATTCATAAAAATAACGCGCAGTAACGAAATGATGCAAAGTCACCAACGATTGTCGCAATATAAAATTCAAAATTACGAGAACAAGATTATCCAACGACTTCAAAAGTTTTTGTTTATTTCTTTTGAGACCATCCCTGTATATTTCCTGTCGAAGTAGTACTCGTATTCGTACTAGGATTCATGGTCCAACACTTTCCGTAAATGTTTATTAAGCACTAATGAACGCAAGACAAATCATTATCAATTTATTCAGAGACATGGACAGATCTTTAAATGAATTGTTAACGATTTGTCTTGCGTTCATAAATTTCGGAGTTAATTCATTATTACATAAAAATAAATGTATTAAATAAGAATAATCTCCAGGTACTTACAACCTCACTAGTAATGTATGTCTTGAATTTCTAAAAAAAATTATGTCTATTTAAATTTGGACAAGACACACGGTGTATATCCATAACGGAACCTTCGGGATGAACATCGACGTTACGCGATTCTTGGGGAACAAGTAACGGATCCTTTGTGATGAAAAGGATGTCAGCAAGTGGGAAAGCCACATAATAATGGATAGCTGCAAGGAAGGAAGGTAAATATATCGTATATTTTGCTCTCACGGAACTCTCTGATGTATGATTCAATCCAAAGCCAAAAACCATTCACATACGTCTGCGGAAAATGCTTTCGCTGGCTTTCCAACAAGATGACTGTCAATGTAAAGTGAAATTTCGGACATATCTTTTATGAATATTTGCTTTTTTCCACCTTTTAGCTCTCAAATTTTGACAATTATTAAAGAAGAAACCTAAATGCACCAACTCCTAACCCAGTCTTCAGTTAATAATCCATTAAAGCCCATTAAATTCGATTTTTAATGGAAAAGGTTCGCAACGGCACCTTTACGACTTTTAGAAAACGTGTTAAAATGTGGCACCGCGACCTTCGCGACTTGGAGGCAACGAACCCTTTACGACAATAATACTAAATACTAAATACTTTATCAGCACAAACTCATTTATAATAAATGGTTAGGGCCCATATACAATGTATTATATACACTGATTATGTAACAGTATGACAAGTTTGTGAAGTATGGTTTTACATCAAATGAAATATATATATGACAATATTAAAAAAATTATGCATAATATACATAATGTATTTCACATCAGACTACAGTCATGGAACATAATTATTCGCCACCCTCGATTTTACGCTATATATTTCATATAAAACCACATTTTTCAAAAAAATTATTGTGAAGTCATTTCTAAGCGGAATTTGATCATTTTTGCACCAGAGGAAGCAGAAATATTTGTTTATTTTAGCACGATTTTCCGTCAGATTGCCTTTATTTTCTTATGATTTAAAGACATTTTTTTTGTTTTCTGACGTCAAATTTGCTATATATTTAACCAAAATAAAATCGGAAAAATCAACATTTGTGTTTAAATCACCAGAAAACATAAACCATGCACACAAAAATTACTATCAGATAAACAAATAAAATTCAAAGAATTCTTCATGTCTAGAAATAAATTTCATAAAAATCTGCTCTGAGATAGCTTTAATTTTTTTTTTTTTTTTTAAATGTGGTTTTATATGAAATATATAGTAAAAAATCTAGGGTGACGAATAATTATGTTCCATGACTGTATCTCTATTTTGGAAACAACTTGATATGAATGAAGAGGACATTCTAAGAATTACTGATGAATTACTATTAAGAAGAAGTTTTATTTTGGAAACTGTACTCCGTTTTATATATCTTGGTACTATTTTGTTAATTTTGTTTACAAATTGTATTATTTTGTTTCAGGAAAAGTGGAACAAAACGAAAGTCGAGTATGCTTTGGCTGCATAAACCAAAGAAGAAGAAGGCCAGCCAACCCTTAATTAACCTGCATTAACTAAGAAATAAAGAATTTATTCACAAGTTAAAACTTTTCTTACAAAAACGATGACGGGGTTTAATAAGGTGCTTCCTGATAAGGAAGGGGACAACTTCCTATTTTGTACGGTATACTGGGGTGTGCAAATATGAAAGGGTAACAAGTTTTGTAAGCTTATGAAGCAATTATATCAATTTGGGGGCAATTTTTCTCCTTTTCTAGTAAAAAAAATAGCCAAATATAGTGTATAATATACCTGTTTAGGATATATTAATTTGGGCCAGTTTTCAATCCTTCAGACCGCCACGATATAGCTGAAATACTGCTGAAAGTGGCGTTAAACCCCATTCAATCAATCAATCCTTCAGTGGTACATCCTCGTAAAAAGTATGGTTGCTATCCATCCTCCCCCCCCCCCCCCCTAATTACCAGTGTAAGAACGCTTTGAATATTTCCTTTGGCAATCCCGAAGGTTGCAGTTCCACAATCATAAAGATCCGTTGCTTTGCCGAGATGAATTTTTTTTTATCATTATTGATTTTATTATACATTAATTGGTTTTCATATTTGTCATGGCATTGAAATGAACATCCAAGATATACTCTAGCTAATAATCAAATAACAGAATACTGTTAAATTGATGATATAAGACAAACTATGTGATGAAAACGTCTTTTCAATATGTTGATGCGGTGAAAACTGCAATCGTTTTTATAAATGCCGCTTCTGCGTATGAACAGATGCGATAAATCTTGTAGAAATGGCAAATATAATAATAGCTGAGTTCCGTGACACTTAATATACAGTTCCTAGAATCTTTGATCGTATTAAATCGTAAAAATAAAGAGACCGGTTTTTCAACTTACTCAAAAATCTACCAAGGATCCGTTACTTGTTTCCCAAGAATCGCGTAACGTCGATGTTCATCCGTTATGGATAAATACCGTGAGACAAGTACTAACACCTCGCTGGTAGTGTATGCCTTGAATTTCTAAAGAAATGGTAAGTTTACATAGTTAAACAAGACAGGTACTAACAACATCGCTAGTAATGGATGTCTTGAATTTCTAAAGAATGGGTATTGTACATATATAGTTTAACAAGACAGGTAATAACAAATAACCTCACTAGTATATGTATGTCATAAATTTCTAAAGATAGCTAAAAAAGACAGGTACTAACTAGTGAGGTTCACTAGTAATGTATGTCATGAATTTCTAAAGAATTGGTATTTTATATAGTTTAACAAGACCACAAACAACCTCACTAGTAATGTAGTATCATGAATTTCTAACGAATTGGTATTTTAAATTTGAATTGAATGGAAACTAAATAGTGAAGATCATATTTTTGTATAACTGGAGATCAGGGACAAAAATAATGTCGCTATTTATAGTTGCTCTAAAATTCCTGTGCAGTGCATCAAAAATCTAGTGCAGGTTTGCACATTGAATATAAATTTATTAATCAATCAAAACAGCGTATCGAAAATCTTTGACCATCAGAAAATACGTGCACCAAAAATATGGTGCAGGCTTGTGCATTGCCAAAGCCTAAATCATAATCAATAAGAAATAGCGAATCTAATAATCTCGAACCAATCAGAAAAACGATATAACTTATTATTTAACATGTAACAATATATCATCAATTATAATAAAACAAATAATTATGTCAATTTTACATAAATATACAATTCGTCAAAGCAAAGTTCAGCAATTACGTCTCTGAGTTCCAATGTCAATAATAGCAGACTACGAGAAAGTGAGTGTTAGCCAACACAGAGATCGAAAAATTAACACGTATAACTAAATACTATCGATTTCAGAATATGATTCTAAGAATAAATATGACCTAAAGAAATAAGAGATATTTGTAAGTTAATATGCCATGCCCTGAGAAATGCAAATTTTATGAAAAGTGTCGATCTCGGTATCGCTACAAGAAGTAGGGAACATCTCAAAATAACCATAATATTGTCAACACCATGTGATAATAACTATCAACGTGTTCGAGTGAAACCTATTTCTGATCACTATTCAGAAATGAATATCAACATTTGTGTTTTCTGACACATAAATATACAAAATAAAAAATCTACCTCCCCACAATTTGGACTCAAATGGCAGATCTCACAATATTGTAGAATGATAAAATACTGGTTTAAACTGTTGACTTCTGAAAATTGTATATGGTATAATTGTTATCAAGATATGTATGAGAAATGTTGTTTAAGATATAATGATATATTTAATTGGGCATGTAATATAAGAGATATATTTGTATGGATTCCAAGATGTTTGGTTAAAACCAATGTGTAAATAATGTAAATGTATTTTTATGTCAATTTAGAGACAGGGTTGAAGCTAGATTTATAAGTGAAATGGTAACATGTTATGATGAAGCATCAAAAGGTGGCTTATATAGATTTGTTTATGACCCATATGGGTAAGTAAAAAGTAAGTAAGTAATCTTTATTTAAAGTCGGGTTTATATACACTAACAAATATCATAAGCTCCCAGCAGCTTTTATACCGACTACACATGCATATGCATATATCATACACAAACATGCAAGTTATTACACATAGCACAAAGATAATACAATACATAAGACAGTTTTACCTAGATCGCCCTGTTAAATTATTTATAAAACAGTCATTAGCAAATATCATCTGTCCTCACACAGTTGTAAGTATTGAAACTGGAAGATTATATAACATAGAAAGAAATGTGGACTTCTAATGTTTGTCATGAAGATGAATATCACTTTATTTTAGTTTGTAAAAACTAGAACTGTGAGTGACCTCACTGATTGATACCCCCCGCTTGCAATAAATACTATGATGTTCAAACTTTGGAATACATGTATATTAGCAAGTTACTTATGAAAAATGAACGGATATGGAGTTATGTCAAGGAGACAACATCCCATCTCCAAAATAAACTAACCAAGAACATACATCTAGGGGTCGCCACAAGTATACGACCCCCCTTTTCGTGAAAGTATAAGTTGAATTATCTCCCCTTCTAAATTTTAGACAGCAACGGTATTCCTTCATGAACATCTGCAGGTTGTGTACTACAACTGTGTAAAGCTTAACAAAACTCCAATAAGCCGTTTAGGAGGAGTTGCGCTTACAAGGTACACGACCCCCCTTTTCGTGAAAGTATAAGTTGAATTATCTTCCCTTTTAAATTTTGGACAGCAACCATATTCCTTCATGCATATCTGCAGATAGTGTACTACAACTGTGTAAAGCTTAACAAAACTCCAATAAGCCGTTTAGGAGGAGTTGCGCTTACAAGGTACACGACCCCCCTTTTCGTGAAAGTATAAGTTGAATTATCTTCCCTTCTAAATTTTAGACAGCAACGGTATTCCTTCATGCACATCTGCAGGTTGTGTACTACAACTGTGTAAAGTTTCATAAAAATTCAATAAGCAGTTTAGTAGAAGTTGCGATTACAAGGTACATTCCCCCCCTTTTCGTGAAAGTATAAGTTGAATTATCTCGCCTTTTAAATTTTGGACAGCAACCATATTCCTTCATGCACATCTGCAAGTAGTGTACTACAAATGTGTAAAGTTTCATAAAAATCCAATAAGTCGTTTAGGAGGAGTTGCGCTTACAAGGTACACGACCCCCCTTTTCGTGAAAGTATAAGTTGAATTATCTTCCCTTCTAAATTTTAGACAGCAACGATATTCCTTCATGCACATCTGCAGGTTGTGTACTACAACTGTGTAAAGTTTCATAAAAATTCAATAAGCAGTTTAGTAGGAGTTGCGCTTACAAGGTGCATGCCCTCCCATTTCGTGAAAGTATAAGTTGAATTTTCTCCCCTTTTAAATTTTGAAGAGCAACCATATTCCTTCATGCACATCTGCAGGTAGTGTACTACAAATATACAAAATTTCATAAAAATCCAATAAGCGGTTTAGGAGGAGTTGCGCTTACAAGGTACATGGACGGACGGACGGACGGACGGACAAGGTGATTCCTATATACCCCCCCCCCCCCCCCCAAACTGTGTTTGCGGGGGGTATAAATATTAGAAAGGCTTACATTACACCATATTACTGGTGAAGACCATCTTCAATTAAACTTGTGCAACTATTGTCTGCTCATAATGTCAAAGAGATAAATAACCTTGGAAAATATTTGTGTTTGGCAGAAAAAGTTAGAAATAATGCACACGTAAGATCACACTTTCTGTGCCGTTTATCCTATGTATGTTTTATAATGTATACTGTATTGTTTATTTCATTAATTTATGTATTTCACTGATGTTTTATATATGCATGTTCATGTGTATCCTAGCTTTCGTGGCGTTCAAGAGAAACTTAACAGAGCGATTTCCCCATAAGGAAAAGAGGTATTTTTGAAGCAGTTACACTGGGTGGTGGGATATGTTAAATATCCAGATTTAAAATTATTATGTTCTCAACTTGGCAGAAGATGGTATCCATCTTTCCCCATTAGGAAAACAGGTATTTTTGAACACCTTGCAGGGTGTCTTGGAAACATTTAAACTGTCGGGTGCAAAAGTGTACCCAAATTGAAGTATTGGTTATACTGGTTTGGTCCGGCTGTTATTATTGGAGCCGCTCCCCCCACTTTGTGACAGTGGTCGTGGTCTAGCAATGAGTTTGCCATGCCATGACCATTGGCATAAACGCGGCATCCAATTTTGTAAATTTACTTTCACTTGACTTCTGTTCCCAGGGTCAAGTATTTAATTTTACTTTCACTTGACTTCTGTTCCCAGGGTCAAATATTCGACTTCTGTTCCCAGGGTCAAGTATATAATCTAAAGTTTGTGCAGAACAATTGACAAATTTCTAGCAACAATTTTAAGTTTTTATCAATGTTACTTCAATTTCTTTCTTTGAGAAAATAATTGTGCTTTGACCCGGATAATTTTAAAGAATTCAGACATTTGCATATTATTGAACATTATTTAAAGTGCTAAATATTGAACTGTGTGTTGAATGTTATTGAATTTTAATATTGAACTCCATGCCACGAGTTGTGTGCTTTTGTTGATTGAACTTGAATATTGAACTACATGCCACGAGTTGTGTGCTTTTGTTGATTGAACTTTAATATTGAACTGCATGCCACAAGTTGTGTGCTTTTGATGGGACTGCAGCGTACAAGTATTTGTTGTCAGTCCCAAATAATTTTGAAATAATTGTATGCAGCCGTGACCAAACAATTTCGCCAGTTTAAATAATAAATCATAAGTTTAATGCTTTTCTGTTTTATTTTGCCATTTGCATAAGATGTTTTGAGCAATAATCACATCTATTCACATAAAATGAATAGATGAATTTATTGAAGAAATATCGGTCTTTGTTCGAGTTGTCGTTCTTTATATAGGTTATTGAATTATATTGGCTGGAAGCCTGAAGAGTTGTCTCCCGTATTGTATATTAATCTTAGCGTCGCAAAAAACTTCCCCTTTGACGTTCAAGACATCTGAAAGGTGAGGTCATGCAAAACATGTATTTCTACATTGCTTACAATCAATCTGCAGACAAAAACCCATCACACCCACCCAAAATTGTTGAAATTGTTTTTGCATGTTAAAAGGGACACAGACTGGTGCGGCTTTGCTTTCTTTTTCAGAGGTTTGGCGAGTGGTGAATTGAAGGTTAACAAGCTACCTGCACACTACCAATGAATGTCTTCAACTTGAAGGAAAAGACGATGATGAATTGGTGAAGTTGCGTTACCATTGAAATGATTCGCATTGGCATAAACCGGCATCTAATTTTGTAAATTTACTTCACTTGACTTCTGTTTAAAGTTTGTGCAGAACACTACCGGCACGGCTGCCAATGAATGTCTTCAACTTGAAGGAAAAGACGATGATGAATTGGTGAAGTTGCGTTTCCATTGAAATGACTCTCGTTGGCACAAACGCGGCACCCAATTTTGTAAATTTACTTTCACTTGACTTCTGTTCCCAGGGTCAAGTATTTAATTTTACTTTCACTTGACTTCTGTTCCCAGGGTCAAGTATATAATTTAAAGTTTGTGCAGAACAATTGACAAATTTCTAGCAACAATTTTAAGTTTTTATCAATGTTACTTCAATTTCTTTCTTTGAGAAAATAATTGTGCTTTGACCCGGATAATTTTAAAGAATTCAGACATTTGCATATTATTGAACATTATTTAAAGTGCTAAATATTGAACTGTGTGTTGAATGTTATTGAATTTTAATATTGAACTCCATGCCACGAGTTGTGTGCTTTTGTTGATTGAACTTGAATATTGAACTACATGCCACGAGTTGTGTGCTTTTGTTGATTGAACTTTAATATTGAACTGCATGCCACAAGTTGTGTGCTTTTGATGGGACTGCAGCGTACAAGTATTTGTTGTCGGTCCCAAATAATTTTGAAATAATTGTATGCAGCCGTGACCAAACAATTTCGCCAGTTTAAATAATAAATCATAAGTTTAATGCTTTTCTGTTTTATTTTGCCATTTGCATAAGATGTTTTGAGCAATAATCACATCTATTCACATAAAATGAATAGATGAATTTATTGAAGAAATATCGGTCTTTGTTCGAGTTGTCGTTCTTTATATAGGTTATTGAATTATATTGGCTGGAAGCCTGAAGAGTTGTCTCCCGTATTGTATATTAATCTTAGCGTCGCAAAAAACTTCCCCTTTGACGTTCAAGACATCTGAAAGGTGAGGTCATGCAAAACATGTATTTCTACATTGCTTACAATCAATCTGCAGACAAAAACCCATCACACCCACCCAAAATTGTTGAAATTGTTTTTGCATGTTAAAAGGGACACAGACTGGTGCGGCTTTGCTTTCTTTTTCAGAGGTTTGGCGAGTGGTGAATTGAAGGTTAACAAGCTACCTGCACACTACCAATGAATGTCTTCAACTTGAAGGAAAAGACGATGATGAATTGGTGAAGTTGCGTTACCATTGAAATGATTCGCATTGGCATAAACCGGCATCTAATTTTGTAAATTTACTTCACTTGACTTCTGTTTAAAGTTTGTGCAGAACACTACCGGCACGGCTGCCAATGAATGTCTTCAACTTGAAGGAAAAGACGATGATGAATTGGTGAAGTTGCGTTTCCATTGAAATGACTCTCGTTGGCACAAACGCGGCACCCAATTTTGTAAATTTACTTTCACTTGACTTCTGTTCCCAGGGTCAAGTATTTAATTTTACTTTCACTTGACTTCTGTTCCCAGGGTCAAGTATATAATTTAAAGTTTGTGCAGAACAATTGACAAATTTCTAGCAACAATTTTAAGTTTTTATCAATGTTACTTCAATTTCTTTCTTTGAGAAAATAATTGTGCTTTGACCCGGATAATTTTAAAGAATTCAGACATTTGCATATTATTGAACATTATTTAAAGTGCTAAATATTGAACTGTGTGTTGTATGTTATTGAACTTTAATATTGAACTCCATGCCACATAAGTTGTGTGCTTTTGTTGATTGAACTTGAATATTGAACTTACATGCCACGAGTTGTGTGCCTTTGTTGATTGAACTTTGATATTGAACTACATCCACGAGTTGTGTGCTTTTGTTGATTGAACTTTAATATTGAACTACATGCCACGAGTTGTGTGCTTTTGTTGATTAAACTTTAATATTGAACTACATGCCACGAATTGTGTGCTTTTGATGGGACTGCAGCGTACAAGTATTTGTTGGCAGTCCCAAATAATTTTGAAATAATTGTATGCAGCCGTGACCAAACAATTTCGCCAGTCTAAATAATAAATCATAAGTTTAATGCTTTTCTGTTTTATTTTGCCATTTGCGTAAGATGTTTTCAGTAATAAATACATTCTTTATACAAGTCACATTATGAAGATTGAATTTTGGATGCAAAGTGTTGAATACAGCAAAATACAAATCGGTCTGAAAAAATCATTTTAACTAATGAACAAAATGTACTTGAAATAAACGTTAGAGAATACCGAAGGTGCAATCAAAAATGGACAATCCAGAGAAACTAGCAACATAGGGTACACAAGACGAAGAAAAACAAAACAAAAACACAACACTATGCGAAAACAAGCATAAATAACGTAAATTTTAGATGAGACCTCCCATAAACAACTAGAGGTAAAGTCATATTTTTAGAGAAACCGGTATTTGTTTAGTTTGATGCTTTTCTTGTGATTTTCCCTTTTTTCTCGTTCGCATTCGTTTCTGATTTATTGAACTTTTAAAATATATTGATCATTTAGTACTTAGTTCCGGTATTTAATTATGCTTTGATTTGATTGGTATTATATAACTGGTTTCCGAGTAAAAAAAATATAGATTTAAAGAGAATAGACCTAGGTCTATATAGAGCTGTTGGGTAATTAATCATTTATATGGAGGAGTATCCCAATAGCATTGTAATTGTTCGTTTATACGTACTTGTAAACTTAATTATGCCATGATATTATTTAAGATAGAAAAATCATCAATGGTCGGGATTAAGAGAACACAAGCACTAGACGCTATATCAATATTTTTCCATCATGTCAATGAAAGGAATGGGAAGAAAACAGAGTTAATGAAAGGAAATTATTTGGCTCCAATTGATATTATTTTCTTCCACTGACATTATTGAATTAAGTCATTTAATATAGAGTGCACATGGAGAATAAAACTCTATTCCTTGCACGTAAAAGACGGCTTATAGCAGGTCTTAACGAAAAATCAGTGTTTGTTGAAACTGGTCATTGGTGACCATTCAAACCATATTTTTCATCTTCCCCTTTTCCTTGCAGCAATCTTAAAATGCGTACATATTTCCATCACATCAACTTTTATTTCATGATTTATTATTGTTTGTAGACTTGTTCTCCTCGTGAATATAGATGAAATATGACGGGCTATAAATAGCAAAAAATCTAAAAACTTCTGATGGTAAAATGTTCTACTATTGTAGTTATTTTAGGCTTATAACACGATTTAACGTAGAGTAAACTTGGGAAAGGTTTTCGGAAGAAAGCGATGGTCCCGTAAATATAAATAGCATTCTAGTCAGAGCATGGACTCGATTGTCATCTCAACGAGACCACCATGAGGTATCGATATATGACATAGTTTTCTCTTCTTCGGGGTACATCCCCTCCAAAAAGGGGGTCCACTAATAGTGTGGTACTAATAAAATACACAACTCGCCCTTAGAACGAAACGGTAAAGAGTACCTCGTATATGGAGAAGGACACGTCAAAGACAACGTACAGCAGCTCATAGCTACTTGAGTAACAGTTTGCCATGAGTGGTCCTATCCAATATTTCCCCTTTTCACTTTATACAATCAAAACGTCCTCCCATAGTCCCATCCCAGTGCCACCTTTGGATCTACATGACATATTCGTATTGTTTGTTAACTTGGTCTTGTCGTGAATATCGCTGATATACAGCCCACTTGAATGTTAAACGACAATCAATCGACCAATGCTATATACACTCTGGTTAGAACCGTTATATCAGACATACCTATGATTACTCCATGTCCAGATACCCTATACTTTATCAATGTTGCAACACTGTGTGCAATTTTAAAGTAACTTGCTGTCATTTAAATCATTAAAAGTATGTTCCTCAAACCAATTTTACCAGAAAATCTTTCAAAATATAAAAACATGATAGAACATTACCAAGAGATCTATGACTATTGCGCAACATTTGTCTGAGATATCATGGCGGTCTTAAATTTTCTGTGTCATTTGTTCAAAACTAAACATCTTTGCCATTACTGAAGACATATTATCCTTTTTTTTTATATAAATTATCAAGAATTAGGTAGAATTTTAGTTTATGTAACTGATTAAGATTATACAACACTATACTACATTTTGTGTATGTATTTTATGTCTACTACACATATGTTGTCATTTTATTACTGTGTGTATTGTTGTTTGTAGTGCTCAAATTTAATCCAACCGGATTTTTGTTTAGCAAATCAAAAATATCATTATTTATTTAAATGGGCAAATTGTGATTTTTGTTTTCTTTTAATTAATTTTATTTGTCTTCAAGAAAACATTCAAATAAATGTACACTATAAAATATTGAGAGAAAAAAAATCGTAATATATTTTCACTCACCTCTCTTTTTCTTTTAATCCACTTAAAATAAAATCATGAGATAACATTGATAACATCCATAAATAAATAGCAAGAAAATCAAAGATTATACCAAATAGAAATGGATTTGTGAGAATTGATTTAGATATGTACCACAGAGGACAATTTACTACATCATCATGTAACAATACCTGGGAAATGATTGCGCACCTGTAATTTAGCTGTTGTCATAGAAACGTAAACTTGTTAGGGAGACAACATCATCCTTTTGGACAAATTAGTTCTATATCTAATTATTAAAGGAAATCTCATTGTTACTTTGTGCTTAAAATGAGATTTATACAATATTTTCGCCAGATAGAAACACCTGTTCGTATGATGAGACATGGCATTTTTTCAGTAAATGAGTGATTTTCAAAATTAATTAACAGTTTTACACAGTTCATGGAAACACTGTATTCTCCCACGTCAAATGAAAACAATTTGTGTCAGTATTTTATTTGGATAAGTTACAGATATATATAGCAAAAGACTTCCGAATGGAAATGTTATATTGACAATCCATGTCATTAACTATACCAATTAACAAATAAACAAATCAGGTGTTATATCTCAATAACTTGTAATTAGTCGTATAGGTACATTTGTACTTTTTTTTGCCCCCTCTTTTTTAGCTACATTTTAAGAAAATATCTAGTAGCAATATTTCATCATTGTCACAATTCCTCTACAGGAACCCCGGGGTATAGAAATAGAACCAAGTTTCAACGCTCCATGGTGTATTGCCCATTAGAAAGGTTCGTTAGCTGGTTGTGCGGGACCAATCAAACACACCCGTTATATGACGGATTATGTTAATGACCCTCTTGTATTCGGAGAAAAGCCACATTCTTTGCTAGTACAAGACAACTTGCAGCAAATCTGTGAGCAACAGAAAAGTAATCGCTGGGGTCATGTTACAGAGGAAAAAAAGTCCGATCACATCTACCAACTCCTCTTTTTCGCGCGGAGAGCAAAATGTTAACACGGTCCCGACGTAACCTGTAGGATTTATTATTTATTGGTTGCATTATATATCTAGTCATTCGTCACTTGCTGTAATGTTCACCTATATCGTGACTAATAGACTTAAGCGAGGAAAACCCTGACAGTTACAACGAACTGACAGGTAAACCATGACATCGGCTTGGTGTCTTAAGATTTTAACACTTGAAATGGGTAGCGGTGATCGAACACACGCAACGAACCCACGTAAGTTATGGCAGACTTGAGGTCAAAAGTCAACTACTCGAACTACTTAGATTCGTTGTATAAACAAAAGAAATTCCGAAAGTAATTTTCCGTTCTTGGTGTTTCGGAATGAGCAATACACTTCTAGCACAATATAAAATTAAAATTAGAAATTTGTTGGATTTTTGTTTCTTTTTATATGGCGATCCACTTACGTTATTTGAACCGTCATTAGCGTGATAATATGCGTCATTACTGTGATCATATGGGTAGTTGGATGGTCTATTACGCGCGTGCGTTTCAGATTAGATTAAATATCTCAACAAATGAATTGGACACTTTTATACACAGTAAAACTGTAAAAGGAGTTTGTCGTGCAGAAATACCCCACGTAGATTGTAGGAAATTTACTAGTAGAATGAAGAAAAGAAGGAAAAAAGAAAATTTGAATTGTGATCAGGGAGTGTTATAACGTTTTTATGAGATTGTGACCATGTACATGGTAGTGGGACGTGCGCCCCACATCTCTAAACTTTGCAAAGCATAATGATGTTATGCAGCATTAAATTTATTTTTGTCCATTAACAAATGATGTTCTTGTCGTGTAAACGACTGGCGCCACCTATAGTGGAACAGGAACAGCCCTACAGAGCACCTTAATTAATCCCCAGGTTTTAGTGGTGTTCATGTTGTGTCGTGTAACAGAAACACGACTGGCGCCACCTATAGTGGAACAGGAACAGCTTAACCCTACAGAACACCTTAGTTAATCCCCAGGTTTTAGTGGTGTTCATGTTGTGTCGTGTAACAGAAACACGACTGGCGCCACCTATAGTGGAACAGGAATAGCTTAACCCTACAGAACACCTTAGTTAATCCCCAGGTTTTAGTGGTGTTCATGTTGTGTCGTGTAACAGAAACACGACTGGCGCCACCTATAGTGGAACAGGAACAGCTTAACCCTACAGAACACCTTAGTTAATCCCCAGGTTTTAGTGGTGTTCATGTTGTGTCGTGTAACAGAAACACGACTGGCGCCACCTATAGTGGAACAGGAACAGCTTAACCCTACAGAACACCTTAGTTAATCCCCAGGTTTTAGTGGTGTTCATGTTGTGTCGTGTAACAGAAACACGACTGGCGCCACCTATAGTGGAACAGGAACAGCTTAACCCTACAGAACACCTTAGTTAATCCCCAGGTTTTAGTGGTGTTCATGTTGTGTCGTGTAACAGAAACACGACTGGCGCCACCTATAGTGGAACAGGAACAGCTTAACCCTACAGAACACCTTAGTTAATCCCCAGGTTTTAGTGGTGTTCATGTTGTGTCGTGTAACAGAAACACGACTGGCGCCACCTATAGTGGAACATGAACAGCTTAACCCTACAGAACACCTTAGTTAATCCCCAGGTTTTAGTGGTGTTCATGTTGTGTCGTGTAACAGAAACACGACTGGCGCCACCTATAGTGGAACAGGAACAGCTTAACCCTACAGAACACCTTAGTTAGTCCCCAGGTTTTAGTGGTGTTCATGTTGTGTCGTGTAACAGAAACACGACTGGCGCCACCTATAGTGGAACAGGAACAGCTTAACCCTACAGAACACCTTAGTTAATCCCCAGGTTTTAGTGGTGTTCATGTTGTGTCGTGTAACAGAAACACGACTGGCGCCACCTATAGTGGAACAGGAACAGCTTAACCCTACAGAACACCTTAGTTAATCCCCAGGTTTTAGTGGTGTTCATGTTGTGTCGTGTAACAGAAACACGACTGGCGCCACCTATAGTGGAACAGGAACAGCTTAACCCTACAGAACACCTTAGTTAATCCCCAGGTTTTAGTGGTGTTCATGTTGTGTCGTGTAACAGAAACACGACTGGCGCCACCTATAGTGGAACAGGAACAGCTTAACCCTACAGAACACCTTAGTTAATCCCCAGGTTTTAGTGGTGTTCATAATGCTCAGTCTAGTTTTCAGTGTATAGATTAAATTTTGTTGTTCATTGTTTTTCTTTTAGTCACTTTCCTCTTTAACATTGTATTGTCTTTACTTCTTGGATATACGGCTTTTGATTACCCCTTTATAGTATCATCCAACTTTTCTTATTAAAATATTTAAATCAGAATAATAGTAAAGGCTTTAATTCCTCGAATATTAGGAGATTTTGGGGCTCTGGTCTGTCTATCGAAACCTAGATTTCACACATCCGATGCCAATTCTCTCGATACAACTGTATGTGGTAGAGTTTGTCAGTGACCTGTGTCAGGTCTGTGATAAGGTGTACTCGATACAACTGTATGTGGTAGAGTTTGTCAGTGACCTGTGTCAGGTCTGTGATGAGGTGTACTCGATACAACTGAATGTGGTAGAGTTTGTCAGTGACTTGTGTCACGTCAGTAGTTTTCTTCGGATACTCCGGTTCCTCACGCCAACAAAACTGAAAGCATCGATATAAATGAAATATTGTAAATAGCCTTACCATTAATTGCATTACCTAACACAGCTAACAGGTAACCCAACAAAATATTAATCAAACTTATAATTGTAATTATAATTCCTTTCAGTACCACAAGTCTATCTTCCATGTTTTTGTTTTATATCTATGGCAATCAGTATATGTCATCTATAAGTATTAAATCTCTAGATTACATGTACACATGTATGTCAACATATTCAATCACAGCGAACGTAATAGACTTGTATATCGAGAGATAATACTTAATAGGCAAAAATTAAAACAATTTTTTAGAGAATGTGCCATTGAAAAGCAATGGAATCATCTTTATGTGTGTCTTTGAGCGAACTATTCTTGACAATCATGCAGATTCAAATGAAACAGTTTTTTCGGTTAATTTTCACAATGGTTTTTCTCGGTGCTGAGGTGCCATGTGCTTGACATAGCGAATCACAATAATGCCCAATATATCACAAACACTAACAAACTATAAAAATGAAATAAAGTATGATTTACTTATTGGAAGCTATAGAAAATTTGTTATTGCAATGCTAAAGCATTATAAATTGATTGGTTAATTGTTGTGGAACGTTAAGCGAGAGCAGTATTTCAGCAACATTAGTAAGTAAGTAAAGTATAATGTAATTTCTTTATTTCAAGAGGGTAACACAGTTAGCAATGATAAAAGATATTGGTGAATGGAACTTGTTTACAAACAACCAATCATTTATCCAGGCGGGAGTTTTTATTGATGCCAAGAAGCAGGGAAATTGTTGCGATCAGCAAACTTAATTAGGTGATCTCTGCTTGTATTCACGAAGAGACGGAATCTGCCAAGTTGTGACGAGATGCTCATGAAATTTATCCCCGCCCATATTTCAATTAAGCATTCGTCCAACTATATGCACTGACCTTAACATTATCTTATAGATGACCCATACATTATTTAAGAAAGCTGATGGCATGCCAGTGTTCCCATGACTGATATGATCCATGTTGTGTTTGTATCTATGACAGTTGTTCATTCTGGTATGTCGTAAAAGACTTCAATAATTGATAGACATCTTAATTACATTATATGGTAAAGATTGCATGCCTATCTTTGACCAAAGGGATTTCTAATGTTTGTAATTAACTGTTTTCGTCTTTAACGCCATTGATTTTCTACCTACTGTGGGTATTTTATCAATTTAGCAGTTTCTTGTTACTATAAAGTACCATTGATTCGGTGAGAATGACCAGGATTTTATTATAATTGTCAAAGGTTAATTAAAAAAAAACCCCATAGATATCAAATTTGGTGCGCATGACGCGTTTCTGGAATATCCTTCATCAGGTAATCTCAAAATCGAAAGATTGGAAAGCCAAAATGATTTATTTAGAAAACAATTAAACCAAGTTGCCTAAACAGGATAGTCGATATCGGCTAAGGTCACATGTGTGATCTAAAATACCAAAAATATAAATTGTTTTAATATTTAAAATTATTCAAAAGTATTATTTAACGCCACATTCAACAATATTTCAGTTATCGTGGCGGTTAGTCTTATTGTTTGAGGAATCCGAGTTCACAGAGAAAACCACAGCGAGTTACTGACAGATTTTTATCACAATCAAGTTTCATAGAGTACACCTCGCCATGAACGGGAATCGAGCTTGCGAATTTAAGGGTGATAGACATAAGCACAAACTTCTATAAAGCAGCGGCCAAGACGATCACGCGATTATTCTAAGAAGCAGCTTGGTGTAATTGCAATCGTATATTGCTCTATCGTACATTTGATCAGTATCGATGCAATGATTATCTTTCATTGGTTGAGTCCCAATTACGCGTAATATAGTTTACTCCTTTTTGTATGATGCGATCATTAGATAAATATTTTGATCAATCGGACAACAGGGTGGGATCGGTTTTAATACTTCCGAGATTTGGTAAGCTCGTCAGTAATTTGTCGGTTCAAGATATGAATACTAGACATCTTGCACGATGTCGTTATATGTTAGTAAACTGAGCTGAGTGTTGTTTACATTGGTCGATTTGTTCAGTCGTCTACATTTTGAATTTTAGACAAGTTATTAATTTGTCTCTCTCCCTAGTAAAGGTTTAAATCTAGAATGGACAACTGAAAAGTTCGTACAAGGAATTTAATTTGACGTGATGTTTTTTTCTGTATAAATAAGCAAATATATGAAAATGAGGTTTATAAATATTTCAACCACAATGTAAAAGTGGAATTTAGACAGAGACATAACGGATGGAAACTCGCAGGCGCGGATGCAGGATTTTATGTTAGAGTGGTACCCATTTTGGCAATGAGGAGTCTTAAGGTCACCATCGTGTTTATGGCAGTGCCCAGTGGGAGCAATTCCCTATAAGCAACTGAGAATTAGTTAGATTTGGTGCGCCCCAGTCTGAATCCTCACCTTGTTCGAATGTAGGACAAAAATGTCTAATTATGTGTTGCCACTATAGATCAAGTTGTAATTAATTTAATTACCAACAACCCGTTAAACGATATTAAATTAACACTCTCGATCATTATTACAACGACCTAGATAACAGATGTTTGTTATAACAGCCGATGTAATAACATTAATTCTTTTAGTATTCCCAATGAGTGAGTGAAATATTGGTTACTGTAACGCAAAAATGTCCCCCAAACGAACAATACAAGTACTAGTGGTATGAATAAAGAATAGTGTGAGAACATAGCAAGAAACAATTAGAGCCCAGTTTTTGACTATCATGTCTATAGTAGTACCAAATTTCGCCCAAATCGGAGGATTTTTGTATTTTGGCGGTCATTTTGGTTTCAAAATGGCCGCCATAGCAAACCGAAATGGTCGCAATATGGTGCAGCATGTCTTACTAACTGTTAATATCCATTTCCATTGAAATCTTTTCATCTTTGAATTTTTAACGATTTTTTTAATTTTAATATTGGCGGTCATTTTGAAATGGCGGCCAGTTTGAAAATTTAAAAAAAAGAGAGCACAACTTTGAGTGATGATCTATTTTTGTGTCAAGTTTCAAAGGGATCCGCTGTTTGGAGTGAATTTAACAGTTTTTGTACCTTGGTTACCATGGCAACGGCCGCCGTTTTGAATTTGTTCAACCCCTCAAAAGCTGCCACACACTACGGTGGATATTCCTACAAAGTTTCATGAAGTTTGATGAAAGGAATCCATTTTTTTTAATCCTTCCTTTTTTGTTTCCATGGCAACTGCGGCAAAGTTTGTCCAACCGATTCCGATTTTTTTGGCTTATCTCGTTTCACTAGATGTAGATGTTATTCCTATCAAGTTTAATCTATTTCTGTTTGGCGAGTAACCTGCTATGATCATTTTTGTGCTTTTCATTTTTTTTTAGCATTTTGGCTGTTTCCATGGCAACGGCAGCCATTTTTGAAAAATCAACCCTTAAAGGCACAACTTCACATGGCATGATATTCCTACAAAGTTTCATAAAGATTGATCCAGGCATCTCAGAGAAATGTGTCGGACAAACTTTTGACGGAAGAAAGAAAGAAAGAAAGAAAGAAAGAAAGAAGAAGAATAATAATAATAAGAATAATAAGAAACGGAGCAAACACAATATGTCTCCCAAGCTTCGTTTGGGGGACATAATTATTGTTGCTTAGCGCCAAGTGAGCAACATATCAGTTATATGATGGCGAGAACAAGTTACATTTCGACGTGATAATGTCTACTTTATACTAGAACAACACAGTTAATGGATTTTTATAGCGCGAGCACACTGTAAGAAGAGTTTCAAGATACTAATGGGGTAATCGGAATCTGTATATCGAAGAAGAATAGACAACACAATGGTCAAAAGAAAAAGTACAAAAGAACAAACGATCTACAAAACATACACATAAAACGAAAGATCGGGTAACACGAACCTCACTAAAACAGGGGGTGAAATCAGGTGCTCCGGAAGGGTAAGCAGTTTCTGTTCCACTAGTGACACCCGTCGTGTTAATCTAGTTACAAACCTGGTGACAAGTCATGAATGAGGAAAGGACCAGGAAATGATTACGACAAGTGGAACATATCCGTGGTCATTTGTGACACAGATATTCCATAACGGTCAACCAAGTCATGGTGGCGACTGTTAAGCTTTCGAAGTGATGACTTCAACTTAACCAAGAGGAACCCTTGGCTTAGCAGCTTCCTTGTTACCAGCAACCCTCTATCAAGGAAATCCTGATAGGAATCACAAGCTCTGGAATATCGTATCAACTGTGAGATATATACTCCATATGCAGGTGCTGATGGAATGTTGTTACATATAAATGGAAAGTTCACAATGGGAAAATTGAAATCATCTCTTTTGTCGTAAAGCTTCGTTCTTAACCGCTCCTCACTGTCAATTTCGAGGTGTAGGTCAAGGTATGAAGCAGACCTATCTGTATCTGTGGTATCCTTTATTTCAAGCTCAATGGGATTGACGCGATCAACGAAATCACTAAACCTAGAATTATTTAGTGAAAGGATATCTATATAGCGGAACGTGAAATTAAATGATCCGGCTAGCTTCTTTTTGTTTTTCTTGAGAAGCCCCTGTACGAATAAAGGAACAAGTCGGCGAGAGGAGGAGCACAGTTTGTACCCATAGGTATGCCGACTGTCTGCTTAAAAAAAGCGTCCACCAAACATAACAAATATGTCGTCAATAAAAAACACTCGAGCATGTTGATGATATCAGTTTCAGAGAACTTTTTGGTAGAATCAGGGTGGTTTTTATTTACAAAATAAGATTTGTTTCTTCCTAGCACAAGGTAATTGTATCTACGTTGGCCATTCTTTTTTTATGAAACACAGTTGGACAAACTCCCTTAATCTGTCATTCAGTTTAGAGTGAGGAATAGTTGTGTAGAGGGTAGAGAAGTCAAATGTTTTAATGCTATTGCAGGAGTAGATGAACTTAGATTGTATGTACTCTAACAGATCTTTAGAGTTCTTCAGAATCCACATCCGATTCACACCATCCCCCGAGTAGCTAGTGTCACAGCAAGTCTGAAGCCCGGTTTTAACCGCCGATAGAATACATGTTAATAATTTGGAAAGAGGTCTCGTGGAGATCATGGCAGACCCAGCAATATAACGGTGTTTGAAAGGACACTTCACCTGTGTAATTTAGGAATTCAGTAGAGCACCTGAGTTAACCCCGGGTTTTTTGTGGGGTCCGTGTTACTCATCTTTTTAGTTTTCTGTGTTGTGTGTCTTTGTTTTTTGTTTTTGTTTGTTTGTTTGTCTTCGTCCTGTGTGTTGTGTGCTCAATATTGTCAGTTTCTCTGGATTGTCCATTCTTGATTGACTCTTCGGGTTTCTCTGTACGTTTGGCGAGTGTAATCTAACTAAACTAATCTAACTAACATCCTGTCATGTAACATCTGTGACCATCAAATCGTATGCAAGCCAGTTCAATATAAAAATAAAATAAAAATTATCAATCAAACAAAGTACAGAGCGTGATTGATTTTATTACTCCCGAGACTTGGAAGACTTCTCACTAATTGGTCAGTTCAAAATATGGACCTTGGTGAATTAATTATGCACAATTTGTTAGTGATTAAGAAGGCATAAACAATCTGTTATTCATCGTCGGTGAGTGGTTAAAATGATGACTGTTATTAAGAGTAGTCCGAGATTCCTCTGCCGTCTAACGGCTTTTATGGATTTTCTGTAGCCGTTGGACGTCAGAGCGCCATATATACGGAAAACAGCTGATTTGCCTCTCCAGCTCTTGGTCGGCACATTTCCACGTTTTGTGGCTATCGGATTTTATTTTCTATCAGAAACCCTTATATAAATCGCTTCACCAATCATTTTTCTATTCATTCATAACCATCTTACCCTCAGAAAGTGGTGTTACACTCCATTACAGCACGATTTTGCCTTAGATCCTATTATTCCGCCATTTGACTTCCATTTTCGAATTTACAAAAGTGATCTCGCGATACTAACTGAATGATAACAGTAACGCATTACATGATGAGAGCTACTTAATTCAGCGCACCAAATTATTTGAGCATTATTTGCATACGTAATCAACATTCAAATCACATGGAAGACGATACATTTAAGCGTATTCTGCAGGACAAACAGTTCATCTATAGATCAAAGCAGAGCAGAAGGAAATAATACAGAATGTGTTGGAAAGAAAAGATTCAATGGAAGAGTGCTACCAACTGGCTTCGGAAAGAGCATGTGTTACGTCCCCTCTTTTTTGACAAGGTACTACATCATTTTTTTTTCTTATGGTTATCTGTAATTCACTATTGCTGTTAAAATCATTACCAATCAATATAGTCAACTGTATTAAATGTTATGTTAATTGCTCTGCCTTAACAGGCGTGTATGATTGGCAATACAAATATTTGCTTGTTTGTTTATATGCAAATCATCTCCCATGATACATTGCGGTAATCGTGGTTTTCTCGTAGTCGCGTGACAAATGTTTGAAAAATGGAAGACAAATGGCGGAATCATAGAATCTAAGGCAAAATCGTGTTGTAATGGAGTGTAGCACCACTTTCTGAGGGTAAGATGGTTATGAATGAATAGAAAAATGATTGGTGAAGCGATTTATATAAGGGTTTCTGATAGAAAATAAAATCCGATAGCCACGAAACGTGGAAATGTGCTGACCCAGAGTTGGAGAAGCAAATCCGCTGTTTTCCGTATGCATAGCGCTCTGACGTCCAACGGCTACAGAAAATCCATAAAAGCCGTTAGACGGCAGAGGAATCTCGGACTAATTAAGAACAACGTTGTAAATCGTCTGGCGTCGTTGTTTATTTGTCTTGAGAGAATTCAGAAAGTGCAGCGACAATAACTTTATTATTCAGACATTACTAAATTTAGTACCGAACAATATCTTCCCATCGTTAAAAAAGATATTCTTGTCGAAATGCTTAGTAGTAGCAAATGTTATATTTTATTTTCATATTTACAGGACTTTTGTTCTTGACTTATATTTTTTTACACCAACGTCTTTTTATTGTTTGTTAGTTATGTTCATTTTACGTTTTTTCCATTCGATTAAAAACTTCCTGTTTGTTGTTTGTCATCTGCTTCTATAAAATTTTAAAAATTAATGATAATAAATAACATATTACCTGTCATCTCACTATATGACAGAGTAACCACCATCATTTGATTTAATTAATGATCAATTTATTATTGGAAAATCTAAAACGCACAAAGTACAGTTTTGAGAGTAGCTATCAACGTATGTTTTATTTTTTTCGTGTTTGTTTTCTGTGTACATATTACAGTGGGCAATATCCCCTGTAAGTAAAATAATTCTAAGATAGTTCCACAATCAATTTCATTTATAAATTTATCTAGAGAAACAGGTGTATTTCCAGACAGACTTATACAGGTCTGGGATACTTCCATTCACAAAAAAAAACCTGAATTCTATGGAAAGATTTATGAAATACGGTTGGGCCACCTGCATTTTTTTTTATCAAATTTTCCGTCCGTTTCTTTGTGCTTTTAGACGCGCACATCGATCTCAAATACTACTACTCAGAGTACTAGAAGACTTGCTGACAGCCCTTGACAAACATCTATACATAGCACTAATGGGTCTTTCTAAAGAATTTGATTCCCTATCCCATGACATGCTGCTTGACAAATTTTCACCATTAGGAGTTTCAACTCAGTCTGTTGTTCTCGTTAGCCATGCAAGGCAGTTAAATATAGTAACGAATCTCGGGAAACACCTATTATTTAAGGTCTTTATAAACGACATATTCTTACTTGTAAATAAGAATGTTCTGTATAATTATGCAGATGATAGCCCTGATTTAAATTGATTGATTTAGAAATTAGGATCTGATTTAAAGCATCTCATTGCAGCACAGTGCATTGTTGATAATCCATGTACATGTATATTAATATCCATGCAGTAACACACGTGGATAGTCAACAATGCCCGTGATCGAATGGGTAGAATTAATAAGATACAGGTAAATCTTGACAAATTCCAAGTTTTTGATGTTGTTAAGAAAACTTATGAAAAAAAAATCCCCCTGTCCAAATTCAGAATGCTAATCTAACATGCGAAGCCACTGTTAAACTTCTCGAATATCGAATACCAATTAAATGTTGATGGTACCTATGTAGGACGATATTACAGCAATTAAATGTTCTTAAATGTTTGGGTTCATATTTGAATAAATTAAATTAATTTATTACATGTATTTGTAATGCTATCCCAACCCTCCTCTTCTTCATAATTGGGTCTCCAACGACAATAAGATCTAAACATACAATGAGAAAAATCTGCACAGATTCGCTTCCTGTTAAAAAGATCAAACACTATCACGAAAATTGTTTCAATTTGCCATCAACATCTCAAGTAGTTAATGACCTTCGTGGAAGACCTGAATAAATTAGTCATCAATTTGTTGGAATCAAATATTGAACTTAAATAGTTATAAAATATGGAATGTAAATGTATTAATTAAATTTCTAAGTTGGCCTACTAGTTGTATCAGTTTTAGTAGTAAACTCGACCTTTTACTAACAAACTTTACATGAATTACTAAGACTTTATTCAGTTTGATACTCATCTCCTCGTCGTCGTCTTCCATGGATTCTGTGTCGTCGATTTCCATCGGTTCGTCTTGTTCCCCTTCTCGGGTCCAGCGTTCAATTTTTTTGCCAACTTCTTTTTTAATCCATCCCCATTTGTGTTCGGACAAATCACTGACGGTATCTTGTATCTCATCCATTTCATTGAACATGGATTCCAATAGTTTATCGAGTTCCGTGTCGATGATACAGACGGGTTTGGTATGACCCGGTACATTACTGCACAGAGAGACGGAAATTGGCACGTGCTTAACGGTATATTGTAATCTACCGTCACCTGGAGCGTCGAGTTTCTGTAACATCGCCTCGAAATCGTATGCGATGAACCAGGGGAATATTTGCTCTTCGGGGGGTATTTGAATGTCGCACACCTCTAATTTTTCGAAAATGGTCTGCTGTGCCTTGCAAAAACCGCCCGGGTAGACGTATTTTGTCTTGTTGGTGCAGATTTTCTCGTGTTTCTGGAGACAACCGTGAAAGTGTCGTTCACACGTTTGGCATTGATATTCTTTGGCATAACATTTAAAATTTTTGATGTAGGACAAATTGTTTTCGAACATATTTAAATACATCGTTTCTGGGTAGCGACAGAGAGACTTGTAAATGCATAGGGCCGTGTCGTCTTCACGTAGTTGGTACACATTGACGTTGACTCGAAAAAAGGTTTCGAATTCCGGTAATTCACTTAACTGCAGTCCCGGGTAACGTTTCGGGTCGTATAACGCTTTCGTTACGTCCTTGTTGGTAAGTATTCCATTTTTGAAAATAATGGTGCGTGCTCTTTTCCAAATGTGTAATGGATTGACCGTTATGTAATGACAAACACCGAAAAGCGCATAATTTGTCGGTGTACGGCTTGTAGTTCTTCTCGTCTTTCACCAGAGCGTGTATGCTTTTCTTGTCCTTGACGTAGTCAGGTAAAGTTGTCTGCCCTTGACCAAGCGTATAATTCTTGTTATCAATTACGAAAATTGCGTTGGTGACCAGAAAAGGTTTCCATTTGGTGTCGGGTCTCTGTTTCATCAGGTATTGTTGTACATTAAATTTATTTAGTGCACGGCGCAGTTTCTGTAAATCTGTGTTTTTGGAATTGAAAATGGGACTTTCCATTACCGAATCGTTTTCGTAAGGCTTGAAAAACCTATAGCTCTTTTCCTCGGTATGAACGAGAATAAAACCAAAGGTCAGTGTCAGTTTAAAAGCGTATTGTTGTCACTGAAAGATGTCTTCAGCCGCATACATTAACTCCTTAATTTCGAAGTCATTGGTCATTGGTTTGTTGTAGACGGAATGCATGGCACCTTCCCTATGATTTTCGATAATGAGAGGAATCTTTGCTTCGCACAGCTCTTTCAAGGCTTGATCCACGTTGCCATCTTCCATCTCCCATTGATAGGGTCCCTATCCGTAAGGCGAGGGTTGAAGATGTACACCCTGGCCTATTTGATAATGCGTACGCATCCCGTGTAGATAGAGGTCTCTTTTGTTTTCGAATTTTTCGTGACAACGGCGAAAATTAAGTCGCTGAACGGCTGAGTTGTCGGTATTTTGACGAGGTTTTTTACTTGCAGGCGCTTCCTTAGACGAAATCATCGGTCTATTTGGTAGACGAGTGGAGGGAAAGTGGTGGTATTGCTGGCGCCGCCGTAGGTTCATGATTTGTGGCACAGCGCTTCGCACATATTGAGCATTCATAGTTTTGGAGGGCTGTCGGGATTCCACAACATGTAGTTTCATGTTTGCGTTTTTCAAAGTCAACTAGCATAGGTTCTGTAACACTTTGCACACGGATAACGTAGATTCTGATGTTTAACTTTAACATGAGCGTGCAGTTTAGCTGGTCTGTTGAAGCTCTTGGTACATTGCTCGCATTTTAAATCCGGTTTCTCCATGACTACTGCATGTGACGATGTCTACCATAAAATTGTCAAAATATATGAATACTTAATGCTTTTATAGTTTAATGTCACTATAAATTTTTGAAAACCCGAAATTTAAGCGTTTTGATTGGACAATACAGAAAACCCGTAAATGTATGCGCTTGTCGTGAAAATTACTTGTGCACTATTTATAGATTATGTAAGTTCAATTACAAATCGAGTAATAAACATCTCGGAACACGTTATCAGTCAAATCAATAAATCGTGTTAATCTAGCAAAAACATATTTACCATTTCTTCCTCGATAAGATTGTCAAATCTTTCAATCGTCAAAGCTTTGTAATTATATGCTAGTCAACGTAACATGAAAAACGTAAAGTATGCGTTTGCCGTTAGAGTGGGCGCAACCCAGTCTGAATCCGCACCTTGCTCTAATGTAGGACAAACATGTCTAAATATATCTTGCAACTATAGATCGAGTTTAGTTGTGATTAATTTAATTACCAACAACCCGTTAAACGATATTAAATTAACACTCTCGATCATTATTATAACGACGTACATAATAGATGTTTGTTATAACAGCCGATGTTATAACATTAATAGGGGCCGTCGTGGTCGTGATCGTGTGGTAGTTGGATTTACAACTACCTGTGCAATCAGTGCCTATCACCACTAAATTTGTGAGTTCGAATCCCGATCATGGCGAGGTGTACTCGATACAACATTATGTGATAAAGTTTGTCAGCGACAGGTCAGTGGTTTCCTTCGATTTCCTCCACCAATGAAACTGATCGCCACGATATAACTGAAATATTGTTCAAAGTGGCGTTGAACACCATAAACCTATACCTATAACATTAGTACTTTTAGAATTCCCAAATGAATGAGTGAGTTATTGTTATCGCCAAGTGAACGATATTTCAGCTATATAATGGCGATAACAAGTTACATTTCGACGAGATAATCTTTGTTTTGTATTAGACCAACATGCTTAATAGATTTTATAGTGCAAGCACATTTAAACAACAGTCTGTGTGTAGATGTATCTCTCCACTTGGACACAGTATCCTAATTCAGATCCCACCGATCTTTGTCTTTACCTCCTAATGCTGCATGCTTAGCGGAGAAGCAGTAAATATCAGTATTATAATCCTGGGTTTTATCCTTTTGGATCTAGAACCCACGATCTATCGTACTCGAGGCGTGCACGCTAACCATTTCACCATGTATGTGGTTAAGTATTCCCAATGTAATCTGGAACAAAAACTTGTGTAATATTATGGTTGTTAATGTTATTTTTTTTAGATCATACTGTATGTCCACAGTGGTAACAACTCGATGTGTAAAGGTCATTTTGAAGAATATTACTTTGAAGATATATTTATGTCCCCCAAACGAAGTTTGGGAGACATATTGTGTTTGCTCCGTTTCTTAGTATTCTTATTATTATTCTTCGGTATTGTATTTCGTTACATGGTCTTAAATAATGTAATTTATTATAATATTAAGGCCAACCTTCCTCATGCATAGTCTAGGTAACCTTAGTCTATGCTTGGATATACTGTTTCACTGGGGAGAAAGGGATGACTTTCTTTGTAAATTTATATACAGACAGAGACAAATAATTGTATGTCTCTGATACAAACGTGCCACTGTAATGGGTAGACTTTCCAGCTTTCAAAGAACTGTTCTAGGTGTAGCCCAGCCTCTTGCGCAACCTCTAACATACTCTTTCAGCGGCATACAATAGCTCTGAAGATAGCACTTCAACATAGGAGAGACAATATCCATGGGATTAGTCCTGTCTCTGAAAAATCTGGGTATCTTCTCATTTCTGTTCCATTTTGTTTAAACAAGGGTACATGCGCCTGGGGCATCTAGGCAATTGCCCTTCCACTATGAACGTGTGAGGTGGTGTGGCAAGCTGTGTATTCGGGGGGAAAATAACGAAAAATCTGAATTGTTAGTATGGAAACAAAAAAATATTGTTCGATAACCAAGGGGTATAGTTGTATACTTTGAAACCAAATGCGTTTTTTTTTCCTTTTTTGTGTGGACATTTTTGACAAATTAACCCCTCCCCCACCCATCCATTGTCCTGTCCAGTCTTAAAACTTGTCCCCCACAGCTCCGTCTATTCTTAAAACTTGCCTCCCTCAATGTCCGCAGTCCACTCCTATGAGTCGCTGTAAAGGAACGTCAGGAATGCTACCATAATTTTGGGTAAAAAATACATGTTTCTTTTCTGCCAAATAAAAATTGCCGATTTCAGACTTCTTAGTCCCAGCCTCGACTTTCGAAGCATTGCTTGACGCAAATTGTAATTTTCTTTAAAACGATCACTGTACGTACGACTTTAAATTACGACCTTTGCGTGAAATAAACGGCTTGATGGAAGATATACCTGAAATGCGTCGTGCACGCTAAATCAGATGTGGGTCTAGACGTTTTTATTGCAAGTAATCTGGAAATAATAAACTATTGTGAAAACATTAGACTGGCTTGAAATTTGAAAACCCTATAATCAAATTTAATTGGATAATAGTTTTATTATTGCATCCAATCAAAAGTATTCAATAATTCTGGATCTTCGTCGTGTAAGCGCTTATTAATCAATAAAACGTTTGTAACTTAAAAGGTAAACAAGCAAAAAAGGGGAACGATGGCTGCTGTGACAGTTCGAAGATTTCAAACAGTTGGACCCGTTGAACAAGATGAAGAAGTTGAAAATGAAAATATACATCCGAACGAAATAGGTATATTGTTACATCATTTATACCAAGAGTAAAATAAAATACAGATATTATGTAAGCTTTCGCCTGGTAAAAACAGCTGATCCGATCTGACCTGTTCCGACACGGACTCGCCCTTGGGCTAGCTTAGAGTAACCTATATAAATGTCATTACACTTTGATATATAATCAAGTTCGCATTTGATTTGTCAAAACACATATTAACATTACATACGTACATCGATTTGCACGTAATACAAATGTAGTTGATCAAATAAGGTGTGTTTAACTTTTCATTCAGACACTTGAGTCTTGATATCCTGACCTGATGAAAGTAGGATTCTGCTTCTGAAACTGTTTTTTTTTTAATTTTAGGATTGTTCTTGAAATATGATTATATACCCAAAAACCTAAGCACAAAAACACATTCTTGTTTCCACACTGCAACCTAATCCCTTTTGTAATTTTTATTTATAGATATTTCTCATTTTATATTTAGAAACTAATCAATTATTTAATAGGCCTAGTAATAATCATAAAATTTCACTTAAAATATGTCATTAAAATATATGAATTGTAAGTCCTTATTTTTCTACTATTACATTATAAGGGCAGTGTAGACACTTGCCTATACATTATTTTGAAAAGAGTGGGCGTGATCGTATGGTAGTTGGATTTACAACTACCTTTGCAATCAGTACCTATCACCACTGATGTTGTGATTTCGACTCCCGCTCTGGGTGAGGAGTACAACATTATGTGATCAAGTTTGTCAGTGACTTGCGGCAGGTCGGTGGTTTTTGAGTGCCTAATATATCATTTATGCAATGTGTCACTTAGATAATTTCTTATTATTTCTGAAGTATTTGTGTATACTTTAGAAAATCTCAAAGTTGATGGAGACGAGAAAGCAGGGTTACACTTAGCAGAGAATCTACGATTTGAATTCATCATCGCTTTAAGCGTAATTGATTACATTTTGAGTGGAACAGTTGCTTTGACAAACTAACTTTGACTTTGATCTAATTGAAGCCTCGAAAGAAACGACATTAACAACCTCCCGATTCCTCAAGGAGAGAAATGATTCACAGGTGTTGAATGCTTTGCATGATTCTGCCGTTCATTCATGTGTGCCGATGTGTTCTTAAAGTAGATACAGTTACTGACCTGTTTAAAAATGTGTAGTAAAAATGTTCAAGATATAATATTTTTACTTAAAGAAAAAAAACTGGATTTTATCCATTTTGACAAAACGATGCTTCCATTACTTTTTCAACAAGGTTGCTAAATGTGTTCTTATGTCAACTTCTTCGATTCAAACATGTTTACATTTATAGGGTATGCATAAGAATTTGCTGAGCGACGGACTTATATAAACTTTTGCCATCCTTGACAATAATTCAAAAATGAAGAGAACTTATTTCATAATTACTTTTATAATTTGTTTATGGACAGTAAAATAAATAATCCATTTTTTAAGCAAAATCTTAGATATTTTTATTTACTCTGACTAACTTTTTGATCAGGATTGCATTTTAAAGCTTAAATATTTGAAGGATTTACAGTAGTTATATAATGTGTCATGACGACATCATGATCAGGATGAAGGATTATTGGGATTTGTCTGTGAAATTATTGTACATAACAGTGCTGATTTTACAATGTATTTGTGTGATGTATTTATTACTGTTTCTCAAAATAAGACTACATAATAAGATAATTAAATCCTGTTTAAGATCCTTAAATCAAAAAATTACTTGTTTTAGGGTTTAACCAGTTATTGCTTACTTGTACATCATAACATGTGGGTATTAATTTATGATTTAGCGAGGAAATTAAAAAAAAACTTACAATAAAAAGGTTTTTTTTCAAATGCCATAGGGAAATATGTATACCTATTCAAAATAAGCCAAAAATGTATTTGGTTTATATTATTTTGTCAATCATTGTTATGATGGATATCACACACAACAAGTCTCTCTACATCTTACATGTAGCAAGCCAATGGTTATGACCCACCTTCCTTCTCTTCAAGCTTGGTAATATTAGCCAGATTATTATGATTATACAGTTACAATTTTAACCAGATGCAGCCAGCAATAGCTGAACCCAATCAGAATCCATGTTGTAAAAACAGGTATGATTGGTAGAGAAAATAGAAACATAAATTGGACACATGATGGACTGCCAAAAATAAACAACAAAAAGCACAGATATAACTGAAATATTGTTGAAAGTGGCATTAAATACCCGAAACCCATATTTTAGGAGATTTTTTTAGAGAACAAGTAATGGACAACTGAGTTACATCATGCTGCTGCAAGTTTTCTTTTTACTTGCAAGGAGCATCAAATTCTCCAAGTACATTAGTCATTGGATGGTCCCTTACAACATTTTTAGTTTTTGTGTTAGTCGGAAATCCATGATGGTCGCCCCCACAGGATAAATTTAATACCCTGATAAGACCCTATGGGGAAATATTTTAACATAATTCTTTTCACATTTGATTATCACTATTATTAAGAAATAGTTTACTACTGGGTAGAACATGATGTCCTTCATAACAATTTTATTTGTGAATTGAAACCTTGGATTTTATTTATTTACAGATATTGACACATTATATCCAAGGAGTGGACACAGAGCTGTAGCAGATGATAGTGATATGTATGTATTAGGAGGATACAATCCACGCTTCAGAGAGGTTCAAAATTCTACAGATACATATTATCCATTATTTAAAGAGGTAAATAAAATTTCATGTTTTTAAAGGAAAAATCTAAAAGTAATAATAATGAAATATAGTAACCCCTTCTGAAATGAAAAAGTGGCATTATTATAGGAGTGGCCTTTCTTCAGAGGGAATTATTTAGTAGTGTTCTACTACCTCAGTGCATCTGCAGTCTGGCCTGATATGATGGTTTATCTTTGTTGGAAATGGCCTTAAATGTGAGGATTAATGTATACCATAAATGCATGATGATGTTCCATAAAAAAATATTGTAATAGGTTAAGTGCATACATTGTATTTTCCAGTATACTGTACCTATAGTGCATATAACACAAACCATGTAAATGAGAAAACACGATGTTTTGAACTGTCTGCTTTGGTTTATTCAATCAAAACCTTTCTTTTTATTTCAGTTATGGAAGTTTAACTTTGCAACACATAATTGGACATGTTTAATTACTGATGGTAGTATGCCTACAGAACTGGCGTCACATGCAGGTTTGTTTACCAGTCAGATTAAAGGGAAATAAAACAGTGATAAAAAGGAAAGTTATTTTATATAGGTCAGCTTGTGTCACAAACACACTGTCATTCTGAATTATTTATATCCATATATAAATTTGTTTAAATTACATTTTTGCAGAAGATATTACAGATGCCATTTATTGTCATTTTAGAATATTTTTGTTTTCAAATTAAGAGAACTCGTTACATCAAGGAATTAGACATTCCTAGCCTATTGCCATTTCCTGCATTTGTGTAATGCGTGGCATTCTATTAAAATTGTATATTTATATAATATTATATTTGTATTTTTTGCACATTTTTTAATTTGTCGCAAATATTTATTTAATTATATTTCAGCTGTGCGGTGTGGTAGAAATCTGTTGTACTTTGGAGGAACAGGTGTTCCATTTGGTCATAGTAGTAGTAACGACTTTTATACATGTAATTTAGACACATTAAAATGGAGATATATCAAATGTTATGGTGATGTGCCACAGAAAAAATATGGCCACGTAAGTAAGGAAATAACTTGAAGAGGCACAAGAAAATATAGTCACTTAAGTAAGAAAATAACTGGATGGGATGTAAAACATATACATTTAGTAAACATAGTAGTGGATTCTTTAATATCATTATGTCTCCCCTCACTTTTGTGGGGAGACATATTGTTTTTGTCCTGTCCGTCACACAGTTTGTCAGCGCAACTCCTCTGAAACTACTGAACAGAATTTCATGAAACTTGGTAGGTAGTAAGGACACCATATGTAGTTGTGCATATTACCAGAAAATTTTGATCTCCTGAATTTTGTGGGAGTTATGCCCCTTTGAACTTAGAAATTTCCCAAAATTTACTACTGAAGCAGCTTGTCAGTGCAACTCCTCTGAAACTACTGAACAGATTTTCATGAAACTTGGTAGGTAGTAAGGACACCATATGTAGTTGTGCATATTACCAGGAAATGTTGATCCCCTAAATTTTGTGGGAGTTATTTGCAAACACTCTAGTGTATTGTAATATCCCTTACTGAAACTTGTGTATATATATATATGTACAAAAGTCTATCATAATGTCACTATTTCCCTGAAAAAGTTTTCATCACCAATCCATTGATTTTAGAAGAACAAAACTCCTTTAAAATCATTGGAACATAGGCTGAGCAATTTTCTGGAATGGGGAACTTTGCCATGACAATATGGAATAGTACTTGTAACCCTTGCTTTAGCATTTTTGATCAAATTTTTTTTGTGTTTCATGGATTAAAAACAGGTTTTTTTTTGTTATTCATTGAAGCTTAATTTTATTTGTTACCCAAATAGATTTTTTTTCCTATGACTACAGTTTGTGGGACGAGGGAGACATACGTTTTTGCGGGCAAAAACAAACTTTAATTATACATGTACTTCACTCTTCAAAGGTAAGAATTTTACAAGATCTCTCTTTAACATTCTCAAATTCTGTGTTTTATTTGAAGGAAATTAATCATTATTCCTAACCTAGCTCAGGGTAACTAGAAGAAAGATGCCTGTTAAGAGGTTTGATATCATCTAAGTATTTTGTTTGGACATGATTTATTATATGCAGCAATATGTCATAATGACAATTTACAGAATGTAGTAGTGTTGATCTTTCATGAAAAGAACCAACATCTAGAAATACAGTTGCTTTAAACAATAAAAAGGATTCAACACATATCTAAATTTGATAAGGTTGGTCAAGGTCTCCCTCTATATATTTATATATGTATAAATGTATTGGTATTTAATTTCAGGCAATGACCAATGTAGGAAGATATGTGTATGTGTGTGGAGGGACAACAGGTTTTGTGTATAATATGGATCTACACAGATTAGATATACACACAGGAGTGTGGGAACATTTACCTGTTCATTCTAAATATACACCAGACAGTAGGTAAGATGTGTGTATGATTAGAGATATACATAAGTGTAAGCATAGTTCAATTCCTAGTATAAAGTTCTGATTTACCTGTATTTATACTTGGCTGAATAAATACACTGCTTCATTTGATTCCATCTGTCTTAAATCTCCAGGGTTGTTTATTATTATGTCTAAGGGGATTCTTTCCAACTAGAAACAATTTTATAATGGAAAGGAATCCTTGTTACACTAATAGGCAAATTAGTAAGTACAGGAAGGATTTTTGTGTATGTGATTATGGAATATTTGAATGAATACACACACAAAAAATGAGCAGTATATTGTTTTTACACATTGATACTACAGTGTATCAGTACACACACACACACACAATATATGACCAGGAAGTGTCATCAGAGTAATGTTGATTGTTTTTACACATTGATACTACAGTGTATCAGTACACACACACAATATATGACCAGGAAGTGTCATCAGAGTAATATTGATTGTTTTTACACATTGATACTACAGTGTATCAGTACACACACACACACACACAATATATGACCAGGAAGTGTCATCAGAGTAATGTTGATTGTTTTTACACATTGATACTACAGTGTATCAGTACACACACACACACAATATATGACCAGGAAGTGTCATCAGAGTAATATTGATTGTTTTTACACATTGATACTACAGTGTATCAGTACACACACACACACACAATATATGACCAGGAAGTGTCATCAGAGTAATGTTGATTGTTTTTACACATTGATACTACAGTGTATCAGTACACACACACAATATATGACCAGGAAGTGTCATCAGAGTAATGTTGATTGTTTTTACACATTGATACTACAGTGTATCAGTACACACACACACAATATATGACCAGGAAGTGTCATCAGAGTAATATTGATTGTTTTTACACATTGATACTACAGTGTATCAGTACACACACACACACACACAATATATGACCAGGAAGTGTCATCAGAGTAATGTTGATTGTTTTTACACATTGATACTACAGTGTATCAGTACACACACACACAATATATGACCAGGAAGTGTCATCAGAGTAATGTTGATTGTTTTTACACATTGATACTACAGTGTATCAGTACACACCCACACAATATATGACCAGGAAGTGTCATCAGAGTAATGTTGATTGTTTTTACACATTGATACTACAGTGTATCAGTACACACACACACAATATATATTACCAGGAAGTGTCATCAGAGTAATATTGATTGTTTTTACACATTGATACTACAGTGTATCAGTACACACACACACACAATATATGACCAGGAAGTGTCATCAGAGTAATATTGATTGTTTTTACACATTGATACTACAGTGTATCAGTACACACACACACACAATATATGACCAGGAAGTGTCATCAGAGTAATATAGATTGTTTTTACACATTGATACTACAGTGTATCAGTACACACACACACACACAATATATGACCAGGAAGTGTCATCAGAGTAATATTGATTGTTTTTACACATTGATACTACAGTGTATCAGTACACACACACACACACACACAATATATGACCAGGAAGTGTCATCAGAGTAATATTGATTGTTTTTACACATTGATACTACAGTGTATCAGTACACACACACACACAATATATGACCAGGAAGTGTCATCAGAGTAATATTGATTGTTTTTACACATTGATACTACAGTGTATCAGTACACACACACACAATATATAGACCAGGAAGTGTCATCAGAGTAATATTGATTGTTTTTACACATTGATACTACAGTGTATCAGTACACACACACACACACAATATATGACCAGGAAGTGTCATCAGAGTAATATTGATTGTTTTTACACATTGATACTACAGTGTATCAGTACACACACACACACAATATATGACCAGGAAGTGTCATCAGAGTAATATTGATTGTTTTTACACATTGATACTACAGTGTATCAGTACACACACACACAATATATATGACCAGGAAGTGTCATCAGAGTAATATTGATTGTTTTTACACATTGATACTACAGTGTATCAGTACACACACACACACACACAATATATATGACCAGGAAGTGTCATCAGAGTAATGTTGATTGTTTTTACACATTGATACTACAGTGTATCAGTACACACACACACACAATATATGACCAGGAAGTGTCATCAGAGTAATATTGATTGTTTTTACACATTGATACTACAGTGTATCAGTACACACACACACACAATATATGACCAGGAAGTGTCATCAGAGTAATATTGATTGTTTTTACACATTGATACTACAGTGTATCAGTACATACACACACACAATATATGACCAGGAAGTGTCATCAGAGTAATATTGATTGTTTTTACACATTGATACTACAGTGTATCAGTACACACACACACACACACACACACAATATATGACCAGGAAGTGTCATCAGAGTAATATTGATTGTTTTTACACATTGATACTACAGTGTATCAGTACACACACACACACAATATATGACCAGGAAGTGTCATCAGAGTAATATTGATTGTTTTTACACATTGATACTACAGTGTATCAGTACACACACACACAATATATATGACCAGGAAGTGTCATCAGAGTAATATTGATTGTTTTTACACATTGATACTACAGTGTATCAGTACACACACACACACACAATATATGACCAGGAAGTGTCATCAGAGTAATATTGATTGTTTTTACACATTGATACTACAGTGTATCAGTACACACACACACACAATATATGACCAGGAAGTGTCATCAGAGTAATATTGATTGTTTTTACACATTGATACTACAGTGTATCAGTACACACACACACAATATATATGACCAGGAAGTGTCATCAGAGTAATATTGATTGTTTTTACACATTGATACTACAGTGTATCAGTACACACACACACACACAATATATATGACCAGGAAGTGTCATCAGAGTAATATTGATTGTTTTTACACATTGATACTACAGTGTATCAGTACACACACACACAATATATATGACCAGGAAGTGTCATCAGAGTAATATTGATTGTTTTTACACATTGATACTACAGTGTATCAGTACACACACACACACACACAATATATGACCAGCAAGTGTCATCAGAGTAATATTGATTGTTTTTACACATTGATACTACAGTGTATCAGTACACACACACACACACACACAATATATGACCAGGAAGTGTCATCAGAGTAATATTGATTGTTTTTACACATTGATACTACAGTGTATCAGTACACACACACACACAATATATGACCAGGAAGTGTCATCAGAGTAATATTGATTGTTTTTACACATTGATACTACAGTGTATCAGTACACACACACACAATATATATGACCAGGAAGTGTCATCAGAGTAATATTGATTGTTTTTACACATTGATACTACAGTGTATCAGTACACACACACACACACAATATATGACCAGGAAGTGTCATCAGAGTAATATTGATTGTTTTTACACATTGATACTACAGTGTATCAGTACACACACACACACAATATATGACCAGGAAGTGTCATCAGAGTAATATTGATTGTTTTTACACATTGATACTACAGTGTATCAGTACACACACACACACACAATATATGACCAGGAAGTGTCATCAGAGTAATATTGATTGTTTTTACACATTGATACTACAGTGTATCAGTACACACACACACACACACACAATATATGACCAGGAAGTGTCATCAGAGTAATATTGATTGTTTTTACACATTGATACTACAGTGTATCAGTACACACACACACACAATATATGACCAGGAAGTGTCATCAGAGTAATATTGATTGTTTTTACACATTGATACTACAGTGTATCAGTACACACACACACAATATATATGACCAGGAAGTGTCATCAGAGTAATATTGATTGTTTTTACACATTGATACTACAGTGTATCAGTACACACACACACACACAATATATGACCAGGAAGTGTCATCAGAGTAATATTGATTGTTTTTACACATTGATACTACAGTGTATCAGTACACACACACACACAATATATGACCAGGAAGTGTCATCAGAGTAATATTGATTGTTTTTACACATTGATACTACAGTGTATCAGTACACACACACACAATATATATGACCAGGAAGTGTCATCAGAGTAATATTGATTGTTTTTACACATTGATACTACAGTGTATCAGTACACACACACACACACACAATATATATGACCAGGAAGTGTCATCAGAGTAATGTTGATTGTTTTTACACATTGATACTACAGTGTATCAGTACACACACACACACAATATATGACCAGGAAGTGTCATCAGAGTAATATTGATTGTTTTTACACATTGATACTACAGTGTATCAGTACACACACACACACAATATATGACCAGGAAGTGTCATCAGAGTAATATTGATTGTTTTTACACATTGATACTACAGTGTATCAGTACATACACACACACAATATATGACCAGGAAGTGTCATCAGAGTAATATTGATTGTTTTTACACATTGATACTACAGTGTATCAGTACACACACACACACACACACACAATATATGACCAGGAAGTGTCATCAGAGTAATATTGATTGTTTTTACACATTGATACTACAGTGTATCAGTACACACACACACACAATATATGACCAGGAAGTGTCATCAGAGTAATATTGATTGTTTTTACACATTGATACTACAGTGTATCAGTACACACACACACAATATATATGACCAGGAAGTGTCATCAGAGTAATATTGATTGTTTTTACACATTGATACTACAGTGTATCAGTACACACACACACACACAATATATGACCAGGAAGTGTCATCAGAGTAATATTGATTGTTTTTACACATTGATACTACAGTGTATCAGTACACACACACACACAATATATGACCAGGAAGTGTCATCAGAGTAATATTGATTGTTTTTACACATTGATACTACAGTGTATCAGTACACACACACACAATATATATGACCAGGAAGTGTCATCAGAGTAATATTGATTGTTTTTACACATTGATACTACAGTGTATCAGTACACACACACACACACAATATATATGACCAGGAAGTGTCATCAGAGTAATATTGATTGTTTTTACACATTGATACTACAGTGTATCAGTACACACACACACAATATATATGACCAGGAAGTGTCATCAGAGTAATATTGATTGTTTTTACACATTGATACTACAGTGTATCAGTACACACACACACACACACAATATATGACCAGCAAGTGTCATCAGAGTAATATTGATTGTTTTTACACATTGATACTACAGTGTATCAGTACACACACACACACACACACACAATATATGACCAGGAAGTGTCATCAGAGTAATATTGATTGTTTTTTACACATTGATACTACAGTGTATCAGTACACACACACACACACACAATATATGACCAGGAAGTGTCATCAGAGTAATGTTGATTGTTTTTACACATTGATACTACAGTGTATCAGTACACACACACACAATATATGACCAGGAAGTGTCATCAGAGTAATATTGATTGTTTTTACACATTGATACTACAGTGTATCAGTACACACACACACACACACAATATATGACCAGGAAGTGTCATCAGAGTAATGTTGATTGTTTTTACACATTGATACTACAGTGTATCAGTACACACCCACACAATATATGACCAGGAAGTGTCATCAGAGTAATGTTGATGGTTTTTACACATTGATACTACAGTGTATCAGTACACACACACAATATATATTACCAGGAAGTGTCATCAGAGTAATATTGATTGTTTTTACACATTGATACTACAGTGTATCAGTACACACACACACAATATATATTACCAGGAAGTGTCATCAGAGTAATATTGATTGTTTTTACACATTGATACTACAGTGTATCAGTACACACACACACACACACACACACACACACAATATATGACCAGGAAGTGTCATCAGAGTAATATTGATTGTTTTTACACATTGATACTACAGTGTATCAGTACACACACACACACAATATATATATGACCAGGAAGTGTCATCAGAGTAATGTTGATTGTTTTTACACATTGATACTACAGTGTGTGTATCAGTACACACACACACACACAATATATGACCAGGAAGTGTCATCAGAGTAATATTGATTGTTTTTACACATTGATACTACAGTGTATCAGTACACACACACACAATATATATGACCAGGAAGTGTCATCAGAGTAATATTGATTGTTTTTACACATTGATACTACAGTGTATCAGTACACACACACACACACACAATATATGACCAGGAAGTGTCATCAGAGTAATATTGATTGTTTTTACACATTGATACTACAGTGTATCAGTACACACACACACACAATATATGACCAGGAAGTGTCATCAGAGTAATATTGATTGTTTTTACACATTGATACTACAGTGTATCAGTACACACACACACAATATATATGACCAGGAAGTGTCATCAGAGTAATATTGATTGTTTTTACACATTGATACTACAGTGTATCAGTACACACACACACAATATATATGACCAGGAAGTGTCATCAGAGTAATATTGATTGTTTTTACACATTGATACTACAGTGTATCAGTACACACACACACAATATATATGACCAGGAAGTGTCATCAGAGTAATATTGATTGTTTTTACACATTGATACTACAGTGTATCAGTACACACACACACACAATATATGACCAGGAAGTGTCATCAGAGTAATATTGATTGTTTTTACACATTGATACTACAGTGTATCAGTACACACACACACACAATATATGACCAGGAAGTGTCATCAGAGTAATATTGATTGTTTTTTACACATTGATACTACAGTGTATCAGTACACACACACACACAATATATGACCAGGAAGTGTCATCAGAGTAATATTGATTGTTTTTACACATTGATACTACAGTGTATCAGTACACACACACACACAATATATGACCAGGAAGTGTCATCAGAGTAATATTGATTGTTTTTACACATTGATACTACAGTGTATCAGTACACACACACACACACACACACACACAATATATGACCAGGAAGTGTCATCAGAGTAATATTGATTGTTTTTACACATTGATACTACAGTGTATCAGTACACACACACACACACACAATATATGACCAGGAAGTGTCATCAGAGTAATATTGATTGTTTTTACACATTGATACTACAGTGTATCAGTATACACACACACACACAATATATGACCAGGAAGTGTCATCAGAGTAATATTGATTGTTTTTTTCATCGTCCATGATGAAAAATATGAGATTAATAGATTCTTTGATATGTATAAATTGAAGATCTTGAATATCTGCCATGAGTTTGAGAAGTGTTATTTTCCTCTGAGTGGAGATCAGGGTAATAAGTGTAAAACTGAAATAAATATGAAGAATTTCCCACAATATATATCACAATGTTAAAATTCAATATGATAAAAAAAAAAAACTTTTTTTCATAAACTACAATCAAATCATCAGAAAGTTAATAGATGAGTGATATGATAATAGATGAGTGATATGATAATAGATGGGTGATATGATAAACTTATTTTTTTACTCCTGGTAATAGAAAATCTGAGATTTATGCATCACATTTGTTATGATGTTGTCTTTTTCTGTAACATTTCTTTGGACAAGTGACCTATAATACAAGATAGCCATACAAGATCCTGTCTCATACGGGTAGTCTATTTTAGTCAAATGAAACATTTAAGCTTAAATTTGGTATGTTTGTTTTGCAGTCAGAGTGTGCAATAATAAATGGATATTTAATTATTTTTAGATATAGACATGAAATGGTTAGTGATGGTTTCAAATTATATGTGTTTGGTGGAGGGACAGCACATGCTGCATTTCCTTTAGACAAGGTAAGTAAATATTGTAAGAACTAAATAAATTCCTTTTGCATTTACTATTAGGAAAGCTTCATTGTTCTTTATTTGTTCTCACTTTCATCTCTGAAACCATCGAACCATTGCAAAATATTTTCTTAGATAATCCTCTACAAAGTTTGTGTGTTTTAGTGTTAACAAGATGGCCATCACCCTGTGAAAATGTCATACTTAATAAATGCAGTCATTTGTGACCTAAATACTATAGGTTGACATACATGTAAGTTTGTTTTGATTAACCCAGGCAAAGTCCTGATCACTAAATTTAGCATCTGAGATCATAATGACCTCCCTGTTTAGCTTCATGATATAATTTCTGGCATAGTAAGCATTTCATTTACATAGGCCTGAAGTGTGGTAGATCATAAGTTCTATCCCTGGTCAGGTCAAACCAAAGAGTATGAAATTGGTATTTGCTGCTTCTCCGCTAAACATTCAGTGTTAAAGAGTAAGATAAAAGATTGGTTTGATTGGAATCAGGATGATGTGTCCGAATGGAGTGACATGTCTTACATGTACCTAAGAACAGTTGTTTCAGTGAGTTAGCACTGTAAAAAGAATCTGACTCGGCATGTTTGTCTAGTACAAAACAGACATCAGGATCATTTCATCAAAAAGTAATTTGTAAAATTCAGAAACTACAAATACTAGTTGAACCTAAACTGTACTTGAATGTTCATACAATGGTCCACTACAAAACTAGTTTTTTATGGATTAGAAATCCAAGATGGCCTATAACCATAGTTAAATATATAGTTAAACATACACAGAACTCTGCAGTAAATGTTTCTTATCTGAAACCAGTGAACCACACATTCCTGGCAGTAATGTGCCTTGGATGTTACCATAAAGGATCTTTTTGTATTTATCGAAAATCTAAAATGACCACCACTGCAGGATATTGTTTAAGAGGATGCTGTTGGAAGTTGTCAACAAATCTTTATTCTCAGTGACTACTTCCATATATATATAATTATTTAATTGAACCCAAACTGATCATGATTGACCATTGGATTGTCCTTTACAAAGTCCTACTTTTTTGCATTTATAGTAAATTGAAGATGTATTTTTGTTAATAAAAGTTTGTGTTTTAGTATGTTTTAAAATCTAAGATGGCCACTATGGAAAGAAGCAATTTACCGGTATTATACTTATATGTAATTGAAATCAAACTGTACATGTTTCTACATAAAGATTGTGCTCTTCTGTAATTGGATATTCAAAATGGTCATCACAGTACTTAGTCTCAGTGTATCTCTCAAAGAAGCTGCCTACCCATGTCCTGAGGTTTCACTGATCAGTTTTTTGTAACTGTTCTTCTTTCATCCCTCAATATGTGTGCTAGTCACGATAAAGCTTGAATATTGCCGAAATTGTTGATAAGTTAGTATCAATATTCCTAATTCATTACTAGTTAGAAAACCTCTGCAAACATACTACATTGTATATACAATCTTTATAACCAGGTGAACGATACCATGTCAGTAAAGTCTCTGATTATGAAAACACAGGTTTTTAAATAAAATTTTTGTTTTAACCCTTGCCTTCTTATTTTGTTACATTAACAGCTAATTTTTATTATTGAATACATATACATGTTATCAAAATGGCCAAATTGATTTTGTAATATAATTACAGATTCCAAGTTATGATGTAAAATGTGGTGTATGGCAAGAAATCCAAACAAAACCAGATAAGACCAATGGTATGTAAATTATAGTTAGTAAAATGACAACAGCAAAAGTTAGACTTTACAATCAGGTGTTTTTTTTCTTGACAAAAAATTGTGTTCTAAATGATTCTGACATGACAAATAATACATTGAAACCCTATTTCATTATGAATTTTACCATGTACATGTACTATGTGTTTCAGCCATTTCTGTATATCCTCTGTACTTTAGAAGAACTTGCGGTTGATTAAGCTCTACGATTTCAATTTATCTAATATTTAACTATGTACAACATTAATATTTTCTTCAGCATAATAATTGATTTATGTTATGTTTATTTCTCGAGGATGAGGTGTCAGAACATATGTTTAGAGAATTTAGCAAGGACTTCTCAATGCTGGTCAAAATGGGTTTCTGTTAAGTTTTAAAAAACAATTTGATATTTTCAAATCAGAATGAACATTGCATTTGTGGTGAAACTAAAATAATGCCATACACATTTAATTGTGCCCATGAGAATTCCAACTGCAGATTTATAGTCTCAATAAATATTTCAAAAAGTAACTTGATAAATATAGTATAACTAATCATAGATTTTGAATATCAAAAAACCACGAGTGACCGAAGTACGCATAAGGATTAAACGAGTGGGCGGAACTTGTTCCGTCCACGAGTTTAATCATTAATGCATATTCGGTATTTCAGTATGTGTATTCACTGTAACACCACAAGGGACGTAACCACCACACTTATAGTTGTGTAAAAGTAGTTCCGGCGGGAAAAAACTGATATTTCACATGTGAGATATCGGAATTTATTTCACGGATAAATCCCCATAATTCACACCTATCTATATAATAATGACTGTTATCTTGCTGATAACAGTCATTATCAAGTTACTTTTATAGTTATTGAGACTATATATATGATAGACTCAGATCGACGTCCAGTCTCTAATCGATGTCCACTCCTCAAATCGGCGTGCACTATCGTCATTATCTCAAATCACAGTCCAATTTTAGGATATTCTCAAATCGGCGTCCTTTCCAAACTCGTATCTATAGGCCCGTTTACACGATCAAAGTTTGCCATCAAATATAATTGTAACGACAGTTTTGTTTTTTTAATCTGTTTTTTTTTTTTTTTTTTTTTTTTTTTTTTTTTTAAGCATTTTCGCATTCTTTAATATTATCAGTTGAGGTAGAATCTACTTTGGCAGACCACGGAAGTCGGATATTGTAATAAACAAAGCGCATGACCCATAACCTTTCATTTTGTTACCATGCGGATATGACAACAAAAAGTTTAGGGTTATGGTTAGGTGTTAGGGTTAGGGTTAAGGTTAGGGTCTGCTAAAGTAGAAGTACTCCTAAGCACAATAGGATTTTATCTACAGTAACTATAAAATACATAAGGCATTTTTGTCATCAAGAACCCTTCATTTGGAATCTGGTCTTGTCCCTTCTCCATCATTGCTTCAAAAACATTCCCTAACGAATGTGACATCATTTGAAGTATGCGATAGTGACATCATTGGACGTCGATTTGAGAAAGTTAAAAATGGACATATATTTGAGAATTGGACGTCGATCTGAGTCTTACATATATATGTATTGGACATTTTTCCATTGATGTGTGCTGCTGATAAAGTCTAGATCACTGAACTGACCTTGATCCACAAAATAATTAGGTCAGTTCGTAACTCGCATGCGCAAGAACTGACTCTGATATTGAAAATTTTGGTCAGTGTGACTTGTGACTGTCAGACTTGCTGAGTTACTAGTGATAATGTCTGTCTCGACTTTAAAACTGATGTTATTCTATATTATTGATCCCATCCTTTCAATATTTTTGTTGCCTGTATATTTGATTATTTTGTGTATCTAACTGAAAAATGTTGGTGCAATTTCTTTTACCAATTACATTACCAGCTGGCATTAAATAGCATTTTCAAGTGGCTTGTGATTTCTTAGGCAGTTAGATCATCTCTATTTTGGCAAAGGACATACTTAGTGGGGAAACAACATTATAAAAACTACTTGACAACATAAATTCAACCAACAATGAAATACAGGAGATTGAACTTCAACAGAAATTTGTTTGAAATAGTTTTGGCTGCACAATGCAATTTACATACAAATTATGAACTGACTAGGAAGTTTTATTTGACCAGTGTGTCAACAGTAGTTGTGCTGAATCACAATTATACATGTACATAATTGACTCATGAATTATAGTCTGTCTTAACAGCTTTTTAGTATTTCACAATATCAACCATGTATTTGTTGTTTAGTATGAAATCATATCCATTCATGTCTTCAACACTTTCATTGAATCGCCTGTTATAAAAGTCCATGTGAACTATTTCCATCAATTGTAATCTGTCAGTCTTTCTTTTGTTGTTTTTTACACTTTGATCTCTTTATGTCATTTATTTAATTAATACATGTATTAGGTGGTAGATATTGTCCATGTGTGATCCCCGTTCATTGTAAGTGATTACGGACTCCTTAGTCCTAGGAGTTTCTGATATGAAAATTATACCAGATTTTTGCTTGTATTTTTACACAACTTATTGTTAGAGAAGTCTGTATTTTATCATTAAAAAAACTTTCAAGCAAGTAATTATGATACAAAGAGAATTATTCCGATTCAGAAACAATTAATACATTTATTTATATTTATCTGTATACCTGACATATTAATTATTGTAACAGGGGAAAAATAGGATGATCACTAGGCTAAACCTATGTAAACAAAAGTTATTAATAAGTTGTACTCTAATTAATGTATAAAATCAATAATAACAACCAATATTACATATATATGTAGTTACAGTATACTAAATTCATGTGTTCAATGTTTGTATCAAGCTGTGATAAATAATTAGTGTTAACATGCTAATTATAGCATATTCTATTAGGATTGGACTGTCTTGGGTCTCATTGTTAACTAGCAATGTACTTTAACATGCTATTTATAGCATATTCTATCAGGATTTTACTGTTTTGGGTCTCATTGTTAACTGGCAATGTACTTTTAAAGGCAATCAATGCAAATGTAAAGTCCACTGAATAATAACATTTTATAGACCAAATTCTGCAAGCAGTGCATATTTTACATTCTTTTCAGTATTTTGAATTGATCAATCAACTTCAAATTTATTGTAGGTTTTCCTGGAACCAGAAAATGTCACAGTTGTTCTTTATTTAAAAATGGTAAGTTGGTGAATCATTGTAAAATATTGTGTTCCATATCCTCAGAAGGATATGGAACACATATATTTACAACAGGAACCACAATTATATTTAAGTGACTTAGGAACAGTCAGTGTTAGCTTTACATTTAATATCACTTTGCATCTGACTTATTCACATTTTACTCCAGATGAGCGATACAGGCTCATGTGAGCATCCAGTTTACTAATATTAAAAATATGGTTCAAACTATTAATTTAAACAATAATTATTTCTTCTTTCCTCATAGAATATGTGAAATATGGCACTTCAGAAGAATAATATCATATTCAAAATAAAATACATATAGGAATAGTGTACAATACTAGTATATGTACAATATATGAAACAGTGACAACAACAAAACTTCTCCTCTGACAAACTCCTTAATGATGGAAATATAGATCTTGGCTTGGAACAAGTGCAAACATGTGGTGCGTTAAACCAATTAATAAGATTCCAACTGTCCTCTCTTGATATCTTGATCTCTGCATGAGCTAAACCAATGAATGGGATCCCAATGGTCTGCTCTTGATATCTTGATCTCTGCATGGATTAAACCAATGAATGGGATCCCAATGGTCCCATCTTTATATCTTGATCTCTGCATGGGCTAAACCAATGAATAGGATCCCAATGGTCCCATCTTGATATCTATATCTTGGCTTGCGTTAAACCAATTAATAAGATCCCAATGGTCCCGTCTTGATATCTAGATCTTGGCTTGAGTTAAACCAATTAATAGGATTCCAATGGTCCCATCTTGATATCTAGATCTTGGCTTGGATTAAACCAATTAATAGGATCCCAATGGTCCCATCTTGATATCTAGATCTTGGCTTGGATTAAACCAATGAATGGGATCCCAACTGTCCAATCTTGATGACTAGATTTGGGCTTGGGTTAAACCATTTAATGGGATCCCAACAGTTCCCTCTTGATATCTAGATCTTGGCTTGGTTTAAACCAATAAATGGGATTCTAAATATTTTTTCTTGTTATCTAGATCTCCATCAGCCAAAGAGCTCTATGCATCAACAAGCAATAAAAAACATGCACTGAAAGCAAAATGGGTTATGATTACAATTATTGCAAAATGAAAAAATTACTGTTGACTCAGTTTTATCCTTTTTTAAGATCACAGTTGAATTTGAATGTATTTGAATCTTCAAATATACAGTCAAACCTGACCATGCAGTCTAAGAAGTCATCTGTATTAAAAGGTCACCTTTTTCTTGTCCTGTCATGGAAAACTTCATATGACTTGAACCTCTATTAAGCAGTCACCTGTCTTATAAGGCCACTTTTTCATTGTCCCAAAGGTTACCTCTTAATACAGGTTTGACTGCAATTTTCAATTAAAAAACTCTTTTAGCAGCTGTATGTTTATGATCCACTGAAATATTGTTGAAAGTGGCATTAGACAGAAATAGCCCAACCTAAGCTAACCCTAATTAACATTGAAACTGATTCAACTCAAGTAAACAATATTACCGGTTCAATCCTAGTTAACATTAAAAATGATACGTGTGTGTTTACAGAAGCTTATATATGTGGAGGTATCGATGGAATGGATATTATAGATGATATATGGAAGTTAAACTTACAGACATTTGAATGGACAAGACTACCTACAACTTTACAGTTACCTGTTTATTTTCACTCAGCTGATATTACACCTGTAAGGACTTGTTTATATTATATCATTGGCCATTATAAAATCATCATTTGTGCATAATGCAGTTGTAGTTGTTATTTACTATTTACATACACATCAAAGAAAATAGAATTTCACTTTTTCAATAATTTTATTTTTATGATGAGTGAAATATTTAGAAAATATAACTGTCATTGTGCAAGAACTTTTTACCTCCTAGATTTGGTATTTTTGGGACGATCTACAGACAAAGCGAATTCTAGGGAGATTAAAATGAAATGTTGAATCTTTCTGAGAACATCTATAGACCATTACTGCAGTTATAATTCAATTGTGATAGTAGTTTTTGAGAAATAGTTTGAAGATACCAAAGAGGTAACCATGGGCCATAAATCAGGGCCAAAAGATAAAGGACCTAAAGACAAACAATTATCTACAAATGACCACAGAGAAAACTAAAGATTGAGCAACATGAACCCCATAAAATATCTGGGGTGAACTTGGGTGCTCCAGAAGGATGAGCCGTTCCAGCTCCAGTAGTGGCATTCAGTCATAGTTATTATGATATTTCTCATGAAGTTATATAGTGGTGTTCCGATCATCGATTAAGGTCGAAAATCGGTCGATTATTTGAATTTCAACGACAATCGATTATAATTTTTCACAATTGATCATTTCAAGATTTACCCGAAATACAGTTTGTTCGAATCTGTTTTGTATTTAGAATGTACGTCTTGAAAACGTTTGCAAAAGACAGTAAATTATCATTTTGAAAGCGCAAAACTGACATAGACTCATCAAGGTCATGGAGGCTAGTACAAAGGAAGCCAGTCAGACATCAAAACTTTATGACCACCCAGGAGTTAAAAAAAAGTGTTGTGTGGAAATATTTTGGATTCATTAAAGCAAAAGATGGACTTGCAACCAAAACCAACCTTGATATGACAAAGGCTATATTATAAATTATGTCGGAAATCATATGCTAACCAAGGAGAGCACCCCTTCAACAATAATTATAGTTTTTTATACTTGAATAACCATCATTTATAGCAATTATGATAAAAAAATATTTTTAGTTAACTTCTTTAGCAAACAACACATTCCGATTATTATCAAAAATCAAATCGTTGACAGGCATCCGATTATTCTGATTAACTGATTCCTTTTTTCTAGTCAATTCACAACACTAAAGTTGTATTATAAAGATCTCTATTGACATTTATTTTCTAGGATGGATGTATGTATGTGTTTGGAGGTGTTACAAAGGTTGACGATGTCAGAACTAATTGTGTACAAAGAATCTGGTTAACTTTACCATCACTTCAAGAACTATGTTGGGAGAATATGTGCACTAAATTTGACATGAATAAATTACAGAGAAAAAGAAGTGAGCTGTTTGAGATAGGAATACCTATGCACTACATTGAGCGACTGTGATGATTGGTAGTTACAAGATCATTTCATTATGTGTACCAGTTCTTTAATTGCAGATCATTTTATTGAATGTACCAGTTCTTTGATTGCAGTGATTTTTTTCCTACAAAATAGGATCAATATCAAACACATGTAGTGTGTATTTTCAAATATTATTGATTTTTCTTTGTTCCAACAGTTAGTCAGTTTTTTGTTTGACTTAATAAAGCAGAATTGACACAAGGATTGCTGTCTGTTGTCTTGTGTCATTGTCAAAATACTGTTAATCTGCAACAACTCATTCCATGGAATGTAACCAAATTTTATCATCTTTAATATTTCTCATAACTTATTAGTGTGCAGCTGTAATTTTCTTTTCCTTGAAATATTTGCTCTGTTTACACATGCCCATCCAAATTAAATCCCCTTTTCTACTTTTTTTTCAACTTAATGTATCAATGCATAACATTCGACACACATCTGTCCTTAATGACCCATATTTTTGTTATGCTGCTTACCACCAAACTTTATATACTTGTAGTCAGTATTAGCTGTATTTTTTTTGTTAACATTCCTGTTTGTGTATAAATTTAACACAGTGTACCCATAACATTTTTTTAAAGGGGGGACATAAAAAACTATCATTAAATAATTCTGAATTTGAACTTCCAATCACAGGTAGATATTTTTGACTTGCTTGTTGGTGAGTTTTGGTACTCGGAGATACTCAAGTGTATGAAGAGTTTTGAGTTCTGGTACTTTTTTTCTCAATATTATTGTAAAGCTTGGTATAGTTTGAATGTTCAAAGAATTTAGTATAGTTAATCAGATACCAAAATGAAATTTCAGAAATTAATATATATGATTGCATTGTCTTGTTGTAAAGATAATAGAGATATTTTATCAGACTTCCCGAAACTTGCTGAGAAGTTGTCAGTCATTCGGACTGACAGACATGAAAATCTTGTCAGTCCGAAAAATATTTTGCCGGTTCGAAAAAAAAGGCCCAAAAAATTCACTGTCACATGCATAATGTTTAGTTTGGCCTTTTTAGAGTGATTTACCCTAGTATTAGCAATTTCACCTCTGGTTTTTATAGAGGTTAAAGTAATTCAATTTTCAGTTTTCAGTGTTGTTCAAAATTGTATATGTTATGTCTTTTATAGTGTGTGTCTCGAGTTTTGTTGTTTTGATAACCTTGTACTATAGGTCAATGGTTGTATGAAAGACGTCATGTCATTGGCTAATATATATACAAATAACCAATCGTGTCGTGATCGTCTTCACAAATGGGTTTGATTGAAACCGGAAATGTATAAAAGGGGTGAAAACAATGAAAATTATGTAATTTAAAAATAAAATTAAACACTGATCAATGCCTTTCGGACAAAATCTGAGGTAACTATTATACCAAACATTCGGTATTACAGAGTTGGCGAAAACTTTTTTTTTCAGTCTGACATTGGGTCAGGCAGGAACTGGGGTTCTGTCTTAACCATGGGCTTTGTGTCTGTCCCACCATTTTTTTGTAATATTGTATATAACCTGTCAAATTTTGTTTTTTTTATACAGAACTGAATGCAAGATTACCTATAGTCATGATCATTAAACAACTCAATTAAATGTTTTTCTGTATGCATATTTTTATCTAAAAAGATAAGGCAGATATAGCCAACAATCCGTATCTAGTGGTCCGATCACGTTCCGAATATTATACATCAATGTCAGTTTCCGGTTTACCTACATTTTTAATTTCAGTTAAGAATATGAATCTGCTGTCATCTTCAATATATAAGCATCTCAAAACATATTTAATTAAACACAAACAATCTTTGATACTTGAGGAGTGTGGAAGTCAATTTATTTCTGTGCTCAGTAATATATTTCAGTTTTAATGTTCCACGTTTTGCAGGTGCTGGTTCCTACTAAAAGGATGTTTACATTTACATACATTTGTATAGGAGTTTCGATTACAACGAGGAATGTGTCGGTCTGACAGAATAAATAAACAAATTTCAAGTCTCTGTCTGACATTTTAATAAAACTGAAAACGGAATTTAATGCCATTGGCAGTGGAAACTGGGAGGGAATAAATTTCAATCGCCGGTCCTTTCAAATATCTATGTTTTACCGGACATTTGGTCCGATATATATTTTGAAATCGTCGGTCCTACTGCATTTCTGTCGGTCAGGACCGATGGACCGACGGTTTTCGGGAAGTCTGTTTTATATGTATGTGTTCATTAAATTTGTGTGTTCATCACTATAAAACTCAGTATGTTGAAAACAGACATACTAAGATGGCATTGCTTCACACAGTGTGCTTTAAGTTAATAAGCAGAACATATTTATTCACACATCTAATATAACCAAGTAAATAGTGTTTGTATTGATGCCATTAAAGGGAGATAATAACATAAACAAAATGAAACTGGTTTGCTGCTGATATTTTGTTATTGCAACCAACTTACATAAAAGAAATTCCCTTGAATTAAAACCATTCCTGTCATGTGTGAAAGTCAATCCATTTCTTATGGACTATGTTGTGCTAAAGATATTCTTATTCATTGATTCATTTTTAATAGAAATACTTGTATTTAATTATGATATATATTGTGTCAGAAACTGGTAACCAAATGGCTTTTTTGCTCACCATTGACAAGGAACCAGTGTTGTTTTGATACATATCTTTGTGAAAGCTTACATTTCACAGCTTGTTAGTGAATAATTAATTGTTCGTAGTGTTATGGTATGTCAGTTTACTTCATTTTGAACAAATGCCTGCATGCATCATTCATTCATGTTTTTGCCTTGTCAAAAGTCTTTCATTTTTCTTGATTTTTATATAATATGTATACTCAAAAGTATTAATTTTTTATACATGTATATGTAAGGGCATTTATTGTTGTTCTTTTTATGTAAATAATATTTTTTGGGTGTATGGAAATCCAGTTGTAATTTCATTTAATTTGTAGTTTTTGCATATATCTCAGCTTAAATATTTGACATGGTTGGCTGCTTTCAGAAGATTTTATTATAGTTTTGATATACTGATGTACACAAACCTGATTGGTATACTGATATACACAAACCTGATTCGTATACTGATGTACACAAACCCGATTAGTATACTGATGTACACAAACACGATTGGTATACTGATGTACACAAACTTGATTGGTATACTGATGTACACAAACCCGATTAGTATACTGATGTATACAAACCTGATTGGTATACTGATGTACACAAACCTGATTGGTATACTGATGTACACAAACCTGATTGGTATACTGATGTACACAAACCTGATTGGTATACTGATGTACACAAACCTGATTGGTATACTGATGTATACAAACCTGATTGGTATACTGATGTACACAAACCTGATTGGTATACTGATGTACACAAACCTGATTGGTATACTGATGTACTCAAACCTGATTGGTATACTGATGTATGCAAACCTGATTGGTATACTGATGTACACAAACCTGATTGATATACTGATGTACACAAACCTGATTGGTATACTGATGTACACAAACCTGATTGGTATACTGATGTACACAAACCTGATTGGTATACTAATGTACACAAACCTGACAGGTATACTGATGTACACAAACCTGATTGGTATACTGATGTACACAAACCTGATTGGTATACTGATGTACACAAACCTGATTGGTATACTGATGTATATGCAAACCTGACTGGTATACTGATGTACACAAACCTGATTGGTATACTGATGTACACAAACCTGATTGGTATACTGATGTATACAAACCTGATTGGTATACTGATGTACCCAAACCTGATTGGTATACTGATGTACACAAACCTGATTGAGAGTTAATGATATCACAACACCACAATAGGGGCGGTTGTGATCATGCAGTTGTTGGATTTACAACTACCTGTGCAATCAGTGCCTATCACCACTAAAATTGTGAGTTTGAATCCCACTCATGGTGACGTGTACTCGATACAATATTATGTTATAAAGTTTGTCAGTGACTTGTGCCAGGTATGTGGTTTTCAGCAGGTACGATTCCTCCACCAGTAAAACTGACCACCACGATATAACTGAAATATTGTTGAAAGTGGTGTTAAACACCCTTACCCTAACCCTAACAACATCACAATATCAGATCAGATTTAATTTTCATTGATAAATTCAAAATATTGCTGTAGTAACCTGCTGTGCCCTGATGTGGCTTTACAGAACGATCGTAATTGATTGCTTGATTCTACAAACATCTATTTAAATAGACTGACATTTCCATTGATATCAACATTCCAAAATATGTTTCCTTTTCCATTACAAACTTTCAGTTTTGAAATGAGAATCTTCCAAAAGGAGCAGAAGGCTGGATGTACTGTATGTTGAATATATAACAGGTTGGACATTCTTAAGGAAAATACAACCTTATATGATCAAGTTTTGTCAGTGACTTGCAGCATGTCTCTTTTTATCTAGATACTACTATTTCCTGCACCAATAAAACTGATATAGCTGAAATATTGTTGAACGTGGCATTAAACATCAATAAACTGCACCATATAAAACATTCAAATATATTTTGTATTGCCGATTGTTCTTAGAATGTTGCTGTAATATTTCTGTTTTGTGTCACATAAAAAAAATTCTTAGAACAATAATTATTGCCCCCCTTTGTTCTTAAATTATTCTGTGAAATTATTATTGACATATTTAATTTTTAGTTCCTTACTAGGGTCATGGTTTTATTTTACAAGATACATTGAGATTAGTTGCTCAATATTATTTTTGAAATCCATTGATATTGTTACTAGTTAAATTACAAAAGTGTTTTTTTGTTGTTGTTGTATGGTATAGAAGTGAAGACAGACGTGATGTTACAGTGTTATTCTGTATTTTTACACCACAACAGAAACCTAACTTTAAGTTGATCTTTATGGTGAATTGTGACATACAGTTTGTACATCCAAATTTGTAACAATTTCTTTTGATTTTTAGAGCAAACAAAGATTGCTTACATGAGCTTGTCTCATATTATTTCAGTGATTGTTAGCCTATTATTTAGCAGATTTATTGATATTGTCAAAAAGAATGAACTCGCTACATACTGCCAATAACTGGTGACAATTAATCTAGCTTTAAATCTAGTTATAACTGACTATAGGCTGTTGTTATAGTATAGAGATATATATGTAAAATGTAAGTTTTATTTTTACCCTTAGTGTTTAGAATAGCTGTGTTTACTTTTATTGGCTCACCTGGTCATATGCCATATGAACTTTTCCCATCACTTTGTGTCTGTCTGTCTGTGTTCTACAATAACCTTTGTTATTTTTGACACATTGTATATAGGAATGATCTATTTGAATGTCTTCAAAAAGATTCATTATTTTATTTCACTCCAACATTCAATATGGCTACTACTGGTGATAATAATTTCTGATTGGCTGAAATATGAAAGTCATCTTCTCAGAAACCACTATATCATTTGAATTATAACTGAAGGAATGATTTGTAAGTGTTTCTTTGAATTCTTCCTCTTTTCATTTTGATCCAAGATTTATTATGGCCGACACACAATATCAACTTTATAATTGACCAGTTCAAATGGAAACAGAAACTTTGTATCTTTGAGTTATGGATTGTCTTCACAAAATGTTATCCTTTTTTTTTAACCAACAAACAATAGGGCTGCCACTATGAATAACAAATAACAATTTCTTATTATCTAAAATATGAAAAAGGATTTTCTCCAATATCAACTTTATCATTTGAAGTTTTAATATGCTGGAGCTGTCTATAGATAGTCCTAAAATAAATTGGCTCATTTCTTTATGATCAAGCATCAAATATGGCCACAACAGAGTGTATAACAGTTTCCAATTGGCTAAATTTGAGAGAGAAAAAATTAATCACTTGGCCATTTCAAACCTTGTAGGAATGTTGTATTAGCTGTCATAAAAAATGATTCCTTGCTTCATTCTGATCTGAGATCCAATATGGCCAGCACAGAACACAAAAGTTACTGGTGCACTGGTTGAAATATGATTGTTAATCAGGTGAGCCATTACAGACTCAAGGGGGATTCTGGTTTTTTATGTGTTTTTGTTTGTTTGTTACTTATTTGAAGAGCTTTATAAACATTGATATTGGTGCATTTATTTTGTTATTCAAATGTCATGTTTATTAAGTTATTATGCAGAATTAAATTAGAAATTTAGACATTTTAGTTGCCATATTTGTTTTTCATGGCATTTTTTTTTTTAGAAATTGGTTACATAAAGAAATTATATAATTGAGATATTATGTGTGAACTTTGAACTACAGTCAAACCTGTCTATAGTGGTCACCTGGGAGAGTTTCACAAAATGACCACTATATACAGGTGACCTTTATATGAAGGGGTTTGATTATTCGACGAAATATTCTACAGTAGTTGTAAATAAACATTTTTAATTACATGTTATGTTTATCTCAATCTGATATGATTTGAATAAAACATACAAATAAATAAAGAAAGATATTTAATAAACAAAAGTACAATTTCCAGTAACATGATGTTGAACTGGAAACATTGTTTTCAAAATCGTCGATTGAATCTCACGTTTTCTCTAAAGAATGTTCATTATCTGGGTACGACCAACACCCTTCTCCTCGCCCACAGCCCAACAACTTTTCCCACCATCGATCACAACGATTTATAGCCCGTTGTGTTAAAGCCCAGCAGAGATTCTACAACGTACTCATACAGATAACTTTCACTTTGTCATCTAATTTCAAAGCTTTCCAATTTACGGATGTTGATGATTTTGACATGATACACTAGATACAAAATATTTTTGGTGAATGAATTTCTACTCTCGTCGTAATGAATAAATATCTCCAATAACCCCTGGTTATAAACTTTCCTTTATATAATTTATTACTCACAAAATTTAATAGTGTTTGTTTATTTAGTTAATTAAATTAAGCAATATATTTTGTAACACTTCGGGATTTTTTGTACATTTGAGAAAAATACAGAACTTTCGAAATCACTTCCGGTATTATTTTAAAAATGAACTTACCGTTATACAAAGGTTTTTACACTGGAAATCACTAATAAATGGTGACCGCTGACTACATTGAACAGGTGACCGCTATATCGAATTAAAATATATAGTAAAATGCACATGGAGAGCATGAAAGTTACCATTATGAGCAGATGACCATTATACAAAGGTGATCGTTACGACAGGTTTCACTGTACTTAAAAAAATTATTTGTTTTAGTGACAGTGTACTTAGTTTGAATTGAAAATATGAATTAATATATGCACTAAATTATATTGGACATCTACTTATGCATAGGTGTTTTTGAAAATTCAACCTGGTCAATTGAGTCTTTGATCCATTTTTTGACAAAAAAATTCTGCAAAATGACTTTTTAAAGGAAAACGAATGACTTGATATTTAAAGTATTTTTAATCAATACCACATATTTAAAATAGATAAATATAATAGACTGATTGAACAATTCCCTATTTGTGAAATGTAAATTTCTTATTTTCATAAGAGTTGTCTTTCTTTGGTTGGTATTTTGATACATTTGCAATTTCAGTGTGGAAATTATTCGACTATTCCTTTACTATATAAAGAAAAATAATTTGTGCAAAGAAAAAGAAATGGTATCAAGATAACTCATAATTTATAAAAATTCTATAAAAAAATGTAATTTGGGGTTGAAGTGGGATTGAAAACATTAAACTGACACAAAAAAATATGTACAAATTATATTGAAATACCTATCAAAAAGGGATGTAAGTCTTGTAGAACTTGAATTACTCAAAGACAGAATATTGTATACATATATTTCTAGTCTTGTATCCTCAGGATTTGCCATACATTTGTCATATACATATATATTTCATAATTTACATTCTATATATAAGCTATATATAGTTGTTGCTTAAAAGAGGTCAGCCATCTTTTAAGCAGTTTTTGAATAAATTGCTTGTTTTATGTATAAATAGAATTTATATGAAGGTACAGGTAATTAGATTGTCTGAAACATAGAACAAAAATATTGAGGATGAAGATAGGGAATAAAACTTGTTGACCATTACTTTTTAAGTTAAAAAAACATTTAAAAATTATGTGTCTAAGAGAATTGAGGTTTATTTTTCATGAAATATCAAGACATATGTTATTACCTTAAGGAAAACTGCAGTATGAATTAGCAGTCAGATAGATTTTTGGTTAAAAACACTATTTCTGTCCTAATGTGGTGTTCTATTAATAGACAATCGTGATGTAAATTTTGTGATACTATTTAACTTGTTTGTTTTGTTTCCTTCATAATAGTTTTCCTATAAAATAAAACTCCAATATCATTGTTTACAATAAAATGAGAAATGGTATTTTTAATAATTTATGTATCTAATGATAAAGCCATATGTGTGTATGACATTTTTAAAGCTATTTAAAGATTAAGGTACCATAGTTTTCTGACTGTACTTTGAGGGTTGTTTTACTTTGGAATCTTATTTAGCCTATAGAGAAATTAGAAATTAATTTTGTTTTCAGTATTTAGTTAAATAAGTTCCTTCCTCCTTTTCCCTTCATTTTTTTTATTTCTATGTGTCTATGCAATAACATGCTTTGTCTTCCATAATATTGATACAAAAAATCGCATTGTTTATTTTTGCTAAGGCATATTAACAAATGTATGATATTGTTATTGTTGTTTACTTTATTATAGCCTCAGCTTATGTAATATCAGTTTATTAACATATTCTGCTATTTATAAGTGCTTAGAGTAATTGTTATATAATGTGCTATATAAATATTGTATAATAATATAATAATTTATGGTTATTATCAGTACCATCTATATATATTTATGTATAAATAGAAAATGGTGGAATACTGAATCAATCTTACCTAAAGTTATATGTTTGTTGTATCTTTTCTTATTTCTTTGGAGACAAACTAATATTTAATGACATCCTGTATGGGGGCTCGTCAGGGTTCATATTTTCAATCCACCAATCAGCTTTGAGCCTACTAAATCGTTATGTACTAATATCAAATTTGAGTATACGCCAAGAGATAATGTCCGCATTGGCAATTGGACGGTCAAAAATGATTGACCGACTACAAGAAATGACCCCAAACTGGATGTTGGTAGATTTTAATGTATCACTAAATAAAACATTTTATTAAAAAGATACAACAAATATCTAATTTTAATTAGATTGATATTGAATTCCAATGCAAAACTGTATGTAATGTCAATTCTGATTGGATGATGTTGAACATTTCATGAAATCAATCTACATTTACTGTTAATCATAATATGTACTTTAAATATTTGCATTGATGGAATGGTGATAATAGTATCTATTTGTATATTTGTCAACATCAATCTATGAGTTTATGTTTGTAAAATGAAAATGAAAAAAAAAATATATATATAAATGAAAATTTTAGGCCTAGAAGTAAACATTTATTGATATAAAACATAATAAGATTAAAACTAATAGACTATATATTTAGTATAATTATGGACAGAAAAATACAAAATAAATTGAACTATCAAACTGTAATATTTCTACCAATCTAATAGATGTATTACTAGTTGATAAAATAATTTTCCAACAATAAATATGTTTCAGTTGTGTACTATTTTTAACATTTACAATTGTCCATTTCATTTAGTAAATATATTTCAGAGAAATTATATATTACTGTCAATGTCATGCAGTCAGTGAATTTAAGACTAAGGAATTTATTTCTAAATTTAAATAGATTTAATCATATAGTAAGTAAAACTACAAATTAACCTTAGTTAACTATGACTTTATACCCATCAGTCATCATTAATATTACATTTAACTTCATATTAAACATTTCCATTAACATTTGTTCATGTATATACTCACATATATACAACTAATTCCAACTTAATTTGTAGTTATTTTAACCACCATTTACCATTTTATTCATTTTGATTTTAAATTGTTTTGTTTTTCTCAGAAATAAAATGCACAAATTTAAATTTATTTTGTTTTCATTTTTCATGGCCCATGGACTTTATATGTAAAGTTTTCAGTATTAGATCTGTAGTCAGTAATAAGTCTTTATGGGATCCGTCGTGGATTTACAACTACCTATGCAATCAGTGCCTATCACCACTGATGTTGGTAGTTCGAATCTCGATCAGGGCGAGGTGTACAACATTATGTGATAAAGTTTGTCAGTAACTTGCATGGTTTTCTTCGGTCCTTCGGTTTCTTCCACCAATAAAACTGACTGCCGCAATATAACTTAAATATTGTTGAAAGTGGCGTTAAACACCATCAAACAAGCAAACAAACAATAAGTCTTTATGAGTCAACCTTACTGTACATATTATGAAGTCACATGTGACCTTGACCTCATTTCTACAAATCATCTTTGTTGAATTTCATGATTAGACTGAGGGATCAACCTGCACATTCACCCTGAAGTGTTCATTTCAATTTAGCCTAAAAAAAAATCCAAATGAAAATGATAACTTACTTGATGGACGGTTAAATATTTGAACAAGACCAATGATTGTCTGGACTATGCAGCATGAGAAGATCTGGTTTTTATTTAAACAGAATTTGAACTTTGATCTCTAAAACTTCTCTATCGAGACGGTTCTATTGAAATATTTTGTGACATAAATGGCTTTGAATGAAAAAGACCACTAGGCAATTTGACCATTGCTTTGTAGAAAATACCTACGGACTATCCTCAAAAAGAGGCATCCCTTCTATTCGATATGGCTTATGAATGCAGTTATGATTTTGGTACTGACGCAACCATCAAATACTAAGGCGACCATCCAACAGAAACGAATATCCGAAGTTATTATTCTGAAAGCGTATGACTGAAAGCTTGTAGACCATACTTTTATAAAGTTTGAAGTACATTAACTTAAATAACTATCGGAATTGACCATTTATTGTATACATGTATAATGATTACTTGTCTGTATATTTTGTCTTAATAGCTAAACTGGAATGTACTGGTCTAATGTGTACATGATATTTTCTAATACTAATAATAAAAAATGTAGAAAGGAACCTTGTTCCTATTTCTAATAAAAATTTATTATAATTAAAAACACAAGTTTTAGACTTTTTATAGTAAATAAATAATCTAGGTGAGATAAGTATGCATATTTAAAGTTAACACCCACTACTGTTTGCAATAGACATGTATCAAATATTACCTGTAATTTTGATTTTTAACAGGTGTGTGATCAATTGCAATTTGAACAAAATGTCGGATAAGCTGAATTGCAGTAAGTAGTTTCATTATTCAAAGAATATACTGAATTATATTCAATTTTTAATTGAAAACCTTCCGTCATTCAAAGCTTGTCAAAAATTAAAATTCAACCTACAGAATCATGGATGATTTTTGGCAGTATCATTATCTGAAAATAACAAAACGACAAAATGGGAGATTCGTTTTCGATTCGCCCACAATGTCTATACCAAAATTATGTATGGAATGAATTTACCAGAAATGTTAAAAAAAAAAACAAAAACAGACTGCTTCAGGTACGACGTAGTAGAGATTTTTAGATATTGATTATATGATGAGTACACTGGACTCTATTTTCGCTAGTCAAGGGTTACGATTCGGGTCCCCTTCTCCTAGGGACCCGAATCGTAACCCTTGGCTAGCGAAGATGACGACTCGGGAATCTATAAATCTGACCGACAAGCTTTAAAAAACAAACTTGCAACTAAATGACTTCAGGTGATAGATATATACGACTTTGCATGCATATAAAATTGTACTGCAGTCATATATTTTAGACCTATACGTTTTGTTAAAACTATCGCTCCTATATTTGCTAAAAGAAGCTACATGTAGGTCGTGCCCAGTTGTACATAGTAGTATACATCAACGTAACCATTTCTTTATCTAACGAGTACAGTCATGTTTTTTTGTCAATGTGTGTGTTACTGCTTCACACCTTACGTAATAATGTGCATTCGGGCAGAGAAAAATCAAAATACATAAATAGTTCGTTTTATATTACACAGTAAAGAATATATTGATACAGTTCAATGAATTAATCTCATCTATTTTGGTATTACCATAGCACATGGATCAGAAACAGGTTTTTTTAAACAAAATTGTCTCCAACTCATGACATTTACCGTCCAACGAAAATGGCGACTAGGAGACTGTAAAAGCATTAATGTTTTAAGATTAAACTGCTTCGTTTGCTACGAGCCATCCAGTGGGTCAGGAAATGTCATAACGCGTATTCATATTCATGACGCAGGATCACTCTCGACTTGTGATCCGTAATATGGTTTCTTCATATCTTCCACGCCATGCTCAGTGAGATATGTGAATTTAATCAAATTGTTTGAAACAAGAACTGGGCGACAGCAACATCCAAGATGAACGAAGCCAGCAATGCAATTGTCTTTCGTTTAATTCTTTACCGTTTATGTCCAATGTTATTTCCTTTCATGCATAAAATTCTGTAGAGTGATTACTATATTTTCCGCTCTTTATAAAGTTTGGAGATCAACATGGTGATAAATTTTATCAACTATTTATCGTTCACATATAAAATAAGCATTTCTCTTATATTTGTGCAGGCGATTCATTTAAAACCAACGCATTTATTAAACTTGAAAATGGACCAACACTATCAGCCGTTGTGAGAACAGACTGGAGAAAGGACAAGTCTTTGTTGGAACGCAATTTGCACATGCTGCACAATCAGACATTTTGTGATGTTACACTTGTAGTTGGAGAAAATACTGCATCTAAAACAGAACGAATTAAAGCTCATTCATTTGTGTTGGCGTCTGGGAGTTCAGTGTTCTACAAAATTCTGAGCGATTCGTCGTCATTACGAGACGAAGCAATTAGCATACCAGATATCAGACCACGGATATTCCACATTATCTTAGAGTAAGTATATATTTTATATAATTTGCATCAATATTGATGCAGATTAGTGTGAAGTGCGATGACGAATGATAATAGGGATAGTTTTGTTTTAAAGATTTTACAAATACATTTACATAACGGAACTAACTTACCAATATAGTGACTGCAGAATGATGCAAGCAATACGAGTAAATCGTGCATTCTTTTAATCAGAATTCAAATAAAAGAGCATGTTTTAATAAAATAACTAGTATCTTTCATTTAAAATTTTTGCATATTATTAAATTATTAATTTACAATTTCTCGTTTTATATAATAAAATGGATGACCTCCTGCTACTGCGACAAGAACATATCTGACTATATATACAATTTATCCTTTTCTCAATCTTTTCAGATACCTATATTCAGACAAAGTCGACATTAGTCCTAAAAATGTATCAATAATCCTTAGAACAGCGAAAAAGTTTAACATTCATGGTCTCGTTAGTTTATGC